>CM069165.1:24084084-24706584 GCA_035221665.1 Okamejei kenojei | reverse complement strand
TCCAATGAAAATACCACAAAGAATTATCAATTTCCTTGTGATTACTTGACGAATTTCATATTTTTCTATGTATTTTGGAACTATGTAGTGCGTGAGATTGTCTAATTTCCTCAGAATCAATTTTTGACTATTGTCTATAACAAGAACAGAGTGCAGGAAATGTTCAGCAGGTAAGGCAGCATCCGTGGAGAGAAAAACAGCTATCATTTTTGGTCTAGAACCTCTCACTGATGAAAGTCATAGAGTCATGCAGCACGGAAACAAGGCTCTTTGGCCCAACTCACCTCTTCCGATCAAGCTGCCCCATGAACACTAGTCCCAGCTGCCCGTGTTTGGCCCACATCTCTCTAAACCTTTACTGTCCAGGTACTTGTCCAAATGTCCTTTAAATTGTGTTGTACTACCTGCATTAACCACCTCCGCCGCAGCTCGTTTCATATAACCACCACCATATGTGTGAGAAAGTTGCCCCTCAAGTTCCTATTAAATCTTTTCTCCCTCACTTTAAACCTCTGTCCTCTGGTTCTTGATTCCCCTACTCTGGGTAAAAGACTGTGCATTCATGATCTTATACACCTGTATTATATCATATTTCACCTTCCTCTGCTCTGAGGAATAAAGTGTTAAGGGCCTGTCTGAATTCACGACCTCTGCCGAGTTTGCCCTTGACTTATACTCGCAGCATGGTGGTCATGAGGTCGTGGGAGGTCATAGGTAGATCGTAGCAGGCCTTGATGCTAGTCGTAGGTAGACGTGGCATCAAGTGGGTCGGGGCGTTTTTTCAACATGTCCAGGAGTAAAAAAGGTCGTGAATTAGGTCGTGAAAGTGGGACAGGCCCTTTAGCCTGCTCAACCTCTCCCTATTGCTCAGGCCATCAGCTCCTGGCAACAACCTCATAAATCTTCTCTGCACTCTTTCTACCTATAGCAGGATGACCAAAACTGAACACAATCTTCCAAAATGAGGCCTCACCATGTCTTATACATCTGTAACATAACAAACAAACTTCTATACTCATACCCTGATTGATGAAGGCCAATGTACTGAACGCCTTTTTGACCAACCTTTCTACCTGTGACACAACTTTCAAGTAACTATCTACTTAAACTCCGAGATCTCTCTGCCCTACAATGCTCTCCAAGGCCCTGCCATTAACTGTGAGAGTTTACAGTGTTTAAACAGATATTTGTATGTCCAAATACAGATCTATTCTCTCTTGCTATATTTGTATTGATAATCTCACAATTATTTGAACAACGATATTTATTGACTAAGAACCTAGAGAATGCCTAGAGGTACACAAAAGGCTGGAGAAACTCAGCGGGTGCAGCAGCATCTAAGGAGCGAAGGAGATAGGCGACGTTTCGGGTCGAGACCCTTCTTCAGACTAGAGAATGCCTACATGTTCTTGGGACCAATTATTGACCAACGTCGAAATTACGTAAACTGAACATAATAAAGAATTATTGTTGAAACAAAGAGCTGCAATGTTATTGGTTTATTATTGTTGTGTGTACTGAGGCACAGTGAGAAACTTGTGTTTGCATGCTATCCAATTAATGGCTTTTCACTGAACCTCAGTACAAGCGAGGGACTTGACTTGGCAACTCACTTGACTTGGATAGATAATTGCGAGTTATTTCATAGCCATAATCCAATTCCACCATTCAGATGACAATCCAGAAGCATTCATGTGCTTTTCGGAAGAACTACTGTACATCATCACCTGAAGTCTATGATTTAATTTTCACCTTGTTACCAGTGGCTAAGTATTATTAACTCCATACTTTGTGGTGTTGTTACATGTTACTGGCATGCTGCATACAAAACTGACACTTTAAAATATTTTAAAATTAATCTTTCAAACAGAATGGAAATAATATTTATAATGTTTACTCTCCAAGTTACTTTACATAAATATATGTATTTATAATCCAAACCCTGAATACACTTTAGCATTTTTCTAACCAAATGCTTTCTTATTTATAAACTTCTAAAAAAAAACTCAAGGTGATGAGCTCACATGAAAAACCCCTTTATCTTTCACAGCAAACTAATTAGAGATGAGTGAATTGTAGTTAATGCTCTACTGTACCGTGTGTGAGTGCTTCCTGACCCTGACCACACTATTACTGATAGATATTCCCCAACTCCCTCTCCTGTGTTTTGTGTCCAATGCCTGTTTATTTCTGGCTGTCCTGATTACATCCTCGTTAATATTCTCTAATCTTAGCACACACTTATCAGCCCCATTCAATATTCAGTAAAGGTTAATTACACCTACAT
Source organism: Okamejei kenojei (assembly GCA_035221665.1). Lineage (NCBI taxonomy): Eukaryota > Metazoa > Chordata > Chondrichthyes > Rajiformes > Rajidae > Okamejei > Okamejei kenojei. The sequence continues at coordinate 24,704,297 of CM069165.1, read as the reverse complement.
CTAAAGATGTTTTGTCTTTAAGTCTGTTTTCTATCAATTACATTAACAATAAGCACATTCACCGGCAGGTTTATATTGAACATACCACAGTAGTTAAATTAAGGAATTTGGGTAAAATTCTTACAGGACGCACAAGAGTATTGCTCAAATGCTGATAAAATGTAGAAACAAGGGAACTGCAGATTCTGGTTTCCAAAAAAAGACAACTCAGTGGATCATGCAGTATCTCTGAAGAACATGGGTAAGTGACGTTTTGGGTTGAGACCTGCCTTCGGACTGATTGTAGGAGGGGAGAAAGCTGGAAGAGGTGGAGGCAGAGGGGGTGGAGGAAATAAAGCCTGGCAGATAAGAGGTGGATACAGGTGAGGGTTTTTTTTTTTTAATTGGCAGATGGTTGGCCAAAGGCCTTTTTGACCTTTCATCTCTGACCTTCGTCCAACCATTGCCAATCAACCCCTCCCCCACCTCTAAATAACCAGTGAAGAAAAACTTAATAAAGCTGCAGATGCCAAAAATCTAAAATAAATTTTAAAAATGCCGGAAATACGCAGCCCGTTAGGTAACAACTTTTGAGAGTGAAACAGAATTAAATTTAATTAGAACGACTGAGACATTGTAAATCTAATTTGCTTAAGATGACACCATTTGATTATCTTTTCGTAGTTTCTAACCTGTTATCATTGCCATATGTACAACGTAGATACAAAAACAGACTAGAGGCCAAAAATCCTATGACAAGTAAATCATCTCCTAACTCCCAATGCCCATCCATTATCTTCAAGCCTCAAGCCCTATTCTCGATTGCTCTCGACTTTTCTGAATAAGTGCAGCCTCAACAACATGGCACAAGGCAGCATGGTGGCATAATGGTAGAGTAGACGCCTTACAGCAGCAGAGACTCAGGTTCGATCTGGACCTCGGATGCTCTATATATGGTGTTTATTTATTCTCCCTGTAATTCCATGAGTCTTCTCCGGGTGCTCCGGTTTCCTCCCTTATCCCAAACACATGCAGGCATGTAGGTCAATTGGCCTGTGTGGAAATGTACATTGTTCCTAGTGTCCACTAGGATAGTGCTAGTGTATGGGGTGATCACTGGTCAACATGGGCTCGGTGGACCGAAGGGCCTGTTTCCATACCGCATCTTTAAAGTCTTAAAGTCTGATGTCTAAAGTAAACACCCCAAAATCTTGACACTGCAAGAGACAACAATCTTCTTGATACACACCACATCCACAACCATTCATTCACCCCATCACTGGTGCACTGCGGTTGTAGTCTGTACCGTCTGCACGTGACACTGCAAAAGCGCACTAAGTCCTATAGACAACCCCATGACCGCTACCAGTTAAAAGTAAGTAAGTAAGTAAGTAATTTTTATTTGTACAGCACTTTTAAATCAAACCATGTTGAAGCCAAAGTGCTTTACAGAGGAAAAAAATGAGATGACCAGACACCCATATAAAATAAAAAAAGAAACATAGAAAATAGGTGCAGGAGTAGGCCATTCGGCCCTTCGAGCCTGCACCGCCATTCATTATGATCATGGCTGATCATCCAACTCAGTATCACGTACCTGCCTTCTCGCCATACCCCCTGATCCCTTTAGCCACAAGGGCCACATTTAACTCTCTCTTAAATACAGCCAATGAAGTGGCCTCAACTACCTTCTGTGGCAGAGAACTCCAGAGATTCACCACTCTCTGTGTGAAAAATGTTTTTCTCATCTTGGTCCTAAAAGATTTCCCCCTTATCCTTAAACTGTGACCCCTTGTTCTGGGCTTCCCCAACATCAGGAACAATCTTCCTGCATCTAGCCTGTCCAACCCCTTAAGAAATGTTGTAAGTTTCTATAAGATCCCCCCTCAATCTTCTAAATTCTAGCGAGTACAAGCCGAGTACACCCGGAGAAGACCCATGGAATTACAGGGAGAATATAGCCAAAGAAAAATAAAGACACAATGCACTATAGGATTCAACAAAAGGACAAGAGCAACAAAAGCACAGGGTCACCATCACCTGGAGGTTGCCCTCCAAGCCACACACCATCGTGACGTGGAAATGTATTGCTGTTCTTCACCCCTGCTGGGTCAATATCCCAAAACTCTATCCCCAACAACATTATGGGTACACCCACATCTCATGGTTTGTAGGACTCATGGACTTACCTCCACACCACCTTCTGAAGGGCAACCCAGGATAGGCAATTACCTGCCGGTGCAGCCTGCAAACCCCGCATTCCCTTGAAAGAATAAAGAAGACCCTCTCACATACCTTTTAGAATCAGAATATTGACAAATGCCCTGGATGAATCCAGTTGCTTTCCAACTTGTAATATTTAATTTGAAACAAAACAAGATATTGGTGCAGATAACTCCAGATAATAGGGGATGTTCACCTGGATTGCTCATCTGCAGGTTTGATGTTCATGGAGGGAAAACACTCCATAACTTTAGAGAGCAAGGTACTGCAAATTCTTGCAATCAGTGTGAAGAAGGGTCCCGACCTGAAACGTCATGTATCCGTGGTCTCCAGGGATGCTGCTTGACTCACTCAGTTACTCCAGCTATTTTGTGTCTTTTGTTCTATACTGTATATTCTCTCTCGGCAACCACAAGATGACCTTTTCCAGGAGCATGAGGCAAAATGTGATGCCTAATGGTAGCTTTCTCACCGATTTAAGATGACATTTCTCTGGAAGACCTCCACTGATGTCTAAGGGGTAGAACCAGTGCTAATATCTATTCCAAAATGTTCCACTGAGAAATCCACAAATCATTTAAGGCAAACATTATCAACCACAGTGATTGCTGCTTCTGTTTCTGGGGAAGCCTTCAAGTGTTTCACCTCATTTTCAATGGAGTAATTTTGAAATTGTAAATTAAATGTTGGATTGCATTGTATTTCCTATCCAGCTACCAGTGGCAGTCAGAACATCTGTCAGAGGGGGAAATAATGCCACATGACAACAAAGTCATAGAAAGTTATAGTACCCGCATAGACCAAACTACCCATGATTGGCACAATGGTGCAGCTGGTAGAGCTGCTGCTGCTTCTTGGTGCCTTCGGGCCGTGCTTGAACCTGACCTCAGATGCCGTCTGTGTGGAGTTTGCACGTTCTCTCCTGTGACTGCAAAGCTTTCCTCTGGGTGTTCCGGTTTCCTCCCACATCCCAAAGATGTGCAGGTCTGGAAGCTAATTGACCTCTAAAATTGCCCCTAATGTGTCAGGTGGTGATGCAAAAATGGGATAATATAGAACTAGCGTGAACGGGTGATCAATGGTCGGCATAGACTAGCTGGGCCGAAGGGCCTGTTTCTTTGCTGTATCTCACAACAAAACTTCCACTTCAGCTGATAAACAAATCAGACTGCGATGGACTGCAGATGCCATCTGAAGAAGTGCTCTGACCCGAAATGTCATCTCACTATTTCACTGTACAGACACAACCAGATCCGTTGAGTTTCTCCAGCACATAGTATTTTAATCTATGACCACTCTCTGCTTCTTGGTACAAACCTTTAAATCTTATTGCAAAGCTGCATTGTTCTGAGTATTGCACATTTTAAATTTAGTGTTAACTTCCATCCGTGATATTATTAGAAAACCAAAAGTGAACAGTGAAGTAGGGTCTTGACCCAAAACGTCACCTAATCCGCCTTTCCAGAGATGCTGTCTGTCCCGCTGAGTTACTCCAGCATTTTGTGCCTATCTTCGGTGTAAACCAGCATTTGCAGTTCCTTCCCAGTTAAACAAATACTGATTCCAAAAGTGATTGTAATCATTAAATTCACTTTTGACAGAACATTTATTTTAATTTGATAACTGTTTACTTTTACACATTTTCATCAAGATTATCCATTGATTTTTGTAGAGCATTATAGTAAATTAAAAACGCAGTTTCAGTGCCTGAATCCTTTGGTATAGTTTGTAGAAATTGACCTTTTGCAAGTATATATCTGCAATTCATAACTCCATGCAAATCTTCACTCTACTTGCTAAGTGTTCCGAGACTAACATTTTCACAAACTAAAATAAAAATAATAATAATAATAGTTGATTTTCTCCAATCCTTAAATTTGTTTCACATCAGAGTCAGCACCTTATCCTCATCAGACCATGCCTGCTCCATGCTCTAAGGCCTTAAGCCCCTGTCCCACTTTCCCGAGTTACTCACAAATTCTCCCGCGTTTTCCCCTTGATTCACTCGGAGAATTACGGTAATAGCCAGCCATATACTCGGGGCTATTTTTTTTACTCATGGACATTTTTCAACATGCTGAAAAAACGTCCTGACTTATCTGATGCCCCGAGTACCTACAGCTGGCATAACGAGCCGCTACTAAATATCTACGGACTCCTACGGCCTCGTTACTGACTCGCTACGGACATTCTCCGAGTTTGAATCAAGGGGAAAACTCGGGAGAATCCGCGAGTAACTCGGGAAAGTGGGACAGGGGTTTTATACACATTACTTTGTTTAAAAACATACTGATCATAAAAGCTGTTCATTTCACCAATTTCATACATACTGCTGGGGCGGGAGATTGCAACCTTCACATGGTCCGCCCTGTTTCGACGAATGAAATTAACCTGGCGTGCACAATCAAATAAGATCAAAGAGAACAAGTTGTCCTGCAACTTTAGGCTGTGCACACCATACGCAAGAAGAAGAAGATACATACTGCTAATTATGGTGTAGGAAGGAACTGCAGATGCTGGCTTAAACTGAAGAGAGACACAAAATGCTGGAGCAGATCAGCGGACAGGCAGCATCTTTTGGGAGAAGGAATGGGTGACATTTTGGGTCAAGACCCTTCCCTCAGTCTGCTCATTATAGTTATGGGATCTAAGCATTGACTGCCCTTGAGATGGTGGCAGTTCTCCATTGCACCTGAACCCAGTGTTCGCCCTGGTGGTAGTGGTTGTGAATTTAGAAGGTTCTCAAGTAGCCCAGGCATGTAATTGTAGTGCATTTTACACATGCCACAAACTGTATAGTGATCATGTAGAGAATTTATGTTTCAGGTAGTGATAGAGTTATAGGGAAATGAACCACTGCGGATGCTGGTTTTCATAGAAACATAGAAACAGAGAAAATAGGTGCAGGAGGAGGCCATTTGCCCCTTCGAGCCAGCACCGCCATTCATTGTGATCATGGCTGATCATCCCCAATCAATAACCTGTGCCTGCCTTCTACCCATATCCCTTGATTCCACCAGCCCCTAGAGCTATCTAACTCTCTCTTAAATCCATCCAGTGATTTGGCCTCCACTGCCCTCTGTGGCTGGGAATTCCACAATTTCACAACTCTCACGTTTTTTCTCACCTCAGTCCTAAATGGCCTCCCCTTTATTCTAAGACTGTGGCCCTGTCTGATGAGGTCTGATGAGGTTTCGTTTAGAGATTTTAAATTTAGAGATATAGTGTGGAAACAGGCCCTTCAGCCCACCGGGTCCACGCCGACCATCCCTACACACACGAGGGATAATTTTACATTTATACCAAGCCAATTAACCTCCAAACCTGTACGTCTTTGGAGCGTGGGAGGAAACCAAAGCTCTCGGTCAAAACCCATGAGGAGAATGCACAAACTACCTACAGGTCAAGCACCCTTAGTCAGGGTCGAACCCGGGTCTCTGCTGCTGTAAGGCAGTAGCTTTACCAGGCCACCAGGTTGTCCCAAACAGAAATATCAATGTTCACCAGAGATGCTGCCTGACCTGCTGACTTACTTCAGCATTTTGATCCTTGTATCCTGCAACAAAATTCCTCACATCCTGCACTTTCCCCCAACTCTTTTCTCACTCCTGATCTTTCAACATACTTGGGAACAAACTTTGTTAATGGTGATATACAGGTACCAGCCACAATAACATATTTACATAATTTTCATTTGTAATTATATACATATGGTCTAAAATTCACAGGAATTTCAAAAAAATCATAAAACCCATTAACTGATGTATTTTCTTCTTAGAAAATGTGAACTGCTATTATTGAGAATATTAAGAAAATTAACTTTTCAAAAATAAATTGTAATTTTATCAGTAGATTTTTATTAATCCAGATAATTGCAGTATAGATTTACTTAAATACGCATGGACCATTCTTTTACTTTTTAAAGTTATTTCTACTTAAAAGAAGCAGTGTTTAACTCAGATCTTCTGAAGAATGCAAAATGGTTTATTAATTGTAGGATTTATTTAAAAGCCTTATAAACAATTTCTCTCTAAATTTTATTACACAGCTGTGTGCAAAAACAGCAATCAGAAAGCACAGATTTTATTTGCAGTTACTGCATATTTTATATGAATTTCAATATCAGCAAACATTTGAAAACAATGAATAAAAATAAGCTAAAAGCTGCTGTCTGCACTGAATTTTAAAGGATTGTTGATAATGATTCACAAAATTGATTATGCAATAAACATATCATTAGCTTGGAGGTTTTATCTACTGCCAACGCAGCTTATAGATGAGTTTCAATAGTCTAAGCTGCTAAAAATGTATTCATATGAACACTTTCACACACACCTACAAAATCAACTCAGCAACACACTTTCACTTGAGAAAATCATACCATCATACCACCAGTAATGAGACAAGCTGAACTAAATTCATTCAAGACCAGTGGTTTGGTTCCAATTCAAATAAGAAATTGCACAAAGTGGTACATTTATTTTGTGGAAATGGGAATGATGCTGGTATTATCTATATTCTATTAGCCTTCTGGCACAGAGCTTCCCAGATTTCAGTCAGGTTAAAGGTGGCATAAATTTACAAAGGTTACAACATTCAAGACAACCTGTAAACTCAGTTAGATAAATCTTGTTCATCTTTAATTAGATGAACCTTTCAGTTAATCCATCGTAGTGCTACTGTTGACGTCGACAAAATCTTTATTGCCATCTATTCTGCTTCCCAAATGAGATATCTTTGGCACATAAACTGGAAGATTAAAGAAAGGGAAAATATATTACATTTTTCTCCAAGTATGTTTCAGCAAATTGTGATTTCAGCAAAATGAGAGTCCTGAGTGCATGAAATGGAGCAGTTCTGAAAGGCTGCATTTTGTTTATCTAGGGTAGACACAAAATGCTGGAGCAAATCAGCGGGGCAGGCAGCTTCTCTGGAGAGAAGGAAGGGGTAACGTTTCGGGTCGAGACCTCTCTTCAGACTAGTCTCCCCTATCTCGACCCAACAGCCCCAATCTTTAGGGTTAGGTGAACTATTGTCATCTTGCTGAATTTCACAACATATTGGGAAATAAATGCAATCACTCTTTAGATTTTAAGTGATTGGATGGAATAAGTTAATTTGCATTTCTTTTTGAAGACATTCGACATGCCAGGAAATTTGTCATGTGGCAGTCAACATGGATTTGATCATTGAGGATCCTGGTTCAACATTTCCCACACTGTTTTAGTTAACAATGGGCATCACAAGACTGAAAGATGCCCTGCAACATATGGCCCAGGGTTTTCCTAAAGAGCTTGACTAAATTCTGAAATTACTTATCGCTAAGCTCAAATGTGATGAAATTTCAAGATCAATCTTAAGAAACTAAAACACCTTGAAGGAAGAATCCATTGCTTCACAACTTGAATTGAGAAACTCAATCCACATTGTCATATTGCCGCAGGTTCCAAATTACAGTTTCTCAAAGGCACTCGAGGGTCTTTCATGCTGACTTTGTTCAGAGTTACCACAGAAACAATTGGACAATTGCTAACAGATCAGCACTGAAATTTGGCCGTGCAGGACTAATTTATTTAATGTTTAAACATCCAACATGATGGGTATGATCCACCAGCTTGGAGATAGGAGGATTTTTTAAATTTTTCTTTTATTTTATATTAATATTTTGATTATTTTTAGCAATGTGTGTTTTCAACTATTAATACTTTTTTGTACTAATCCTAAAAGTTGTATGTTTCCAACTATCAGAGCAGTTTAAAACTTGATATATAGCCCACATGATTTGACAGAAGATGTTGAGGAGATTCCTCACCTGGTCTCCAGTTAAATGGCCCCAGGACATTCTGGGACAGGGACTAAAGGGCCTGTCCTACCAGCATCCGACTCCATGCGGTGAGCGCGATCGAACTAGAAGCGGGGGCCGCGCGGAGGTCGGGTGATCCCTGTACAGGGCCGTTCCCAACAGAATGCGCCTGCATGCGAAGAGCGCGACCAAACCGGCAGCGGGGGCCGCGCGGAGGTGGGGTGAATGGCGCAACGTGGCGGGAAGTGAGGCGAACTTGGAGCGAAGTCTGAAAGGTAAGTTCGCCAGGACAGAGAGGGACACACAGAGCGGGTCACGGAGGCACCTACAGAGAGGGTCACCGAGGCACGACGTCGAGGCGGTGTGTAATGTGTTGAGGCGACTGCGAGCCGACAAGCCGTTGCCGCACGGAATTTTTGAACATGGTCAGTTTTTCGGAGCCCCGCGCGATGTCGGGACAAACTTCGCACAATTCCGCACGGCTCCGGCGATCAAAGTGGGACCTGCCCCGCGACGCTGGACGGCTCAAGCGACCACGTTAGGTCGCGCTCATTGCATGGAGTTGCATGCTGCTGGGACAGGCCCTTTAGTAGTCAGAGCAGCCAGGGCTGATCATGGCTGAGGGTTTGTGAAGGGCCTGTCCCACTTAGGTGATTTTTAGAAGACAGCCGGCGACTAGACTGTGGCCATATGGTTGCAGGGGTGTCGCCTGTATGGTCGTGAGTCGTCTCCTCAAGTCGCCCAAGTAGCATTTTTCTGGTTGCCACTGATGAGGGAGCTGTTGTAGGTTGTTGCCAGGATGACGTAGGTTGTAGCCGGTGCTGATTTCGGTGAATTCCATTGTCGTGGTCACCGGCACTCGCCTAAATAAATCGCTTAAGTGGGACAAGCCCATTAGTCCAGTCGCCGGCTTTCCAGCGACCTGCTACGACTATGACAGTCACCTAAAAATATCGCCTAGTGGGACAGGCCCTTGATGCAGCACCTACCCAGCTAGATTGACCCTCTGCATCCAGCCTGGGCAAATGAGAATGGACAAAGACTGAGGCGAGTATTGCGTTGGATCCAACACGATTTGGACCACTGCGCTGGAGGTACAATGTGAATTCAAGGTGTTGTTTTAATCGGAGGGCCTTACAACAAACCGAATGAGCAAATATAAGGGCTAGCAAAGTTACAGTATAACAGTCATGGAGATCTAATGCGAGGAAACAGGTCCTCTAGCCTACCGAATCTATGCCAACCATCTACCCAGCACATTATAGTTTATCGTGGTCTTTTAGCCAAATTATCTTTGGGATATGGGAGGAAATCAGAGCATCCAGTCAAAACATGCATGGTCACAGAGAGAACATGCAAACTCCACACAGACAACACCCAAAGTCAAGATTGAACCTGAGTCTCTGGAGTTATGGGACATCAACCCAACATGCTGCATCAGTGTGTCACAACTGTGTGATGAATAGTCCTTCTGATTCCTGGGGTCTGAAGAATGGTCTCCACCCGAAATGTCACCCATTCCTTCTCTCCAGAGATGCTGCCTGTCCCGCTGAGTTCCTCCAGCATTTTGAGTCTACCTTCTGATTCCTGACATTGACGCCAGACGACTAGGGTTAAATAATTGCAGTAATGTTTCCAAGTTGCAAAAACCTGCAGAATTGCTTCTTTACCCATGACTTGCATGGGCCCCCCTCATAATAGATGCAAGAAGTTACTGTGCTGATGAATTTTGGCAATTGCATAGATGCATATAATTATGAACTTGCTTTCAAATTTCACAGAATTATGATTCGAGGAACAGTCAAAACAGTCATATCCTGCTCATTCATCACAAATGCAACAGCCATAACAAATGCATAGAGGAAACCTTTGTGACATCATTAGCTTATTAAAAAACAGGGAAGAGATTATTATTCTATCTGAGCCTAGCAACAGAACTAGTGGCCTGGCACTAGTCCAGGCTGATAGAATATCTTTTATTGATAATGATATATACTTTTTGTCGTGGCCCACTTGATGTCATCAATCTGCCTTGCAAATTGAATATCAGATCCACTTCAATGGCAATTTTACACTATATAATATCTAACTGTTGGTCAGTCACAACACACAGGCTCAATCAGAGAGGCTTGCAGTATTCAGAGGTAAATTTATTGCCATGTCAGACAAGGTCTGTACCTTTCCAAGATCCAGACGTTGAGTTAAAAAATAGACAAAAGACATGTATGGATGCTTTGACTGATAAACCTGAAATTGCTTGGGTATTTCACCAACAAGTGGCTTGAAAAAAAATTATATATACCGCAGATTTAGTACGAAGGAAATTGATCAGAAACAAAATAAACAAATCTAAAATTCAAATTAATAGCACATTTTCCTTTCAAAGTAATCCAAGCTTATCTGGGTTAATAATTCACCGACAATTCAGTATTTCTTTATTAAGTGGATACAGCATATTTCTAAAAAAACATTAAAATGAAAAGGCATTGAAAATATTTCTGTTGGTAAATTCGGGTTAAAAAAAAGACTAGCCATAATAGTTAAGAGTTTAAGAAAGAACTGCAGATGCTGGAAAAATCTAAGCTAGTCAGAAATGCTGGAGGAACTCAGCGGGTGAGGCAGCATCTGTGGAGAGAAGGAATGGGCATTGTTTTGGGTCGAGACCCTTCTTCAGATATAAGAATTGATAGAATTCGAAAATAAATTAATGAATTGTCCCAATAGCTCTGATTAAAGGATAATGAATGAATGAATGACCACCCATTCCTACTTGCTCTCCATCGCCCTGACATATGAAATAGTAAGTAAGTAATTTTTATTTATATAGCACTTTTAAATCAAATCATTTTGAAGCCAAAGTACTTACAGAAATTAGATTACCATACATCCATATAAAATGTAAAAAAATGAAGGCTTGGGTTGAATGACTCTGGTATAGCTTTGGTTCCAGCTCTTACCACACTCTTTGGTCAACTCCAACTTATAGTCCAGTGGTGGAGCGAGCTGCCAGAGGAGGTAGTTGAAGCAGCTACAAGATCAGACCTTGAAAGAGATTTGGACAGATATATGAATAGGAAAGTTTGAGAGGGAAATGGATCAAACGCAGGTAATTTGCTGAGAGGGGCATCTTGGTCAGCCTTGAGATTTGGGCCAACAAGTCCATTTCTATGCTGTATGACTCAATGATTCTAATCACAGTGCATTCACAAAACCTCTGCACCATAATGGTATCACGTGATAAGTTGATAACATGACCCATCTGCAAGTACTGACATAAAATCGCAAGGAGCTAGCTAACCCACATGCCTTGACTTCATGTCAAAAATGCATGAATATTTCTGACATAGATAATAATTCAAAAACTATTTTAACAATTCAAGTTTTAATTTCTTAATCACTAAGCCCAAAACATTCAAAATGCTTCAAGATAACTTTGATTCCTTTAAATGTAATCAAGTGCAAACCAAGTTTAGCTCCATGTGATTAAGCACTATGAAGAAACTCAATGGAAAAAATGAATCCTTGTTTATATTTTTCCATTGCAATTGCTGGGAATTGCTGTAACATTTGAAATCCTTACTTGCAGAGAATAGTGCCAAGATAACTGAATGCATCTCTGAGTGTTCCCTTTTTGGCATGGATAAAGTGCATCCTGCTTTGTGTGACCTTCTGTGTCTGCACAGAGTAATGGTGTTGAGAGCAGCAGTTTTCTCAAGACTTCATTGTAAGACCAGAACCATTGTATCTGCAGCTGGGTTCAAGCATACACAGGGGATGTTCATGGAACCTGGGTGGTGACCTTGTACCTGCCACGTGGCAGGATGACGATACCAGGATAACTCTGCAGAGCTACTAGTACCCACCATGGGATCCAGCTATGCAGCACAAGTATATATTTTCCACCACCCCATCACTGAATGTAAAGACTGAGGAAGGATGGTCACAGTGGCGCAGCGATAGAGTTGTTGCCTTGCAGCGCCGGAGACCCAGGTTCGATCCTGACTACGGGTGCTGTCTGTAGGAAGTTTGTACGTTCTCCCTGTGACTGCGTGGGTTTTCTCCGAGATCTTTGCTTTCCTCCCACACTTCAAAGATGTACAGCTATGTAGATTAATTGGCTTGGTGCATGTGTAAATTGTCCCTAGTGTTAATGTGCGGGGATCGCTGGTCAGTGCAGACTCAGTGGGCCAAAGGGCCTGTTTCCACGCTGTATCTCTAAACTAAACTAAACTGAAATATGGGAGGAAACCATATCACCCGGACAAAAAAAAAAGCTCGACCAGAAGAAGAACATGCCAACTCCATAGAGGCAGCACCCAGAGTCAGGATTGAACCCCAGTCTCTATGCTGTATGTCTAAACTATCTCTAAAGTAAACCAAACTTCTGACTACTTATCTCAGACTTGAAACGTCATCTCTCTCTCTTTCCACAGATGCCGCTGGACCTGCTGAGTGTTTCCAGTGTTTTCTGGGTTCCATTTCAGATTTTTGATCTTCTTTTCCAAATGAGTCGACAATCTTCATCTGTCAGCTGCAATCATCCTTCACAACCAAGTAGGTGCTTTCAATCAAACTTTTAGCAGGCAAAGCTTCACAACAAAAACGAGCCGTTCCACTGCTGGAGATCCAGGGAATATTGATGATTAAAGCATCTACTGGGTGGTCACGCAATTGAGGGTGTCTGGGCCTAAGGGGAGAAGGCAATATAATGGAGTTGAAAGGGAAAGATAGAACAGCCATGAATGAATGGCAGTGTAGAATTGATGGGCCGAATGGCCTAATTCTGCTCCTTAACTCAAAAACAAAGGAAACCAGTCCAAATGGTAATATTTCCAGTGGACACTTATTCATGATACTAGATGCCCAGAGTGAAATGTTTTCTGAACCTTGGCATAGATGACGCAAAGCATTAAGTACCACGGTGAAACTCGGATTGAAGCAACTTGTGCTACACAAGGAAAAACATCTAAGTTACGATTAATTATGTGACTAATTATATCGCTGGGGTGGGAGATTGCAACCTTCACATGGTCCACCCTGTTTCTACGAATGCTATCAACCTGGCGTGCACAATCAACTAAGATCAAATAAAGTTGTACTGAAACTTTAGGCTGTGCATGTCATACGCAAGAAGAAGATAATATCGCTATTAAATACATTGCTACATTTTTAGATCCATTTTTAAATCTGCATCCTTCTACAGAATAAAGGTAAACATTAGCTTAAAACTTGAATTATCCTCTCTCCACAGATGCTTCCTAACTCGCCCAGAATTTACAAGCTCCTCATGATTTGGTTTTGTGCATTAATCTGTCTGGCAATCATTAAAGATACCAAATCTGCAAGTACAAAACATTTCCAGTTCATAAAATTGGTAACACATAAGGCCACCTACTCATAGCTAATAATAATCTATTCTACATTTTCCTTGATCTTCATCTCTTTTGATCACTTACAGTTCCTTATATCTATGTATCTCCCTCTCTCCTGACGCTCAGTCTGAAGAAGGGTCTGGACCTGAAACATCACCCATTTTTCTTGTCCGGAGATGCTGCGTGTTCCGCTGAGTTTCTCCAGCATTTTGTGTCTATTTCCACACAGAATCCCAGGATAGTTTCAGATATGAAGAATATTTGATATATCATAGTGTTTTAAAAAATAAACTGAGAGTCTTCAGAATAACAGATGCCAAAGTATTGCCAAGGTCTTTGTTTTCACAATTCTACTTCATGTATTGATCACTCCTCAAATAAAATGACACTCATATCTATCCTGTTTCTTTTTATTAGTTCCGTATTTCAATTAGTTTTTTCTGAATTTAGATTCTCTGCTCCAATTAATATTTATAAGATCCAGTCAATATCGATCCTTTTGAACATTTGGGCTCCAAGATTTGTTAGTACTTCTTCATTTGTGGGTGGCAGAGTGTCGCAGCGGTAGAGTTGCTGCCTTACAGCACCAGAGACCCGGTTTCGATCCTGACTATGGGCACTGTCTGTAAGGAGCGTGTACGGTTTCCCCGTGACCTGCGTGGGTTTTCTCCAGGAACTTCGGTTTCCTCCCACATTCTAAAGACGAACAGCTTTGTAGGCTAAATAGCTTCAATAAATTTGTACATTGTCCCTCGTGTGGGTAGGATAGTGTTAGTGTGTGGGGATCTCTAGTCGGCGCAAACTTGTTGGGCCAAAGGGCCTGATTCCACACTGTATCTCTAAACTAAACTAAATCATAATGGTGCCCACTCTGGGCTTCCTGTATAAGGAGGTGACTGCTGAAAATGCAGTCTGCACCTGGAGTGAAATGTTTGCAAATACACAGGACTAGATGTTAAAATCCAAGGTGCCAAATATCAATTTACTCCCGATGGTGATGGGAGCCTTCTGCACTCACCTATGCTCCTCCGATGTTGAGAAAGGCTAGGCAGACACGTCCTTGGGGTTATCAAGTGGGCACCTACTTTCATCAACGTTTCGCTGATTGAACCCACAACGTCTCCAGTAGGCTCAGCGGTGCATTCTGGCATCCCAGAACCACCCCCCTCTGCATCTGTCTAGTCGGTTATATTGAAAGGGAAATTTCTTTAACAGGGTCACCCTGTTTCTGCTCGGAAGGGATAAAGTAACCCTACGTCCTCACTGAAACATTAACCACATAATAAGAACATAATGGCAACAATAATCTAGAAATACAACATTTGGTTATCATTTTCTGACATTTCTGCATTCAGATAGATTAGAACATTAGTTAAGGAACCTGTTAACTTTATAGTCTTCTTCTTGTGGAGTCCACACACAAGATTAGAAGGTGTTCAGCCAGAGCTGAATACGCGTCTCGGCATCTGCATTCAATGGTGTCTGTCTTGTGCGTGGTGGTGGAAAGATTAATGGAAGCAGGGTCGCGATGTGAACGCTCTTTCCTTGACCCCAACTTTATAGTAACGAGAAGTCAACTTTTATTTGGGCCATTCTACTGATGACTTGCCACAAAACAACTTCAATTCAGTATTATGAGTATTTCTCAGTTCCCTTCTGACTATGGGAATATTTCTCTTTATTTCCATTAAAACGATAAAATATTCCAGTCTCGTAAGGGTTAGAGGCAAAGACCAGCAAATTCAAAAGTACATTTTAAGAGAAGCAAAAGGTAGCAAACATAATGAAAATATTGGGAACCACCATCAGAACCAAAAGGGTTAGGCTCTCACATACAAGCAGCTACAGTGGAGTAGCAGTAGAGTTGATGCCTTACATGGGTTCAATTCTGACTCTGGGTGCTATCTGTATGGAGTTTGTACATTCTCCCAAAGACCACATCGGTTTTCTCTGGGTGCTCCGGTCATTCCCCACATTCCAAAGACGTGCAGGTTCGTAGGTTAATTGGTTTCTGTGAAATTGTCCCTAGTGTGCAGTATTGAACTAGTATACGGGTGATCCCTGGTCAGAGAGGACTCGATGGGCAGAAGGGCCTGTTTCAGCACTGTATCACTAAAACTAAAAGGGCATTCCATTTCTCAAAACCTTAGGTGGTCTCTGATGATCAAATTAATGGGTTGAACATAAACCAAAATTGATCATGGAAGTAAGTGATTTTCCAATTCAGCCACAATAATGACTTGGATATAATCATCCGTGAACAAAAGTATATTCTTTCTTATTTCAGTATGTTCGCTTCACCCATGCAAACTGTCTATTTAAATTATATTTTCCTACAACAATTTTCTTGTAATTTCAACTGAACGCAGGCATAATAATGTAGGGGATGAATCTTTATCTTTGCCTTGGGATGACTTGTCCACTCCAGAACTGTTGCTTCTGAGGTGACTGAAGAATACAATGTGGGACCCATAGATTCTGCTATAGATGTGGCAATTGGTGGTTGATGGGCTGGGAGATGGAATGTTTTGGACTCCTATTATATTTGCATGGCCTCTGGGTGCTCCCAATGGGACTGGAAGTATTTAGAGTTTTGTAGGAAGGAACTGCAGATGCCGGTATAAACTGAAGATAGACACAAAAACCTGGAGTAACTCAGCGGGACAGGCAGCATCTCTGGAGAAAAGGAATAGGTGGAGTAACTCAGTGGGTAGACAGCATCTTGGAGTAAGCCAGCAGGTCAGAAATTATCTCAGAGTAAATCAGCGGGTCAGACAGCATTCCCGTGAGTTTATGTGATGTTAATTTTTCCCTATATGGCTTTGAGATAATTCTTGATGCATGCTCTCAGTCCTCCTGGCAATCTCTTGCCATGATTCAGCATTAACTAGCATCTATTGTGTTAACCTAGTCACTGAACTGGACAGGAAACATTCACATGAAGAGGAAAGATTTGCAGGAATATTTGTCAAACATGGGTAAATGGGACTAGGATGGATGGGCATCTTGGTCTACATTAACTAGTTGGGCCGAAGGTCTTGTGGCTCCACTGTATAGTATGACTGCAGATGCTTTGGGCAACATCTTCAGATTTCCCTCTATATCCAATTTCCAAAACAAAAGTAAGAGAAAAATAATACAACTCGTCTTTTAATCTGACTGTTACGAGATATTATTAGAAATATCAATAACTGAACATTGATATTTTAGACAGCTATCATCTCTAATGTTTGTTTTGGGTACTGAAAACACAATGATAGAAATTAAAACAAAGTATAGTCGCAACCCCATAATTTAACACAACCATAAGGCTCTTCCAAAGGCAAAATTCCCTTCATTAAATGAATAAAATCTTGGCAGATGTGTTAAAACTAAGTAATTAAAAGCCAGAATTGCTAGAAATATGTCTAGTACAGATCAGTGCACTGGTTAGCATGGATATAGTGGGCTGAAAGGCCTGTTTCTGTGCTGTACAGTGAGCAGTGAGGGATACTTGTGGACCCGTTGTATTCAAAAGAGAGTAAGAAGGAACTGCAGATGCTGGAAAATCGAAGGTCGTCAAAAGTGCTGGGGAAACTCAGCGGGTGCAGCAGCATCTATGGAGCGAAGGAAATAGGCAACGTTTCGGCCCGAAACGTTGCCTATTTCCTTCGCTCCATAGATGCTGCTGCACCCGCTGAGTTTGTAGTTTGCAACTGGCAGCATCCAAAGCGGAAATGTTGTTATTATGTACAAAAATGGTAAACTATTCTATTCAGTATCCCACTGCGTACAATTAGAAGCATAATAAAAAAAAAACATAAAGCATATTTTTATCATAATTACAGTGTTAATAACTCAGCAGCTATTGGTTTCAGATGCATCTATCAAAGTGCAAAATTAAAACAGAAGAGAACCTCTTTAGGGGAGTTTTCTTTGAAACATAATTTACATTATTACTGTGAGAATAGCTGAAGTTGCAAATAGCCCACTGCATAATAAATACCCAAGTTGCGCATTATGTTATAAATTGTACCACACTTAAGATTATGTACTATTAAGCCTTTTCTTGGAAAAAAATGATTTGTTAGAAAAAAAGTGGATAAAAGGTGGTTGCTATGAGATCTCGGAGAGCACTTTGAAAGATGAAAGTTGACAATCAAGATATTTTGCAGTGCGAAAAAAAAAGCTGTAGCGGGATTTAAGGATGCAAAAGGCACGAATCAAAATTAAAAAACAAGCAGATATCGACTTGATTTCCAAAAATGATTAATAAACTCCGATACTTTCAACAATATGTATCAATAAAAAGAATGGTCTGAAGACAAATCCCAACCCAAAACATTGCCGTCTGTTCACTCCACAGATGCTTCTTGACCTGACACAAAAAGCTGGAGGAGCTCAGCGGGTCAGACAGCATCTCTGGAGAAAAGGAACAGGTGACGTTTTGGGTTGAGCCTCTTCTTCAAACGGATGGTCGGGAAAAGGTAGACGATGATATAATAATAATAACAACTTTATTACGGACTCAAGGTCCAGACAAGGGGCAACATAACATTAAAATGCATTGCAATATCAAATATCATAAATATATATAAAATCATGGTAAATCACATAAAAAACATCATAATTTATATATTTTTAAAAAAACCCCACAATACTTAAGTTAAAAATCCAGGGTAAAAAATGATCAATGTCGTACAACGAGACAACGATACCAGTGTCTCCACAACTGTGATTCGTAGCGTGTAGTGCTAACCCTTATGTTTGTCAAGGCCACAATAAGCACATTTTTAGAGTCAGTTATCCTGCAAATGAATTTATACATGTGGTGTCTTAGGATAGCTTCTAAAATACTGACTCCTGCAGCCACAAACATATTACTGGCACTACACCATCTTGGTTGCCTTAGCAGTGTTCTCATGGCATCGTTATATGCCATCTTTAGTCTCTGCATACTTGTCTTTAAATAGTTCGACCACAGGTGCGCAGTGTAGAGGGGTGTGCAGTATGCTCTAAATAGCGACATCTTCACCACATCTGCACACGCACCAAATTTACGCAAGAGGATATTCGCCTGTATATACAGCATGCGTCGTTGCCTATAAATATCCTCATCATCTGTCATTTGTTCTGTAATAATATGCCCTAGATATTTTATCTTATTACAGACACTAAAATTGTTGTCAGACAATTTAAAATCAGGATATTTTAGGCTTTTATCCTCTTTGGTTCTACAGACCATAACAGCACTCTTACTAGCATTATATTTAATGTCATGTTCCAAACCATACACGGAACATGCAGTAAGGAGCTGCTGGAGACCAGCGCTAGATGGACTAAAGACCACAAGATCATCTGCATACATAATATGGTTCACTAAAATATTACCAATCACGCACCCAGTGTTACAGGCTTTCAATTGTTTAGACAGATCATCAATATATAGATTAAAAAGGACTGGGGACAAAATTCCCCCTTGTCTAACACCATTGCTAACCCCAAATGGGGCTGAGACCCTATTGCCCCATTTTATTTGCATAGTCTGGTGGGCATACCAGTAGGCCAGTATTCTCACAATGTATTTAGGCACCCCTCTTTGACACATTTTACCAAACAGCTTTCTGTGATTAACACGGTCAAAGGCTTTGGAAGCATCAATAAAGCACCTAAGGATTGAAGAGTTTTTGCCTCTATACTTGTTTACAATCTCCTTTAGGGCATATATGCATAAGTCAGTGCCATGTTTAGCTTTAAAGCCAAACTGGTTATCTGTGAAGTTAACAAACTCATGTATTCTATCCAGCAGAACTCTTTCTAAGACTTTTGACAATATGCTGGCTAAAGCTATGGGCCTGTAATTATTTAGACTGCCTACTTTACCAGCTTTGTCCTTAATAACCAACACTAACAGGACAGACAACATTGAGTTTGGTAACAAGCCATGAATCATAAAGCCAGTAAAACAAATAATAGGAGAGGAGCTATACTCGCATACTTAAGATATTCAGCAGAGATATGATCCAAGCCACTTGCTTTGTTGTTGTACAGCTTGTTCATGGCATGATACACCTCATGTGACATAATCACCATTGAGTCATTACTCTCAATATTGCCCACCCTATACAAGTTACCTTGGACACAGTTGAATAAAGTGCTATAATGTTGTCGCCATAACTCCGCGATATTAGCCGTTCCGGAGATTCCATCTACAGTACATGGTAGAGATGTTTTGCAACTGCTAAGAGCTCTCACTTCCTTCCAAATATCTGTAGCATTGTTACTTAGCAGCTTCTTAGCCATGGAATCAGCCCTCATAGCTTGCTCATTTTTACAGATGAAGCGAACAGCATACTTATACCTTGCATTAGTGAGCTTCTTGTGCTCAAACACAGGCCCCTTGTCTGGGTCTACCTGCCATAGCCCATGCTTTGGTGGAACAAATGGAACAAATGAATGAAAGATATGCAAAACAGTAATGGTGATAAAGGAAACAGGCCATTGTCAGCTGTTTGTTAGGTGAAAATGAGTTACAGATAATGAGACTCACTAAGACGACTGAAGCTAGTACGACTTGGGTGGGGGAGGGATGGAGAGAGGGGGGATGCAAGGGTTACTTGAAGTTAGAAAAATCAATATTTATTCTGTGCAGCACACCCTCAATTCTGGTCTGCACTGACAGCCTAATATTTCAATGTTCGTATCTTTGGTCATAAGGTCATAAGCGATAGGAGTAGAATTAAACCATTCGGCCCATCAAGTCTACTCCCCCATTCAATCATGGCTGATCTATCCCTCCCTCCTAACCGCATTATCCTGCCTACTTTCCTTATCCTCTGACACCTGAACAAAACAAGCTTCTAAGATTTGCCAAGTTGAGTCTCCGAGCGAGTAAGATAGTAAAGGGCATGTCCCACTTTCACGACCTCTGCTGAGTTTGCCCTTGACTCATACTCGCAGCATGGTTGTCACGAGGTCGTAGGAGGTCGTAGGTAGGTCGTGATACTAGTCGTAGGTACTCGTGGCATCAAGTCAAGTCAGGTTTATTCGTCACATACACATACGAGATGTGCAGTGAAATGAAAAGTGGCAATGCTCGCGGATTGTGCACAAAAACTACAAAACAGAATGGAACAGAATCACATATTCACATATTACATATTTGTGGGAGGTAAAAAAAAGAAAAAACAGCAATTTTAAAAAGACACCACACAACAGTAAATTGGTACAGTAAAGTTAGTCAAGTAGGTCGGGGCATTTTTCTAGCCAGATGAAAAATGTCCAAGAGTAAAAAAGGTTGTGACTTAGGTCGTGAAAGTGGAACAGGCCCTTTAAGAGTTTATTCTGAGAAAGAATGAGGAATTGTACTTTGGGAGATCAAATGTAAGGGGAAAATGTACAGTTAATGGTGTGATCCTTAATAGCATTGATGTACAGCGGGATCTTGTGGTCCATGAGTACAACTGCCTGACAGTGGCAACATAAATAAATCTGGAATCTTAAGTAAAACACCAAGTGGTGGAATAACTCAGCGAGTCAGGCAGTGTCTGTAGAGGGACCAGGCAGGCAATATTTTGTGTTGGGACACTTCTTCAGACTCACAATGTGATTTCCGTTCAGGGGATTCAGGGTAACAAAATAAAGAGAAAGCAATAAAAAATGCTGGTGATAACATGCAATGTGTTCAGATTGAAAAGGGGAAACACCAGTAAAATTCTATTAGACAAATGGCAATTTCTATGTTACAAAATTTTATACAGAATGTCCATCTAGTGGAGGAAATAAGTTAAATGTTTAAATCTGCCCTGCTATAAAATTTGCAAGTTTGCACTGTACAATTGTTGGCGCTTTACCTGAGGAAGGAATTATTTGATGAGACTCTGATGCTTCAACATGAGGGAATGTGGATTTTCCATTTTTCCTCTGTGCACTATTCTCAAAATGTAAACTATTTGTTTCATCCATACACTGCCTTCCCTCGCATTCATTTCAGGCAGCATTCGCGAAGAAATACAGGCAGGGAATGTCTCCAAGGCATGTCTTCTTTTTTTCCTGTGTTTATTAGTTTCCCAAAAGACCAATATTCATACAACTACCTTTGTGCAGATGTAGGTCTGGATCAAGAAGCTAATGATATAGAAGCAGCTGAAGTGAACAGCTATAAAACTGCTGGATCAAGTCATTTTGTTTCATGTTCAAGATCAAGAATTTAAATGGTATTTTTGCTGGACAGAAATAAATCTTTTCCTGAGGGGATAATAACATAGATGTAGATATTGATGCAAAAAAAAAGCAGATTCTTATATTAAAAATGATCTTAAAGGCGTTGAACCATGTTGTGTTTGTACTGTACATTCTGTTCAAAGCACTGGCTCACATCAGAATCACCTTCATTAAAGGTGGGTAAATCTTGGCCCACTTCCAAGGTTTTGTGCATTCTGACAAATAGACAAATTTGGAGTCCTCTTACCTCCAATCTTAGAATGAATAATTTGATTCGACAACAACCTTGATGTATATCTTCAATGGCTGAAGGAGTTTTTATATGATTTTTGACAATTTAACAAGTCTTTCTGACAAATTAAATGGTTGTGTTGACAAGTTAACTGCACTGCCAATCAATATTTCAAATTACTTTCTCCGCCATTTGGAAAAATATTACTTGGGGTCAATAGTGGCAAATAGGAGTAAAGGAAAGAAAATTAGAGAACAAACATTCACAAAATGTTTCACACTGGTGGAGAAACATTAATGTGTGAGATTTTGAGGTTAATTTAAGTGTTTAAGTTCTCATTATTAAATACTTTTAAATATGATAACTATGATATAAGATAATTGAAAATAACCCTAGAATATAGCGTCCTTTGTGTCATGTTGAGTCAGCATTTTAGCATGGCAGGTTAAGGACAAGGGTACAAATTGTGTGCTTTGGTCCAATATTGGTTAGGTACTTAATGACGACTAATTACTTCTTCAGAAAATCATAAAGAGCAAAGTACTACTCACTCTTTTGGTTTAAATTTAGGTTTATTACTGTTGTGTGTATCAAAGAACAGTGAAAGCTTTGTTTTGCATCCAATCCAATCGGATTAGATAATACTATAAATGCAATCAAGCCAAACTCAAATACAGTAGGTAGAGCAAAGGTAGATACAAGAGTACAGAATATAGTTCCCAGCACTGTAGTGCATCAGTTTCATCGATAAAGTCTAAAGTCTGCAATAAAGTAGAGATGAATCAGACAGTACTTATGAAAGGACAGTTCAGAAGCCTGATAACAGAGGACAAGAAGCAATTCCTGAGTCTGGTGGAACGCACGTTCAAGCTTCTACATCTTCTGTGTTTCAAGGGAGCTGGATAAAGGAAGAATGACCAAGGAGGGATAAGTGTAGGAAGGAACTGCAGATGATGGTTTACACCAAAGATAGACACAAAATGCTGGAGTGACACAGCCAGACAGGCAGCATCTCTGGAGAGAAGGGATGGTTGATGTTTCAGGTCAAGGCTTCTTCAGACCGAGAGTCAGGGTCTTTGGTTATGTTGGTTGCTTTCGTCTTACAAACTCTTTTGGCCAAAGATTGTTCCATGACATTTAAGATACAAGCCTAATCATCTTGATCAGATGGTGTAGACGCATTAACCCTTGTAATGACAAGCCCACCCACTCAAAACCTGCACAGAATATATTCATTAATGATCTAATCACCCAATACCAGTAAAAATATTAAATAATGTCATCAGGTATTGTAATGAAGTATAGGTTTGAAATTGGTTTGGGAGGGAAAGATGGATCAGTCGTGATTGAATGGCGGAGTAGACTGGATGGGGCGAATGGCCTAATTCTACTCCAACGACTTTGGAATTTCATTTTTTTCCTTTCTACCGGTTTTACTCATTTGCCTCCCCTTGTCCTTTTTTTTTTAACAGTAAACATTAACAAATGACTGTGCGACCACCCACAATAAGTGTGGGATTTCTTTATAAAACTTGGGAGGCAAGTCCTGGATCTCTCTGTCTCTATCATATTTAACCAGTGCATTAGTTACACAAGTGATGATAACAAACTATAGATTTCAGTCAAAGCCTCCAGCTTTCCAGGTGACAAAATTAATGTTTGCTTCCTTCCCACTTTAATCCAGACTCAATTGCATCGCAGAGCCAGATTCCAAATAGCTCCGTTAGCCATCAGCAATTATCTTCTTGTCAAACATCAGGGTAAAGAATTTCATGATAGTCTGCAAGGCTCTGTGATAAACTGGACATTAGCATCATCTGATGGAAATAAAATTGGCACTAGAGCCAACATACCCTGTCAGAGAAATATGCCCTGGCTTCAAAGCTCCGGTTCCATCATTCTCAACAGAGCATGTTCCTGCTTTTAAAATAAATCCAATACTGTACATCATATAAGTAAAGAGCAGGGACAAAATATGGAGGATTAATCGACTTGGCAGTAGCCTGTTTAATCTCCTGCCAACAGTCCCTTTAGTTCTGTCCTAGTCTATCTTCTTTCCTGACAGACAGTACAGGAACCACACATTTGCCAAGTCTAAATCAAAGTCAGCATGAAAACAATGCATCTCTGCCTTCTAAATTACAATACTTTAACTGTAATAGTCTGATCTTTGTTTCCACGATTACATTAATTATTAGCATTCTGATGCAAGCTGTACTTGTTTGATATCAATTCACTTTTAAGCCATTTAGCAGAATATCATATTTCCATTCCAGGACAGTGTAGAATTAGATTGGTGCTTATATTCATAGTATGAATGTTAGGGTGTTTATTTTTGAGTTTGTTTAGCGATATTTGCTCAGTTAGCAGCAGTATCAGTTATTTTCTGTTCATTTTTAAATTAGAAGCGTCAACTTTCAATGAGTATGAACTGTAGCTAAATTAAAATTGGTGATCATGCCAAGTGTAGATTAAAGTGAGTTTAACTGATTAAACTTTAGCCCCCTCTATAAATAGGATTGATCAGGAGTCTATATGCTGGCATGGCCTATATACACAGCTTGCAAGCAAAACATGGCATTCTTAAAGCAGAGTGAATTTACATATATATTCTGCATCATTAATTGATGCAGTACGTACAGAGAAAAGTAAGTCTCTTTTCCCAGTTGTTTTTTAGGAGTGTTTATTTCTGCTCTTTTTGGTTAAAATAAAAAAGATAACATAGAAATAGAAAATAAAAATAGAAAAGAAAAGATAAAAGAGATATCTTGTGGTTTAGGGCACAAAAGTTCAATGTATTAAAAGTGTTTCTGAAATCACCATTGAACCATTGAAAGTGTAAATACCAAAAAAGCGTTAAAATATTCAGGATTTTAAATTTAATGGGCAAATGGGACCAGCTTAGTCATCTGGGCACCTTGGTCAGCATGGATGAGCTGGACCAAAGGGCCTTTTTCCCTGCTGTGTGAATCTGTGACAGAAATGTTACTGTTTTATTTATGGTTGGGAGAAATGAAAAAGGCGCTTTCCCAGTGTGTTTGTGGAATATTCTTTGAAATAACGTTCTCTCCTGTAAAACTTAACTTGTAAAACATTATTTATTTAATGTATGTCTTCAGCCGTACGAACTGATTGAGAAGTGAGTGCAACACTTAATCAAAACATGCTGTCATGTTACTGATAGCAGAAAGATCTGAAAGCCCAATATCATAAAACACTGAGGATGTTCATAAAATAACCTCCCGACTGTTTTTTGGCAGCCCTACACTCACTCTATCATGAAGTACCATTGTAACTTGCATACTCTGAAGTTCCACTATAATCATATCTTATCAAGCATTGCTAGTCAAACAAATCAAATCAACGGCCATTGGAAAGATTAGCAAGTTTCATACAGAGCACAAAAAATTGCTTTATAATGGTTAAACAATGTCATCCTGGATCCTGTATTCTGGGTTGGTAATCCTTCTGAATGTCCCTGTGATCAGTAGGATAATGATGTATGAGATTAAATAACCAATATTGTTTAGTTTAGAGATACAGCATGAAAACAGGCCCTTCGGTCCACTCAGTCCACGTTGAACATCGATCACCTGTTCACACTGGTTCTACGTAATCCCCCTTTCGTATTCACTTCCTAAATTTTAGGGATAATTTACAAAACCCATGTGTTGACACAGAGTACATGCCAACTCCACACTGACAACGCCCAAGGTCAGGATTGAACTAAGGTCCCAGATACTGTTCAGCAGCAGCTCTACTGCAGCACTGTGCCACTGAGTGAGTATATCAGCTGTCATTATGACACAGGAGGATATGCACCCCATCATGTCTACCGTGATTTCCCATGGCAATCCAATTCTCCCATACTTCCCTGTAACCTATGCTCTATCGCAGGGGTTCTCAACCAGGGGGGAATTCCCCCCAGGGGGGGTTTCAGGTTTTCAGGGGAGGAATTGGGACCACAGATTAGCAAACTCAAACTGTTAGAAATAAAGGATTTTCAGTATTATATGCATTTAATTGGAATGCACTTTTTGAGGCAGACAATCTTGGAAAAGAGGGGGGAATGACATTCTGACATATGGTGAAAGGGGTGCATGGGGCAAACAAGGTTGAGAACCACTGCTCTATCTAGTAATCATCAAATTTACCCTGATTCTCCTGATATCCACCTATGCTTGGAACAGGTTTAGAGCAGCCAATTAATCGACCTACACATGCCAATGGGAAGAAGCTGACGCAGTCACAGGGAGGACATGAAAACTCCACACAAAGTTCAGGATCAAAACTAGATCACGGGAACTGTGAAGCAACAGCACTACCTACTGCACCACCGTGTAGTCCCCATAAACCTGCTTCACCCAAGATCTAACAACAATCCCTGACCAGTGGCAATTACCAAGTTCCTGCTCCTGCAGAAGTCACCATCCTGGGTCTATGGCACTGTGAGGCAACAGTCTAGCACTGCGTAACTGTGCCACCCGTGGCAACTAATGTACAGTATAACTCAACATCTTCCTAAAATTACAATGGCATTTGCCACAGTCAATCATTCCATCATCTTCCATTGCTTTGCCTACTGATATCCAGTGTTATACAGCGACACGCTTCACTGACTACATCCCTTACAGTAATATCCAGATAAATTATTCACATCCATTGTCATGGCTGCTTCTTCCAAAAGTCACCTTCATGTGTCCACAGTTTAATCCACTCCTGTCATCCTCAGTCATATAACTCATTCCCATACATTTAGTTATTCAGCAACATTCCAAAAACTAGAACCTAAAACCACAAATGTTCAAACATCACATCTTGGACAAGTTAAAATAATCTTTACTTGGTCCCCTGACCAAATTTAGTCCTCGGTCTCGATTGCCAGGCCAAGGAGTGAACACCAGGGTGATTACTTCCTGATCGTAGAAAGGCCAGAATCTTTCCAAACACAATCCATTCAATCTCTGCTCCATCATCTGGTATCATTACGCATTGCGAGAACATCCATCCAATACTTATGTCATCTTTCTGCACAACTGATCTCCATTTGCTTGCGTCTGCAACCACTATTAGTTCCTGTCTTAATGTCCATCCCTGTTCTGAATAATGTGCCTCCTCTATCTAACCTCTCCCCGTTGGATTGCAACCTTGTCATGGTCGGGGAGCTTGTGTATCTCCTATGCCAGCGGGACATTCGTCTCCTGTTAGGGTCTCCCATGCTGGCCAGGACGAAGCGTAGAGGCGAGACGAAAAGCGATCCACTGGTCCTCCAGGTTGGAGGTTGAGCACAGGGCTAACAACCCTGTCTCGTAAAACAAATACGTTACAGAAACTCCAACTGAAGGAATTAACACTCCTGGGCATAGGAGTGGAGGACCTTCGTTGCTGCCCTACATGCCAGGAGGCATAATAGGCAGTAAGTACATTTATCTAACCTGTGCCTTTTTTCCACCCACAATGCGATGTTTTGTTTCATATTTTAACGTGCACCATTTTCATGGCTCGGGTTGTAGGATTCTCCCAATAGATGTATGCAGAATACAGTAAAAATCCTGTGAAAACAATGATTCAAACTCATAAAGCCTTTTTTGTTTTCAATGTTTCTCATGTGCTCTCTTGTCATGCCATCAACTCCATCTCTCAGCTCAGAGAGCAAGAAATTAACTTGGAATGACCCCTGATGTGCTGTAAAGTAGAGGGTACAGTCTTTCATGCTTGCTTTCAATTTGGGTCTTGCTTTTACTTGCATGGGTCAGATCATACAACCATGGCATTCAAGGCATCAACTGACTCAGAGGTCCCAGAGGAGAATAGCTAAGAGGTTTTTATCTGGACTGATATTTCCATGATATCTTTTGCACACACACACAGCTGAGATGTCAGTTCTACACTGGGCATTGGCCAAGGGGAAGGATCTTTTCTCCTCAAGAGCGCTAATATGTTTTGAATTCTCTGTAAAATAGGACATTTTTATTAATCACACAGGAATCCATGTTAAATCCAGAGTGCCAAATGTGTTACAAATTTTTAGTTTTTACAGTCATTCATTTCAAACTTCTTGTTTGTACAATCACTATATCAGAGTGAGCAGAACACAAGGTGCTGGGAGGAACTCAGTGGGTCAAGCAGCATCTAAGTAAGTACGTAAGTGAGTAAGTTTATTGGCCAAGTATTCACATACAAGGAATTTGCCTTGGTGCTCGTCCCACAAGTAACAACATGACATACGGTGACAGTTACGAATGACTCAGAAAACACTAAACATTAATAATAATAACACATTAATGATAAAACACAATTGATCAAGTATGTGAACCAACAAAATACCAGTTCAAAGGGAGGCTACAGATTTTTGGCTGTTGAGTAGAGCAACTACTCGTGGGTAGAAACTGTTTTTATGTCTGGCTGTGGCAGCTTTGACAGTCCGGAGTCGCCTTCCAGAGGGAAGTGATTCAAAGAGTTTGTGGCCAGGGTGAGAGGGGTCACTTCCATCTGCGGAGGGAATGGACAGTTGATGCTTCAGGTTGGGACCCTTCTTCAGACTCTGTTTCACAGTGGAGTTGCCCACTCACCCAAGCCTAAAAACAACTGTCTCCACCTTCATTTCATCTGCTGGGTCCGCCCATCTACGTCATTGCAGTTGTACTTTCCAAGATTCATTCTCTTGACCTTAATTGTTTCATCTTTTTTATTTCCCCACATTTTTAACAGTGGCTGGGATGCAAGCAGAAGCCTCCACGTGGCGCATCCCGGGAAATGCTGACGACAGGCACTGTATCAGTGACTGACTGAAGTAGCCAATTCTGCAACCACCCAACGTCAACCGTCAGTGACCGACCGGAAAGACGTGATGGCCGGACACGAGGAAGAAACAGTGGCGCAGTGCCTGAAGCAGAATATTATGGCCAGCTACACCTTACTGCAGCTCTGCATATCGTACAAGTTCAGAGAGATTTAAGGTTGATGTCGTGGATCCAGTAAACTCACGTTTCACCCTGAAATCTGGTGTGATAAACGCTTCATGAAATTTGTTCTGTCTGTCTGAACACTGTCCCAAACCCAATTTGGTTAATTATTGGCCAACATACTTCTCATAATCAGCTGCAAAGTCATGGAAGTTATCACTGATAATGAAGTCAAGGAGCATCATCAAATAATCTGCTCAATAAAGCCCTTGTGGGTTCAGACAGGATGACCCTTATCCCAATATCATCACAGACTTGGTCCAAATATGGACTAAGGAGCTTCAATCCAGAGATGAGGTTTGACATCAAAATGACATTTGAATGCGTATTGCATCTAGGAGCCCTGGTGTAACTAAAGCCAGTGGAATCAAGTGGATAACTCACCATTTGCTGAGTCAGGCCTCATACATATGAAGACGACTTTGGTTATTGGAGGTCAATCATCCCAGCGCCAGGATGGAGGTCCCAAGGGCTGAGTTCTTGGTCCTACCATCATCGGTGGCCTTCATTCCACCTGAAGAGTGCACATTGTTCAACTGCCAAGTCAACTTCTTAGGAAATGAGCGTGCACATGGTAACATTCAAGCAGTCACATCATCCAGGCCCAAGCAATCCTCTAAGCTGCCACCCCGTCCACCACACTGCTCACAGCCGTCAGTACCAAGGCATTGTGCCCACATTTTTGTACACTCAACAAAAAGGACATCAAGTGCTTATCAAGGATCTTCTGCAAGATGCCCATCCCAAGGGCGTCAGACCCTACTCCAAGTCACCCACTATCATGATTTGGAAATATATCTCAGCACCTTCAACAGCACTCAATTCAAATCCTGGAACTTCTTTTTCTATGAACAACCTCAACCAAAGGACTGCAGTGTTAAACCACCAGTTTCTCAAGGGCACAAAGAAAGGGCCCTGACGTCCATTATCTTTACATGGTTATGTAAGAAGAAACAGTGCTGTGGACTCATAAATTAAAAAAAATTCTGGACATTCATCTGGAGTTAGGAAATAAAAATTACCAGAAATTGTCTACTCTGTTGGTTCAAAGAGACATTATTGGATCCAGTTTGATATTATATAGCTGGCCGTGTATTACTGTATCCTATCTGGAGTGCTTGACGCTAAATTTGAAGTGTTCACTTATTTAACATTTTAATGATTGCAAAAGTCATACATCAAAATGTTAATATGTAAATTACAAATCAAAACTTATTCTGACATTTGATGGGCTGAAAGGCCAAATTCCGCTCCTAACACTTATGAACTTATTGTTCCCCACAAGCATCGTCCAAGTACTTAACTCAACTTACCAATGTGGATTGGGAAGATGAATATTTGCAGATAATTTCACTGATGGATCATAGCCATGCCAAACCATCCTTATGTTGGTCACTGAACACTTCCTCATTTGCAAGTGATTCTGTAACTGCTAGGACCTGATAATTTAGTATCCATCCTAATCTAACTGCGATCAAAGCTGTGGAATTCTCTGCCACAGAAGGCAGTGGAGGCCAATTCACTGGATGTTTTCAAGAGAATTCGATTTAGCTCTTAGGGCTAAAGGAATCGAGGGATATGGGGAAACAGCAGGAACGGGGTACTGATTTTGGATCTTCTTCTTCTTCTTCTTCTTCTTGCGTATGGCGTGCACAGCCTAAAGTTGTAAGACAACTTGTTCTATTTGATATTATTTGATTGTGCACGCCAGGTTGATTGCATTCATCAAAACAGGGCGGACCACGTGAAGGTTGCAATCTCCCACCTCCTGATTTTGGATGATCAGCCATGATCATATTGAATGGTGGTGCTGGCTTGAAGGGCCGAATGGCCTACTCCTGCACCTATTTTTCTGTTTCCAGGTTTCAAACTAGGATAAAATCAACAGTATGTGACAACAAATACTCCACATGAGGCACAAATCCCACATCAGTAATGTCCACATAAATGTGCTTTATTATAATATTAATCCCTTTATCTTTCCATTGAATTAATATATAGTAGTTATAAATTCAATTATCGGTTCAAGTTTCAATATCCTAATTATGCTTTAAACAAAGTGTATTACTAAACGAACCAGTTGGATTTGCCATTAAGTAGAACAATACAAATTACCAACCCAATAATGGCACAAATAAGACAAAAATTGAATGTTGTTTTTTGCCATTTTTTATCAATTGATTTCAGGCTATTTTTACAGAACGTTAACACTAGAACAAATGCTATCATAATAGTCCCTGTGCTCATCACCACAGATCATATAAATAAAATGTCTGAAATAAAAAGACAATTTAGGATTGCATTTTAACAGCACACCTATGACTCCTATCAATATATTTATTTTTGGCGCAATGGATCTAACGTATGGTTCACCATTAAAATTTTAATTATTAGTGCAAGTTAAGAATTAAAATGGAAGGATTTTGTGCAGAGTTCTGTCTTCACACGGGTAATTTGTGACACTGATTCGACACCAACTGAGAAACAGACTGCTTTTCTTGCCTCTGAGCAGACACGGATCAATATCTGTAAGGATTGCTCCTTGTTCCAACAATGTAAGATTTACAATACTTGCTAGGATGCACACTTTGTCTTCACGTAACTCATCAGAGGAACCCAATTACTAACCACAGACAAACAGCATTAACATGAACTCCCATGCTTCTTTATTTCCCTTCATCCAGTCTCATTTCAGGCTCTTCAGGCAGTGCCACTATAACAGATACTACACTTAAAACTGTGCTTCAAGGAATAAATTTTCAGTCTTTCATTACTCGTACCTTGATTTACTTCATATCATCTTGGAGCTATAGACAAAGATAACACACTGTAAATTACAACCTTCCCATCTCACAGTTTCAAATGTAGGGGGAATGCAAGGGGATACGAGAGAGAGCCTGCAACACTAAACACAAACAATGCAAGACTCATTATAATCTGTCACTGCACAGAAACCTCTTCAGTAGCTGTGCCAGTCCCCCTTGCAGTTCCTACAATTTCTTCCAGCCCACATCCTATTCCACTGGCTGATAACTAAGAACATTAGTTTTATGCGACTTGTCAAGCTCAAATGAAAAGAGAGCTAACTTTAATGACACTGCAATTAATCGCCCCAATAGACAGACAGCTAAAAGACAAGATATTGACTTCATTAAGGATAATGTATTATGTCATTAAGTTGGTAGGGTCACCTTGTGTATCATACAAGCCTGCTAATATATTGGCATTTTCCTCAAATAAGATAAATTCAGATATGAGTGATAAAGCTGATTAGAAAATGCTTCATCTGAAGAGGCTCTGCTCCCTTAATGCCTGAATGCAGCCCCAGGTGTAAGTGGAGATGTGAAAAGCCATTACAGATCACAGTTTATCTGAAATAGAAGAGATTGATCTACTGTACCTAGCCATTCCAGTCCTTGTTGTTTCATGCAAACTGTAAGATCGGCAAAAGCATCTTAATTGGAGATTTTATGCTTCATCTTCTTTGCCAAAGCATAAGAATCCGTAATTTAATCATTTCCCACTATATATATTTTTTAAATCTGTTTCTTCCCCGATTCTTCTTCAGACACAATGTGCTGGTGAAAAGCCTCTAAATTATAAAACATCATCACGGCAATTACCTAAAATCATTTCTGCCCCATTTCAAATGTGGGGTGATAGCGGGGGAGAGAGGAGGGGGGTGGCAGCGCGATGTGGGAGGGAGGGGGAGGGGAGGTTGCCGTTTAATAGATTTTCTTTTAATGGTCAATTTGTCCTTAGCATTCAGTAATACGTCTGACCAAGATTTTATTTATCCCTTGGGCTGGGGAAAAAAAACGAAAATAGCATCACCTTCAACCCTTTTTCCCAAATCATCTATTTTAACCTGTCCCCTTCTTTTCCAATAGTTCCATTAGAGTGTCTAAAGCAGCAGTTCGGGACCTCTCTTTGTGACCTTGGCATTTCTTTTCAAGCTCCAAGTATTGGCATTTTTTTTCCTGCCGCATCTCTTCTCATTTGTCATGATTATTGTTGAATTTTTCAACTGTCATTCTCGAACATAAATCAATGCTTGTCTGCTTCCTTTTGTCATATCTCTGCTGAAAACAGCCCTTCCTTTTTAAATGAGGCCTCCTCTCCTTCCATCCATTAAAAAGCCCTGTCTTTTCAAGCAGTCAATCCTTTGTTAGGCCAGTCCATTTATCATTCTTCCAATCAGTACCTGACATACTTATCCAGCCAGGTCTTCAACACCACAATCATTGTTCATCTCTTATTTTATTTATGCATACTGTTTTTGCCATCCATCTCTGGCCAGCAATAAATTTTATGTGTCCTTGTGTATGGATGACTTTCAACTGATTAAAAGGGATTGCAGGTTCCAAAGCAAAAGGTATGGGGGCAACTTAACTGGTCATCCTCTCGCAGAGCAAAGAATGTGATTTTTAAACAGCGTTACTTGTACAGCAACTCCACGGCAACCGGGGTATTTTAATTAAGCTCTACATTTTATCTCACCACCAAGCCAGTATTCTGCAAATATTTAATAATACTGCAGTTTTTGACTGAATCGAGACACATTATGTACTTCAATAAAAATGATATTCTGTATTATTTTCAAACAGAACGATTTTAAGTTTGTACCCCCGACTAAGAGTATCTTCAAAACTTAACCTTCGAAGACAAAGTTTGCAAACTATTGAATGATTACAGGGATGATCATGTTTTTCCAGCAAGCACAGATAATTTTGGAGGTTTGCAATCCCACTCTTGTGGCCAAAAGATGAACTGCAGTATCAGGCCAAGAGACAAAGTGAACAAACAGAAAATATGGGCACGGCCAAGAGATCGTGGTGCAGCCACAGAATGACGCTCACAGCTCCAGGGACCCAGGTTCAATGTTGACTTCCACTGCTGTCTTGGTGGAGTCTGCACATTCTCACTGCTACCTCGTGGGTTTCTTCCAGGTGCTCCAATTTTGTCCCACATCCCCAAAATATTCAAGTTGGCAGGTTGATTGACCACGGTAAGCCGACCCTCGTGCATTGATTCTGAAGGGAATGGATGGGAATATGGGGAGGATAAAATGGGTTTATATTGACAAAAGGACACAAAGTGCTGGAGTAACTCAGCAGGTGAGGCAGCATCTCTGGATAGAAGGTGATAAGGGTTGAGACCCGTATTCTGACTGATTGGAGGGGGCGAACAATGCAGGTATGGGTATTTGATGGCCTGTGTACACATGGTATGGGTATTTGATGGCCTGTGTATGGCTGAAGGGTGTGTTTATGCACTGGGGGATCTTACAGACCTACATTTTAACACTTCCTTTGGTTTTCCTTGAAAGCTTTATTTTACTTATGATGAGGCACTATCTTGTATGTTGAATAAAATCTGATATCAATCTTTCATGAAGGGTGAAAATTCCTTAAATTATATTTTGGTCAGTATTATTTCAGATGCTCAGTTGTTATTTTTCCTGTCAGAATATCCTTCCAACCATTGGGACAGGAAATCCCATTTTTATATGATTAATCAATTTGGCTTTGAGAGTAATAGGAAGGCAGATGTAGACTCAGAAAAACTTCAAAGCATCAACAATTCTTCTGAGGGACAAGCTTCTCTATGCAACTGCAACTTAACTAAACATTTCAAAGTCAGACTTTTGCTATATTCATTACATACTTACAAAAACGAAAGCCTTCAACATCAGTTTCAAGAGATGTATTGTAACCATGGGAGGAGACCAGGTCACTTAACAAGAGCATTCTAGCTCACGTCAAGAAGATTGGGAAAGATAACAGTGGCACAACATATAGGGCTGCTGCCTCAAAGCACAAGAGACCCAGGTTCGATCCTGACCTCTGGTGCCGTCTGTGTGAAGTTTTCAAGTTCTCCCTGTGACCACATGCATTTCTTCCGGGTGCTCTGGTTTCCTCCCACATCCCAAAGGCATGTAGGTTAATTGGCCTCTGTAAATTTAGTCTAGTGTGAAGGAAGAGGGTGCAAAAGTGGGATAACATCGAGTCAGAAGGGCTGAAGAGCCTGTTTCCATGCTGCTTCATTCAATTCAATAACATTTGATGGAGGTTAAATCACCAGTTAATCGTGTGTGTTGGGTGCTACTCATAAAAACATTGAAAATAGGTAGGCCATTCAGCCCTACGAGCTAGCACCGCCATTCAATATGATCGTGGCTGACCATCCATAATTAGTAACCCGTTTTCCTCATATCCCTTGATTCCATGAATACTCTTGCAATAACCACAGCGTGAGTTGGAGGACTGGCAGGAATCCCAGATGACATACAGAACACAATCAGGTCACTTGGTGCAGGTTGCCTATGCCAATGATTTCTATTCTTTCTCCCCCTTTATCTCTCAATGGAGAAACACCCTTCCCTTTCTACATATCCTTCTCATTATAATGTTTATTTAAACTATTTAAGCACATATTTTTTGTTGCAACCGGACTAGTTGACATTTTCAATACTCTGGGTAAAAGTTGTCCTTGGTGAATTTGCTATTTGATTTCTTGGTAAATAACCACCTCCAGCTATGATTTGCACCCCCCTTGCATCCCCTCCCCCCCCCCCCCCCCCCCCCCCCCCCACCCTCAAACACTCACTGTACCTCTATATCAAACCACAATAAAATTTGTAAACTATTACGTTGCCCTTCATCCAAACCACTAGCATCAATATAAAAGTTCCAGGAATTCATTCAATTTTTAGTTGGACAACAATATGGTTCCATTTGGATCTAGAAAAATGATCAAACTATGGAATAGATAAGAGTCACTAATCATATCTGAAATTCTGATCAATGCTCTGCAGCTTGTAATGTCCAGTTTCTTGTCCATATTGTTGCATGTTATCCCTCATCCATTCCTCAAATGAAACTCCACTGCGGAAAGTCCAGAGAGTTCAGGAGAAGTCGTCTCCTCACTCATCCAGCCCTCAACAGTGATTTCTTTGGGGCAACACTTCTAATTCAATGTAGAAACAAGGAACTGCAGATGCTGGTTAAATACATAGAAACATAGAAAATAGGTGCAGGAAATCGGCCCTTCGACTCACCACTGCCATGCAATATGATCATAGCAGATCATCCAAAATCTGTAACCAGTTCCTGCTTCCTCCCCATATCCCTTGATTCTGTTAGCCCACAGAGCTATATCTAATATGGTTAATACATAAAGGAACATAAAGTGCTGGAGTAACTCAGCAGGCAGGCAGCATCTCTGAAGGGCATGGATAGGTGATGTTTTGTGTCTCCATCTGGAACGTCTGCTATCCTTGTTCTCCAGAGATGCTGCTTGATCTTCTGAGTTACTCCAGCACTTTGTGTCATTTTCAGTTCTAACCCAATGCATGTTTCAATGGCCATCTTTTACCGTTACTATCTGCTTGCTCTCGAGGCCAGTGTTATTCCTCCAATTACCTTTAGACTCACACCATCATTATTTCATTTTGTATCACGTCAACACATCCCTTTTGGAATTTTACACAGACTATATCCACAGAATTGCTTCTGTCCTCCCCCGAGATTACATAGATATCAACTACACACCATTTTTGCTTCTACAATCCATGCTGGCTATTGATTATTGTTTGAAAACCCAAAAAATTGTAAGGCTGAAAATCAGAATCAACAGTACTTGGTCATAAAAGTCCTTTTGACAGCACAATGGATGTAGCTTATGTTGCATTGGGAGTACACCTCTTTAAGAACTCTATCCTGTGACCAAATGCTCTCTACGTATATCTTGTTACATT
Source organism: Okamejei kenojei (assembly GCA_035221665.1). NCBI lineage: Eukaryota > Metazoa > Chordata > Chondrichthyes > Rajiformes > Rajidae > Okamejei > Okamejei kenojei. Next base: position 24,667,762 of record CM069165.1, on the reverse strand, counting down.
TCTGGGCTTAAATTGGGTACAACCAGCTGCCTATTCGGTTGGAAGGACTCTTGCTGTTTCCTTGTTGGTTCCTTGGTTTAATAAGGCAATTTGCGAGTTTAATGTGATGGTGATCCTTCAGAACCTCAGAGAGTGATGCTGATACAAACCAATGCACCTAACCTTTGGCCTACAACCTGAACTCCAATGGAACAAGGAAATCTGAAAGGAGTTCATGAGAGGTGACAAATGCCACGAGGTTCTTGCACATAGCAGACCTGGCTTCAATCTTCACAAACCTCAAGGGCAGTTCTTAATCACATCTGCACAAGCCAAGCAGCAGACAGATGTACACGGATGGATGGCTAAAAACTCTGCAATTATCTCTCTGGACTGCCAATGAGCAGGTGGGACCTCAAAGCTTATGTTGCGTGTTTTCCAGAAAGACAATTCTTGATTACAGTCCAGCCATTTACAGTGTATAGATACAGGATGAGGGAATAACGTTTAGTGCAAGGTAAAGCCAGCAAAGTCCAATCAACGATAGTCCGAGGGTCACCAAAGAGGTAGATAGTACTTCAGCACTGCTCTCTGGTTGTGGCAGGATGATTCAATTCCCTTATAACAACTGGGAAGAGACTGCCCTTGAATCTGGTGGTGTGCGTTTTCACATGTCTGTACCTTTTACCTGATGGGAGGGGGGAGAAGAGGCAGTGGCCAGGGTGCAACTCATCCTTGATTATTCTGCTGGCCTTGCCGAGGCAGCATGAGATATAAATGGAATCAATAGAAGGGTGATGGTCTGGGCTAAGTCCACAAGTTCTTGCGGTCGTGGATGGAGCTGTTCCCAAACCAAGCTGTAATGCTTGCTGATAAATGCTTTGCATGATGCATCTGTAGAAGTTGGTGAGAGTTGCAGAGGACATGCCAAACTTCCGAAGTCTTCTAAGGAAGTAGAGGCATTCGGGCACGGAAATCGCTATCAAAACATTGGGGGGGGGGGGGGGGGGGGGTTGGCGGGCCGTGCACGCATTCGCACACACGCGAGGCTTCGGCCGTGGGCCCTGTGGACGGTAACATCGGGAGCTGACCTGGTTGGTGACCGACTCTGAACTCCAGCAATAGCAGCTTCATCCGCCCTGAATCATGGGGCTTGAATCGGCCCGTTCGCGGGGCCTTTCATCAGCCGGCAGGGGCTTCGACATCGGGAGGCCCGATTGCCTCGATGCAGCAGTTTGAGTTTAAGCCGCGCTGGGCGATGAAAGGCCCCACGAATGGGCTGATTCAGCCTTTAAAAAATATCTGATAAAGTCTGAATTACAAAACATGGGGGGGGGGGGGGGATTGTCCCCCACCTCTCAAAGCATGGGGGGACGCCCCTCCCCCCCCAAGGATTTCCGCCCATGGAGGCATGAATGTGCTTCCGTGGCCGTTGCTTCAATATGTGTGGTCCAAGAGTAGTTGCTGGTGCTATTGACTCCAAGGAATTTTGAAGTTGCCCAATTCACAAAGTATAATCGCAGTTGCTTCCACAATTACCCAAGCATACAATAATGGCCGTGGATCAATATTTGCTCCGTAACGATAAATAATTTTTGGGCGGCACAATGGCACAGTTGGTAGAGCTGCTGCCTCACTGCGCCAGAGATCTGGGTTAAAATCTGACCAGGTACTGTCTGTGTAGAGTTTGCACGTCCTCCTTGTGCCTGTGTGGATTTCCTCCCACATCCCAAACACATATGGGTTATGTAGGTTAATTGGCCTCTGTATATTGACCGCAGTGTACTGAGAGTGGATGTGACGGTGCGATAACAAGAACTAGTGTAAACGGGTAATCGATGGTTGGCATGGGTTCAATGGACCGAGTTGTCCATTTCCATGTTGAATTTCTGATTTTTTTCCCTACCATTTTTAAAGCAAATTAAATCCATCCTTTCTTTAAAATGTATCTGATAGCATACTTAAATGTCTATTTTCAACCCTATTAAGACTTCTCTAATCTTTCTTACACCAACCAGAAACATATGTGGCTTTCCATGTGTAGTCCAACCAACTTTCAACACAAGGCCAACAAAACCTAACCATTGATCAATGCAATAAATCCCGGTGCCTAATTTTCTTTGTCTTTTGAGCTGTCTTTTCAATATTTGGGATGCCTTTGCTCCTCTACCCTGTTTAGATTTTCATTTTTAAGCGTGCAGTGTGAGCCTGGACGGCAACTGAAGCCCCGGCGGTAGTGGGGCCTCGCGATCGACCCGCCATCAATGGTCGATGAGCGTGAGAGGGGAAGACAATGGAGGACCCGGCGTGGGCGAACCGCCAGGAAAAACAATGAGGACCCCGCATGGCGGGGACCGCTGTGAGGGACGGTGGGAGAACAAAGGGGAACCCGGTGTGGGGGAGTGGGGAGCATTCTAGTTTTAGAATCCTCTACCCAGGGGATGAGTCTGTGTTTATTAAAGGCAATCTTGTACACGACAGCCAGGCAACAGTCGCTTGTCTTTTTCTTTTCGTTTTCATTTTAAATTTCAAGTTTTCGTGTACCTTGTGTGTTGTGACTGTCGGCACACCAATTTCGCTCCATGGATGAATAAAGTTTTATCGTATCGTATTGTATAAAGTCTGAATTTTAATTCTCCAAAATGTTGCACTTGTAAAATATTTTGTAAGTGTACTCGTGTCTTCTTGTTAGAGGATCTATTCCGCCTCCACCTCCTTTCTTGCTCGCTTCCCCTTACTATAATCTGTCTGAAGAATGGTCCCGACCCAAAATATCTCCCATCCATTAACTCCAGCAATTTGTGTACGCAAGATTTCAGCATTCGCAGTTCCCTGCGTTTCCATTGATTATTTGCCATGCGCACCTCAAACTTTTGAGCTTGTTGTGAGTTTAGAATGTCTGTTAATGCGTTCTAAATTGTAATCATTAATGCCATTTGTAAACAACACTGGGTCAAATAGTGATGTCCGTGCGGCAACACTTCCAACACAATGCTAGTTGAATAAGCACATTTCACCCATAAATGTACAGGTGTCAGAGATTATGGGGAGAATAGGATAGAATAGAATGCCACAGAAATGCCTGAGAAGGCAGGAGAATGGCGTTCGGAGGGAGAGATAGATCAGCTATGATTGAATGGCATAGTAGACTTGATGGGCTGAATGGCCTAACTCGACTCCTATTCCTATGACCATACTCATTGCTTGCTCGCTCAAGGCCAGCACCATTCCTGCAACTATCTTCAGGCTCGCACATACATTATTTTGTTTTATAACACTTAAACATGTCCCTTTTGGAAATGTATACCCTTTGTATTCCTTCTGTCCTGCCCCTGAATATATTGCTGTCAACCAAAACCCATTTTTCCTTTCTGCAATCCACGCTGACTATTGATTACCGCATGAAAGCGAAAAAATATTGCAGGTGCTGGAAATCTGAAATAACAATGTTGAAAGCAGTATTCTGCACCTGTGAAAAGAAAAGACAGACTGGGCAAGAAGTGGAAAGAGAATGATTATAGATTTGTGTTTTTTTTCCTCTTCTGCAGATCTACAGTAATGCTGAGCTTCAAATTTTATGGTTCACAGGAATGTCTTGTCATCTTTCTTAATTATAGGTTTTCTGTAATTTATCAGTGCAGCACATGCACAGCAGCAGCACCGTGGCGCAGCGGTAGAGTTGCTGCCTTACAGCGCATGCAGCGCCGGAGACCCCGGTTCGATCCCCACTACAGGTGCTATCTGTGCAGAGTTTGTACGTTCTCCCCATGACCGCGTGGGTCTTCGCCGAGATCTTCAGTTTCCTCCCACACTCCAAAGACGTACATGCTTGTAGGTTAAACGGCTTGGTAAATGTAAAAATTGTCCCTAGTGTGTATAGGATAGTGTTAATAAGCGGGGATCGCTGGTCGGTATGGACCCGGTGGGCCGAAGGGCCTCGTTTCCATGCTGTATCTCTAATCTAAATCTAATCTAATTTGTCCAAGGGGAAGTAAACATATAGAAGAAGAACATTACAGTCTGTTCCATGAGAGAGTGGAAAGGTTCAACCAGAACAGGTGCTTGAATAAGGCATTGGAGGAACTCAGCAGGTAGGGCAGCATCTGTGGAGGGAATGTATTAGCAACATTTTGCTCGGCATACTTCTTTGGAGTTTTCCAATCATATTAAAATGGTCAGAAAAGGAAAGAGAACACAGGGTTAAGAGTAGAGGAAAATAAGTATGCATCTCATTGGAACAGCATGCATTCGTCTTAACATAATGGGGTCAAGAGACAGTCAAAAGTGTTTAATTATCACATGTACTGACAACAATACAATGAATTCTCACTTAAGGGATGATAACCGGCCCATAAACACAATACGAAGATAACATATAATAAACTAAAAAAAAAATTAATAACACAAATACTAGTGCAAAAAGGATGAAAGCCATTAGTGCAACCAAAGACAGTCGACAGTTCAGTTCATGTTTTGTAGTGGTCAAGAGTCTGATGGTTGCTTGGAAGAACCTATTCTTGAGCACACATAATATGAATGCTGTGCATTCCCTCCACAGATGCAGCCTGACCCACCGAGTTTTTCCAGCACTTTGTGTTTTGTAGCTACAAAGAGCAAGCAAGGATTCAATAGTCTGAATGAACTCTCTCAGGGAAGAATACTATCTAGTTCAGAAACCAAGCGCAATGAATCGCAGCCAAAAATCTCACTGGATCGTTTAAAGTTCAGCCATTAAAATAATGTTCTGCTACACCATTGTGCTATTCATAAAGCCACTCAACTGAACAAAGTAGCCAGATGAAGGAGTCTGGTGCAGTAGTCCTATGCCCACTAGAAACCTCACGGAGAATGGTTAAAAATGATTTTATATTTATTGCTTTACTGGCAGCGAAACACTTCGCCCCATCTCTCTGGCATAAGATCCAATCCAAGTAGTAGAGAAGTGGTATAGATTCTTGCAATCCCAGTGCTCTTAGCGGCAGCTCAGCAGTGCAGCGCTAGAGTTGCTGCCTTACAGTGCCAGAGATCTGGGTTCAATCCTGACTATGGGTACTGTCTGTACGGACTTCTGTACATTCTCCTTAACCGCGTGGGATTCCTCCCACTTTCCAAATATGTGCAGGTTTGTAGGTTAATTGACCTCTGTAAATTGTCCCTAGTGTTCAGGATAAAACTAGTGCACAGGTGAATGCCGATCAGTGTGGACTCAGTGGGCCAAAGTGAATCCACACTGTATCTTCAAAAATTAAAACCGGGACGTTTGCTTACTTCCACATGTTTCACATATCACGTAACGTAACCTGCAAATGGCATCGCCTCAGTTGTCAACAGAATAAAAATCTTCTCAACTGGTGTGTATTTTGATTTTAAAAATCTTCAATAGAACTTCAATTCGATCAGGTGAAATCTTTTCATAAAGATGTGGGATCATTGCCATATTAGGTAATATTTTCTTTCTTACCTTGCATTCCTTGAGGTCCCGTGCACAAAATAGATTATATGCTTCAGAAATTGCTGGCAGAAGACAAGAAATCTAAGTTGGATTGCCGGAAGAATCGCAAGCCCAAGAGCCCTGTCATTTTGAGCTGTCAAATCAAGACATTAATGCTTTAGGAAAACATACAATTTACTCCATATGTTGGCCAAGCTACAAGTGAAGTGAGTTCCAACTTTCCTGGTTGCCTCTGCCCTGCAGAGAATACCATAAGCAGAATACCATTACCATAAGCAGTTGGATCCTATTAGTTATTTGCTCATTTCCCATTTAATAACAGATTTACCTCATATCAGACTTCGATTGTACTATACTGCCATACTTTGACAACAGGAAGCATCTGACAGAAAGGAGTTTTCTTGTAAATGAGGAAAAGGTCTTTTTTCTTTATCTCTCTGTGACGGAATTTCTTACTTCTTTGGTATAAATATTTTCAATTTGTACCCAGCGAAGGACTTATTTTGTTCATCATCGTGCAGAGCAAATCTCAAATACCCTAAAACAAGCAATAACTCAATTTTGACAACATTCAGTCGCTTCCTTTTGTCAGAGTAGGGCAGTATAAACAAAGTGGTCCTTTTGCTTCAACAACAAAGAAAATCACACCAGTGGACAAAACTACTATTTCCACAGGTCGCCGGATATTACTGTCAGACACTGGTTTTCATTTTATTTAAACAAAGAAACATAGAAACATAGAAATAGTTGGAGGAATAGGCCATTCAGCCCTTCGAGCCGGCACCACCATTCAATATGATCATGACTGATCATCCAAAATCAGTGCCTCGTTCCTGCTTTTACCCTATATCCCTTGATTCCGTTAGCCCCAAGAGCTATATCTAACTCATATATAGTTGTTTTAATTAAAATAATTGTATAAAAGATACCAACAGCGTGGATGCAAATGAATGCAATGTGAATAAAAAGAGACTAATAGTCTGACAGATAACTCATGTAAACATATCATAAGTGATAGGAGCAGAATTAGGCCATTCGGCCCATCAAGTATACTCCGCCAAATTATGGCTGATCGATCTCCTAACCCCATTCTCCTGCCTCCTGATTGTGGACTTTGGAAGGAGTAGGATGGGGACCCACAGTCCTGTTTATATCAACGGGTCGATGGTTGAAAGGGTCAAGAGCTTCAAATTCCTGGGCGTGCACATCTGTGAAGATCTTTCCTGGTCCGAGAACACAGATGCAATTATTAAGAAAGCTCATCTGCACCTCTACTTCCTGAGAAGATTACGGAGAGTTGGTCTGTCAAGGAGGACTCTCTCTAACTTCTACAGGTGCACAGTAGAGAGCTTGTTGACCGGTTGCATCGTGGCTTGGTTCTTGAGAGCCCTGGAGAGGAAAAGACTACAAAAAGTAGTAAACACTGTCCATCATCGGCTCTGACCTTCCTTCCATCGAGGGGATCTACCACAGTCGTTGCCTCAAAAAGGCTGACAGCATCATCAAGGACCCACACCACCCATCTCCCTGCTACCTTCGGGTAGAAGGTACAGGAGCCTGAGAACTGCAACGGCCCGGTTCAGGAATAGCTACTTCCCCACAGCCATCAGGCTATTAAACTTGGCTCGGACAAAACTCTGAACATTAATACCCCTCCATCTGTTATTTGCACTTTATTAATTTATTAATTAATGTGTGCATTTACGTATATAATTGTAGTCAATGCCTACTATGTTCTGTTGTGCTATGCAAAGAAAGAATTTCATTGTCCTGTCAGGGACACATGACAATAAACTCTTTTGACTTTGACTTTTTTCTCCCCATAACCCCTGACACCCTTATGAAACAAGAATTTATCTATTTCTGCCTTAATAATATCCATTGACTTGGCCTCCACAGCCTTCTGTGGCAAAGAATCCTACAGATTCACCACAGTGACAGGGAAAGACAAACAACAATAAATGTAAAAGATTCATTTGTTTTGCATAAAGATGGTTGACACCAAAAAAAAAATCTAAAATGTAATATCGTTAGAAACTGTAACCAATACAATGTTTGCTTGTCTACATATATTCATTTTTAGGATTTAGGCATTACAAGGAAGGACTGCATCTGCTACCCATTTTTCTGGGCAGATTTTATTCCTGGTAATACAGTAGAGAGGCAGGCCATTCAACCCATTATGCCAAGGCTGACCATCAACCAAGCACCTATCAATATCAATCCTACATTCATCGTATTTTAATGTCTTCACATTCGTATAATTGCCCCCAAATTCTAATACTCACATTAGGTGCAAATTCATTGTCAATAATCCTGGTAACCCACAGGTCTTTAGAATAAAAGGTGGAATACAGTGCAAACGCACATCTTCATTGGGGACCATAGCCACATTTACATGGATAAGTACATAGATAGGAAAGGTTTAGAGGGATAATGGCCAAAAGCAGGCAGGTGGGAGTGGTGTAGATGGGGGTATCTTGTTCAACATGGATACGTTGGGCCAGAGGGTCTGTTTCCAAGCTGTATGACTCCATGAGAAGGTGCAAACACCACATAGACAGCAATGGAGGTCAGAGTTGAACACATGACATTGGACCTGTGGCCCTCTGCAGTCTTGGTGAACCACTGTCATACAATTGGTAAAGGTCGGGGATTGGTTAAAGGTCCAGGATTTGTGACATTGTAACAATAGATCTATCTCCAGATCAGGACTTCATCAGACCTGGAAGAGAGACTGACAGTGGCAACAATCCCTTGCATCTGCCATCAATGTCCTCGAAAGTACAACATGTGGATGGAAGAGATGCCACAAAGGTTTTGCCAGTTATTGGGAGGCCTTCAAATAATAAAATATTTGTAAGCCACAGTGCTGGTGATTGAGGGAGTGGTTGTTCAAAGTGGCAGATACATTGGTTGTAGTTCAACTTAGTTTGTTGTGAGCGGATCAAGTGTCATTGCAGCTGGACTGCTATACATTCCTGATTAGTGTCACGTGCAACCACAGATCGCTTTTAAATATGGCACTTACTGGAGGAAAACTTCTCCAAGGTACATTTAGTGAAGACAAATATTCTCTAATAATTGGTTAAAGAGCTAAATGTTAAGGAGAATCTTAGAGAAGATAAAAAGAGGCGGCCTCTGTGGAACAGCGGTAGAGTTGCTGACTTACAGTGCTTGCAGCGTTGGAGACCCGGGGTCGATCCCGACGATGGGTGTTGTTTGTACGGAGTTTTACATTTTCCCTGTGACAGTGTGGGTTTTCTCCAAGACCTTCGGTTTTCTCCCACACTTTGAGAAATACAGGTATGTAGGTTGATTGGCTTGGTGCACGTGTAAATTGTCTCTAGTTTGTGTAGGATAGTGTTAGTGTGTGTGTATCGCTGGTTGGTGCATTTTCGGTGTGGGCCAAAGAGCCTGTTTCCGTGCTGTATCTCTAAACTAAACCAAAAAGGTGAAGGAATTAAGAAGGTGATTGGGAATTTCAAGGCGAGGATAGACACAAACTGATGACGTAACTCAGTGGGACAGTCATCATCTCTGGATAGAAGGAATGGGTGATGTTTCAGGTCAAGACCCTTCTTCAGACTTTTTGGAAATGCTGAAGGCAAAACACCTTTGGGCATGAGAAGTCACTGTGGAATGTACAGTGTAGGTGTAGAACTCAACTGAAAATTGGAGCAAAATAGTTAAAAGGTAAAACTGAATGCATACAACAATTTTAATGAGATAAGTGAATAAATGGCACAAATCAAAATAAATGGGTTTAATGTTACAGCCATTGCAGAGATAATGATTGCACAGTGATCACAGCTGGGCATTATGCACACTTGGAACTTGACATTCTGTCTGACCAGTTGAGTTACTTTAGATGTCTGTGTCTACGGTTTAAACTAGCATCTGCAGTTCCTTCCTACACCTTTGTTCCCACCATCTGCCTATCAAAACAAAACATGCCTCTCCGATCTTTTACCTGTCATACTTTGTCCTTACACCTCCCTTTCCCTGCTTTCTCTCCCCCCACCCCCCCAGAATCCGTCTGAAGAAGGGACTCTCAACCTGAAATATCACCTTTCCATATTCTCCAGAGTGCTGGCCGACCTGCTGAGTTATTCCAGCACTTTGTGCCCTTTTAGGCTATTTTAGATCTAGTTTATTGATGGAGAAAATGTTAATTGATGATCTGGCAGTTAAGGAACCTTTAGTGAACAGTGATCATAAAATGATAGAATTTCATACCTTAATATGATTTAGTAGAATCTAAAACCAGGGTAATCTGAGAGCACACTGGTGAAGCGGCCAAAAACTTTAAAACCAACAACCAACATTTAAAGAATTAATCTATAGTTACAAAAAATAAAGGTCCCTTTATGGCACAAAAGCTCAACAAGAAGGATGGATCAGTTGTGGCTATCAGGAGGCAGTAAATTAAAGAGAAATATGGCCCCACTGCAGAAGCGTCCACGTCGCGCGGCTGGAAACTGGAAGTATCCCGAGCTAATTCTGCTATTGCGACAAGTGATGGCTTCCGCTGATTGTCGCCGGAACCTTGCGTCCTTTTCAGGACGGACGATTACAGCGAGGCCAAAATTTGTAACAAGATGGACACAAAAAGAAGAAGACAGAGAAATGTATACCATGCTTGAAAAAAAAAACATCTGATGATTTCAGAACTTTGCAAAGGAGAACTAAATCACTGATGAAGTACTAGGCCCCCCTCGGTTATGACTGACCATGGGTGATGCATCCTAGTTTGTGGGTGATGTGTGGTCGGATGCAAGCCTGGGCGATGTCATATGGAGGAAAGGCTGTTGCCCATGCAACACGTCCCCCCTCTCCATGTCGCTGATCGATCCAAAGGAACAGCAGGGCCGTTACAGTTTGGCACCAGCGCCGTCGCGGGAGTTGCCAGAGCGAGGTTGAAGACAACGACGAACTGCCTTAGGGGCTCCGACTCCGGATTTTCTTGAGGTTTACTCCTGGAGCCTTTTCCATGACTGGATATGGCCACAAGGCAGTGGAGGTTTTAAATCAGAGTTTTCCCTCTCCTAGATGGACTGCCTTCCCAGGCTGACGAGCCCCCATCTGCCCGAGACTCATGGGGGTGGGAGCGTCTACCTTCCCGTGCATGTCTGTAGCACCTGCCCACTGCCCAGAGGTCACTGATGAGGAAAGTGAAAGTTGAATACAAGAATGTCATGAGAAACATAAAACTTAATGGGAAAAGCTTTAACAGAACTGTAAAAAAAAAGCATAAACAAACATTTCCCCTTGCAAACTAATAAAATAACTAACTAGGGTGGCACATTGGCACAGTTGAGTTGCTGCCTTACAGCGCCAAAGACTCGATTGTGACTTTGGGTGCCATCTATGCAGATTTGATATGTTCTTCCTGTGACTGTGTGGGTTTTCACTGAGAACTCCCACATTCCAAAGACATGCAGATTTGTAGGTTATTTGGCTTCTGTAAATTAGTCCTAATGTGTAGGATAAGTGTTCAGGTGATTGCTGGTCAGCATGGACTCGGTGGGTCGAAGGGCCTGTTTCCACGCTGTACCCCTAAAGTAAACTAAACTATAAAATAATAAAACTTTTCTAGCTGTAAAGGACAGATACAAGTCTGATAACATCAAGAGAAGCATTTTCCGTGGACTGCAATGGTAATATCTGCTTCTCAACACCGATTTATTCACCAATTTCATCTGGGTGGATGCCATACGCCCAAAGTTATGTGGGTGTCCGTCCAAGCTGTCGACTCATCATGCTCGTGCTATTCATATTGCATGAGGACTATGCTCTGATCTCCTCCCTACAACGCATACAGACTTTGCAAAGGTGTTAGAATGCCACAGATTTTTGTTTTCATCACTTTACAATGATGCAGAACACTTCGGTAGAGGCTGTCAAGAAATAAAGCTCAAAATTACTACTATAGGATCCACTCTGACAAGTTGAATCAGTCTGAAGACGTAGCAATGTTGACACATCTGAGAAAGCTCATTGAAATCCTCTTGCATGATTCCAGATCACAATAATCATTTTGGTGGTTTTATGGCTCTGTAAATCGTACCACATAAGGCGACAGGACAACTAACTACTGTGTACAGATTTTGGACTTCAACCCAAGTTTGCACAGCCTTCCAACATCAGCCTGAGATTGTTCCTAACTTGTTTGAAACTACATTGTTTGATGACACTAATCAAAACCCCAAAAAAGTGAATAAAGATAAAGCAACGGTCCATTTGGAAATTAAAACTTGATCACAATATTGAACATTTAAAAAGACAAAAATAAAATATTTCAAAACAAAATTATAAAAGTACGGACAATTTATTTACTGCATTAGCTTATTCAAATATGGTCAGCTGCCAATAACAGGGAGGTGGGAGTGGAAGGTCAATGAAGAACAACATTTTAGTTGATGGAATGACAATGGCGAAGAGGGAAGAGAGAAAATCAGCTGCCAAGAATGGATAGAATTTTATAGAGATTTGTTTCTTTCAACCCTAAATTATGAAGATGGAACAAATGAAAAAATGAAACTATTAATTCTTCAGTTACGGTTAATCTCAGTGTAAGTGAAGATGCATTTATAAGTTTATTGTGATTTGATAAATGCTCAGATAATGGCGATTACTCCTTGTTCGGCAAGATGAATGCATCTTAGCTTGCAATTATAGCCAGTTAAAGAGATTTATTAGGAACATTTGCTTAGCATTATACCGCATACACTACAGAGTCAGCATTACAATAAAAATCTATCCCTTAATATCACATTTAACAGTGAACTAGTTTGTTGACAATAGATAATGAACTGATTTTTACCCAATCCAAAAAAAGCTTTAATGATGAGCTTCCAGCAGATCTGGAGGGAACAGAGGTTCCTTATCGTAAAAAAAACAGAACGAAATGGGGATCAAGACGGGTGATGAAGGGGTACACAGGAATGTCAGCCAACACGCGGATCTACTGTAGGAGAACATAAATATAGGCGAAGGATTGGCCATTTGGCCCCTCAATCCTGTTCTCGGTGGCTGATCTTCTACTTAACATATAACCATATAACCATATAACAATTACAGCACGGAAACAGGCCTCTTGGCCCTTCCAGTCCGTGCCGACCATTTGTTTTCCCCTTAGTCCATCTACCTGCACTCAGACCATACCCCTCCATTCCTTTCACGTCCATATACCTATCACTTTACTCTTAAATGTTAAAATCGATCCTGCCTCCACCACTTCTGCTGGAAGCTGATTCCACACAGCCACCACCCTCTGAGTAAGAAGTTCCACCTCACGTTACCCCTAAACCTCTGTCCGCTCAATTCTATGTCTGCCTCGTGTTTGAATCTTCCCTACCCTCAATGGGAAAAACGTATCACGTCAACTCTGTCTATCCTTTCATCATTTTAAAGACCTCAATCAAGTCCCCCCCCTTAAACCTTCTGCGCTCAAAGAATAAAGACCTAACTTGTTACCTTTCTTGTAACATAGTTGCTGGAACTGGCAACATTCTAGTAAATCTCCTCTGTACTCTCTCTATTTTGTTGACATCCTTCTATAACTAGGCGACCAAAATTGTACACCATACTCAGAATTGGTCTTACCAATGCTTGTACAATTTAACATTACTTCCTACTCTATATTCATGCTCTGATTTATAAAGGCCAGCAACACCAAGGCTTTCTTTACCACCCTATCTACATGCGATTATTCATTGATATTTGCCTGAATAAAGGGGCTGTCCACTTGAGTGACCTAATCCACGAGTTAAGAAGAGTGTCTTCGACCTTCAAGCTCGAGGGCACTCGCCTGGAATACCTTGAGCTGGATCGGCCGTCGGCGTTGAAACCGCGAGCTGGATCGTCCGACCGCACACTTACACAACGCAAAGGCGGGGGCCAGGGCAAGCGGGGGAGCGCCGTCTGAAATTCACACCCGCGTTGAAGAGGAAGGTCAACGGCTGCCACAGTAACGGTAAGTCCTTCAGGGAGCGCAGAGGAGGACGTGGGGAGAGAAGGTGAGAGAAGGGGAGGAGAAGGGCGGGAGAGGAGAGGGGGGAGAAGGCCGGGAGAAAAGGCGGGAGAGAAGGGCGGGAGAGAAGGGCGGGAGAGAAGGGCGGGAAGAAAAGGGCGACAGAGAGAAGGGCGGGAGGAGGGGGGAGGAGGGGGGGGAGGAGGGGGGAGAACATGAGTGGAGAACATGAGTGGAGAACATGAGTGGAGACACTTTGAAGAAATATAATAAAGTTTAGCGGGCCTTTTACCTCCAGGTCAGTTTTCCTTGGTCCTGAGAACTCCAATGAGCCAATCAAAATGCCTACGGCTGCCCTCGACTGCCTGTAACAAAATAGCGACCCCACTCCACTGCACTGCAAGTTCAAAAGAACTATGCCGACCAAATTTTACTCGCGGAAAATATTTCAACATGCTGAAACATTTTCCGCGACCTAGCTGAGATCACGAGTATGCGGGAACTTCCCCTAGAGCATGAAGGAGAGTTCCAGCGACCTCATAGGACCACGTGTCGACCATGCTGCGAGTTTGAAGGTCGAAGACACTCTTCTAAACTCGCAGATTAGGTCGCCCAAGTGGGACAGCATCTTTATACCAACTTCCCCTGATTTCTAAATCCCAAAATCCTTTTGATCTCTAATTGGAGAGAACATGACTGAAGCCCCACAGACCTCCTAAGTTGTCTTCTTAGTTTCTTCTTAGTTTGGTTCTAAACAGCTTTCTCTCATTCGGAGGCTATAACCCTGTCAAACGTGCAAGAATGCTTTTATGGTTTTAGTTTTATAAGTTTCAGAGATACAGCACCACAATCAGTCTGAATAAGGATCCTGACCCGAAACATCACCTATCCATGTTCTCCAGGGACGTTGCCTGAACTGCTGAGTTAAGGACCTGTCCCACTTGGGCCGTCACTTACGCGATAGGCAGGTAGTGATGGTCCCGCGAGAGTCACACGCCCGCAAAACCGTCTGGAACGCGTGACGTCATTTGAAGATAGACACAAAATGCATGAGTAAGTCAGCAGGACCAGCAGCATCTCTGGAAAGAAGGAATGGATGATGATTCAGGGTCGAGACCCTTCTTCAGTCTGAAAGAAGGGTGCCGGTATGCTGCCGGTCCCGCTGAGTTACTCCAGCATTTTGTGTCTATCTTCAATCGTCTTGGTCCTGCTCTGGGAGTAGGAGTGGGGGCGGATCCGGATCCGCAACGGCCGTGAGCCCCAGGCTGAGTTCGGCGATCGTTTGCCTGCTTCTGTTGCTGTTGGAGGTGAGACGTTGCTTCGCGCCAGGGTCTTGGGCCTGTCACACTTTGGCCGTCAGTTGCGCGACAGGCCGGTGGCGCGTGAAGATTTAGTGCAGGACGAAGTACACACTCCTCCACGTCACTCCCAAACTCCTCCACACCACTCCATGCGTCCGTCCCCGCACTACCCACACGCTACCCACACGCTAGCAGGTTGCGTAAATGGCGCGTGAAACACAGCCAAGTGGGACAGGCCCTTTACTCCAGTACTTTGTGTCGTGATTTTCCTTTCACTGGTCTATGCTGACTCTGGACAATCCTGTTATTCTTGCTCATGTGGCCCATTATTATATCCTATGTTCTAGATGCCGCTGATATTCAGCTATCAGGTTGGCAGTTCCCTGTTCTCTCTCCCTTTCCCACATGTGGTTATGTTGGCTTCCTTTTAAACCATATGAACAATCCCAGAATATACCCAATATAAGAAATAGCTTAAACTTCTGCCATTCCCTTCATCCCCATTATGCATTTCCACACCTCGGACTATAAGGGTACCACTAGGCTTTCCTTCCCATAGTCTGTCTGAAGCGATAGGGAGGGCGGAATAGGTCTTTACTGTCTGAAAATATGTTTGATTTGAAGAGTAAGAACTGCCCATGTAAAAATAATCTGAACAAACTAAAGACAGATTCAGAGAAAGGGAACATTGGATCAATGGCAGCAAGACCTTCAGAGGGATGTAGGCTGATCAGAGGCTCTGGGACATTAACAATGGCCATTACATCAAGGCCAATAGTGGAAGATGCAACTTAAATTTATTGTGCCATCAACAGCCAAAGCTTGAGAGGCAACATCTCGAAGATTCAGGAGAGGAAAGCGGCGATGGAGGTAGTGTGGTTTCACTACAGCATGAGTTTGTATTCTATGGAGTGAAAGTTGACATTGGAGGGACAGTATTTGAAATAGATGCCATGAGCAAGAAGAGAGGTGTGGAAATGGTTTTCAGCAGCAGCGGTTCTGGAGCAAGGAACGAAGCTCATTGAGGGCAGGGAGGGAGATCAGAGGTGTGGAATCATAATTATGCCAAGAACCGGGGGAATCCCAGTACAAGATAACTTTGGAGAGATTTGGTTGGTGAGCAAAGGGGATGGTTGACCGATTAGTCTTAATCTTCCTGACAAAGTTGGAGGAAATTATGTTCAAAAGGCAACCAGAACATTAGCAGTTGGATGGAGAGGTGAAGCCAATTGCTATCAGTATGGATGAGTGTGTTTGTAGTTGTGAGCAGCAGATTATGAATTGCAGGAGACTAGAATAGAGCCCAGAGGAACATCACAGGTGATTGTTTTGACAAGAAAACTGACTGTAAGAGTGGAAGTTGTTTTGTAGTGGGATTTTGGGATGAATTCAATGAAGGAATGGACAATGGAAAATAAACACAAAATGCTGGAGTAACTCAGCGGGTCAGGCGACTTGTCTGGAGAAAAGGAATAGGCAACGTTTCAGGTCAAGACCCTTCTTCAGACTGAAAGTCAGGGGAGAGTGAACTAGTGGTGTGAAAAGGCACAGAATGATTCAGAGCCAGCACCGATAACATACGCAAGGTCGAGCCCACAATAGTCCATTGTTGGCTGTGGAAGAGGGGATAATGAAGGGATACAAACAATGAACTAGCCTCTTCCACAGCCAACAGTTTAAACAATAGCTTTCTCAATTTTTGCATCTGATCAAAGTACATTTAGTACTTTTACACAAATTAGTGTGTTTTGCTAAATTATTTCTGAGACTTTCTCAAGTTTAAAGCAGAATTATCATTTATTGGCTCTTTCCACTAACTCAAGAACATTTTACATTAAATTTCTTGGAGTGAGTCCACAGTGGAGCCAATGATATTTTATGCATTCAACATTATTAATGCAGAGGAAATGTTATTATTTTGCAAAAATGATACAACAGGGAGGTAAACGTAAAACAAAGTTTTTATCTCATTAGTGAAGAAATAATTTAAAATAAATATATTGTCTCGTTCATTTTGCCATTTCTCCAGACTAATTTCCCCAATTTTTTGCTCAAGTTAAAAAAAATACATTCTAATTTCTGCACAATGACTTTATCATGTTATTATTGCATATTTAAGTAGCCCAGCCACATACCTTATTGTCACTCTCTACCTATTTACTACTGCTAGAAATTTGCAATGAAAACAAAAAAAATTAAATGCAAAAAAGAGCAGGTCAGGCAGCACATGTGGAGATAAAAAAGTTGACATTGTAATCAATGATCTTTCATTGCAGATAGACACAAAATGCTGGAGTAACTCAGAGGGACAGGCAGCATTTCTGGATTGGAATGGGTAACATTTTGGGTAGAGACCCTTCTTCAAACACCTTCCTAAACATATTTTATCGCAACTGGGTTAACTTCCAAATTTAATATCAAAGTCATCAACTTCCGATAACTCGTAGTTGTCTATGTCAGAAATGCATATTTTTTTTACGTGTCATTTGTCCATGACATGTGCTATTATTTTGCCCCCATACAAAGCACCCTCCCCCCTGCACTTTGCATTAGCACAGTCCTATTATTTTCACACACCACACTTCCTTGTCACCTTCTAATCAATAACCCATCCCTCAGCAACCCTGATCTCAACCCATCACAGTCATTCCCTTTGCCCTTTCCATCCCATACCCCACCTACTCAGTTATATTAAAACTAATTGTTTTTATCCCCTTATTTCTGCGACCGGAACCTCAACCTGAAATATTAACCCCTGTTTCTTTTTTCTATAGACGCTGACTGATTCACAGTATATTTCTGGCATTTTATGCTTCTGTTTATAACTTGGGAGAGAGAATTGGTTGAAAGTATTCCTACTAGAACAGAAGCAGATTAACCTGGTGTGACCAACACAAGCAGAGTCTGATTATAAATCAAATTTACTGCATGTTGATTGCATTAAGAAGAAAATGCAATGAGTTTTCAAAAAAAAGGTAAAATCTTAATCTATAACAATTCAGGAAAGCATACCCAGTTATCCTTGAAGCAGATAAGATAATGAAGAAGGAATGCAAAATGCCTAATATTGGAATCATCAGTGACAGCTCAAATAAACATGCTCAAACAAGATGCAAAAGGACAGCCCAGGTTTAATTGCCATTTTTCTGTCGGTAACAATTTTTTTTATTAGTACTTCCCTGCTCTGTGCTTCCCTGTGCACTTTTCACTTGCAATCTCTACCTTTCCACTGTGTTCCCTTCTTCTTTCAGCACCACTGAGCAAGGTTGACAAGCGGATTCCTTTGCTTTTCACCATATTAAAGCCACTTTCCTGCTCTGACAGCCTGTTCTACACTGCCACCTTCCAGCTCCAGCTTCACACTTCTCTGGGCAGCCACTGCTTTCTGACAGACCACTGTCACTTCCCATCACCCTCTCTGTATATTCTCCTCTCTCCCCCTCAGCACGGATCCACACTTTCCCACAAGCACAATTATTTTTTTTGACAAGCCATCCATCAGCCTTAACTTTAAAAGCACTTTCTGCTGATATCCATTGTTAAACCCTTGCTTTTCATGAGGCTTGCATGAGAGAATATGATATCAGACATTCAAACTACCAAACCATGTAAATTTACTTTGTTCTCAGCTATGTTTCCAATTTCACGTCCAATTTTTCGGTACATTATGCGTAGTTGTTGTGCTTACAGTAATATGATGTTGTCAAATCCCATTAAAGTTCACTGTATCGCACTGCTCTAAAAACAGGTTACAATTTGCGTTCTATAAAGAAAGGCAAGAGCGCAGTCTGAAGTCAAGCTAAATCTTATTAAAATTATCTGCTCAATTGTTACATTTCTGGATGGAGTAATTTGCAGACATTAGCAGAGACATATATGAAAATGTCAGCATGCCAACTAATGACAACAAAAGCAAAGGAATATATCTGTGAAGCTCAATAAAGCTACTTTGCTGGTGACATAAATTTGATGATAATCTGAGGAAATGAATAAGGAACTATCCAGTTTGAATAGGGATTTTTCTATTAAATGACATCGCTGAATTTCCACTTGGCCTAGATCAGTCCCAAGGCTTTCTTCTAAACCACAGTGTTTAAATCTCAGTCAGGAGGGGGAAATAGATGGGGGTTTTGTGGGGGGGGGGGGGTGGGGGGCTATAAGGACAACATGGATATATACTGAAACCTATCCTCAGCTTCCGTTTATATTGACTTTAGGGAGAAAATAAGTGTTTCATTCGAAGATATTAGTTTAGTTTAGTTTGGATATGAAGCATGGAAACAGGCCCTTTGGCCCAGCAAGTCCATGCCGACCATTGATTGCCCGTTCACCTATTTTCTCATTGACTCCTTCCACACGAGGGGCGATTTACAGAGGCTAATCAACCTACAGACTTAAATCAAAATACTAGCTGCTCATTGCAGTGCTTACCACAGTAACTTTACACTTCACAAAAAAAACAATTTGATGGAGAAAGTAAGGCACAGAGTGCAGCTTGAAGAAAGTTTCCAAACCGTAACGTCACATATCCATATTGTCCAGAGATGCTGCTTGACCAATTGAATTACTCCAGCACTTTGTGTCTGTTTTGTAAACCAGAATCTGTAGTTACTTGTTTCTGGATGGACAAAGTATATAAGCATACACCCTCTTGTATATTCCAACAGTTGAATAAACTCCCAAATACTTCCTTTTTGTCCTGCAAATCGCATGAAGATTAAACTCTAATTGTCAGTTGTTTTTACTTTATTATTGTTTAAATTATATGCATACATTTATGTGCAAACCATGAAAGACAAACTGCTCAACCTGGATCTGCGGTCTGATGAAGGGTCTCAACCCGAAACATCACCCTTTCCTTCTCTCCAGAGAGGCTGCCTGTCCCGCTATTTTACTCCAGCGTTTTGTGTCTATCTGCGTTTTGGCTAATTTACAATTACAAAGAATGGCCAAATATTTGATCATTACAAGAATTGTTGTCTCATTCCCACACATCACACGACGTAATAAAGAGATTTTAATCAGCCTGACTCTCTCTCTGCATGTAAGTTAGAGTTCGGTTGTTCCTTATACACTGAGGTATAAGATAAAGAGGGATGTGTGAGCAATAATTAGTCACTCACAGAACAGTTATGATTTTGAATTCAACCGTGGCAGCAGAATCCATCGCTCCTTCTCAAGGTAATTGGATACAGATTAACCTGTGGAGCCATGGAGAATGGGAATGGTGGGATTGTTCTACTGGTGGCCCATAGACCAGACGGGTCAAATGTATTGCATGTGCTGTGGCAATGATTCTATGTAAAGTGCAAAAAAACTATCCAGCACAAAATATCTTAATCCTTCTGCTAAATGGTAGTGCAGTTTTATAAAACTAAAATTGAGTACCTCAGAAAGACACAAAATGCTGGAATAATACAACGGGTCGGGCAGCATCACTGGAGAACATGGATAGGTGACGATTCGGATCAGGAACCTTCTTCAGATTCTATCTTTAGTATAAAATGAAAAACAAAGCATCTGCAGTCTTGTTATTACATGTTAACTTAAAGAGCTTGCATTTCTTTTTTTGCAGTTTTCAGGCATCCCACGCCTCCCTCTCTTGTAGCCCTCAATCCCACCCCACCACAACCAGCTCATTCCAAGACCCCACTCATTGAAACAAAGACGGATGCTTGCTCTGTAAGGCAGCAATCAAATAATTTGTGCACAACTGTGATGCATTCACACCTTGAAATTGGCCTCGAGACCATGTGAAATTAATGAAGATTTTATTATTTTACTTAAATACGGATGATAATTATTACTAGCCTGTGACAGTAATGTCCAAAGTGTGCATAAAGCAGCTATGTGCTCTAGTGCAAAAGGTTAAAGCAAAGACAATTAGCTGAAATAGATGAAAATGAATTTAGAAATCAGTTCTGGTCACGGAAACCTCTGAAATGTCTTGTAATTTGAGGATGAAAGGAAAATTATAATGTCACATAGGTTTTCAGTCAAGCATATAACATAATTAACATAATTGTACTCTCTTGGTGGCACTGATGGCAAGACATTTCTTGAAGATTGCAGGTCATAGAATGCTAGTACTGGTTTAAAAAAAGGTAGATTTAATGTACAGAATTGTAATGGAGTACCTTAATAGCTGAGCAGAAAAGTAATTAATCTACCCATTTAACACTCTAAGTTGGGCTGAAGCTCTCAGCATTGAGCAAGAAATTGAGATCACCAAGTTTTATTCCTCTTGGGTTATCGACCGTTCGACCTGTGCAGCTGAAAATACAAACATTGCTTGGCTACAAAAATCACGCTAAATTAACAAAGTAGCTTCACATTGTGGAGGGATGTTCACTTTCAGTCACTGTTCCTGCAGCTGAACAAGGAAAATGTGGAGCTGAGTAAGTAAAAAAAAAACTCTGAAAATTGCACAGCAGCTGAATAGAAAATAATTAATGATTGTCATTCCAGATTAATGGTGAATGAGATTTTAACATAATTAAAAAAAGGAGATGATGTAACAAAAAATCACTATCTTTTACTAATTTTTTACACAGAGCCCTAAGTAAAATTTTATCAGTGGACAACAAACTAAGTGCTAACACATAGCTATAATCTGAAAAGCTGTTTTGTTCTCTGCCGGGTAAGTTTCGTGAAACTTTGCAAGGGCTGATTGTAACAAGACTGCCGTTCACAAATGGAAGGGATAAATAATGAGCTAATATCTGCATGTGTCTGCGTAAGTTAATGAATATCAAATTGCATAGAAATGATTATAAATCATCATTATCTAGAATTTTAATTGAACCTGCAATTAAATATGACAAATGTTACCCAAACCAAATCTTTAATTTATACTTACAAATAAAAAATAATTTGTCATTTTAGCATCTAATAGTTAATTTTCCATTATGCAATCTGCTAATTAATAGGGAAAGCCAAGCACTCAGAACCCACTAAGTTTGCCATTATTGAAATTGTGTCTATAAATTCAATTCATACTGTGAAGGAACATAGTTCTAGGAAATTTGTAAGCATATCTTCCACATCAATCACAAAGCATGGCATTTATTCCAATTCTGATTAATATATTTACCAAACTAAATTATTGAACAAATATTGCCAATTAATTTTTGTGTCAGTCACATCAAATTAAAATGTTGACACACTCGATGGCCCACATTAATATTAACTTCCGAAACAAAAAGCTGTTGGGTCCCTCTCAGTGCCAGTGGTGAGGGTCAATAATTCCAAATGATTTAATATGGCTCATCTGGCTGCCTGCAAAAACTGTGCCCCAACCTTTTTGTGATCTCAAGGAAGTACAGCTGCCTGACAGTGCCAGAGAAGCAGGTTCGACCCTGACTAAGGGTGCTGTCTGGATGGAGTTTGTACCTTCTCCCTGTGACTGTGTGGGTTCTCTCCGGGCGTTTCGGTTTCCACCCAAATTCCAAAGACGTGAAGGTTTGTAAGTCAATTTAATTCAGATTCATATTCAGGTTCAATCTTTATTGTCATTGTGCAGTGTACAGTACAGAGACAACGAAACGCAGTTAGCATCTCACCCAGAAGAACGAACATAGAATAATGGAACAGCAAAATATATATATGTACATACAGTAGCAGTAGTGCAATTTTTCTGGGGGAAGGAGTGTCCGGGGTGTGGGGGGGGGGTGGTGACTAGCATGTCACCAAGTTGCAGAGTTAAGTTATGTAACAGCCGCAGGGAAGAAGCTGTTCCTGAACCTGCTGGTCCTGCAACGGAGAGATTGTAGCAATTCCCGGATGGGAGGAGGGTTAAACAGTCTGGGGCTGGGGTGAGAGCATCTCCTTGACTGTGCGCGCCCTTCGCAGACATCGCTTGCTCTGGACAGACTCAATGGAGGGGAGTGAGGAACCGGTGATGCGTTGGGCAGTTTTCACCACCCTCTGCAGTGCTTTCCCCGGGCGAAGGTCGGAGACAGAGCAGTTGCCATACCATACTGTGATACAGTTGGTAAGGATGCTCTCGATGGTGCAGCGGTAGAAGTTCACCAGAATCTGAGGAGACAGGTGGACCTTCTTTAGTCTCCTCAGGAAGAAGAGACGCTGGTGAGCCTTCTTGACCAGTGTTGAGGTATTGTGGGTCCAAGAGAGGTCATCAGAGATGTTGACCCCCAGAAACCTGAAGCTGGAAACACGTTCCACCTCTGTCCCATTAATATGGATGAGGGTGTGCGTGCCACCCCTAGATCTTCTGTAGTCCACAATGAGCTCCTTGGTCTTCTTGGAGCCAATTAGCTTCTGTAAGAAGCGTTCACGTCACGGGGTTGGAAACTGGAAGTATCCTGAGCTAATTCTGCCACCACCATCATCTATAGCAACAAGTGATGGCTCCCACTGATTGTTGCCAGAAGCTTGGGTCCTTTTCAGGACGGACGATGACAGCGATGTCAACATTTTGAACATGGAAGATGGACACGAAAGAAGGAGGTGTAAACTGTCCCTAGTGTGTCAGACATAACTAGTGTATGGGTGATATTTGGTCAGCATGGAGTTGGTCGACTGCAGGGCCTGTTCCACACTGTACATCTAAGAAAAAAAAAAAATCATATCTTCTTTCTTCCAGTTCATCAGTAATAATCAAATTGTGACGCCTCATCTCAGAATGAAACTAATGCAGCCACATGGGTCACAAGAATTAACTGTGAGCAGCCTTAAATGACAACCAAACTCATCAATCCAACAGCTCTCATAATTAGTTTAGACAATTTGTATTGTTCGAATGGATCAGCAGTGATTTATAAAGTGATTTTGTATTGGGTGCTGAAGCAAATAGATGAAATGAGAACATAAGAAATAGGAATACATAGCCATCTGGTCCCATTCTATATAATCGTAAAGCTGATCTTCCTTGGACTCCAAATCCCTCATTGTCCCAATCTCTCAAATATGTATCTACCCCCACCAGAAATGCTTTCATTCATATATAATCTCCACATCAACCTGGATAGAGAATTCTGGAGATTTACCACCCACTATAGTTGCTCATTTAAGGTTTTCTCTGCAGTTTGATTTGGGAAAAAAAAAAAATCTCTGTGGTTTTTGTGGTCAGTATCTTGCTGGTAAAGTTAAAATTACTAACTTTAATCTCTTTTTTTAAAACTTGGTGTTAATCAGTGCCGTTGAGAGCAAATGTCATTGTACCTTAAGGAACAGTGTTTATCAGCTTCCCGCTGCTAACATCGGGAAGAAGGAGCGAGCCTGAGAACCGTGACCATGCCCTTTCCCTGTTTCCACACTTCTTTGCATCAGCCATCAAGCTTTTGAACCACTCTGTGAACCCGAACCACAACCCTACCTCAGCAATGATTACTATCGACCCTGCTTAAGTTGCACCACATACTTCAGTTTGCACTATTAAGTTCTGGTTCCCTAGTATTACTGCTAATTTATTGTATTATTAATGGTTGTACATTTAGTTACTGTGTGGTTGAGTTGGTGTGCCTGTAAAGCTGCAGCAAGAAATAGTGTAATTGTTTTGTTCAAAGTGTGTGTATGACAATTCAACACTCTTGACTAAATACCAAATGGTGCCAGAGACTAAAAGCCCTGTCCCATGGTACGAGTTCATTCCAAGAGCTCTCCCGAGTTTGCCCTGATTCGATCTCGGAGATTTACGGTAATGGCCACTTTTCGGTACTCGGGGCTCACATGGACATTTTTCAACATCTTAAAAGTTTTTCACGAGTCTTCCCGTGCTTACCGAGTCTTCCCGAGTACCTGCCGTTAGCGCTAAGAGACGTCCCCGAGCTCCTACGTACCTGCTACGTTCATTCTCCGTGCTTACCACGAGTTTGATTTTTTTTTAAACTCGGGAGAGCTCTTGGAATGAACATACCGTGGGACAGGGCTATTAATTGCCAATGTAGAAACCCGAGTTCAAATCCTGCTTTGGAATTTAATTTCAGTTAGTAATCTTGAATATCAGTTGGTGATAACATAACAGATGAGGTCGCATTTAGAGTATTGTGTTCAGTTCTGGGCATCAAGTTAAAGGAAAGATGTTGTCAAGCTGGAAAGGGTACTGATAATATTCACGAGGATATTGCAGGGCTTAACAAGGGTGTGAGCTATAGGAAGAGGTTGTAGGCTGGGACTCTTTTCCTTGGAGCGTCGGAGGATGAGGGATGATCTTATAGACGTATAAAATCATGAGAGGAATAGATTGGGTAGATGCACAGAGTCTCTTGCCCAGAGTCAGTGAATTGAAAACCAGAGGGCACAAGTTTAAGGTAAAGGGGAAAAGATTTTTTAGGAATCTGAGGGGTAACTTTTTCACACAAAGGGTAGTTAGTGGGTGTATGGAATGAGCTGCCAGAGGAGGTAGTCAAGGCAGGGACTATCCCAACATTTAAAAAACAGTTAGACAGGAACATGAAGAGGACAGGTTTAAAAGGAAATGGGCCAAACGCGGGCAGATGAGACTAGTGTAGCTGGGACCTGTTGGCCGGTGTGGGCAATTTGGTCCGAAAGGCCTGTTTCCATGCTGTGTCACTCTATGACTCTTAATGTATGTAAATAACTGATTTGAATGGGTTTGTCACTTATTTTTGAGGAAAGTTATAGCTGTAAACATGTAACTCATTGGTTGTTGATTAGTTAGTACAGGAAAGGTGCAATCAGGGATACAAGTTTCAATATTTATTTGTGACGTATCACATAAAAAGCTCTTCCTCATCTCCAGCTGTTCTTTGAAGGCCAGCATCATCTCACTTTGAGGGGACTGTGTAGGTGTGACAGTTGTTTGTACCTTTCGCACAATGGGAGACACAATTTTGACAAAAAAACATACAAGTTTCATCAACATCCTTCATCATTTCAGCTTCAACTCTGCAGAGCCTTCAATCAGCAACACTTCCAAATAATTGGGAGATTGAAGCCACAGAATACTGACAGCTTCCTTCTCTGTAGCTACTGAAGGAAGATAAACTTGAATATTTCTATCCTATCTGACCACACAACAAGCGACTAACTCCACAGTCACTTCAATAGTAAAACAGTACAGCGGTGCTGGGCAAAGCTGCTACCTTACAGTTCAGAGGAAGACAAAAATGCTGGAGAAACTCAGTGGGTGAGGCAGCATCTATGGGGCTAAGGAATAGGCGATGTTTTGGGTTGAGACCCTTCTTCAGACTGATGTGGGGGTGGGGGAGGACGGGAAGAAGAAAGGAAGAGGCGGAGACAGTGGGATTTGGGAGAGCTTGGAAGGGGAGGGGAAGGAGGGAGAAAGCAAGGACTACCTGAAATTGGAGAAGTCAATGTTCATAACGCTGGGGTGTAAACTGCCCAAGCAAAATATGAGGTGGTGTTCCTCCAATTTGCGGTGGGACCCACTCTGGTCATGGAGGAGATCCAGGACAGAAAGGTCAGATTCAGAATGGGAGGGGGAGTTGAAGTGCTGAGCCACTGGGAGATCAGGTTGGTTAATGAGAACTGTGTGGAGGTGTTGGGCGAAACGATCGCCAAGCCTCCGCTTGGTCTCACCGATGTAGAGCAGCTGACACCTAGAGCAGCGGATGCAATAGATGAGGTTGGAGGAGCTTCAGGTGAACCTCTGCCGCACCTGGAAAGACTGCTTAGGTCCTTGGATGGAGTCAAGGGGGGAGGTAAAGCGACAAGTGTAGCATTTCTTGCGGTTGCAAGGGAAAGTACCAGTAGAGGGGGTGGTTTGGGTGGGAAGGGACAAATTGACCAGGGAGTTGCGCAGTGAGCGGTCTCTGCAGAAAGCCGAAAGGGGAGGAGATGGGAAGATGTGGCCAGTGGTGGGATCCTGTTGGAGGTGGCAAAAATGTCGGAGGATTATCTGTTGTATGTGACGGCTGGTAGGGTGGAAGGTGAGGACAAGGGAGATTCTGTCCTTGTCACCGGGGGGGTTGGGGGGGGGGGGGGGATTGTGAGTGGAGCTACGGGATATAGAAGAGACCCAGGTGAGAGTCTCATCTATAGTCGAAGAGGGGAACCCCCGTTCCCTAAAGAATCCATGGCCAGAGTGAGTCCCACCTCAAATTGGAGGAGCAGCATCTCATATTTTGCTTGGGTAGTTTACACACTGGCGGTATGAACATTGACCTCCAATTTCAGGTAGTCCTTACTTTCTCCTTCCTTCTCCTCCCCTTCCCAGCTCTCCCACAGCCCACTGTCTCCACCTCTTCCTTTCTTCTCCCCGCCCCCCCCCCCCACATCAGTCTGAAGAAGGGTCTCAACCCAAAATGTCACCTATTCCTTAGCTCCACAGATGCTGCCTCACCCGCTGAGTTTCTCCAGCATTTTGTCTCCCTTCGATTCTTCCAACATCTGCAGTTCCTTCTTAAACCTTACAGTTCAAGATGATTATGAACTTTGAAGGAACTGCAGATGCTGGTTTAAACAGAAGATAGACACAAATAGCTGGAGTAACTCAGCAGGAGAGGCAGCATCTCTGGAGAGAAGATATGGGTGACATTTCAGGTCAAGACCCTTCTTCAGTCTGAAGAAGTCTGAAGAAGGGTCTCGACCCAAAACATCACCCATTCCTTCTCTCCAAAGATGCTGCCTGTCCCGCTGAGTTACTCCAGCTATTTGTGTCTATCTTCACCTTACAGTTCAAACTGCACTGACCCAGGTTTGATCTCAACTCAGAAGTTGTGTGTGGAAATTTTCACATTCTCCCGTGGGTGGTCCTATTTTCTCCCAATCCAATATTGGAAGGTAAACTATTGTAATTAATTTGCCATTAACCCACAGCAAGGGGTTATGAACAAGGAATCATCATCAGGTCTCGGTCGCAAACTCATTTCACCTCTACCATCTGAAAGAAGGTACAGGAGCCTGAAAACTGTCATGTCCAGGTTCTTCCCCACAACCATCAGGCTATTAAACACTACAACCTCCAATAAGCTCTAAATTACATGGACGTAGGGGCATTGGTTTTGTCTTTTTACACGTTTCTTTCTCGTTTATTATATTGTTTACATAGTACTATATTTACATATCCTGTTGTGCTGCTACAATTAAGAATTTCATTGTTCTATCTGGGAAACATGACAATAAAAGACTCTTGACAGCAAAGGAGAGTTGATCAGCACATAAGTTGTAATGGTGCAGGCGAAAATAGAGGGTCACGTGGCTGATGTGATAGATTTGCTGGGAGCAAGCACGGACTTGAAGGAACAAATGGACTCCTTCTGCGTTGTTATAAATATAAGGCAAGTCCATCCCAATAACTCGTTTTGACTTTGTGTCAAATTTTATTTGATAATCTTTCTATTGAAAGAAGATAGCCTATTTTACCATGTTTAAAGCTCTACATAAATACAAATTGATGCCATGCTGGTCATTAATAATAGATATACACATGCATTTAGTATCAACCCAATGACAAATTGCAGACTCAAGTAATATGTTTAATGCTCCATCCCTCTTGTTAAAAAACGGAGCCTGCTTTTACATCTATTTAACAGAGGTCGACAGATAATTTAAAACACGGACCAACTGTCATGAGAGCTGAAGAAATCTAAAGGAAATTTGTAAAACTCACTGAGGGTGGTGGAGTGGGTAGTTGGGATGAGTTTGTACTTGGATTAATTACGTTACACTGCATATACATCATAAGTCTTACATATACATAATGTGTAAACTGATTTCATAATTGCAACTCGAAATTAAGACATCACGCAGTTAAACTTATTGTTATGCTCATGGAGCAAACATTTCGTACTTCATAATCTAACTATTTATGGGTATCAGATAAACAAGATCAGTGTCGAGGTTCACAAGAAATCAATCAAAGGTGGCTCAGTGGTTGCTGCCTTATGACCCTGTCACACGGCACGAGTTTCACTCCAAGAGCTCTCCCCAGTTTAAAAAAATCAAACTCGTGGTAAGCACGGATAATGAACGTAGCGGGTATGTCGGAGCTCGGGGACGTCTCTTAACGGCTCGTAACGCTAACGGCAGGTACTCAGGAAGACCATGTGGGGTTTCTGCAGGTGCTCCGGTTTCCTCCCACATTCCAGAGACGTGCAGGATTGTAGGTTAATTGGATTCTGTAAATTGCCTCTGGATTTAGGATGGAACTAGTCTGCAGGTAATGGCTGATCGGCGTGGCCTCAGTGGACCAAAGGGTCTGTTTCCACACTGTATCTCTAAAAATAAACTAGGAATGGGCATGTTGAGCATCAACTTATTCAGGGTTTCAATTATTTGGTTTTAAATTACTTATATTTGGCTTTGTGATGTTTTTTTTTAAGATTGAGTTTATCTTTCTGTTGCAATTATCAAAGGTCCCAATGACTCTCCAAATGCCCATGATGTTGGGATGCACAAATATGATTCCCCATAACATTCACCTTAAATACAGTGACATCTTCCCTCATTTTCTGAATGGTGTCCCGAATATCTCTCTGCCACCCACTTTGGTCACACCTAGGCTTTGTTAACCCAGCCAAAAACTACAATTAAGTGAAGACACACATAATAGTAACTGGAGTGCTGCTGGAGTAACTCAACAGGTCATCTCTGGAGGACATGGAAAGAAACCCTTCTTCAGACTGAAAAAGAGTTCTGATAGCTTCCAATTGAAGTGTCCCCTTTCCTTGTCCTCCAGAGATGCTGCCTGTCTCGCTGAGTTTCTCCAGCACTTTGTGTTTAAAACTACAATAATCTCATCAATTCAAACAGAAGGTTTTTTAATTCACTTGCTTTAGTTTAGATATGATCAGCCATGATCATATTGAATGGCGGTGCAGGCTCGAAGGGCCGAATGGCCTGCTCCTGCACCTAGTTTCTATGTTTAGTTTAGAGATACACTGTGGAAACAGGCCCTTCAACCCACCCAGTCCGTGCCGACCTGCAATCTTCATACACTAGCACCATTCTACAAACCGGGGACAATTTACAATTTTACTTAAGACAAATTAGCCTACGTTTTTGGAACGTGGGAGGAAAGCAGAGCATCTGGGGAAAATCCACATGGTCACGGGGAGAACGTACAAACTCCATACAGACAGCACCCATAGTCAGGATTGAACCCAGGTCTCTGGCACTGTAAGGCAGCAACTCCACCATGCCCCCCCCCCCCAAAATTGCTTATCACAGAAATTTCCCTAAATACAATGTTTGATATTAGAGGGGTTTTTTAAATATTACCATGGAGATTTGCTTGTAACTGCGAGTGTCCATTCAACAAACATTGAGGACACTAAGTGCTGGAGTAACTCAACGGGTCAGGCAACATCTCTGGAGAAAACTCAGGATTTGGCTGTATAGAGACGGAAACAATGAACTGTGGAGAGCTTGTAGATAACAAAACTGAATCTGAATATATGTGCCTGTCGTGGTCACTTTTCCTCTCCCCTGATATACAGATGTTAAATCTTTTTGAAAGAAAACTGCTGCCTAATTCTTGAATCAACACGTACACCAAATTAATATGTTTAAGAAAGAACTGCAGATGCTGGAGAAATTGAGGGTAGACAAAAATGCTGGAGAAACTCGGCGGGTGAGGCAGCATCTATGGAGCGAAGGAATAGGTGATGGAACGACACCTATTCCTTCACTCCATCGATGCTGCCTCACCCGCCGAGTTTCCCCAGCATTTTTGTCTACCAAATTAAAATAACTTATTGACCAATTTAATCAGAGATGGTTAAAGATAAATTCCACTTTAACCTGACCACTTTTAACATACCGTTGCACAGACAAGTAATAGCCCTATCCCACGGTACGAGTTAATTCCAAGAGTTCTCCCGAGTTTGCCCTGATCCGAACTCGGAGATTTACAGTAATGGCCACTCGTCGGTATGCGGGGCTCTGGTGGACATTTTTCATCACGTTGAAAAATCTTCACGAGTCTTCCTGAGCTTACCTGCCGTTAGCGAGTCTACCTGAGTACCTGCCATTAGTGCTAAGAGACGTCGCCGAGCTCCGACGTACCCGCTACGTTCATTCTCCGTGCTTACCACGAGTCTGATTTTTTTTAAACTCGGGAGTGCTCTTGGAATGAACTCGTACCGTGAGACAGGGGTTTGACTCTCCATCCCAAAATCGTGTTATCAGAATCAGTGCCAAGTGTGAACAGTGAAAATTTAAGAGAAATGCTGCAATTTAAGACTAGAACGGATCCATATTACCATATGGTTATCAATGACCCATGTTCTTTTTACATGTTTGGAGTATGACATCTCTACTCCTCTAACTGCAGTAATTAGGAATAATCAAGTGGGTGTTAATTGGATATAATGAAACAATCTCTAGTCTGACTGAACCTAGTATTTGCCTCTTACCAGTAATTATGATCACTAAGTACTCATTCTAATCTCTTTCTTCTTGTGAAGCCAAACAGAGGTGCAGTATTTGCACAGCTGATGGTTTGTTTTGTCTGCAATTTAGACTGGTTTAAACCAGGAAACTCATAATTTGCCAAGCTGTCACCAGCTGCTGGAATTTAACAAAGGCACCCAGGCACTTCATGATAATAGCACACTTTATGACATCCACAGAAAAAGGGCAGCTGTTAATTAAACTGACCCTTAAACAAGCTTTCAATAGTTCCAGCACCTGGACGTACAAACACGTCAAAAGTGAACCAAGTTATTTTACACCTGCTCTTCATTGCATTTAATTTAAAAGTTCTCGCCCAAATCTGAATTTTACTGAAATCTCAAGAGATCCTCTCCATTTTGATAACAATCATTCGGAGCAACAATCATCAAAAGTAGTGAAGCAATGTCTTTTCATTGATTATTGGGGTCTACCAATAGATTATAATTAGATCCATCGCAAAACCTCGTTTCATTTTTGATTTTCACACAATATTTAACCCAGAGTCATGCCATTTTCCTACCAGCTGGTTCAAACAGAGGAAGCACGAGGTTCAAATTTGTTAAAAGTGATGTGACGGACATCACGACTGAAAGTTTTAAGTTTGACAAGTTGGCCGGTGTCATTTAAAAAAAGTGACAGGTTTTAATTCATGAACTGTACATTACTGTTCTTTTCTACATCATGGTTGACAGATCCCATCTTATCCCCCCCTTGTTGTAACTGAATGGTATCATCTGACCTTGAGCCGAACAGGCTCAGAAATCATTTCACTCCAACAGATTTTCAACAGCTGCAAAATATATATTTCAAAAAACAAGCAAATTGGACTCCTCTTTGTAGTAATTACAGTTGATAGAAGACTAAGAGAAAAATATCATGATTTTGGCATCATAACAACATTTCTGCTGCTTCTATTAAATTATGGCTCTCAGGTACTTAAGGTCATAGATCAGTACCTGTTTTTAGCAAGCAAAGCCTGAACTATTCCAGTGTATATCACTGCTAAACCAAGGAATCATAACTACATATACATACAAACCTTGCAGACCACCATTCAAAAGCGGCTCAGTTTACACATTAGAATAAAGTCAAGAGCAGACTTAGATTTTTGTTAACAATGCAAACAATTTGAACATTAAGTGGAATGAATTTTCCGAATATGGTGGTGAAGGTTAAAAAGAATAATTTAAGGTGAGAGAGGAAAGATTTAATAGGAATCTATCGGCAACATTTTCACACAGAGTGTGCTGGGGAGATGAAATGAGTCGCCAGAGGAGGTAGTTGAGGCAGGTACTAATAACAATATTGAAAAGGCTTTTGAAAAGGTACATGAATAGGAAATGTTTCGTGTGATATACAACACTAAACGATATGATACGATAGAACTCTATTTATCCCAGGAGAGAAATTGATCTGACAACAGTCATAAAAAACACAAACGCAGCTTAGCCGGTATGGGCAAGTTGGGCCGAAAAGCCTGTTTCCATTCTATATGACTATGACATGTTCACTGACCTCAAAGCGATTGAATGCAAATATATTTGTTTTGCTAGGACGAATTAAAAGGGGTTCAATTTGTATGGATGAAAGGGTTAAATAGTTTCTCTCAGAAGAGTATGAATTTATGAGAGGCATAGGTAAAGTAGATAGTCAGACTCATTGTCTCTCATGGCAGGGGTATCAAAAATGACAGGGCAAAGGTTTCAGATGAGAGGAAGGTGTTTTAAAGGAGAAATGGATAGTAGTTTCTTTATACACACATTTGATATTTAGAACACACTGCCAGAGATGGTGGTGGAGTCAGATACAATCACTCCATTGAAGAGGAACCATGAAACTTAAATAGACATTTTGACTTGACTTTTCAGTGCATGAGAAAGCTTTCCCAAGCTACAGAGTCTCAACAGATACCTTTTTGATCTCATTTGATCTATCATATGGTTGAAAAGCTCTTCTGAAGACTCAACGAGCAGATATTTCTTCCAGCATGGCCTCAAGCAAGCACTTGGATCAGTCTGAAGAAGGGTCTAGATCCAAAAATGCCACCCATTCCTTCTCTCCAGAGATGCTGCCTGTCCTGCTGAGTTACCCCAGCATTTTGTGTCGATCTTTCACTGGAAAACTGGCTCTCTGCTCAATGCCATAACCCAGACTTGCTATTACAGCCATGTGCGTTTCCTCACCAGCACTTTTGATTGGCATGGGTGTAAGGGTTTATGAGGAGATGGCAGGAGATTGGAGTTGAGAGGTAAAGATATATAAGCCATGATTGAATGGCGGAGTAGACTTGATGGGCCAAATGGCCAAATTCTGCTCCTATAACTTATGAACTATTGTGTTTTACTACACTAATGTGGTCAAGGAAAGAGTGGTCACGTCACGGCCCTGTTTCCACCACCACACACAAGAAGCGCAAGACAGACACCATTGTATGCAGATGCCGAGAAGTGTGTTCAGCTCTGGCCGAACAACTTCTAATCTTGTGTGTGGACTCGATAAGAAGAAGACTACACTGATCCCATATAATTGAAAGATACATCATCACTGTATCGGAGTCCACTCACACTTGTTAAATGTTACCACACTTTTGCATCTATTCACTACACACAGAAGCCAATTTACAGAGTTCAACTAACCCATGAACCTGCACGTCTTTGGGATGTGGTTATTCTCCCCACATTCCCATCAACCACCCATATTCCCCCCATATTCTACAACTCACCCCAAAAGTGCCACACAGGGGCTAGTGTAGGACTGGTGCAAATTAGTATAAGTGCTTGGCACACACATAGTGGACTGAAGGGTTCATACTGTATTGCATGATTATCAACTTTATCAATTAAGGAATCTGTTGATGACCCAGCCTCACTACCACAATATATGTAAAGCTTTACTTTAACAATAATCTCAGCAACTTCAGAATACAAATCTCAGAATAAAACATAAATATTGATCACTTTTGTGTAGCACATAATGCATTGAAAACAATCTAAATTTCACCTATAAAATTCAAGAAGAATGCGAATAATGAATTACTTTGGGAACAAGTGCACTACTGGGCAGCATGTTATTTATCATAAAATGTTTAAATGGGTGGGAATAGATGGTTATAGAAATAAAAACACTCTGGTCTGAATTGAGAGTCAGTAATTCCTTGCAGAAAGCCGCCATTACTCAGACAAGTAGATGGATATTGACAGTCGGAGAGAGACTCGGTGTCCTGGAGCCAGTAACCTTGGTTGAGAGGCAATGTCACAAACAACCCACCATCACTCTCTAAGATGTACAGCTTATTATTTAAAGGGAAACAAATGTCAGCGTGGAGTGTCAGTCCAAGGACATATCACCCGCCTCTTAACAAAACTTATCAACTTTCCCCCTTTACACCAGCTATCTTTTAGTATAATTTTACACAATTGAATTATCTACAGCAAACTATCCAGCTTTTCTGAAATTAGTGAGTTTACAGCCATCTTTGCATAAAGTAAGCACTGAATTAATTTTAATGACTGCTGTAGTGTTAAACTGCCTGGAAAACCACAATTTCATGCTAAGTGATGCTTGTAGCAAAGTTAACATACATTAAGTTTTCTATGTATTCTTGAAAAGTTTTATATGTATATATCCAGTCATTGGTTTCATAATTAGATACTCATAAACCCTCTGGGCTATTCACACACATTTTTATTTGCAATTCCACTTCACAATGAAGGAAATTAATGGACGAGCTGCTCAGAGCGGTTAATATCATACGTTTTCATGAACTTGAACGCTTGAGGTGAGGGCACAGTGCGGAATAAAATGGTAAAATTCCCTATAGCACAGTACCGTAAAGCATTTTCTCCCCCTCATTGTTTCAGCTGAGTTTAAGAAGTCAGCCTCAGAAGAGCACCACCTACTGATTCAGTAGAATGTCTTATCTATTTTCATTTTCCCGCACCATTCTGGGATCTCTGTGAGTTTACTCATTTAGCACTGATTATGACTAAATAATTAAAATAAAAATTTAAAACAACCCATTTGGAAATAAAGGATATTTAGCACCACCTCAACTAAGAATGTTAGCATCTCAACTGGGCAAGGTTTTAAATCAGATCACAGAAATTAAATAACACCATTGCAAGCAAGTATATAGATGTTTTAAACAAAACTAAATTTCTTACTGCAACAGCACACCAGACAACAGATAATTAATTCCTGCATTTTAAATGTGTACTGAATAAAAAGTTCCATTTGATGGCTTAACCAAAGCGGAGGTCTTTAAAACAAGTGGGTGTAGGTTTAATGTAAAGGGTCGGTAGGTTGAGAAGGGATGCGAGGACAGATTTTTCGTCAAACAAATAGGGAATAGAATTGGACTACACTACCTGTGGTCAGGTGGATCATTTCACAAAAGTCTCACAACAGTATCTGGAAAAGCACTTGCTTCAACAAAGATCCCAACCCAAAATGTTACCTATCCATTTCCTTCCACAGATGCTGCCTGACCCACTGAGTTTCCCCAGCAGTTTGTTTTTTGCTGAAGCACTTGCATTGTCAAGGCACAGTAGACTATGGACCAAGTGACAGTAAAAAGGATTAGCATTGATTGGTACTTGCCTTGTACATGATGGGCCTAAGGGTCTGTTTAGATTTTGTACAACTATAACAAAAACAAAAGAGATTTTCTTTGTTATCATTATAACAACATTTATTGATGATGATTTAATAAAAGGATTAACAATTTCTGGTGCTCTGGTATATTACCTCAATTGAATTTTAAGCTTGAGGAACAAATATATTTTTCTAATCATATATATTTTTTAATTAAACAGGATCAGTGATATTTGATATTCCTTATGGCAACACAACACTGCACATGTATAAGGGATTTTCTTCATCGCTCCAATTACACAAATTAAAAGATGCATGCATTCACTCCTATAATGCACTCACATCCATTCACGCAAAGCAGCCAATATGTTGTACAGGGACTATGTCCCAGTGTCAACCAAGTTGAAAACACTACTGTGATCTTTATACTTAAGTTATGATTTTCTTGCTATGGAGTTGATGCAGAGATGTTCATTGTATTGATTCCAATTACAAGGAGGTCATCTGAAGAGGAAGGAGCACGGTTCTCAGGTCATTGCTCTCTGCTGTTGAGAAAATCCTGAGGTGAACCGAATGAAACATGCACAATTCTTTTTTTAGACACTTTCAGGACACAGCGTGGAAACGGGCCCTTCGCCTCACCAAGTCCACGTCGGCCAGCAATCACTCCGTACATTTGCACTACCCTACACACCAGGGACAATTTGCAAATTTACCAAAACCAATTATCCTACAAACCTTTACGTCCTTGGGATGTGGGAGAAACCCAGAGCATTCGGAGAAAACCCACGCAGGTCACGGGGAGAACATACAACTTCCACACAGACAGCACCTGTAGTCAGGATCGAACCTGGGTCATTTGTTGCCGGTTCTGCTTTCTTCTAGCCTTTTCCTACTTCCAACTCCCTCAGTTCTACTTTCAATCTGAAAAAGGCTTCCAACCCTTTTACTCCAGAGATGCTGCCTGACCCGCTAAGTTAAGGGCCTGTCCCACTGTACGAGGTAATTCAAGAGTTCTCCCGAGTTTTCCCCTGATTTGAACTCGGAGAATCTCCGTAGGAGTTCGCGGATGTCTCGTAGCAGCTCGTACAAGTAACGGTAGGTATTTGGAAAATCCGGTAAACTCGTGACGTTTTTTCAACGTTGTGAAAAATGCCGGGTAAAAAAATACTCGTGATGAAACAAATTGTTACTTTTTAATCGTACGAGCCGCTACGAGACATCCACGAACTCCTACGGACCCGCTACAGACATTCTCCGAGTTAGAATCAGGGGAAAACTCGGGAGAACTCTTGAATTACCTCGTACAGTGGGACAGGCCCTTTACCATAGCACTTTGTGTGTCCATCTTTGGTATAAACTAGCATCTGCAGTTCCTCCGCACACAATACAAAAATTCTGACCCAAATCAAAGTTCTATCACAACTGTGCTGAGATAGAGCATTAGATTCATCAAAATAACCTGCGGTTCGGCTTATTGCAAGATAGTTACCAACAACCAAGAAAACAGTGAAGAATGGTGTATGTTTTTAAATAATGGTCACTGGCAGCTGAACTGCAGTGGCTGCATTTCTCCATGAAGCTCAACGAAAACAGAGAAAATAATTTGTCACTCAACTCCCTTCAAAAGCCATTATTTCACTGGGCAAAGCAGTCAGCCCTCGGTGACCCAGTCAAAACAATAATATTGTTTGAACCATTTAATTCACTAGCAGTGGATACACAACTGATGCAATGCAACATTTTAGCAAGCTTTAGGTTATGCAGCTGCTTACAAAGGTGGATTATTTAAGAAACAATTAAGTGCATATACAAAGCAATTTGTGAGCAGCCTCACTCCTTCAGCCTGCTAAGTGAAGTGCCTTTCAAGGCTGATTTATAACGCTGTCGTTTTCAGAAGGCAGCATAATTAATAGGAGCATGGATGTCTAATTTCAGTGACTTCCAGAGAAAGTGGATTTCATTTGATTTATGATGGTTAGCAAGTTTGCATTTTATCAGTTCATTCGCTCATTATTTATGCTGATGACCAATTTCTGTGGCTTGCTATCGCCCAACCCTTCAGTAATCAAAGTGAAACTCGATGCATTGCAGCAGTTCCAGAGCATTGCTTCATTCAAAAAAAGATCCGAACTGCTCACAGTCCTTAGAATTTTCGAAATTAGTTCTCTATAGCTTTTGGATTTTAGTTTTAGAGATACTGTGTAGATACCGGCCCTTCAGCCCACCGAGCCCTTGCCAACCAGTGCTTCCTGTACACTAGCATTATCCTACACACACAGATGTTTGCATTATTATGACTACTTATAATTATGGTTATTAATTTATTAATTTTTTGATTATTATATATTACCCATGTTATTGTGTATACATACTGTTAAGCAGCTACAAGTAAGAATGTCATTGTTCCTGGGTACGTATGACCATTAATCACTTGGTGACTCCATAGTAACACACATTGTCCAATGAAGGATCTCTTTTTGCTTCTTGAGCTTTCCCTTGTTCACTATATATATCTAAATGCTTGGGGCTTCGCAGTTTCCATATGAGATAATGTCATGTGTTAAACTTACTTTATTTTCCAGTTCTTTGCTCAACTCTCCAAATGAGTTATTAATTTGAACTCCACCAGTACAATGAGTTGCTCAGTGTCTATGGCAGTGGCCCCGAGTCCCAGTATTGCTCTGATGAAAATGCACCAACTTGGTGCAGCCAACAATGCCTCACACCACCAGAGACCTAGATTCAACCCTGACCTCAAGTGCAGTCCGTGCAGAGTTTGCACGCTCTCCCTGTGACCATGTGGCATTTCTTCCTGGTGATCAACTTTCCTCCCACATCCCCTAGACACCTGAGATTCTGCAAATTGTCCCTACTGCGTAGGATGGGACTAATGTATGGGTGATCACTGGTTGGCTTGGGCGCAGTGGGCCAGAGGACCTGTTTCCATGCTGGATCTCTAAACTAAACTAGACCCATTGAGTCCATACCGACCATCGATCACCCTTTCACACTAGTTCTATGTTATCCCATTTTACTCTACAAAAGTCAATTCAAAGATCTTCACGAAATTCTGAACAATTTGCGCCTTTGGGCATTACTTTCTAACAAGTTGAAGCACAATTTGGGATATTGTTATAATTCTGAATTAGCTGAATGGTTTTCTGGAGACAAAAGGAACTGCGGATGTTGTAATCTTAAAACAATAACAATGCTGCAGTAACTCAGCGGGTCAGGTAGCGTCCGTGGAGGGAATAAATAGGCGACATTTTGGTTCGAGTCTCTTTCTCAAGAATGGTTTTCTGATTGCTCATTTATTTGGGTCATTCTAAACGAAATCAAAGTCTGAAATCAAAAATATGTTTTGCTAAGGCCAACTCTACTCTTCTTTCGAACTGTGCGTGAACAGTTCTTGGCTCCTCACAGAGTTACGCACAACAATTTCTGTTGTACATAACTTTCTCTCAAATGCATATAACCACCTCTGAAATTCAGAAAAAGTGCATTAAATTAAACTTAACACTTGAAGTGTATATCCATTATATTGTCAAATATGTAATCAAGATTCCTGCTGATTTCTGTCATCTTTTGTTCATTATTATGCTACATTCTTTTACAGAATACAAGTCGCCTGTTTTAGTTTAACTTAAATAGCAACTGATACTTGTTATTTCCATAAGAAAAAGTTTAGCTTATTTAACAAGGTGTTTTAAAGCATCTTACAGCCAATTAAGTGCTTTCAAAGTGTAGTAACTAATGCAATATAGCAGAAACAACAAGGACCTATGTAATTAAACAAATGGCAAGACAAGCACGCGAGAAAAGGACGAGGACTTTCGGCCCATCACCCCCCCGCCTGCCATTCAAAAGGATCAGAAATCATTCTTTACATTTGAAGAAGGGTCTCGACCCGAAATGTCACCCATTCCTTCTCTCCAGAGACGCTGCCTGTCCCGCTGAGTTGCTCCTGCATTTTGTGCCTTTCCATTACTTTTAATATCAATATCCAGCACTAAACCCATAGCCCTCGATTCTCTTCCTATCAAACTATCTATTAATCTTCATCAGGATGGGGCTCAGTGAGCCTCCATTGACTTCTCGATCAGGGAGTTCCCTCAGCTAGGGATTTAACACTGTTTGAGTGAGGAAACTTGTCCCCTTATTTTCAGACTTATTTCCCCTGGATTCCAGCTATTACACCTAGGGGAAACCGTTCAGTCTGATAATTTTGTAAGTTTCAATGAAACCGCTCAATCTTTTGAAGAAAAGTCCTGAAACGTCACCAAATCAGCCCGAAGAAAGGCTCTGACCCAAAATGTTGACCGAAGAGAACAAAGAGGAAAGGAGGGTGGCCGAGACGAAAAGGCACCCAGCTGGGGAGAGGTGGGGGGGGGGGGGGGAATGCCAAAAACGAAGAGGGACTCCAACATGACTCAAATGAGTACCTTTTGTAACTTTATTGGTGCTATTAAATATGCCGACTCTTTTGTAGACTTGGTGCATTGTATGCATAAGCAAAGAGTTTCACTGTACCTAGGTACATGCAACAATAAAGTATGATTGAATTGAATCCATTCCCGCCACATATGCTGCCTGAACCACTGAGTTCCTGCAGCACATTGTGTTCTGCTCAATATTCCAGCATCTGCAGATCCTAGCTTTTCCACTCATTCTTCTAAACATTGCGTGGGGGGTTGGGGGGGAGGGGGGGATGGAAGGGTTTGCTGGATGGGGGGGGGGGGGGGGAGGATGTGTCAAGTGGTAGGTCTGAAGGTCTGAACTAAGAGATGTCCAAACCTCACTATTGAAGCATTAATTGATATTTTAAAATCATTCAATAACAGCTTGAATCCATTAGTCTGAGCCAGATGGGGATCTGTTGCTAGAGTTTACAGTTGCCACCATCAGAATTGCTACAGCAGGTCATATTAACACGTGGATAGTTAAAACCACCAATGGTGTACCAGGCACATCCAGCATGGACATGAAAGGCTTTTAACTTTGCACTGACATTAGAAGTGCAGAGCACACATCGAGTGCTTGAAGCCAAAGCTAACCTCAGAATCTAACAAAGACTTTGTGCTGATTCTCAGCTGGTGTGAAGCAAATCCAGTTAGTGACAAAGCTATATTTATAACATAAATGTGCCCTGACTTTAAGACTCACCCAAAGAAACAAAACAAATGACAATAGATTAATCCCTCCAGTAGAACCATGTGAAAACATATTAGTATCGGAATAACCATCTAAAGAAAACCATTTGGATAGCAAGCTTTATGCTGTACTATGTTCACTAAAATCATTACATCGCATTCAGGCCAAACTATTTCTCTCTCAAAGTGAAAAATGTTTTTAGTACAGCAATTTGTTACATCGGTGGTGTGGTGTCAAATATTTTTTCTGAGGGTACTTTTCCTTTGACCTGTGCCCAATGGCTCACAAAATCAATGGACTCCCAACCACGATAAGGTGAATGATCAAATGTTGTATCACATGCCCCAGATCTTTTATGTGGCTAGGTTGTTTGCAGTTAACCATGGATTGGTAGTCAGCCTGATCAGGGCATTGAAGTCAAAGCAAGCAACTTAGCATAGGTGATGAGTGCTTTCTTGCAACTAAATATTTGAGGGAATAGGATAGATCAAACACTTTACATCTTTACAACAAAAGGCCTAAAGTCATCTGAAAGCATACGCAAATATTTTTAGCAAGTAAATGAAAGAAATATCAATCAATAAAAGGCAACAATGGAAAAAAAGGCAGAGTGAAAATTGCAAAACATCATAGTTCAATTGCTTTCTTTGTTTAATTTTTCCAGTACTATGCAAATAAAAGCAGCTGAAAAGGTAGGAGGATAAACTAACATCTTTACGGTAAAGTTTAATACTGAAACTTTAAGCTCTCTTTCCTAAAACTTGTTAAAGAAGGAACTGCAGATGCTGGAAAATCGAGGGCACACAAAAGGCTGGAGAAACTCAGCGGGTGCAGCAGCATCTAAGGAGCGAAGGAGATAGGCGATGTTTCGGGTCGAGACCCTTCTTCAGACTGGTCAGGATCAGGGAAATGAGAGAAGGTCTGAAGTGATGTATCTCCTTCGGATGCTGCTGCAGATAAAGAACAATACAGAATGAAAGATATGAATGAAAAAAAAAAGTATCGATGATAAAGGAAACAAGCCATTGTAAGCTGTTTGTGGTGTGAAAATGAGAAGCTAGTGCGACTAGGGTGGGGGAGAGAGATAGAGAGAGAGGGAATGCTAGGGCCCGAGGGCTGAGGGAGAGGTGGGGAGGGGAGGAGACAGCAAGGGTTAACAGAATTGAGAACATTCAATGTTCAAACCAGAGGATGCAGACTCCCCAAGCGGAATATGAGGTGCTGTTCCTCCAACTTGCGGTGTTGTACACTCTGGCCGTGGAGGAGGCACAGCACCGAGAGGTCGGATACGGAATGGGAGGGGGAGTTGAAGTGCTGAGCCACCGGGAGGTCAGGTTGGTTATTGCGGACCGAGCGGAGGTGTTCGGCGAAACGATCGCCAAGCCTCCGCTTGGTCTCACCGATATAGATCTTCTGGCATCTGGAGCAGCGGATGCAGTAGATGAGGTTGGAGGAGGTGCAGGTGAACCTCTGTCGGACCTGGAAGGACTACTTGGGTCCCTGAAAGGAATGGAGGGGGGAGGTGAAGGGACAAGTGTAGCATTTCTTGTGGTTGCAAGGGAAAGTGCCCGGGGAAGGGGTAGAGCGGGAGGGAAGGGAAGAATTGACAAGGGAGTTGCGGAGGGAGCGGTCTTTGCGGAAGGCAGACGGGGGGGAGATGGGAAGATGTGGCGAGTGGAGGGGTCACGTTGGAGGTGGCGAAACTGGCGGAGGACTATGTGTTGTATTTGCCGGCTGGTGGGGTGAAAGGTGCGGACCATGGGGACTCTGCCTGTTTGGTAGTGGGGGAATGGGGAGAGAGGGCAGTGTTGCGGGGTATGGAGGAGACCCTGGTGCGAGCCTCATCTATAGTAGGGGAGCCCCCACCCTAATCGCCCTAGCTTCTCATTTTCACACTACAAACAGCTTACAATGGCTTGTTCCCTTCATCATCGATACTTTTTTGCATATCTTTCATTCATTGT
This sequence comes from Okamejei kenojei, assembly GCA_035221665.1. Classification (NCBI taxonomy): domain Eukaryota; kingdom Metazoa; phylum Chordata; class Chondrichthyes; order Rajiformes; family Rajidae; genus Okamejei; species Okamejei kenojei. Next base: position 24,625,003 of record CM069165.1, on the reverse strand, counting down.
TCTTTATCTCTCCACATCACCGTCTATATCTCTCATTTCCCTGATACCCGACCAGTCTGAAGAAGGGTCTCGACCCGAAACGTCGCCTATCTCCTTCGCTCCTTAGATGCTGCTGCACCCGCTGAGTTTCTCCAGCCTTTTGTTTACCCTCTTTCCTGAAACTGCCAGTTTTCATACATAATACAAGACGGAGAGGGTTTACTATGAATAATGTTTAAGCCCTAAAGAATCCTATAGCCTATAAATCTTAATAGAAGCCCCTGGACTCCAATGGTCTGCATGTCGCTTTTACCAAGCCCCACTCCATCTTGGATCCCCCTGTGATAGCTGTAATTTTCTCTAAACAAGTGGCGGTGGCTTGAATTTACTGCAGCTACAATTTGACTACAAACAGGATTACATGCATATAACCTATGCAAATCAATAAAAACATGTCAAGACCCCTTAGCAGTCAGTGCTCTTCTAAATGCAATTCATTGTGCTGCAAATGAGAATAAGAGACTGTGTAACAAATGAAACCTCCTCACATAACTAGCACCTGTTGTCAGGCAGTTGAAGCTTGTATTTTTCACTCGCCGTACAGTAAATCGTATTAAGGCATATACAGAATGGTAAGGGATCAAGGGATGTGTACATATTGCATGCCAGCAGGCATATCCTGAAACAAATTTAGATTGTTTCATCAGAAAATACATTCAGAAAATTGTAAAGTAACTCTGAGGACTGTATTTTGCCACACCATTGATTTAAAAGCCAACCAACTACAATTAAGTTGTGCCCATTTTATGACAAGGCTATGGTTGCACTGGTAGATTTCATTTCAACCATTCATGGTCAATGGAAAATAAAAGGGGTCAGCAGTGGATAAATGGTGTGCTTAGTCCATTTTACATCTTCCAGTTTCTGCAGTATGTTTTTGAAAGGGCTCCATAAACGTTAGGTTTTCATCTGGTAAAATGCTTTACGTCACCACGAAATGCAGATGCTGGAATCTTGCATAGGGCAGCACAGAAGCGTAGTGGTAGAGTTGCTGCCTTACAGAGACCGGGGTTCGATCCTGACTATGGGTGCTGTCTGAACGGAGTTTGTACGTTCTCCCTGTGACCTGCGTGGATTTTCCCCGGGTGATCTGGTTTTGTACCACATTCCAAATACATGCAGGTTTGTAGGTCAATTGGGTTTTGTAAATTTTCGCTAATGTGCAGGATAGAACTAGTGTATGGGTTGATTGGTGTGGACCAGGTGGATCAAAGGGCCCGTTTCCACATTGTATATGTAAACTAAACTAATACAAAGTGCTGGAATAACTCATTGGGTCAAGCATCATCTCTGAAGGACATGGACAGGAAATCGTTCCCAGAGGGTTCAGACTGAAATGCTACCCTCCCATGTCCTCCAGAGATGCTGCCTGACCCGTTGAGTTATTCCAACATTTTGTGATCTACACAAAATTGCTTTATGTAGTTTAGAGATGGTTATTTCTCATCCAAATGTTCCTTCACCATCATATCATGTGCAACATAAACAGCTGAAAAATTGTTTAAAGAAAGGACCCGACCCAAAACCTTGCCTGTCCATTCCCTCCCCAGATGCTGCCTGACCCATTGAGTTTCTCAGCCACTTTGTGTTTTGCTCAAGATTCCAGTATCTGTGTCAAGGTTTTAATGAACTTTGCAATTCTCTTCACCAAAAGACCATCTAATGTCCATCATCGACCACAGTCTGAACTGACGTTAAAAATCAAAGGACATAAAGTGTTGCAGTAACTCAACGGGTAAGGCAGCATCTCTGGAGAGCATGAATAGGTCACGGTTCGGACTGGGACCCTTCTTCAGACTGATGGTAAGGAAAGGGGGAAGAAAGCTGGAAAAAATGAGAGGCAGGACAAAGTGTGCCAGTATGAGGAGAGGCCTGTTAAGTGTTTTTTGCCCTAGTTAAGCCATTACCTTGTCCAATGGTGCAGCAGGGTTAAAGGTACAAATTGCCTACTCCTGCTCTGATCTCTTACACACTGCTGTTCTTTCCACTTCATGAAATACAGTGCTTTTGAACCCAAGTTGATAAAAAAAGAGAATTATGTGATCAGTCTGTGGATATCACCAGTATTCTTGCGAAGCAAGATAAATTCCAATTGTATTTAAAGTACATTGTAAACTCCTCATGGACATTTTATCTGTGGTTGCTAGACACCCCGTGTCAGAAGAACATTCTTTCCACTGTGCTGAGAAACTAGAGACTCCTATAATTTATCAAAGAAAAGTCATTAAGTAGTCACTGAAACCTAAAATAGAGAGATCTCATGAGGAACACACATCTTCAAACCATTTAACACGTATTAAGTCACCCTGTTGATAAAAAATGTGTTTTAGATTTACCCTTTAAGGGAACATTTTAAACAGAACTACTGTGCAAAAGCTGGAAGAACATCAACTTGTTTACAAATACAGGTATCGAAGAATTCAACCAGATTAAGTTGACTAAATGACTGCTCTGCAGCTTAGCTCCAAATAGTTATTTTTTAATAACAAATATTGTACATTATACAATTAATTTTCCCTTATTCTGTTTAAGTAAAATTCTGTTTAAACAAACATAAAATTGTGTTTAAAAAAAAATTGGAGTTGCAGTTTGCAACTGCACATAATCAGAATACTTGGTGCCTATAATCATAAAATGATTAGTCTTCTAATGCATAATGGCAAAGCAAGTATTCCAGTGCAACAGAAAAGTCTCTATTATACTAATGGTGTATGCTTTCTGCATTATTATAAAAACAATTTTAATCATAGTATGCTCAAAATAAGTAATAAATAAGTAAATGAACATGCTGCAATTTGAATTATACTGAAACTATAGATTGCCAGAAGCAAAAGTCACAATATTCTGAAGGCAGCTCACTTCCTTTTTAATAATACATAGCTATATTAAAAAGGGTACTGTATAAAAAGATTACTGTTAGGACAGGATATCATTAAAACATTTCACTGTGATACATCATGCATGTATATTTCTAATATTTCCTATGCAACTTAAGGAATATTAGAACTGCCAGCAACCCATGTAAATCACAAATCTATACACTTGCATATTAAGATGATATACTTGAAGCAGTGCAATGTATGCCTAATTATCATTTCTGGTACAGTCATTTGCCCAGTCTTTCCTGACCACTCAAAGTCACATGCGGTGGTCGCTGCTAACTGGTCATTCTACCTGAGATGACCCAAGGCAATGCGATTTCACCACATGCTATCAGCGCCATATCATACATACTGTACACTACAACGCATCAGTTTTCTGCATCACGAACCATAGTCGCAGCAAGTTTTTAAGGAGTTATTTTGCCACAATATTCGCTCTGCCCTAGAACTTGAACTTCTTCCACACATATTCTCTTGAACTTCTACAGGGGCACGGTAGAGAGCAAACTGACTGGTGGCATCACGGTCTGATTTGGACACGCAGGAACCAAAGAGATTACAAAAAGTGGTGAACACCACCTGGCCCATCACGGGTACTGACCTCCCCACTGTCGAAAGGATCAATAGGAGACGCTGCCTCAAAATAGGCAGCCAGCATCACCAAGGACCCACACCAGCCGAGCCGAACTCTCATTTCATGCCTCCCATCTGGAAGAAGGTACAGAACCATCACCTCAATGTTCAAGAACAAATTCTACACAACAACCATCAAGCTCATGAACACTACAGGCACCAACTAACTATGAACTATCTTGGCTCAACTAAGGACTTCTGGCTTTTTGCACGAATATTGGGATTGTTAATTTATTGTTTTTTTTTAAATGTATTTTGTTATCTACGGGTTTATAGGCCTGTTATGCTGTTGCAAGTTAAAATGTCATTGTCCAATGTCGGTACATATGACAATTGAACACTCGTGACTCTTGATTCTTAAATTGAATATCCTTATTAAATTGAATATCCTTAACCTTATTTTTGTTTTAAACATATAAACCAACACACGTGTGGCGATTTTTCAATTCACCTCCTGAAACCCAACCAGTTAGAAACTGAAAACTGCACAATGATGATATTACGCTGCTTTGAGGATGTTGCTTTTTGTTCTGATCTTGAGCATCAGAATTCAGCAGTAAACATTGTGCAAAAATTGCGCTGGAGTTTGAATGAGTTTTCTTCCAAAAGAAATTAATCCAATATTAAACAGAATAAAAACACACAAGCCCATTACCGGTCAAATTGCATGTTTCATTATAAAAATCTAAAAGAGTGATAGCTGCAACCTTTGTGTCCTGATCACAGGGGGAAGAAGTGTTATCCTATCTCCTCTGCTTATGCTTATTAACAATGAAAAAGAATCACCTTCAACTGTATTAACTGTGGCCTACTAGATGAACGATGCCTTCTTAGATTCACAACATCTGTTTGTTCCACTCTCTTCTCAGCATGCTACACCTATTTCTCATGCTTAATGATGCTCATCCACTCACAGAGTTTTACGGACAAATGTGTTTAGCCGCATTCATCACTCTGAATGAGTATTCTTGATGAAGCATCCATTGTGCTGTTTAGCTCTTTCTGTTTCATTTTGTCAAATGACAGCCGAGGCACACAGTTTTCATGTGCGGAAAATGAAGGTGAAACGATGTTCAAGAATCGTGCTCACACATATGACTCTAACGGGGCTTATCACGGGCGATGATGCTCTCCAGGAGCTCCAGTTCCTTTGGCTTTTATTTTGTTTAGTTTTAGTCTTGAGGTACAGCACGGAAACAGGCCCTTCTCCCCACCGGGTCTCCACCGACCAATGATCCCCGTACACTAACACTATCCTACACACACTAGGGACAATTTACAATGACACCGAGCCAATTATCCTACAAACCTGTACGTCTTTGGAATGTGGGAAGAAACTAGAGCTCCCGGAGAAAACCCAAGCAGGTCACAGGGAGAAGGTATAGACAGCGAGCATAGTCAGTATTGAGACCAGGTCTCTGTCGCAGTAGGGCAGCAACTCTACGGCTGCCACCCGGTTAACTTAGCAGACTTGAAGTATGGAAGAGGACAACACAGGAATAGGCCCTTCGGCCCACAATGTCCATACTGAACATGGTGTCAAGCTGAACTAATCTCATCTGCTGGCTCGTGGTCCATATCCTTCCATTCCCTACATATTCTCATACCTATCTCAAAGCCTCTTAAATGCCACAATTGTATCTGCCTCACCACTTATCCTGCCAGCTCATTTCAGACACCCACCACCCTCGGTGTAAAACATTTGCCCCGCACATCACCTTTAAACCTTTCTCCTCTCACTTTAAAGCTATGCCTACTAGTCTTTGACATTTCCACCCTGGGAAAAAGGTTCTGATGGTCTAAACTATACACCTCATAATTTTATATACGCTATCAGGTCTTCCTGTCAACCTCTGATGTTCTACCGAAAACAATCCAAGCTTGACAGAAGTTTGAATCTTGCCATTTTGGCAACTAATAAGAATTTCCTTCTGTTATTTTAAAATCAAACAACGATCTGACACTTTGAAAGATATATTTATTTTGCAAGTGTTAAGAGATTGTCAAGAGAGAGTCACGAGCATTTAATTGTCAGATGTAATTGTTACGGAACAATTCTATACTGCATCTTAACAGGTCTTGGCACACAAATAAATACATAATATCCAATACATTTATAACATTAATACCACGTAGCCATAACCGCACAGAACCAAAGTTCATAGTGCTGGCAAATACGGCAATATCATGGTTGTTGAGGTAGTGTTTGCTGTTATGCAGATTTCAAGTGCAGGGTAGACATGGTTTTCAAATGCTGATAAGCCTGCAAAATATTTCCAATACATTGGGACGAGAAGTGTGGACTGCTGTAACTACACGCCCATTGAAAGTATCGTCTTTGAGAAAAGATTGATTCTCATTTCCTACTACAACAATCCCCGGCTGGAGGACAAAAGCACCAGGACTGGCTGCATCTTTAAAAGAATTATCATGCAGAAAGCATGTGCAAATAATTTGGGATTTCCAACTGTTGGTGAAAAACAGGTAGCAGTGGGTCCTTATCCCAGAAGTCGCCAATCTCAGAGACACAACACGGAAATGAAATATGGGCCAAATGCAGGCAAATGGGATTAGCTTAGACTTGGCTTTGTGAAGCTGTGACTCTATGTCAGGGCTCAAACCATCTCCTCTATCACTAAGCCCCATTAACAATTTTCTCTGCCCTAGCCATGGTAACAAACAATAAATTCTGTCCTATATTTTACTGGCGAATGCCTGTTTCACAACATGGAGCCAGAATATGCAATCCAAAATAAGAAGCAATTTTACAACAACAATAATGTTTTGATAGCTCAAGGTATTTTTTTTTACCACTGCATGCCCCTGCTGCCATTTATGGTTAATCAAAGGATAGGTCGTTGGTCATTTTGTGGTATACTTCTTCGTGACGGGTTATTTTCCTGGTGACTTATACATTTTAGAAATCTTTATTCTCTCAGTGTACCAACCTCGCCCAAAGTGAAACTACAATTAGTTAGGGAGACTTTATGGTCTTAATGAAAACACATTCACATTTTAAAGTTGTTTTGCATTCTTTTTGCAAAAACCATTTTAATAAATTACAGGTGCAAGTGAAAGTTAAAAGTAGAGGCAGTCTGTTTAACTTTTGCATAATTCCATGTTCTATTCAGTCCAAAAAAATAACTTGCCCCAGTACTTTATATTATTATTAGAGACAAATACACATTCCAGTTCCTTTTTACAACGTTAGTTGTGTGCCAAATTGCTCAGCAATTGAGCAGAGATTAAAGAAAAAATACAACAAACTAGGAGTATTGCTACATACTTCATTAGGATAGAAATAAAAATAAGATGCCATTATAGGACTCGATATAGTAAGCAAAAATGTTACTATTCAACTTTCTGAACTAACAACAAGAGATAGAATAGATCATGATTGCACTCTAAAGTCTTTGCTTAGGTTGAATGGAATAGCAGATATCGTAGTCACATTATAAGTCCTAACGTACAAGTTTGTTATCATCCTGCCCTAATACCATATAACTAGTACAAAAAATAATATTTATGCATCATAACCATGGAGTTTCGAACCATTTGGTCCAGACAATGACTTATCCAATGTGCACAAACAGCAACAAAGACAAAATCTAATGCGCCAACAATAAAAATAATCAATTGAAAAATGCCTTGGTAATTCAGATTAAAACGTGGGTATATTTAGGAATAACAAATACAATTAGGAAGCTAGGGGTTATTTAAAGGAAGATACAAAATGCTGCAGCAAGTCTACTAGTCAAGCAGCATCCCTGGAGAACATGGATAGGTGAGGTTTGGGTCGGGATCCTTTCTCAGAATAATTAGTTAAAGGAAATAGATATGCTATAACGGCAGTAAGAGTTGAATGAAGGATTCACATGGCAACTTACACATGGTTTATGATTTCAAAGAGGAATTGGGAAGTAAAGGAGAGGAAGGAAAGGGCTGGCAGAGATGGGGGATGAAAATCAGGAATAGCATACAAGAGTGCAGAAAAGAAGTGAAAGCAAGGTAGCAGAGAGAGAAGGGGCCACAAACACTGGGATTTAAATATGCACGTAATTAGCTGAAGACATGATGTACATGTTCTGTAGGAATTGGGTTTGGAATGGAGGGAGTGATGGACAAACACCTCCAAATGTGTCCTCAGTTGACTTAAGATATGTTTTTATGGTCAAATCAAGGCGTGTCTATATTTCTTCAGTATACACACCGTTCTTAAGGAGTATTTTACTAATTGCATACCACAATTTGAAGTTAACAATTAAAGCATGTGTAGTCCAACTCATTCTATATTTTAACACCATCTGTTTGCTATTAGATAGACGCAAAATGCTGGAGTCACTTTGCGGTACATGCAGCATCTCTGGAGGGAAAGAATGGGTGACGTCTCGAGACCTTTCTTCAGACTTTACTTTTAGTGCTCATTTCTTAATTTATTAAAACGCCAAAGTTTAATTTCAACAATGCAATGGATATTACTGTCCTATCATTTTCATTGAGCACATTTGAAATAAATTATCTTTTAATAAATCTTACTGTACTTAACAGGTTCTTTGAAAATGTAACAATTGTAAGTGAATGAGAATAATGTGCCAGTGTTCTTTTTAAACAAATTCATTCTGTTTTCATGATTGCAAAAGTGATGGTAAAATTAATTGTGGTTAAAGTTCGGCATATTTGTTTAAAACAACCCTGCTAAAAGAGTTTCATACTGAACAAAACAATTAGGATAAATATATCCCATAAGTTACACCAAATCTCACCTTTCACATACTAAACTGCACATTAAATTGTCATATGCCAAAGTTTTCAAGTACATGACTCAAATGCAGCAATTGAACCAATGAAATATGTGTAGTTCCACAAAAAAGCTTTTTATATGCCAAGTAAAATGAAGAAATCCTTGAAAATGCATTACTGTAAACAGGGTTTTACCAAAGCAAAGATGAATGATTGTTTTTAAGTAAGTGCACTCGATCAATATAAATGCCACTAAATAATACTCTTGTGTTTAAAACTGCATATTTTTCAAATAATTTAAAATATAGAACAATAAAATCTCATTATTTACTCTTTCAACACATATCCAATGTAGTATTACAATCATTTCCATCCAGCGATTTTCCAGAGAGAAAACGAGGCTTCAGCAAATTGAATCAGTCATACAGCATGGATAGAGGCCCTTCATCCGTGCCAACCAAGATTCACCGTCATTAGGCCCATTTGCCCATGCCAGGCCCATATCCCTCTGAGCCTTTCCTACCCATTACCTGTCCAAATCTATTTTAAATGCTGTCATTGCACCTGCTTCATCTACCTTCTCTCCCATATACTCCAAGGATAAAAAGGCTGCCCCCTCAATTTCCTGTTGAATCTTTCCTTTCTCACCTTAAAGCTGTGCCCTCAAGTTTAGTTTTGGTTTAGTTCAGAAATACAGTGCAGAAACTGGCTCTTCAGCCCACCAGGTCCGCTGACCAGTGATCCCCACACATTAGCACTATCCTACACACACAGGGACAATTTACAATTATACCAAGCCAATTAACCCACAAACCTGTATGTCTTTGGAGTGTTGAGGAAACCGGAGATGCCAGAGAAAACCCACACAGGTCACAGGGAGAACGTACAAACTCCGTACAGACAGCACCCGTATTCAGGATTGAACCCGGATATCTGGCTCTGTAAGGCAGCAACTCTGCGCCACCTTTCTTTATTCCTAACCCGGGAAAAAGGCTGAGTATTCACATGACCTATGCCCCTCATAATTTTATACATCTCTACAAGATCTCCCCTCAGTCTCCTTTGTCCCAAGGAACAAAGTTTCAGACGACCCACTTTCTTCCGAAAACTCAGTCCCTCAAATCCTGGAAACATCCTCGTAAATCCTTGCTGGATTCCTTCCAGCTTAAAGGCATCTTTCCTGTAGAAAGGTGGCCACATTTGAACACAAATACTCCAAGTGCTGCTTTACCAACATCTTTTATAACAGTAACATAACATCCAGCAGTCTTTTCTACTCATTTTACTGAAAAATGAAGGCCAGCATGCCAAAAGCCACCACCTTATCAAACTGCGACACCACTGTCTGGGAACCATGTACTTGTAATCCTCCACCCATCAGGGTTTACAACCCACTTAAAGATCCTACCATTCACTGCAAACCTCCTGCTGTGATTTGACTTTCCAAAGTACAGCATAGCACACTTATCCAAATTAAATGACAGTGGTCATAACTCCAGAATCCTGATTATTAAGATTATTGGCCACTTAGAACTCTTGATCCCAGATAACATAACATTTGGAGTATCTGTGAATTGTCTCTCATGATCTCTTGAAAAAAAGTTTTTTTTTTAGGTTGAGTATTAGCTGAAATAATGTGCCAAAGGAAGGCATGTGCAAAATTAATTTAAGAAAATTATAAACAATTAACATCCATTTCTTTTATTTTAAATTATTAGCATTGAAGGTTTATCAAATTCAAACCAATAACAAGTGAATGAACTCGCCAGTTCCAGTCTATATAATGACTTGTCCGTTTAAATAATAGTCCCAAGCAACTACTGAAGTAAATATAAATCAAAAAAATATTGTTCAAGGGAGAAAAATTATTCCTATTGATTTGCAATTCAGCTAGCATGTACACTTTGACTAAAATTCTCAGATTATATGTCACTGTCTTTAGACTAAAATTATTCATTTTCTTAAAGCATTAAACAATCTGGTTCAATTGGAGGGCACACACAACATTGGGGTAGGTTGGAAGATTGGGACCATGCCCTTGCTTGTTGGAGAACCATTCAACTGTCTGAAAAGGGAAGAGAAGATGCTGTTCCTGAATCTGGTGGTTTGTGCTTTCATGCTACTGCCCAATGAGAGCAGGGAAAAGGCAGAAGGACCAGGCTGGAAAAGATAGATGTAGTCCAGTGCATCACACAGACCAGACCTCCCACCATTGACTCCATCTACACTTCACGCTACCTCAGTAAAGCGCCTGTCCCAATTTCCCGAGTTATTCACGAATTCTCCTGAGTTATTCACGAATTCTCCCGAGTTTTCAAACTCGCAGAATATTCGTAACGAGCCCGTAGGAGGCTGTAGGAGTCCGTGGATATATCGTAGCAGCTCGTCATGCCAGCCGGGGCTACTTTTTTTACTCGTGAACATTTTTCAACATGCTGAAAAAAAGTCCCGCCTTACCTGATGTACCGAGTACCTACGGCTGGCATAAAGAGCCGCTACGATATATCCAAAGACTCATTACAAACATTCTGAAAGTTTGAAAACTCGGGAGAATTCGTGAATAACTCAGGAGAATTTGTGAATAACTCGGGAAAGTGGGACAGGCCCTTAAAGCAGCCATTATAATCAAAGGCTTACCCCATCCCAGACATTCCTTCTCCTAGGTAAAATAAGCAGGTGGATGAGACAAATGGGAATGCTCAGACCCGATATACAATACTTGATGGAGAAACAAAGAATAGTGGATGCTGGTTTAAGAAAATAAACACTAAGTGCTGGAGTAACTCAGCTGATCAGGTAGAATCTCTGGAGGAGATGGATGGGTGAGGTTTCAGATCAGGATCTGAAGAAGGGTTCAGACACGAAACATTCTCTAGGGATGCTGCCTGACCTGCTAAGTTACTCCAGCACCTAGTGTCTTTTTTTCTATACTGTAAATTCTCCCGACAAGCTGTTCCGAATCTATCCACACCAGAGTCTCCAGGGAGGATTCTAATCTTGGTCCTGCACATTAGATGCATTTTTAGCATGTATATTTACCATCACAAATGCACCACTTTCTAACTCATTTCACTGCCCAGCCCATTAAACAATACTGCTATTTTCCCTCGTGTATCTCCAGGTTACACATCTGAACAATTACCAACAGTATGTCATCTCGCCTAAGAGGAAACACAACAGAATATTTTATCTTTGGTTCATTGCCTTTGCATTTTAACAAGTCAGATTCTCTCTATTACATAATGGTAAATATCTATCAGAGATAGATAGATTCTTGATTAGTACGGGTGTCTGGGGTTATGGGAAGAAGGCAGGAGAATAGGGTGAGGAGGGAGAGATAGATCAGTCATGATTGAATGGTGGAGTAGACTTGATGTGCCGAATGGCCTAATTCTATTCCTATTCCTTATGACCTAAATCAAATGTGTGCCTCAGCAATTTTCCACCTTATGCCACCCTCTGAGCACACAACTACCGTCACCCTAAATCAGGGCCATCTGTTCCCAGGACCCTCAATAACAGTAAGGCCACAAAGCTGACTTTCCACACAAAATAAACAACACAATACACATCTCAAAACAGCTGCTGAAAGCCCAGAGAATGGTTCAAAAAAGTAATCTATATCTGAATGTGCAAACTACATTGTAGCTGATGATCTCAGAATATTTTAAATTAAAGAGATTCAGCCTGTGTTATTAAATGTACGTGTAAATGTAGGGAGTTCTTAATCTGCTAATTTTATCAAACCAATCTAATATGTGAAATTAAACTAATTTTCAATTTGGGCAGGCCCTGATGATCTAATCTTGAAGTTATTAGAAGTGCTCAGTTCATGGCAGTGAGTTCATTAAATATATCCAGGTACAATTTGCACCTCATCTAAAATTCAAAGGAATACAATGAAAAGATTCCTTATCAAAATTGGGTAAAAATTTGTTTTAATTATTCAAGTAATAATCTTGGACTTAAGTGTGAAAAGTTCTCTGGTTGGAGATATTATTTCTCAAAAGGGTTCAAATGTGTGATTATTTATATCTGCATGGTTACCAACTTTAACGATTCTGACCAACTTCTGCAGATGCACTGCATAAAGCATCTTAAAGGTATGCATCACAGCTCGGTTTGGCAACAGCTCCACCCAAGACCGCAAGAAACTGCAGAGTTGTCTGCACTGACCAGCCTCCCCACTATCAACCCCATCTGCAATTCGCGCCACCTCGGGAAAGCAGCCAACATAATTGATTAGTAATAGATTCTTGATTAATACAGGTGTCAGAGGTTATGGGAGAAGGCAGGAGAATGGGGTTTGGAGGGAGAGATAGATTTGCATTGATTGAATGGCAGAGTAGACTTGATGGGCCGAATGGCCTAATTCTACTCCTATTCCTTATGACCTTACGATAATCAAGAATCATTTATACCCCGGTCATTCCCTCTCCCATCTAGAAGATAAAAAGATGTCGCTCCAAATTCAGAAACAGCTACTTCCCCACTGGTATCATAGTACTGAACAGCTCTCACATAAGCTAAGGGTGTAGTCCTGATCTCCCAACCTCATCATGCCCATAGCATTTTTCTTCATCTGCACTTTCTCTGTAATGATGACCTGTAATACTATATACTGCACTGTGGTATATTTCTTTTTGCACTATCTGTTGTACTACTGGATGGCTTTAGTTTAGGGATATGGTGTGGCAACAGGCCTCTCGACCCACCATGTCCATGCTGACCAACAAACACCTGTGCACTAGGTTGTATCCTTCGCACAAGGGACAATTTACAGAAGCCAAGTTGAACCTACAACCCTGCACATCTTTGGAATGTGGAAGGAAGCCAGGGCACCCGGAGAAAAGCCACATGATTACTCGGAGAATGTACAAAACTCAATTCAGACAGCACCAATAGTCAGGATTGATCCCTGACGTTGTAAGGCAGCCACTCTACCACTGTGCTACCCTGATATATACAGTATGATTTGACTGGATAGAATGGGGTCAAGGAAAGAATGCGTTCACGTCACGTCCTTGCTTCCGACAATCTTTCTGCCACCACGCACAAGAAGCGCAAGAAGACACAATTGTATGCGGATGCCGAGAAGTGTGTTCAGCTCTGGCTGAACAATTTCCAATCTTGTGTGTGGACTCGCCAAGAAGAAGAAGACTGGATATAATGCAAATATTTTCATGCAGTGCAGGTGACAATAATAAACCAATACCCAGGAATATTTAAAATTTAATGCACAATCTGTGTAAGGTTCGTTTGCCACTCACAACGAACGCTTTGTAGCTGCACCATACGTGGTGAATAAAGGTGAGACGTCAGGCCGGTTCAAAGTGTTGTTTATTAAGTGGTGACATGTTAAGTTGGTGCTCGCACCATATTACAATGTTGCTGTCGCTGAGCGAGGTTGTACTCTCGGGCTCAGCTACCTGTTGACTCTACTAGGTCTCGAGGTAAGAGACCTTAAGTACCAGGACACTCCCTCCAGCCCATGACGTCACGTGCCCGCCCTCGTATCTCCTGACGAGGGTTCGAGCATAAGTGGCCCGTGTTTAGGCTGACGCCACAGCTTAAACATAACGAATGAAGGAATGTAATGATGAAGGAAGAAAGAGCTTAGTGTAAAAAGAGAAAATAAAGTAATGAAAGTGTTAAGTAAGTAAGTTTATTGGCCAAGTATTCACATACAAGGAATTTGCCTTGGTGCTCCGCCCACTAGTAATAACATGACATACAGTGACAGTTCCGAATGACTCAGAAAACACTAAACATTAATAATAATAAAACATTAATGATAAAACACCATTGATCAAGGATGTGAACCAACAAAATACCAGATCAAAGGGAGGCTTCAGATTTTTTGGCTGTTGAGTAGTGCAACTACTCGTGGAAAAAAAGTTTTTATGTCTGGCTATGGCAGCTTTGACAGTCCGGAGTCCGGAGTTAAGAGACAACTTGAGGAAAGAGGATAACAAAGAGGGAAAAAGAATGTAAAAGAATGGCAAGAGATGGCTACAATGAAAGCCATACTTTCCTGCTGTGAATTATTGTTCCAAAGACAGATTTTGTTCTCATAAAATGTTGATACACACAAAAAAACATTGCTTTGTCCAGGGCCAGTGAGTTCGTGGTAATTAAGAAATGACTGACCACAGCGAATATCTCCCTGAAGTATTTCTGTTTAACAAAATGTGGTTGACCAAAGAGGAAACTTAGTTAGATCACATAACACGTCTTGGAAATACATGGACATGGAAAACAAGTATTTTCTAAAGGATTCCAGTAGATAAAACTGGAAGTACAAAAAGAAAAAAACGTGCTTTTTTTACTTGTTAAAGATACAGCATGGAAAATGACTCTCCGGCCCACCGAGTGCATGCCAACCATTGATCACCCATTCACACTCATTCTATGTTATCCCACCTTCTCATCTGCTCCCTAACCACGAGGGACAACTTACACAGGCCAATTAACCTACTAACCCATGTCTTGGGGATGAGGGTGGAAAACCACCCAAAGACATCCCATGCAGTTACAGGAAGAACGTACAAACTCCACACAGGCAGCAAAATCAGGATCGATCCTGGGTCTCTAATGGTTTTAGGCAGGCAATTCTATTAGCTACATGCCACTAGTTAGTGTTTGAGATTAAAAAGATAATATTTCCCATATTCTCAGATAAAAACTTGGTGGGTGTCTTATGGCATTCAAAGTTTCAGCATGTAATGGGACAAGTTTTGATGAGCAGACAATGCCTCACCAAACATCAGAGTCCTTCCCCTCCACAGTGTGACAGAGATTGAAGTGTAGCAGCTGAGGTTCAGCTCCAACTGGTTTGAGGACACAATGACCTTTACTGGAATCTTCAAGCACTTATTCAACATATGATAACACATCTGCTGTCTGTTTGTATTTATAGAACAGGAAATGAACATATCAACCCAACCCATTGACTAATATATAGAGTACACAAGGATGACAGTTCCATTTATTTCAAAGACTTAACTGCCTTTTGAACTGACCTTTGTATATGACTTGGTTTATTCAAAAATTGCCCTACCAGAAAATGCTAAAACAATCAACTGAGCATTCCCCGAGACTAGGGTTTTTCTATGTTCAATTTTAGGCATTTCGTTTCCAGGTAAGACAATGTGACAACGTTCAAGAAACAAATCAGAGAATAGATCATTGAGATGCTTATAATTGATCAAATTCATGGTTATAATTTATTGAATTCATGTTTTCTCTCTGATTTTCAATGAAGTCTTACAGGAGACCAAATGTGAGAATCAGTGATATAGATCTCAGGATGTTGTGTCATAAGATCATAAGTGATAGGAACACAATTAGACAATCATCCCATCTAGTCTACTCCGCCATTCAATCATGGCTGATCCATCTCTCCCTCCTAACCCCATTCTCCTGCTTTCTCCCCTTAAGCTCTGAGACCCTTACTAATCAAGACGTGTGATCCAGAGAGGATTAGGACTGTCCAGATGACCGTGACTGGGAGTAACCAATTCTATTTTTATTTACTTTTAAAACCATAAAAGCCATCTCTTCCAACAGCCTCCTGGTCATGGTAATCTCTATGGCTTCCCCATTAGCCTTCCTGTCTATCTCCTATCCATTGGTACACAATTCAAAAATACAGTCACTTTCCACATTTACAGAGGCAACATCCAATTCTAATCAACAATCACAGCTCTCCATTTCACTGCTAGACTTCCAAGTTTTCTGACCACTTGTCCAACATCAATCACTGGATGACCACAAATTCCCTACAACGGATTACTGGACACTACAGAGTCATCTCCTTGGACTCAAACACAACCTCTATTCTGTAGCTACTCTTGCCACATCTGATGTTCATCAGCCAAGGTCCTTGTTGCAGATTACACTCGAGGTTCTTCATCAAAATGTGTTTGATGATAGTCCTATCAAGCTCGTTTCAATTCTACAGTGAAAGGAAACACAAATTCAAGTTGCTGTTGTTAGTGGAGACGAAGGTGCTGTATTTCTTGATCTTTCCATGACTACAGGTGTACTTTGTCCACATCATCAGCTTATCAGTAAAAAAAATTGCATTGATTGCTTTTCTCTTTTTAAACATGGGCTTGAATCCAATTTTGATTTCCAATGCCGTGTTAGATGTCGTTTTCCAATAAATTGCTTTTTTTTTTCCAGTGACCATTGTTGTCTTGTTTAATAAATAAAACTATTATTTGAGACTTTCCTCAAGCCTCATTTCTCCTCCTTAAGGCCAACTCAGCATCTTGCTCCATCAATTTTTGTTTTCAATAGTTTAAGGCATTGCACCACTTCTTTTAATGCCTTTGATTAATGTTGCTTGGTGCCTAAACTCACACAATGTGCATTACATTTCATGTGGAATTATCAGTCACACTTCTCCTTCCCTGCTTTCCCAATGAAACAGTTATTTTACCAAACTCTTTCAATATTATCCACAATTAGCTTGTGAAATAAATAACATATTGAAGGAGGTTGACCTACTTGACCAAGTCCCCTAGTGATCTGATCATCGGAATCAATGCCAGAAAGCATTCTTCTGGACATCCCAGTCCCTCAGAATACTGCTGGCCTTCCATTTTGTCTTCATAATTTTATATTTATTTTGTTTCTGTTAGCCATAAATCATTAATCATTCAGCACAGAAGATTATGAGAGGCATAGATGGGCCAGGCAGCCAGAACCTATTTCCCAGGATGGGTACATCAAATACACGAAAGCATTGCATTAAGGTTAGAGGAGCAGAGTTCAAAGGAGATGTGCAGGGCAATTTATTTTTTTACACGGAGGGTGCTGAATGCTTGGAACGCTCTGCCATGGATAGCGCCGGAGGCGGATGTAATAGTGGCATTTAAGAGACTTTTGGATAGGCATATGGATATGCAGGGGATGGAGGGATATGGATTCATTGGAGGCAGATCAGAGATGATCTTGGCATGTACAGCACAGCCATTGTGGGCCGAAGGGCCTATTCTTATGCTGAACTGTTCTATAGCAACCCACCATGTCAATGATGACAACTATGTACCAATCTATACTAATCCCTTGGTGGACAAAAGTGCTGGAGAAACTCAGCAGGTGCAGCAGCATCTATGGAGCGAAGGAAATAGGCAACGTTATTGCACAACACAGTAAATGGATGTCGGCGTTCCGACCATCCCAACCACAAGGCTTGAACATCGGGCCGTCCGTAGCGGCGAATACAGAGGGTCAGGGCCACGACCATGGGTGAACAAGGGAGGAGGAGGATTGTCTGAACTGTATTGCCTTGCACCACAGTGAAGAATGCTGTGGTGGGTGTCTGTGTTAAATTATGTTGAGTATTGTGTCCTTTTTTAATTGTAATGCTACATGGTAAATTACATTTCACTGGACCGTATTGAACTTTGAACTTGATATGCAGAGTGATCCAGTTAGAGGATTCCTAAATATAGTCAAGTGTGGGTGGAGTAAATATCAGTGTTGTTTTCTTGCCCAGACACACTATGATATGTCTCATGCAAGTAATAATAAAATTTGCTTGAAAATCATATTTAAAAACTCTGACGATTTAACATTGTCACAATTAATGAACCTGTCTACCATGTTTAATTAATATTTTAAAAACACGATTCATACAGTTTTAAGTTGGGAGGTTAATTCAGTAGTAGTTTGCATCGGAAATTTAATTAATGCCTTTCAAAATAGGGTTGTCAAATAAAATCATGACAAAACATTTGGAATCTTTTGTTTAAAGTTTGAGACATGAATACATTATTTGCCACATTCAGTTAATACAGAGCTGTCAAAGCACTAGTATATAAGCCACATATAATTTGCTCCACTGAAAATATATAGCATTTTGTTTAAATTGAAGTAGCTTTGTTTAGCTTTCGATTCTCATAAAGCTCACTCGAGCAACTGAAACAGGATTCCACCCATAAATGAGAAAACAATGCACCATTATTTGTATTTAATGCTGTGCTTTGCTTTCTGAAAACAGACGTGAAGTCAGTAGCAACCATCCAAAATCCAGTCTATATGGTTTTCAATGAAAATGTGCGATGGGATGACAAACTTGCAAGGTGGTAAAAAAAGAAAATCCCAAGGCAGATCAGCTCACTTTAAATCCAGTAACTGGCTGCCCCTTCACTTTCAATGGAGTACAGCTAGTTTGTGCGTGACCGACAGGTATGCTGCTTTCCACCACCACAGGGCACAAAGTTTTAATTAATGTATCATTCTAGGATCAGAGAGTGCAGTTGGAACAATGCTAAAGAGCAGCTTTCAGCATGAATGGATCAATTGGTCTCACGACGATAAGAAATGTAGTAAGCAACAAATGAGCTGTTGGCTTCAACTCACATCCACTCACTCAGACAGTATCTCTCCCTTCACCCTCATGCTCAGTCAGTATACATCCTTTCTACTCACAGAACACACAGAAATAGACCCTTGGGCTCCCGACATCTGGCCGAACATGATGCCAGGACCAAATGTGTAGGAAAGAACTGCAGATGATGGTTTCAATCAAAGATAGACACAAAATGCTGGAGTAACTCAGCGGGACTGGCAGCATCTCTGGAGAGAAGGAATGGGGGACGTTTCAGATCGAGATCCTTCTTCAGATTTAATGGGAGACGTTTTGGGTCGAGACCCTTCTTCAGTCTGAAGAAGGGTCTCGACGCGAAACGTCTCCCATTCCTTCTCTCCAGAGATGCTGTTTGTCCCGCTGAGTTACTATGGTGCCAGGAACAGCACTCACCTGCCTACACATAATCCATATCAGTCCATCTCCTGCCTATCAAACAAATTTCTTAAATGCCACTATTGTATCTGTCTCCACCACCATGCCAGGCAAAGCGTCCCAGACACTCACCAATTTCTGTGCAAAAAAAACCTGCCCCGCACATCTTCTTTAAACGTTGTCCCTTTCACCTTAAAACTGTGCCCTCAGACTCATTCATTGATAAATGCCCCACCTCCACTCACTCAGACAGTACGCATTCCTTCCGTACTTTTACATTTTTGCCCTGCTTACAATATTTTGACATTTAACTTTTCTGATGCTTTCATCATGTACATTTTTATCATTTTCACCATCCGTCCCATTCCATTATTTTTTGGTCTAATGCATCGCTTTGTAGATGTGGTCGCCACTTGATCTAAACATTACCAAATTTATCATTCCATTGACTACAAACAAAAATCTTTAACTGGAAAAGAAGAACAAACATTCACTTGACAGTTCTTCACAGACCATTAGTGAAATGGACAATTGCAAATAATGAGAAAATAATATTGAACAAAACTATAAACGCTTCCTTTGAGATTCTAAGATGCTCCAATGACATCTTTCATTTTACACAATCGCTTAGTTATACTCCGTGTGTGAATAACTGCCAACCAGCAACTTGCAATGCACTAACCCCAAGGCATTTAAGTAACAAATATGGTTTGATCTGCTGTACTTCTAGATTTGCTTTTTTTTTTAAGAGATCTTCTGCGTCTTGACAATCCCAGAAGGAAAAACAAAATATCACATTCTTTCACATGCAAGTCTCCATAGCAAACAAATACTCCATATGTTAGCTGTTATGTTTGTGGCTTAGTGTAATGCTGGTAGTTTGTTTACATAATGACGACAGCTGCATTATTTTCTGCTAAAGTTGTGAATAAATAAATACGACACATAGGGTATCTCTTCCCAGTGAGTGAGAGTTATGGCAGTTCTTTCATAAATGTGAAAGACCTATAATTCAAGAGCAATGCGGGAACAATTGAGTTATGAACATCTTTTACGCCAGAATCCTCAATCACCATTGAAATATTATTTTCACTGTTGAAACCCTGTGGCTCCAAATATGGTCTGAAACAGATATGTTCATTTATTTTTGGGTACAACTTACCACTCCATAGACCACTAAGAATCATTTTTTCATCTTAATGAGCATTTGTATTCTCAAATTTATGGAAGGCGCATTTGGTTTTTGTGTAGTGCAGGCGAGGATGAAGATATTTCACTGAAATAAGACAGTACGAAATTCTTCAGGAAACACACAAGCTTTTAGTTTGCCATTGTACTAAAATGTTACATGACACCATTAGCAAGGGTTTGCATCTTTTAACAGAGCCCAGGGGGAGAGAAAGAAATTGTTTTGGCTTTACAGGGATGAGTTAAACAGCAGGTTCCAAGGGATAAGATGTTACTGAAAAATAGAGGTCTCACAAACTGCTGACGACAGCAATGCCATCCAATTTTGCTTTCAGAGCACATCTATACCAGTCTAGAAGGCAGGGTAAGACTCAGAAAGGACAGGAAAAATCTTAAGCCTGGGTGAGGGGTAAAGAAGAAATCGAACCCTGAGAATTGAAAAACATAAAATGCCAAAAGAGATTCTTCAATGTCTGGGTCACTTACTCTTGAAATCCTTTCTCATTTACTGATGGCTGTGGCAGACCTTATTTTGTCACCAGTCACTCTGCACTTTGTTTAATTATGCAGCATGCAGACAGAACTTTTTTTTCTGATCACATAAATCACATCAGTTTGACACAATATTCAATATAGTCTGCTGTTGCAACAATACACTGAAAGATATCGACTCCAGCTCTCAAGTCCATAAGGTGTATCATTTAGCAGAGAGTGATAATTAGACAGAGAATTTACTGAAAACTGTCAATAGGCATGCCAATAGAAGAACTCTTAGCATCTATCATCCCACAAATCAATGAAGTTTTCAGCTATGAAATCAAGAAAATGATAGCTTTCAAATAAATGGTGGAAAGGAAACATGAAGATCCTTGGGGAGGAATAAAACAGCTCAATTTTCCTCACTGTGCAGCTATTCGACTGGCGCACTGAATGGAAAAGGTCAAAGAACATTACAGCAAAATATCTCTGAAACAAGATGTACAACATCTCTGGGACATGACAAGTAGCAAAACCACACAGCTAAGGCCTGTATATCTTTGACCTGACAGAGTCAAAGCAAAGGCTAGCAGGTGCAAGTCAAGACAGGGAACGAAAGACAATAACTGGTTTTACCGGCATAACACAAAAGCCCTGCTTCAGTAACACCATTTTAGACAATGCACAAGTCACTTCTCTCTTCCTCATGCGCACTTACACGGTTCAATGCTGCAGGATCTGGGATTGACCAATTCAATTCATCAGAATCCAACCAAAATTGATTACAAATATCTCACTCATTTCATGTTCACATACATGGAGTCACACAGTGCCGAAACCGGCCCTTCAGTCCATGCCAACCAGAATGCTAACCATGCTGGTCCCATTTGCCTGCGTTCAGCCCATATCCCACGAACCGTTTTCTATCCATGTACACGTACAAATGTCTTTTAAATATTCTTATTGCACTGTAGTCTCAGCTACGTCCTCTGACAGTTCATTCCATGCACCCACCACCCCATGTGTGAAAAAGCTGCTTTTTGGGTTCCTATTAAATCCTTCCCTTCTCACCTTTAACCAATGTCTTCCAGTTCTTGATTTCCAACCCACTGCTTTTTATGGAGACAAAAAATGTTGGTACATATATCGTCCATTACTTTTGGTGTCAATGGTGGATCATCACCCGATAATCTGTTTCAGCTGTTTAAGGCTAGATCCCCAAATTTAAATAATACATTTTTTTTAAATTTCAGTAATCTTTTTGCAATATTAATAATATATATATATATATATTAATATTGCAAAAAGATTACTGAAATAAAAAAAATGTATTATTTAAATTTGGGGATCTAGCCTTAAACAGCTGAAACGATTTTGAAACAAAATTATTTAAAAAAAAAAAAAAAATATATATTATTATATATATATATTTATTTTTTTTTTTTTTAAAATAATTTTATTTATTAGAGGCAAATACATCAATGTACATCACATATATATTGTTACAATCATTGTACCCCATAATTTTATGGCTTTTAAAGAAAAAGAATAGAAAGAAAGAGAGTGAAGTAGGTGAAAAGAGTTATGATAGTGAAAAAGCGTGCCAAAGGGGAGAAGAAACCCTTGGTCAAAGAATTAGAGAAAGGGGGTTAAGAGATGGACCCTATAAAAGAAAAGGAAAAAAGAAAGAGAGACAAAGAGAGATAAAAGAAGAAAAAAAGCCAGTTACTATATTATATATATCACGCAAAAGGAATTCACGAACTCAATAGTTTTTCATCCCCCACAACCAAGGCCCGAGGTACTCCTGCACCCTATCTTTGTAGCAACTCTATAAATGCAGACCATGTCTGATAGAAGCGTTCTGATTTTCCAGCCAGGCGGAGTCTCATATCTTCCAGATGTAATGTTTCAAACAGACTTGAAATCCACATATTTAATGTTGGTATAGGAGCATTTTTCCAGAATTTTAAGATTAGCTTTTTTCCTATTATTAAGCCATGATCAAATATTAATTTTGATACAATATAAATATTTTAACAACTTTTAAAATTTGTAAAATAACTTTTAAGAGTTGCTGATTTGCTGCGACTATGATGGGTGCCGGAAAAATCGCGTAAGTGGGGCAGGCCCTTAACTGGCATATAATGTCACAAAAGCACAACATTGACCAATCCTGGGTAAAATGCAGTGTGCATTCACATTAACTCTGAATTAATACACTTCTATAAGAGCACCCCTCACTCTCCTATGTTCCAAGGAAAAAGTCTCAATTTTCCAAACCTCTCTCTCTAACTTTGTCCCTCGAGTCCTGGCAACATCCTCATAAATCCTTGCTGCACTCTTCCCAGCTTAATGCCATCTTTCCCATTCAAGGTGACCAAAACTGAACACAATACTTCAAGTGCAATCTCACCAATGGTTTCTGCAACTGTAACAGAGGGTCCTATCTTCTATACTCAGTGCATCTACTAATGGAGGGCAGTGTGCCAATGGCCTTCCTCACCACCCTGCCCACTAGATGCCATCTTCGGACTCGTATGTACCTGTACCACTTGGTTCCTTTGTTCTACAACTTTCCCAGGACCCAACCGTTCACCATTAAAGTCCTGGTTTGACATCCCGACAAGGGATACATCACACCTTCCTGAATTAAACTCCATTTGCCATTCCTCAGCTCACTTACCCAGCTGAGTAAGATCCTGCTGAAATTCTTGACAACCTTTTTCACTGTTAATTATATCACCCATTTTAGTGTCATCTGTAAATTGATTAACCATGCCAGGCACATTCTCATCTAACTCATTGATTTAGATGACAGCCAACAATGGGCCCAGCACCAACCACTGAAGCACACCATAAGTCACGGGCCTCCAATCCAAAACACATCATTCTACCATTAGCCTATTTTCTATCATCGTCAATTACATATCCAATTAACCAGCTCTCCCTGGATCCTATGCACGCTCATACTAATTAAATAACTAGTTTAAACACAGTGCCAAAAACATTTCACTTAAACAGCAGCTTAAAACAATTAGTCACTTCACAGAAGCACCACCAGAAATGTCCACTCAGTGAACTAAAGGTGTGGAAATGTTAGGCATCAAAACACAGCAACATGGCCCTTCAGCCCACTGAGACAGTGCTGACACTTCAAGTTACATAATCCATTTTTATCTCCACATATTCCCATCATTTTCCTTCAGATTCATCCACTCACCTACGCACTTGAGGCAATATGCAATGACCAATTAAGCTACAGACCAGTATATTATTGAGCTGCAGGTGGAAATCAACACAGTCACAGGTACACCATGCTACCTCCATAAGCACAACATCCCATTTTTCCATGTTATTCCATTTGACACGTCAGATCCATCCACGTAGCCTGCCTATAATAATCCCTTGAAGCCACACTGCATCATCCTCCCACAACCCGCCCAGATTTGAATCACTGGTACATTTTGATAGATACTCAGCCCACAAAAACATTGATAGATTGTAATCCCTGCAGCAATCCACTATTCACAACACCCAAACTGAAAATGATCTGTTCGTTCTAACTCTATTTCAAATTCACAAATCTTTAATTCACGGCAGTCCATTACATCCATGCCATATGCTCTCATTTTGTTGAACACTTTTTATGGTGTGGTACCTTTCTCAAAGCCCCCTGAAACGTCAATAACCATATAAACTGGCCGATCCTTATCTATTCTGCTAATTATAGCCTCAAACTGGGATTGGTCAAACACAATTTCACCTTTCCGACTGAATGCGGTTATTAGTTTCTGAGTGCTTTGCCACAATGTATTGGATAATAGTTTCCAGTATTTCGCTCACTGCTGATGTTACATTAGCTGGTTTGCAGTTCCCCATTTTCTCCCTCCCTTCTTTCTGAAATAATGGGGTTATATTTGCTACCTTCTGATCGATGGAAACCATTCTGGAACGTATGAATTTTGGAAGGTGATAATTAGTGCATTCACCGTTTCTATGGCAACCTTTTTCCAACACCTTATAGGATGAAGGTCCTGGGAATTTATCGGCATTCAGGTCCATTCATTTTTCCTGTAATAATTCTCACTAGTGTTGATTTCTTTCACCTCCTTATTCACTTTAGAGCTGCTGTTCTCCACTGTTTGTGCGTGGAAACTGGAGTGGAGAGCGTTCTGTGCTTTATCGCTTAATTTCTCTGCCAATTCCTTATTCCACCATCTCTCAAGATAGTGATGACGGTGAACAGAGGAGAAGATTGGAAGTTGTGAGAAGGTTGAGGGCTCTTCTGAAGGACGCCTTCTGAAGCTCTCGAGGACTACTGAGATCAGCCATGGGAGGTGTCCCGGTGTACATAGCTGGAGGTGAGAGGAGCACACATTTACAGGTTGAGGTGTCAGTGGAGTGGGCTGCTGGAGGCCCTACAGCAGCTGGGGGATTGCGTGGATCAGGCTGGACGCTCCATAGAGTTCCAGCTGGCAGATCAGATACGGCCACACACAGTGGCATTGGAGGACACTAACATCGCCAGGCCAAGCCGTTCCCTACACAACCGATCCAGTGCATTGCCAAGACAACAGGTCTTGTAGGATTCAAAATTTTTACGAACTTGATACTTAAGACATAAAGACATGTTGCCAGAAATGTAATGGCTTATTGTGCACTGCCTCAAAATACATCTATTTTTACACAACAATTGTTGCACTCTTGTACTCATGTGTGATTATGCTCATGTATATTGAAGTTTTTATAAGTTACTTTTGTTTCTCAATAGTTGATATTCTACCTTTCATTTACTAAATAATCCTTTGGTCCTCCTTTGCAGAATTCTGAAACATTTCCAGTCATTGGAACTACCGTTTTTTTCACAAACATTCTAAGATATTGATACTATATTTTTAACTTATCTTAGGTTTTTGTGCTTTAGAGGAGGTGTCCTTTTATTCAAAACTATTTTTAAAATCTCAGCCGTTTCATTTCATAGCTTTAAATGCAGCTTTCCAATCTACCTTAACCAACTCATATCTTGACATGCCTTCATCATCTGAAGAAGGGTTTCGGCCCGAAACGTTGCCTATTTCCTTTGCTCCATAGATGCTGCTGCACCCGCTGAGTTTCTCCAGCCGTTTTGTGCACCTTCATTGTTTAAGACCCAGGTTTCAGATTGTGGTTTTAATTTCAATTCTGCCATGATCAACTTTCCCCATGGGCCTGAACTGCTAAGTTATTGATTAATCAATTGTTATTGCTCAATACTAGATCTAAAAAGCATGTTTCCTTATTGGTTGCTCAGGATACTAATCTAGAAAACCATATTTTATGCACATCATAAATTTGTCCTCTGTATTCTTAATGTTCATTTGGTTTGTCAATATTGAATTATTATTGTATTACTTGGTAGTCTAATTTTTCAGTACAGACTGTCCCCCATATTAGCATAGGTTCCAAAGTTAGGATATTCTATACATTTCTTCTAACTGAATAAAACTTCTTGTTCTGACATCAATTTAGTCAACAAGAGGCAGCTATTCAGACCATTGTATCTCCTCCACTGGCAGTGGGAACTGAGGTCCTACAAGAAACACAAAGATCGACTGGAGTAACTCAACGGGTCAAGTATTATCGCAGCAGAAAAAGGATAGGTGACGTTTTGGGTCAGGACCCTTCTTCAGACATAAAGTAGGGGGTTGGAGATGGGGAGTGGGAAGAGCTGGAGGCGAGGAAAGACTGGGACAAATAAGGACCAGCAACAAATGACCTCAGGCAGGGTTATGCACTGGTAGTTCAAGTTCAAGAGAGTTTATTGTCATGTGTCCCAGATAGGACAATTAAATTCTTGCTTTAGCACAACAGAATAACACACACACACACACAAAATCATATAAAGTGCAATAGGCCATTAAAGTTCAGATTTTTGTTTGAGTTGAGTTTAATAGTCTGAAGCTGTTCCTGAACCTGGATGTTGCAGATTTCAGGCTCCTGTACCTTCTACTTGACGGCAGCGGAGAGGTGGTAGGCAAATTGTTGGCGAGAGATACTCTTTGCGAGGGATACTGCTTGCGTGGGTGGAAAAACAAGGGTGTAGGAAGGGGGCAAGGGGAGGAGGGGTCGTTAGAAGTTACTTAAAATTAGAGACTTTAACGTTCAAACCCTACCAGAAGAACTTGATTCTCATGAACGTCCTAATCGAATGCACTTTTGCTTCCGAATCAGAATGTTATTGATGTAGGAGAACTTAATCTCAGCTAACAATTCATTTGATTACTGAGCTAAGGCTTCACTCTCTATCTTTTGAAGAAGATGTTAATCCAACCAAGTACAACTTTAAAAAGGATCAGCCAAAATGTAGAAACAAAGAACTGCAGATGCTGCTTAATACAACAAAAATAGGGCACAAAGTGCTGGAGTAATTCAGCAGGTCAGACAGCATCTCTGGAAAAGATGGACAGGTGACGTTTTGGGTTGGGACCCTTATGTTATGGTAATAGTTGTCTCTGCTCTAACACAAGCATTTCTGGCAACTTATTGTGGCTGATGTTTATTTAACAACAAAACAATGACAAATTTTCTTCAACTACATCACCAATTTATTAAAAGTTTTCAGATTCTGGTGTCAAGACAGTCTCTATACATAAGTGTCTTTTTTTCTTTATTATTAACACCATTTCATTCATGATTTGTGAAACACCAAACATTTAGTATAATATGGAATATACAGCAGCAACAATTCTTTGGCATCAAGCACAGCAAGGCCAAGGAATGCTGGTTTGTGATTGAGTAGAAGAGAGCGCGAATCTCAAGTTTCCTGATGGACTGATTTGCTGAGACAAATGGGATACTTGAAGATTAAAGAATACCTCAGATGCTAGACATCCAAAATATAAAAAAATGATAGTGCTGGAAAAGCTCACCAGGTAAGACACCATGGAGAGAGAGAAATGGTTAGCACTATAGGTCTAGGACCTTCCATCAGAACTGGGAGAGAACCAGATTTAGGTGTCAGAGAAGGTGGAGGAGGGCAGAGGCAGAATAAAGGGTACTTCTGACAGGGCTTTGGATGACCTTGATGGCAGATAAAATCAGATTAAATTTCTTAAGTTCATAAACTGAGGCCATTTGGCAAATCAAGTCTACTCCACCATTCAATCATGGATGATCTATCTTTCTCTCTCAACCACATTCACCTGCCTTCTCCCCATAACCCCTGACACCCTCACTAATCAAGAATCCATCAATCTGCACCTTAAAAATACGCAATCACTTGGTCTCCACGGCAGTCTGTGGCAATGAATCCCACAACTAACATCTTAGTGCAATGGTATAGACAAAGACAGTGGCATCTTGTAAGGAACTAAACAACCTGTAATACGAGGACCATAATATGGTTTTCATGGACACTTTGTATTGTTATTTAGTGGAGCAAGTATCAAGATGCCCCTAACAGGTCTTTTATTAAAGGTAGACACAAAATGCTGGAATAACTCAGCGGCACAGGCAGCATATCTGGATGGAAGGAAGAAAGGGAAAGACAGAAAGGGTCACGACCCGAAACGCCACCCATTCCTTCTATCCAGAGATGCTGCCTGTCCCTCCGAGTTACTCTAGCGTTTTGTGTTCATCTTCATCTGAAGCCAGCATCTGCAGTTCCTTCGTACAACTGTATTAAAGGTAGTCAGGAAGTCGTGATGCAGCTCCATAAGATTTTGGTTCGGTGGTATTTGGACTATTGCGTGCACATCCGGTCACCCCAAACTTCCGTAGAATCTGCGAAGGCAAAGGGGCGGTCGATGCATCAGGACAAAGAGTGCAGAGGGAAGATAGTCAGTGTACAGAAGTGAAAGGGATGAGACGGAGGCTGGTAGGTGTTTCGTGGAGCAAGTCAAGCAACTGTCTTGAAACAATTACTTAGCATTGTTCGACTCAGTTTGGCTTATTGTCACGTGTACCACAGTACAGTGTAAAGCTTTTGTCGCATGCTAATCAGTCAGCAGAAAGACAATACATGATTACAATCGATCCATTTACAGTGTACACCTCACCTACTCTCAATGAGCAATTAAAGTACCATTGATATATGCTGATAGTAAAATAAATCTCCTTAAATCTACCCATTATAAAAAATGCAGCTGAATTATTTTAGTGTTTACACTTCGGGACAATTCAAAGTCAAATTTGGAAAAGCTCATTATATCTCAGAATATCTGTAAATATCACCATTTATTTTCTTCCCAGCTTCACTATCAGTAAATGAACAAAACACACAAGACTGATTTCACGTACGCCTAACCCAATGTGATAACACTGAATTACATGATGGCTTTCTGGTGTTCTAATATGTAGCAACGAGCGCATCAGAAAATGATTTTCAGAGATCAATCACACCACTCATCATGCTGTGCAGTGGGGGCTAGTGTTTGTCACTAATATTTAAAAGCTATTGCTGACAGAAAAGACCTGCTTGTTGATTAAAGGGCCTGTCGGGATAACCTTTTATTTGAAGAATGAATGCCACTGGGTGATAAATACTTCTCTGTTACTTCCAAGGCAAAGATATTGACATTCAGATTCATGGTGCTTCCATTGAGCAGATGTCAGTGTTGGCAAGCTGCTTGAAACCAACAGCAGTTATACCTGGTGTAGGGCAAAGAAAGCAAGTGCAACCAGAACAAGCCAGAAGCCCTCAGCAACTGAATGAGTCAGAATTCACTGCCAACTCTTTATTTCAACAATTATAATCTCATTACAAATGCTCATTGGTGCTAACTTTGCACTCAAACATATCCCAGCTTCATCTTAACCCCACTATTAATTCATTGCTTCTGAAAGTCAAGAAAACTGACCTCTTTGCACATGAAGGGCATTCTCTGGCATACAATCTCCTTAAACACCACTGACAGGGAAATCCCAGAACAAATACTGCCACATCCTTCCTAATGTGCTTTCCGTTGATGGCAATGTAAAATGCAACAGCAGTGAAGTATCCAACCAAAACTTACACTGGTTACTCTGCCACTGTAATTAAAACCGCTGTCATTGATAATACGATTGGTTTCTTTTTATCATATTCATAAATTATTTTAAGATGCTATTACGTTTTTCACACTTTTTCCACAACTTTTTCACACAAAGGTTGGTGGGTGTATGGAACATGCTGCTAGAGGTGGTAGTTGAGGCTGGGACTATCCCAACATTTAAGAAACAGTTAGAGAGGTACATGGATAGGACAGGTTTGGAGGGATATGGACCAAATGCTGGCAAGTGGGACTAATGTAGATGGGATATGTTGTCCGGTGTTGGCAAGTTGGGCCGAAGGACCCATTTCCACACTGTATCACTCTGTGACTCTATATCTTGTAAATCTGCAGCAGTCCAACTTAAATCTTTGACTCATCATGAAGGATGTGATTGGGAATCAAAGTTAGCGTTGTGTTCAGAATCAAAAGTTCAGCCAGGTTGCTTTTGATAGACTGGTGAATTAGCAAACTGTGCCCATCCCATTACTTCAGAAAAATGTGGTCCTTTTGAAGTGGTTGCTAATCCTGACGAATGAAGCTGCAAATAGGATTTGAGCGTTGATGGCGTGTGAATGGAGCTGTGAGGAAGCAGCTCGACGAGCTGCAGCACCACGGAGCCCACTGTGCTGAAGGGTGATGGCGAACAAATAAACTGACTGGGGGCAAGTTGATAAGTAGTAGCGACAAAGGAACATCTGAATTGTGGCTTCTTGCAATTCCCATTTCTTTTCATTGGTCGGATAATGTATCTGACCAGATGTGGATGCAACGTTGGAGATTCATTTGAAGGCTGCAAATCGTGACAATTGCAGTCAGCCTGGAGATACTTGAGTGGTTCTCATCTGTCAAGATTGGTGGTCTCACTGATCCAGTTAACTAATTTTTGCTGATGTCAGATGCAACAATTTTCGATGCACTATGCAGAATCCAGACAAATTACCCTACTTTTATGAGGAAATATAACTATAGCTTTATTGTCTACCATCAGTTTTTCCAGCATCTGCAGTTCTTTCTTAAACTATAGCTTCTGTGTGTTTTTTACCTTTTAAACAGAGATTTTTCATTTTGATAAGGGGAGGGAGGTGTTGGAGGTAGTCTAAGTGAATTTGAGTGCAGGATGGAAATTGGTCATGAAGTTACTAAAGTCCATGAGTTCAGCACGGATGCAGAAGGAAGCACTGATGCAGTCATCAATGTAACGAAGATAGAGTTTGGGGATAGGGCCAGTGTACGCCAGGGACAGGGATTGTTCAACTTACCCTTCAAAGAGGCAGGCATAGCTGGGGCCCATGCGGGTGCCCAACGATACACCTTTGATTTGGAGAAATTTGGAGTAGCCGAAGGAGAAGTTATTAAGGGTGATGACCAGCTCTGCTAGGTGGAGGAGAGTGTTAGTGGATGGAAATTGGCTGATTCTGCAGTTGAGGAAGAAACAGAGGGTGTTTAGGCCTTCCTGGTGGGGGATGGAGGTGTACACATTATTCTGTTTAAGTTGACTGCAATAGTTGACCATTTGGGGCTGGCCATATGTCCTATCCCACCTCCCACTCTTTGAGTGACATTGTGGTGATAATATGCACATAACTAAGTGCTAATTCCTGCACCCATGCAGAACTAAGTTATTGTGGGTAGGAAGGAACTGAAGATGCTGGCTTACACCGAAGATAGACACAAAAGACTGGAGTAACTCAGTGGGGCAGGAAACATCTCTGGAGAGAAGGAACCGGTGACATTTCGGGTTGGGACACTTCTTCATATCTAAGTTATGCCTGTGCTTTGAGAGTGGTGAGGCCTTCAGTATCAATGATTCACTGAGTGTAATGTCCATTCTGTGCTTTATGCCAATACAATAGTGAAATAGATTTGAATAAACGATGAAACCAATATAGAGGTGATGTGCTTTTAACACAGCACAATGCACAATGTTAAATTGATCAACAATTTGAGAATGCCTTATTATATAAAGGCAAACTGGGCTAATTTACCTCTTCTAATAGAGCAATTTTGAATGTGAAACTCATACAAGCAAAGAGGTGTGCCATTGAGTCACTTAGTGTAATACATAGCTTTTTAAAAACAATTTTCCAAGATTCATTTCAGTCAGTTATTTTAGAATATTTTCAAGACTGGTTGTTCACCATGCATTAAAAGCGACTGTTTGCTCAGGGATTATTCTGCAGCCATTAAAAGTTAACTATTCACATCATCACTGCCCAGGTTTGACAGATCCTACATCATTTTATTGGGCTAAGGCTTTCATCTTTTATATGAAGTTAGATCAAACTTCATATCAGATTAACTACAAAGAACTATTATTGCATTTTCATTCATTTAAAGAAAGCTATGTAATTAGACCGTAGTATAAATTAATTGCCTTGTAGAATAATGCTTCAATATAATGTGCTCCCAAGTCAACTGTTTGCATTTCAAACAATTCATATAAAGGTTTAAACAGGTGCAGAAGGCTGTTTTTTGCCAAGGGCTACATAACAAAGGATAGGAGTGTCAGCTTAATTATCATAGGGTACAGTGCTTCATATAAAGAGGGCTCTTTATATACACCATGTAAAACAGTGGGTTTTACGAGTTACCTGTGAACCTTGTGGTGGTAAAATATGTTTCAATCTGAGCAGTTGGTCATTCTTTTTATTGCAGATTTCACCATCTCAACATCACCAGTTTTATTACAGATTTCACCATCTCAACATCACCAATACCCCAGGCTAACAGCAGTTTATTCTCTGTGCATTCACTCAGGATGTGGTTTAGTTTAGAGATACAGCGCGGAACCAGGCCCTTCAGCCCACTGAGTCCGCGCCGACCAGCGATCCCCGCACACTAATACTACCCCACACACACACCAGGGACAATTTACACTTATACCAAGCCAAGTAGCCTACAAACCTGTACGTCTTTGGTGTGTGGGAGGAAAGCAAAATCTCGGAGAAAACCCACGTGGTTACAGGGGGAAGGAATGTACAAACTCCGTACAGACAGCACCCATTGTCGGGGTGAAGCAGGGTCTCTGGTGCTGTAAGGCATCAACTCTACCTCTGTACTGCAGTTGTTCAATTGAATATGTGGTCACTCAATGTGAAAATTACATTATAAATTGCATTATAAACAGCATGTCTTCCGTTTCATTAAAAGACCAGCTCTCAAATAATTAAGCATCTGGCGCACAAACATTTGTATGAGAGGCATAGATAGGGTAGACAGTCAGAATCTTTCCCCCCCCCCCCCCGAATAGAAAAATCAAATACTAGAGGGCCTAGCTTTAAGGTGAGAAAAGCAAATTTAAAGGAGATGTGCAGGGCAAGTTTACACAGAGGGTGGTGAGTGCCAGGAACATGCTGCTGGGAATAGTGCTTGAAGCAGATATGTTAGTGCGATTTTAAATAATTTTGGATAGGTGTTTGGATAGGGGTAGATGGAAATTGGGGTTGAGCCAATTCGAAAATACAATTATTTTTATACAATACCGACATTGATTGTACATGAGGGATGGGCAAGGCAGTGAACAGGATGCACGGGACAGTGACAGGGTGGGTGCACCAATACTCAAGTGAACTTGCTGCAAACTCAGTTGGTCAGGCAGAATCCGTGTAAAGAAAAATAAGGATAATGCTTCAGAACATTTTCAATGACCTGTTTCTCTTTCCATAGCAAGAACCGACCTGTCGAGTATTTCCAGCATTTTTTTCTGTTTTTATTTCACATTTTCAACATTTGTCTTATTGCTCCCCCCAGTAAGTTGCAGGTGTTCTGTTCGAGCCCGAGGCCTTTACAAGCACAATATCATCAATCCTAGAGATGTCCTATCATGTCTATGAAGAGAACTCTACAATAGAATTCTCGCATTGTAGGCAACGCAAGTCTAAACTTAACGTTTAATTTTTCAGAAGAACAAATCACGTTCCAAAGATCGGACCAAGTTTTTGCAAGTTCTCATTTGATTTTCTAGACTTTATAGAACCCTCCTGGGACAAGCTTCTGTAATTTAGAGCAGACACCACATGACTTATTCCAACACAAAGTATGGAGAGTGGTGCATGGGTGCAGCCCAGTGAATCTTTTCCTCGTGAAACAGGGGACAGCCTGTACTCTGCTTCAACATGCACCCTGGTGTAAACCAGGATGACAGGAATGAAGACTTCCTTGCCTCAACTCTCTGACATCAAGTTTTTAATAATATGGCAATTTACCACTGAGAAAAAAAAAAAAAAAATCCCAAACACTTTTTTACTATTTATGTAATCCTTCATTGATTTCCCACAAGTCCACATGATTCTAGTTAAGCATTACAAAAACTGCTAGATAAAAATAATGGCATGTTTACAACTTAAAAGTGAAATAGTGATGAATGAGAAGTCGACCAACCTTTGGGTATTGATCTTACCCAGTTTCTTTGAGTCTTGTGTGCCTGCCAAAAATGTTTTCTGTCACCAAAAATAATCAGAACCATTTTTATAGACAACTCCAGAGCAAAAATAAAGTGAGTCTTTTTATATTATCAGGTTAGTTTCTTTGAGATATTTTTCATGTCATTTAAATTTAAATTTAATTGGACTATTTTCTTAATGCATGTACCATAAGTTCAAACATTTTTATTTTGGGAAGATGAAGAATGATTCAACTTGCTTTAAGGAAGTTGATTGGAAGTTAACCATAATTCCTGAAGGCTATTTACTACCTCCAACCATTTCAGGTGTTTCATTAATTAGTGGAGGTGTTCACTATGAATGAAAAGTAAGCATGCAGGTACAGCAGGCAGTGACGAAAGCGAATGGCATGTTGGCCTTTATCACAAGAGGAATCGAATATAGGAGCAAAGAGGTCCTTCTGCAGTTGTACAGAACCCCAGTGAGACCACACCTGGAGTATTGTGTGCAGTTTTGGTCCCCTAATTTGAGGAAGGACATTCTTGCTATTTAGGGAGTGCAGTGTAGGTTTACAAGGACAATTCCCGGGATGGCGGGACTGTCATATGCTGAGAGAATGGTGCAGCTGGGCTTGTACACTCTGGAGTTTAAAAGGATGAGAGGGGATCTTATTGAAACATATAAGATTGTTAAGGGTTTGGACACGCTGGAGGCAGGAAACATGTTCCCGATGTTGGGGGAGTCCAGAACCAGGGGCCACAGTTTAAGAATAAGGAGTAAGCCATTTCGAACGGAGACGAGGAGACACTTTTTCTCACAGAGAGTGGCGAGTCTGTGGAATTCTCTGCCTCAGAGGGCGGTGGAGGCAGGTTCTCTGGATGCTTTCAACAGAGAGCTAGATAGGGCTCTTAAAAATAGCGGAGTCAGGGGATATGGGGAGAAGGCAGGAACGGGTACTGATTTGGGATGATCAGCCATGATCACATTGAATTGCTGGCTCGAAGTGCCAAATGGCCTACTCCTGCACCTATTGTCCATTGAAATGCATCACGTTCAGTTCCTTTGACCATGCCTCAGATGAAGTAGCAGTCGACGTCTGTCCATTACAGAACCTTTTAGGCATGGTGATAGTTACAAATAACATCTGTGCCCTGTGCTCCAAGTGATGCAATGACCATCTCCAACAAGACAGACTCCAACCCTACTCCTAACGTTCAACTACTTGGGCTGGCATTTACCAAAGCTGAGGGGCGATCTTACAGAGGTGTAAAAAATCATAAGAGGAATAGATCGGGTAGACGCACAGAGTCTCTTGCCCACAGTAGGGGAAACAAGAATAAGTTTAAGGTGAGGGGGGGGGGAAAGATTTAATAGGAACAAGATGCGTAACTGTTTAACACGAAGGGTGGTGGGTGTATGAAATGAGCTGCCAGAGGAGGTAGTTGAGGCAGGGACTATTGCAACATTTAAGAAACATTTAGACAGGTACATGGATAGAACAGGTTTAGAGGGATATTGGCCAAACACGGGGCAGGTGGGTCGAGTGTAGATGGGACATGTTGACCAGTGTGGGCAAGTTGGGCTGAAGGGACTAGTAACTGTAGGAGTGGGAGTGGCGGCGCTGCCCTGGCAGCAGCGGCTCGCCTGCAGTCCGTCTGTTTTTCTTTTTATTTGTTGTTTTCTTGTCTTGTTTTTAGTGATAGTTTGAGTTATTATGTAGTGTATGTGTGTGTGTTGGGGGGGGTGGGAGAAACGTTCTTAGTCTCTTCCTTTTGGGGGGACGCGACTTTTCTTGTCGTATCCCCCGTCTCTGTCTGCGCTGAGGCCTATCGCGGAGCTGGCGGCCTCCAACTTTAACTGCGACCGACCCGAGGCTCCGGAGGCAGAGCCAGCCAGGACTTACCAGCGCGGGGCTGGACGACTTCGGGGCTGCGGCGGGTTCAGGCGTTCCGGCGGCGCGACTCGGAGCTGTGGCGGCTTTCCGGTGGCGGTGGCGGCGACTTCGGAGGCCCGGCCGCGGGCCCAGTGGACGACATCGTCGGGAGCTCGCAGGTCACAGGTTGGTGACCTGTTTTTCCGGAGCTCCCGTGGCAACAGCTGCGTCCGCTGGACTGGAGGGCGGCAGCTCCGACCGCCCCGGGCCGCGGAGTTGAACCGGCCCGCTCGCGGAGCGCGGTTCACCCGCGGGACTTATTTACATCACCCGGTGCGGTCACAACATCGGAGGCCTGGGTCGCCTCAGCGCAGAGGAAGAGGAAGAGGAAGAAGGGAAGAGACAAAGACAAGATTTTTGCCTTCCACCACAGTGAGGAGGTGCCTGGTGAACTCACTGTGGTGGATGTTAAATATGTGTTTATTGTGTGTTTTGCTATTTACTATATGTATGACTGCAGGCAACGAAATTTCGTTCAGACCGCAAGGTCTGAATGACAATAAAGTTTTCCAAGTTCCAACTGACACACTAGGGGCAACTTGGAATATATACTAGGGACAAATTAAATAACTACCAGCCTGCAGGCAAGTGGAACGAGTGCAAATGGGACATGTTGGCTGGTGAGGACAAGTTGGTCTGAAGGGCCTGTTCCCATGCTGTAAGACTCTTGACTCCAGTTAGAACCAGCTGCAAATGCACTGTAGCAATAAGAGCGGAGCAGAAGCCAGGTAACTTGCAGCAAGCGATGCATCTCCTGACACTCAAAGCATTTCCACCTGCAAGGTTCAAGTCACCACTGCTTTGTATAGATAAATGAGCACCAACTGCAAACAAGAAACTTGACAACTTTGAAGATAGAGCAGCTCTCCTGATTGACACAGTGCAGATGGTGCACACTGCATCCGTAAAATATACTGCAGTGATTCACCATGACCACTGACAGCACTTCAACCTGGAAAGATGAGGCGGATGGGAATGTCACTGTCTGAGAGTTCCTCACTGAGCTATTCAGAAAACAATTTGCCATTCCTTTTTTACTGGTAAGTCTAAATCCGGGAATTCCCATACGTAAAATGTAAATACAAGGAACTTTCACAAAAAAAAGATACAAAGTGCTGGAGTAACTCAGCAGGTCGGGAAGCATCTCTGGAGAACATGGACGGGTAGCGTTTTGGGTCAGGCCCCCTTTATCAGCTAATCTGGGAGTGAAAAAAGCTTAAAGTAATGAGGGGCAGGTCCTATGAACTAGCTCAGTGGGTCAGGCAGCATATCAAGAGAACTTGGATAGGCAATATTGCTAGTTGGGACCATCTTCTGAAGTGGTTAAAACAACTAAGTGGACAAGTTCGCTGCTGCAGGAGCCATCCCTGGGACAGAAAGTTGGCCGGGCGAGGAGACGGATGATGGCCAATATAGTCGAGGGTGACCGAGGAGGCCCTGCAGGAGCCTGGGGCTTACCAACACTGAGCGCGCAAGCTCAGAAATATGGAAATGATGCCAAAGCATGGCCGCGCCTGCATGTGCAAACATGCAACATGAATTTCATTTTGCAGTTGCCCATGTTCAAAGTTTCAAAGGTTCAAAGGTTCATTTATTGTCACATGCATCAACTTGGTGCAGTGAAATTCAAGTTGCCATTGCAGCACATTAAGAAGAATACCACATGACATTATAAAGGAATTTAACAATAAACATAAAAACATCCCCCCACAATGGTTCCCACTGTGAGGGAAGGCACAAAGTCCAGTCCCCATCCCCTTGTCCACCCATCGTCGGGCCTATTGAGGCCTCCGCAGTTGCCACTACGGCAGTCCGATGTTACACACAATGCACCATTGAACCATTGACAGAGTAGGTTAGATGCCAGGAAATCTTGTGGGATGTGGTAGGAAACAATTGAGAGATGGGACAGTGCAGAGGCAGCTCCACTGTGAAACTTCTTCATCAGCCCTATCGACCTTCAACTTTACACCAGGTATAACTGGGGTATGCAGCAAAGCTCAGTCATTTGAATGGGATCACCAGGTATAAGCTCAGTCATTTGAATGGCAAAGTTGAGAGCAGGAAAGGCTTTTTGGTTTTCATTCTTTAGTGCACATAATAGACCTATATCAAGTACAACGGCTACATTTAATAGCATTTTGGATAAGTATATGAATATGCAGGGGATATGGATTACGTGCAGACAGGTTAGAGTTGGCACCATGTTCAGCACAGACATTGAGGGCCGAAGGGCCACTTCTATTGCTCTGCTATTCTATGTTCTCATTATTTTTACTTAGTAAGTTTAACAAAAAATAATTCCTTTTGCGTTTTTATGTCACTGATGCTCTGACACACTTGAATACCATTGAAAGGCATTTAGCATATTAAAAATGACCTAATGAGCATAATTACAGGCCACTTAATTTAAAATTGAGATGGAGAAAATATTACAGTTTCAATTAAGAAATGAGCTGTTAAGTAAATGACTGAAATTGTGCTCTGCAAACTTCCAATTCATTGAGGAGTTGTGTGATAAGGAAAATGCAATGGATGTTGTCTACATGGGCATTAATAGAGTCAATATCAAACTATTATGGTAGATTTCTGGATAGAAAATATATTTTTTTTTTAGAAATACAGCGTGGAAACAGGCCCTCGCCCACCAAGACCACGCTGAACCCTGTTCACAAGTTCTATCCTAAACTGTAGGGATAATTTACAGAAGCCAATTAACCTACAAACCCGCGCGTCTTTGGAAAGTGGGAGGAAACCGGTGCACCCGGAGAAAACCCACGCAGTCACAGGGAGAATGTGCAAACTCTGTACAGATGGCACTCACAGTCAGGATTGAACCCGGGTCTATGGTGCTGTAAGGCAGCAATTCTACTGCTGCATCACTGTGCTGGCCAAAGTACACATAGCACAGGGCAACTCCATATCTTTCTCACTCCACCAACTTCATGCCAACCTCAGAAGATATCTTTACATTGGCTTTTTTTGGAAAGATACAGCATGAAAATGGCAATTGTGACCCACCATGTCCGTGCCAATCATTAACCACCCCCCAGATTCCAGCACTCACCTACACATGAGGGAAAGGTTAGAGGCCAATTAACTTAACAACCCGCACGTATTTGGGATGCGAGAAGGAAACCGGAGCACCAGGAGGAAGCCCATGTGGTCACAGGGAGAACATGCAAACGTCACACAAACAACCACCGAGGTCAGGATAAAACCAGGGTCTCCGGCAACGTGAGGCAGCTGCTCTGCCAGCTACGCCACTGCGCTGTGTAGGAAGGAACTGCAGATGCTGGTTTAAACCGAAGATAGACACAAAATGCTGGGGTAACTCAGCGGGGCAGGCAGCATCTCTGGAGAGAAGGAATGGGTGAAGTTTCAGGTCGTGACCTTCTTCATGGGTCGTGACCCTTCTTCATGGGTCGTGACATAGAAACATAGAAACATAGAAATTAGGTGCAGGAGTAGGCCATTCAGCCCTTCGAGCCTGCACCGCCATTCAATATGATCATGGCTGATCATCCAACTCAGTATCCCGTACCTGCCTTCTCTCCACACCCTCTGATCCCCTTAGCCACAAGGGCCACATCCAACTCACTCTTAAATATAGCCAATGAACTGGCCTCAACTACCCTCTGTGGCAGAGAGTTCCAGAGACTCACCACTCTCTGTGTGAAGAAAGTCTTTCTCATCTCGGTCTTAAAGGATTTCCCCCTTATCCTTAAGCTGTGACCCCTTGTCCTGGACTTCCCCAACATCGGGAACAATCTTCCTGCATCTAGCCTGTCCAACCCCTTAAGAATTTTGTAAGTAAATTTTGTAAGTGACCCTTCTTCATGGGTCAAGACCCTTCTTCACGCCACTGTGCTACCTTCTCTCCTGCATTAATCTAGTTTAAATTTGAAATAATTGAAGCTATTTTCTTCTTTCACCCGGTAATTTTAGATCCCACATTCTAATCATCCCAAAGCAAAGACATTTCTTCTTAATTTCCTTTTGGATTTATTGGTGGCTGTCTTGTATTTATGACGCTGGTTTTGGATTTCCTCCCCACTGGGACCATTCTCCCCACAGCTCTCCCTGTCCAAACCATTCATCATTTTTAAACACCTCTATTTGGTCTCCTCAAAGTCTTCTCCTTAATGAGAAAATATGCCGCAATGTTCAATATTTTCTGACATCTGTAATCTTTCAGTTCTTGTGTCATCGTGGCGCAATCGGCTAGCGCGATCGGCTGTTAACCGAAAGGTTGGTGGTTCGAGCCCTCGCTAGACCAGACCCACTCTCGTCAACTTCCACTATAGCCCCTGGTGGACCCTTCGCAAGTGATGAGCACAAGGCACCAGCTTGCTAAATGGAACTTGGAAACTTGGAAAACTTTATTGTCATCCAGACCTTGTGGTCTGAACGAAATTTTGTTGCCTGCAGTCATGCACATAGTAAATAACAGAAACACACAATAAACACATATTTAACATCCACCACAGTGAGTTCACCAGACACCTCCTCACTGTGGTAGAAGCCAAAAATCTTGTCTTTGTCTCTTCCCTTCTTCCTCTTCGCAGAGGCGACCCGGGCCTCCAATGTTGTGACTGCACCGGGTGATGTAAATAAGTCCCGCGGGTGAACCGCGCTCCGCGAGCGTGCCGGTTCAACTCCGCGGCCCGGGGCGGTCAAAGCTGCCGAAGCTGCCGCCCTCCAGTCCAGTGGACGCAGCTGTTGCCTCTGTTTAAAAAAAATCTGTTTTTGCACTCTCTTCATTGCTTCTCTGTACGTTTTATTGTATGGCGAAGAAAAAGTAGAACTCAAAATCTGTTTAAATATCTCAGTAAGTAAATACATAGGCAGACAATGCTTACAACATCCACTCTAAGAAGTTCAAATACAACAACCAGTTCACTTGGAATTAAGTGAAAAAAAAGTACATTTTCCATTTCTACACTTTTTCTAGGCCTAGCTTTTTTTTTTTGTTCCGGGTTTAAATAAGAATGGTTAATAATTATAGAAATGCCATAAGTTATGCCATTTGATCAGAACAAGACTTTTGACCATTTAAAAAAAAAATACATTTTAAACAAAATCTGAACCACAGCATTTTGCATGAACATACATGAATGATTCATATTGTTGTGATGAATGAAGATCTAATTTCACAATTGCACTCCACTTAATCCTGGCCACATCAATAAAGATTAGTGTGGGAAGGAACTGCAGATGCTGGTTTAAACCGAATATAGACATAAAATGCTGGAGTAACTCAGCAGGTCAGGCAGCATCTCTGGAGAGAATGAATGGGCGACATTTCAGGTCGAGAACCTTCTTCAGACGAGTTAGGGAAAAGGAAAAAGATATAGATGATGATGCAGAGAGATAATGAACAGTGAATGAAAGATATGCAAAAAAATAACAATCTTAACGAGAAAGATTATGCCCAGAGGTGTACAGCATTAATGGTGCTGTCCTAGTTTTCTGTATCTCATCACTGGTTTAAAGAACCACCCTAAAGAATTCAAATATGCAACAAATTAAATTCATTTTTTAGTTGAACAGTTTTGCCGACCACATTGATGTTCACGGTGGTGGCCCGTCGTAGATGACGATAGCGTTATAGACTTGCACAAAAACCTGTGCATGGGAGAGATTAAGGTGGAGAGGCTGTTGCACACGAGCAGCCCCACCCTCTTGGCCGCAGGAGCTGGGTTTCAGTGGCACGGGATGGGCAAGTCTTCTTCTGTGCTTTGACATGCCCTTTGCACTCCACAGCGCGCCGCTGAGTCGCCTTCCTGGCCGTTGAACCCTCCAGTGCATTTCTTCTGCCCAATCCGTTGGAACAGGGGGGAGAGATACATCAGCCATGATTGAATGGCGGAGTAGACTTGATGGGCCGAATGGCCTCATTCTACTCCTATATTTTTCACACTGAAGTCTGGCTCAGCCAGTGGCACCTAGGAATAGATTGGGTGACAACCAAGAATAGTTTGGTGACCACTGGAGAGAGTGTAGACGGCAGGGAAAGACGGCACCCGGGGCAGGCTGGGCTAGCACCCCAGTCTGTGTCTTTCGAGAGAAGACACCCAATAAAGCTACGGAAAGGCCTAATGAACCACCGTGGCCTAAAAGATCCATCAAGCGGAAATGAAATGCTCGGAGAAGGAGATGCAGCACATAGGTCTTGAACCTGGTGAGATGCAGGAGGAGCTCGGCCAGGACTCACCCCACAGAGCCCAGTCCCTCCACGCACTAGAGTCTCCCAACCCCTGCAGAGTAGTTATTAAGATGGCTGATCCGTGGGCGGTTGCTGCTGGGACGCAAGTCGGGGCTTGATCAACCCCGGCTGGGTCGCCTGGGCGAGGGTGTCTGAAGTTGTGAGACCCGAAACACCCGATGACCCCACGTCACATCACTGAGGATGCGTCCCAGCGCATCTAGAAGATGTATATTTTTCACACTGAACAGATTCCGCATACTGGGCTGAACAAGTCCCTAACCTCACTGAGAGTCGGAGACCAATCAGCTATCTTCGCCTGGGTTAGCCTGACAGCCAAATCGTTGTTCCAGGGTGAAGCCACTGTGGCATGCTAACAGCGTCATGAAGCCACAGGTGAGAGCTGGCTGCCAGGTGGGGACTAAAGGTAGACAAACTACCCTCAAAGGAGCATGACATGTCCTCCACCAGAGATGCTACCTGCGCACTCACATCCACCCCGATGCTCATCATAAAGGGTGTAAAAATCGTCAAGCTTTGTGTGGAATAGAAATATCAATGATTTTCACCCAACAAACAGCTAACAATGGCTTGTTTCTTTTATTAACATCACTTTTTTGCATATCTTTCATTCGTTGTTCTTTATCTCTACATCTTCTTCTATATCTCTCGTTTCCCTTTCCGTGAATTTCAGTCTGAAGAAGGGTCTCGACCAGAAATGTCACCCTTTCCTTCACTCCGGAGATGCTGCCTGTTCCGCTGAGTTACTCCAACTTTTTGTGTCTAACAATAACCAAGTGTGTGTTGCCCTGGAACTCGAACACAGAGTCAGAGTAAGTAAGTACATTTTATTTATATAGCACGTTTAAATCAACTCGCTTTGAAACCAAAGTGCTTTACATAGAAGAAATAATTAAGTTTCCATACATCCGTAGAAAAATTTAAGAAAAAGTAAAATGACACAAGACATTATAGAATTCAACATGAACATCCCCCCACAACAGAATCAATATATTCCACTGTGGGGAAAGGTATCAGAAAGTTTTAGAAGTTTGTATGTTAGTAAAACTGTAAATTAAGTACAGAAATATGTAAAATTAGTACTTTGTGTAACATGAAACCCATGCGGACTCGCTTCACAGAAAAGTTCAAACTGAGTTTATATTTTACATCTCATCTCACTTCTTGCAATAATTGTAATATTTACAGAGTGCATTTCAAACCTATCTATCACACTCAACAGAATAAACACAGAATCATGTTTAAATACATTTATGACTACCATTTAACAACAACTGTTATGAAAGTAAAGGCTGAATTGAAGAGTAAAGCCCAAAGGAACAAATTTCCTATTAAAGCATCTGATAGACAAAGTGACAGCATATTGCTTTCCCGCTCCAATTTTTGGAGCATGTGAAAAATGTTGTGGTTGCCGGTATGTGGTCCAAGATGAGTCATAAATCTTCCTTTATCTCCTTCATGGTGTTAGCAGAAAAGGATGAGTTGCTTTTTTCCATCTCATTCACATGTCTATCTGTCTGTTATCCATGCCCTTGAGCAAAGATTACTGATGCCCTGCCTTTGATATATGACACATCACACAGCAGCTTTTCATTGAGTGAATTAACCTGGAAAGAAAAAATGCAAACCTGACTGCGGTTTGTTCCCAAATGTTCACATAATTATTTCGGACTATCTGGCATCCTCTCCTATCTAAAACAAAACGTGTATTGTTGGTGACTTTATATTGCGTTGATTCAAATGTATGGTAATCCTTTGCTAGATTATCGTTGAACATAAAATGTAACCTCTGACACGTACATTCCCAATGCCATACTGTATACTAAGAGTCTAATATAACATTGTTATCACTAAACACTGTCATTGTGTCTGCTTCCTCACGTACACAGCAGGTAATCAAAAAGTGTTATTTACATCTCCTCTTTCTAAACACGACTTCCCTCCACTCCAGCTCTGTGGGTTTTAAGGAGGACAATTTCAGCCCCACAGACTCTGTGAGAAGGGGTTGATGAAGGAGGTAATTGATGCGGGGTGGTGCACTTCCCCATCTTGTATGGTCCTGATACATTAACTCGGGGTTCTCATTAACATCCCAAATTAATCTTCAGTCACGGGCCAAGGACTGCCATATATTAAAGGGGATGTAAGATTTACAAGGAGCATTTGAAATCATCCTTGAATCATTCCCACTATCCATCTGCCAATCTCTTAACACAACAGAGCTCCGGATAAGATGTTCATTTCAGGAGGTAGACAAAAGTGCTGGAGAAACTCAGCGGGTGCAGCAGCATCTATGGAGCGAAGGAAATAGGCCGAAACCCTTCTTCAGACTGATGTAGGGTGGAGGGGGGGGGAGGGGGGGGGGGGGGGGGGGGGGGGGGAGAAGAAAGGAGAAAGGAAGAGGAGGAGCCCGAGGGCTCAGAAGGGAGGAGACAGCAAGGGCTATCGGAAATTGGAGAACTCAATGTTTATGCTACCAGGGTGCAAACTGCCCAAGTGGAATATGAGGTGCTGCTCCTCCAATTTCTGGTGGTGCTCACTCTGGCCATGGAGGAGGCCCAGGACAGAAAGGTCAGATTCGGAATGGGAGGGGGAGTTGAAGTGCTGAGCCACAGGGAGATCAGGTTGGTTAATGCGGACCGAGCTGAGGTGTTCGGCAAAACAATCGCCAAGC
Source organism: Okamejei kenojei (assembly GCA_035221665.1). Lineage (NCBI taxonomy): Eukaryota > Metazoa > Chordata > Chondrichthyes > Rajiformes > Rajidae > Okamejei > Okamejei kenojei. The sequence goes on along the minus strand of CM069165.1, from coordinate 24,580,056 downwards.
CTAGGCTTGGTCTCACCGATGTAGATCAGCTGACATCTCGAGCAGCGGATGCTCGAGATATTCAGGAGTGTGATGCTTTGAATGTGAACACATAGCCTATGCGTTGAACTCCCAGAGTGTAATTAGAGCCTGAATGCTAGAGATATTGGGGTGGGATAGGACACTGATGTTAGTTCACTGTCCTGCAGACTGACTTGAAGGATTTTGCAGAGAAAGTTTGCATCTCTCCAGAGCCCAGAAGATCCTAGTGAAAATTAGTCCATAACACAGGAGCAAAATGAGTTTATATATGAGGTACCGACACAGCCACAGTAACGAGCTGCGGCAAAAGACACATCAAAAACAGGCTAGTTGTTCACAGATATTAAGAAAGGCATTTGATAATGAAAATGGTAGGGCTATCACCCCCTTTTGAGATAGTTCAAGTTCATTTGAGTTTATTGTCATGTGTCCCTGATAGGACAATGAAATTCTTGCTTTGCATCAGCACACAGAACATAGAAGGCATTGACTACAAAACAGATCAGTGTGTCCATATACCATATATAAATATATACACACATGAATAAATAAATACCGAACAATGTCAGAAACCATGAGAGGGCCCACAAGGAGCACACTTGAGAAGATAGGGGCGTACTTGAGAAAACAGGGGCACACTTGAGAAAACAAGAGACTTCTACCCCGTGCGACCATCTTTGTGGCTGAACCATCCAACAAGACACACAAATCTTTGGAACATTTCTGCTACAGCCAAACTAATGAGGAAATTGAGGTTAATTGTTTTGTTTACATCCCCCAGAATCAATAAAATCAAAGGCAGCTTGTTTAAAATTTTATTCAATTAATCTCCAGCTTTAATCAAATTTACACTTAGCTGAATCCAGAGAGAAATAAAAAAATTGCACACATTAAAGTAAGCTTTTTTTTAAATTGTCATCTTGGGATGACAGGTTTATGAATAAAATAGACTGCAGCACAACAGTGAAATTCATGCTGCGATAACACATTTGCACATACCACAAATACGATAAGTACTCCATGACTCTCTCTGTTCTTGCTTTTCAGCCCCAATAAGTGTGGAGGACGTGGAGAGGGTACAATATATGTAGCCTATGAGCTTTTTTTTCCCAGTATTCAGAAAATGTCTCAAGGAATCAATGCAAGCTGTTTTTATTTATTGCAGTGTATCCTGCTCCATTAGCTCATATATTGAAGTATAACATAAAGTTTATTACACACTATTTTCATCTACTTGGCCCGCATTTAAATCAAATCACAGCTTGCCTATTCAGTGCACACAACCAAAATAAAAAAAATTATAAGCTGCGATACATTTTCCTTGAAGCAAGAGAAACCTAACCACTTGATACTATCATCTTTCTAGCATTAAATGGAAAAACAAAGACATTACCCCTTATCTTCTTCATAATAACACCTCATTCCAAATCAATTAAACTTCAAATTCAATATCCTTGGCACGAGAACAACATACAAAAATAAGCTTCAATGTACTTTATCCACTTCAGGTCCACATTCCAGCTTAACTATTCAAACCTTGTATCCCTTACGCTAACTTTAAAAACTTAATTTATCCCCTTTTATAACTTCTGAAGCAACAAACAAAAATTAGAATAATTCAAAAAGACTTAATCTGTTAGAAGAGCTTTCAATCTTTGTCATATGTGATGAACAATGTAAGTGTTATTGCCATCAGCTCTCAATTTGTAAATGATACCCTCAAGGATACAAGGATTGTCTTACAATTGATGCAGTGAAAAAACAGAATTTTAAGTTTAATGCCAAAAACCTCTATACAAAACTAAAATAATTTTATTTTAGAAATACTTTATTTGCCACTTATATTTGCATCGCACTTGACAGCATGATCTTAATTCTTGGACAAATTGCATTTTAAACTATTTTCCAAAAGAGAACATTTTGAATAAACATGCAGCGATGATGTAAGATTTTAAATGTAGGCTTTATCCTTTTCACCACTTAGCATCTATATGTAATACTGTATGTCTCTGAAATTCAAATACATACAAAGAATAATGACTGTGTGGAACTATGGATAAGTTTTACCTGCTTGATTAATGTTGGCAGCAGCACAAAGACTAGTCATTTCCAAAATCCTGCAATATTATTCCAGCAGAGGAAATATTTAAAAAAAAAATCTGTATTATATAATTAAGCTGCATGATTTTGTGACAAATTGCTCAAGGTGCCTGTGTCAAACATTAATTACATAACTGAGAAAAAAAACTTTCATCAAATGTATTGATTTCAACAATGTTATTAATTTGTCAAAAGAGTTCGTGAATTCCTGCCGTCACTTCTGAACAGATACATCACAAATGTGTGTGATGCTATAGTCTGCATTGATATATACTGCACAATAACATCCAACAGTCTCCGTACTCAAGCAGCTACTTTAATGTACTTCATGGGGGCTGATGTCACATCAACAACTGTTCAACATCTGTGGAATTTGGACCAACAAATGTTCTTTTTTTTTTAAAAGAGGTCATGCTGGCAGATATCCAACAGCCATTTCATCCAACTTCACAGTTTGTACATGGAGCTCATAAATCACCATGAGGACAGCTGGACATTACCTCATCAAAACCGTCAACCTGTTCTGGGTCATCTTTTCTGTCATTAACTGCTTCAAGATCCCGTTCCCAAAGTGTATAAAATATCACTCTTCCTCATCTTGAAGTTTCAAATATATGAAAGTTCAAGAGAGGGGCAAAATATCATGGATGTTTCCCAAGTTGGCCTACTACAGCTTAAATTAATAGCTTCTGCTTACTGTGCCTTCTGAGGTACATGCCAATTATGTCAAGAGTGAGGCTAAACGCAAATTGGAGGAACAGCATCTCATTTTTCGCTTGGGCAGTTTACAGCCCAGTAGTATGAATATTGATCCCTCTCTCTCGCTCTCTCTATCCCACCCCCACCAAAATCGCACCAGCTTCTCATTTTCACCAAACAAACAGCTAACAATGGCCTGTTTGGTTTATCATCGTTACCTTTTTGCATATCTTTAATTCATTGTTCTTTATCTCTCTACATCATCGCCTATATCTCTCGTTTCCCTTATCCCTAACCTGTCCTGAAGAAGGGTCTTGACCTGAAACATCACCCATTCTTTCTCTCCAGAGATGCCACCGGTCCCGCTGAGTTACTCCAGCATTTTGCGTCTATCTTCATTTTAAACCAGCATTTGCAGTTCCTTCCTACACATGTCAAGCCAAGTGCTTGCTATTTAAAAGTGCCGAGTGTTATTCCTCATAGAAGTCAGTGTATTATGACTTCAAAATAGAAAACACATTCTGTTCTGACTTCTTGTAGTTGTACATTTGCCTTGATAGAATATAGCAACTTAATTGAATACAACAACCATTACATTCATAAATTATGTTGCCTTTCCATTTACTCCAATTATCAGAGGTTAGATCATTGCCATAGCTTTAACTTTAATTCTTTGTGCAATCAGATTAAATGTAATCTTGACAATGTTAGCAGCAGTTTATTTACCCTGCAATGCCACAGAGTAACTCAATTAAAATAAGGTCACATCATGAATTTCAAGGGAGTCGCTGGTGGCATATGAAGAATAGACTTACCTGAGAGAGATAAAACTAAACGTGTGAGGAAAAGTTCCAACTCTTATATAAAATTAAACAGAAAATGCTGGAAACAGTCAGCAGGTTAGACAGCCTCTGTAGAAGAGGAAACAGATTTAATATTTCAGACCAATGACCCTACTTATTTTTTACATCATGTTTTCTCAGTGGGAGAAGCAGAACTTCAACATTTTGAACAAAAATATGTACTTTGTGCTAGCATTTTATTTTGCCAGTTTATGTCAAAACTCACAATGATTAGAAATATATAAAATTACAGGAGGCATTGATAGGGTAGGCAGTCAGAACCTTCTTCCCCCACTATGGTAATGTCAAAGACAAGAGAGCAAAGCTTTAAGATAAAAGGGCAGGTTAAAGGAGTTGTGTGGGGCAGGGTTTTTTTTTTTTTACGCAGAGTGGTCGATACCTAGATCGGGCTGCCAGGGTTGGTAGTGGAGGCAGATAAGATTTATGAAGCTCTTAGATAGGCATCAGATATGAGGGAATGGAGTTATATGAATCATGTTGGGGGAGATCAGTTTAACTTGGCATCACTTTCAGCACAGGCAATGTGGGCCAAAGGGCCTTTTCCTGTGCTGCACTGCTCTATGTTGATCAGAAATTTGTTTAATTTAGAGAAACAGTGCGAAAACAGGCCCCTTTTCACCAACCAGCTATCCTGCTACACACTAGGGACAATTTACAATTTTTAATCTACAATTAGCCAACAAAGCTGCGCGTCCTTGGAGTGTGGGAGGAAACCGGAGCTCCTGGAGAAAGCCCACACAGGTCAAAGGGAGAATGTACAAACTCCATACAGACAGTACCCGTAGTCAAGGTCAAACCCGGGCTTCTGGCGCTGTAAGGCGGCAACTCTACCGCTGCACCATCATGCCACCCAAAATCATTTTATAAAAATTCAATGTTCGCTGACTTATCATGTCTCTTATCATAGTTCTTAGGGCTAACGGAATCAAGGGATATGGGGAGAAAGGAGGAACGAGATATTGATTTAGGATGATCAGCCATGATCATATTAAATGACGGTGCTAGCTCGAAGAGCCAATTAACAAACTCCTGCACCTATTTTCTCAAATAAGGACCCAAAATTAAACCGCACAACGTCGGCTCAAATAGAGACGATTTACAAAGAAGCAAATTTCCTGCAGATTAAATTAATTTCCACTGTGCCACGGAAAATTTACAATCAGAAGCAACCAAAGAGTCTGAAATAGCAATTCAGTTCTTCTTCTCCTGCTTCTCCACCTCTCCTCCCCCTCCATAGATGCTGCTTGACCTGCTGAGTTCCTCCAGCCTAGGATTTGAACACGCTAGAGGCAGGAAACATGTTCCCGATGTTGGGGGAGACCAGAACCAGGGGCCACAGTTTAAGAATAAGGGGTAAGCCATTTAGAACGGAGATGAGGAAACACTTTTTCTCACAGAGAGTTGGGAGTCTGTGGAATTCTCTGCCTTAGAGGGCTGTAGAGGCCAGTTCTCTGGATACTTTCAAGAAAGAACTAGATAGGGCTCTTAAAGATAGTGGAGTCAGGGGATATGGGGAGAAGGCAGGAACGGGGTACTGATTGGGGATGATCAGCCATGATCACATTGAATGGTGGTGCTGGCTCGAAGGGCCGAATGGCCTCTTCCTGCACCTATGTCTATTGTCATTTTCTGCATTTTGTTTCAGATTTTCAGCATCTGCTGTATTATTTTTGCTTTTCAGTGAGTAAAATCACCAGGAAACGTATTATTTGCTCACTGCACATGTTAATAGCCGCCTAACGGGAAGCATGTTTTAATTCCTGGGCCCTAACTCTCAGTTGTGCTTTCTTTCTGCATTGAAGGATAGGGGGAATATGTGGAGATGAAAATGGGGAAATAATCAAACTATTAAAATAAAAGATTAATTCTAACATTTCATGTAAAAATAAACATAATCTTAGTTGTTGCCCCATTTGGCTGATTTTGAATGGGAACTTGTTCGACAGAAAATTATCTGTGTGTCTGGGGCTTCATGCATGGACTGAGTTCAAGCAATCTGTTCTCCAATGGGAAAAGCTAATTAATAGCTCAAAAACAGACTCTATATAGAGCCACAAATAATCAAACAGAACCCAGCTAACTCCAAGTCAATAGCAAAAACAAATAATAGAGACCAAAGATGTATTACAACGTCTGTGTGGGTTGCAGTAATCATTATGTGAAGCACAAGCACCTTCATGGCTGCAGGTGTAACTGCTCTTGCTAAATTTCTTACAGATTACATGACCAATGAACTACCAATAGATCCAACATCCGACTAGTTAATCAAAGGAACAGGACACCGTAAAAGGCCACGAGAGTTGCATTGCAAATGCTGACAAGAGCTATCTCCTGTCATGTAACATTCAATATTCCAGCTCTCGAGTACAAATTTTCTATCAGTCCCTGGAAATAGTTTGTATCATCCAATACATTTTTACGGTTTATTCACCTACCTGATACCCTTCAGCCATCTTCTTCAGCAGCTGTCAAACTCCCCAACTATAATATATGGCCTTACCAATAAGAACAGCTGTATTCTCTCTTCCCTCTGCTTCTTGCACCCTGTCTTTGCATAAAATAATACATCAAGATTAATTGATTTCTTGTCACTCTCACAGCACAGAAAATTAATTTTCATGTAGCCCTTTTCTGGGGATATGAATTTTGTACATGGCAAGTAATTTAAGTTTTTAATTATTCATGAGCAAAAAACATGATAAAGTGTGCTACTGAAAGCCCCAAGGCGATGGCCCTGACTTCAGATGTGCTGATACAACAATACCACTCAGTAATGCCTATATAAATAATATATGTATTTACATACATCTCACTACAACTCCAATTTCTCTTTTTCTGACCTGGGCACACAGGGTCACAATACAGTAGTCTGTCATAGTCTACCCTGCATGTAATAAAGGACAAGGGTAGAACTCAATACACATCAGCCACATTGGTCTGACCTTTCATTGCTGTGTTCAGAATGTTATATTTTCATGGGAAGGTAATTTAAAAGGCAATGTATAGTAATAGAGGCATGCATGTCTGCAGGTATTTGCTCATAATGTTGCAACTTCAGCGACTTTTCCATTCAGACAAAAGTTAATTTGCTGCACAATTAATATTCTAAGATGGGCAAGGACAAGCAGACTTTTTTTTTAAACCCTCTGTTGTTATGTAAGATTAATATTTAATGGAAGTCTGAACAGCGCAAATCATTCTGAATGACAGGAGATGGATGTCAAGACTGGTTGAGGTGAAAAGAACAAATTTTGTTTTGAAAATATTAAATTCATGACAAAGCTGAATTAGACGCAAAACATTAAATGAAACATAATATGTTGTTCCAGTTTTGCACCATAATGGACATTAAAACTGAATCCTTGGGCCTCAGCATCTGTTTGCAGTTTTGACGTCAGCCATTCATTATTAACTGCGACAATTTCGCACAACATTTCTAGTGTTTAGGATCTCTTCCATTGCATTTGTATGGGATGTTAGATTCAATTTACGACATCAACGTTAGGATAGGTATTATTGTTATTACCGTTATTGGTATTACTGTTTATTTTAAGAAAAACAGTTTTTAAAAATTACATCACTGCTTGAAGTTTTGATGTCACTAAAAAGTATGAAACATATTCCTACACTACTTGGCAAAGAATGAAATGAACTCAATTTAGAAGAAACCAGCATGTAGGAATTAGATGCCATGTTTTGTATAGAAAACCATTCTTCTGCAAGAACAATAGGAGTTAAGACTTTGAGAGGGTACACAAAAAGCTGGAGAAACTCAGCGGGTGCAGCAGCATCTAAGGAGACTTTGAGAGTTGGTTTTCTTTCCAACTGCTTAATTCTCATGCAACTGACACTCCGTTGCCTCTGTTCATGGAAATAACAGCACCAATAAATTATTGAAAACTAGAAATATAATAATATTAGAAAGATACAGAAAAAATGGGGGGGGGGGGGGCAGACATATGCGTAAAAGCCATTTCTATCAGATTTTGCTCAAGATAACAAAATTTGAAAGGCAAGATAGAAAAGCATATTATCACAAGTCCATACATCCGTTGTCCCAAGTGTGAAGAGACAATAGAAAAGCGGAATGAAGGGATATGGGGAGAAGGCAGGTACGGGTTATTGATTGTGGATGATCAGCCATGATCACAATGAATGGCGGTGCAGCCTCGAAGGGCCAAATGGCCTCCTCCTGCACCTATTTTTCTATGTTTTCTAACACAGTATAAAAACTCATATCACTCCATGGTAAACATCACTACCAATAACAAATGACTACGTCGGAACAAAAACTGCACCCACTGTATATTTTGCTCTTCAGCACAATAGCGTTCCGTCACAAAAAGCAAGGATCAAAAGAAACTATTGATCAATTGTGCACGCAGCTGAGACAAGTTGCCGTAAAAAGTGAATTTTCGGATCTTGATCAAGAGCTAAACACACAGATCACTGAAGGATGAATATCAAAGCAACTTCGACGGAAAGCCTTTGGAAAAGAATATCAAACTATATAAGCTATTTGAGCCAGCAAGATTATTGTCACTTTCGGAGAATAAGGCAGCTGATGCCAAAAGAGCACAAAATATCACCGTGAATGGATTCAGAGGATGAAACAAACACCAGGGCAAGTTTTTTTCCCTTAAATAATCAAAATATACAATCACCAGTGTCAGCTGGATAAGCAGAAGTTAAAACAGTGTGATTACAGTGGTAGCATCTATCCCCATAAAGTAGACTGTCCTGTGGCCAGGAAAACAGTGCAGGTTGTGTGAAAACCGAAACATCTTGAGAGAAATTGTCATCCAGCAAACTCCAATGCATCAGGACTCGCGCTGATATTGAAGCGGTTGAAAAGATCAACAGCACAGACCATGACGGAAGGAACTGCAGATGCTAAATTATGGAAGAAAACACTCAAAGTGCAGGAGTAACTCAGCAGGTCAGGCAGCATCTGTGGAGGGAATAGACAGGCAATATTTTGTGTTGGCGCCCTTCTGTACTCTATGGTGGAGGGGGAAAGTTGGACATGAGAGGTGGGGACTCAATAAAGCATGCAAGGTGATCTTTTTTTATTTTTTTTAAATATTTCAAAATATACTTTATTCGAATGATAAATATATACAATACATTAACCTTTGCGGAAAATCCATCCGACATTTTCGGAGGCTGTACAATAGATCAATACAGTTTAGACATTTCTTTCCCCCAAATTTCCACAAATCAGTCCCCCACTCGTGCCACAGTGGCATGGGATACCTTCCCTTATATTGAGGGGCGTCTCCACCATACCGTACCCCCCATGTCCAGCAGCGGAAGGGCGTTAGACTGTGGCCCTCCCCCACCGAGCCTTGGCGTTGGCTGCACCGAGCTTCAGTGCGTCCCTAAAGCATGCAAGGTGATGCTTGGATACAAGTGAAGGAAGGGGGTTTGATTGCAGATTGATGGTAAGCCTGAGTAAAGCCCTTATTACCACTACTTGATGAAGCACTTGACCCCAGGTGAGAGTGAAAATCTGCATCTCATGAGTTAATGTACTGGAATTCCTCATATGGTGCAAAACATACTTGGCTTATAAAGTATGAATATGATTATGATAAAGTATGATTATGATTACGAAGTGCATATGTCAAGGTGATAAGTCAACAAATAGTGTGACCCACTGAATTATTGTGTAGGAAGGAACTGCAGATGCTGGTTTAATCCAAAGATGGACCCACATGCTGGAGAAACTCAGCGGGTCAGAGAGCATCTCTGGAGAAAAGGAATAGGTAATGTTTCGGGTCGAGACCCTTCTGGAGACAGAAGGCAGAAGAGGGTCTCGACCCGAAACATCACCTATTCTTTTTCTCCAGGGATGCCGTCTCGAGGAGACTCAGACGCTTGGAAGTTACCCAAGGGTCTGAATCTGGTTAACCCCTTGGAACCTGCTGGTATCTGATACAAAAGTTTGAGACTTAATCGTAATAGAGCTCGGCATATCAATAGATATGGATATATAATTAACATAATTACTGTTATATCTAAATATATACACTCGGAAACTTTTTTATTTTGTTTTTTCTCTTTGAAGATATATTTCTAATCAATCTATTGGAGTGCGTTTCATTTTATATATATATTTCTGAACTTTGTATTGCTCTCTCTTCCAATTAATAATAACTGGTCAAGGGAGCAGAGCGAAACATATAAAAACATCTACGGAAGTCAACAAGAATTTTTCTACCACCTGTTGGTGGTCTGTTTTTAATTATAATATCTTTATTTTTGGATATTATAATATCACTTTTTGTTTGTTAAGTATCTTTTCACGACTCTACACTTTCTGGTCTTTTTCAAGGTCTATTCTGAAGGGGAGATGCCAACAAAACTTAACAGCTGGGGATGACCATCCTCCACCTAGAGTTATGAGGTTCTTGGTTGCACCATATGAAGTAAAGGTATTAACATGATTCATAATGCAAGACAACAAAAGAAAACTGGAGGAAACACGTTCTGTAGTTGGAATATAAGGGGCGCTAATGAACCAATTAAAAGGGGTAAGATCTTTGCCCAATTAAAAGCCTTAAACAGTGATATTATTTTCTTACAAGAGACACATTTGAAATATCAAACACAGATAAGATTGAAGGCAAATTGGATTGGGCAAACAGACTACTCTTCATTTACTTCTAAATCTAGAGGTACAGCTATTATCACTCGTAAAGGTATACAAATTAAATTAAAGAATACTATAGCAGATAAAGAGGGGAGGTACATCATAGTCACGGGAGAAATTTATTCTACTCCACTTACTTTGATAAATATTTATGCTCCTAATTTTGACAACCCCCAATTCTTTAGTAAAATTTTGGATACAATTACAGAACTTAACTATCAAAATGTGATAATAGGGGGAGATTTGAATTGTGTTTTAGATCCATATCTGGATAAATCAGCAAAACAAAAAAGGATCAACATAAAATCTAAAACTAGTGAACTCCTAAACACATACATGAAAATACCAACATAACAGATGTATGGAGGATCGCTAACCTAGTAGGGAGGGAATATTCATTTTATTCAACGGTACATAAAACATATTCACGTATTGATTACTTCTTAGTGGACACGAAACTAATTCCATATACATATAATTCTAAATATCATAATAGTATTATTTCTGATCATTCCCCGCTAACTTTTTCTTTAAAATTAGATGGAATGCCTGATAAAAAATCGTTTTGGAGGTTTAACCCCCAAATCTTAAACAATTCACAAGGATGTAAATATTTAAAAGAGCAGATGGGATTCTTTTTTGAGACAAATGATACACCAGATATTTCACCCTCATCATTATGGGAAACTTTTAAGGCATTTATTAGAGGAACTATAATCTCATATCAAGATTTCCAAAATAAAAAAAATAACACTGAACAATTGCAGTTAGAACAAGAAATTAGACAATTAGATTTAGAAAATGCTAAAGAACCAACTATAGATAAACATAATAAGATAACAATACTAAAATATAAATTAAATAAAATTTTATTGGCCAGAATAATACGATTATTTCAAACTATAAAACAAGAAAATTTCGAATTTATTGATAAACCACATAAACTCTTAGCACGCCAACTGAAAAAACGGGAAACAGAAAATACAATTACTAAAATTAAATCAGACAAAGGGGAATTACTAACACTACCTAAAGATATGAATAAAAGATTTGCTCAATTTTATCAAAATTTATATACATCGAAAACCTCTGCAAATAATACTCAAATTACAAATTTCTTAGACAATTGTAATCTTCCAAAATTAAATATGGTGGAACAAGAGGGATTAGGAGCCCAGATTACACTACAGGAAATAGAAGAAACAATAAATTTGTTGAAGAATGGCAAAACGCCAGGACCAGATGGCTTTAGTAATTAATTCTATAAAAGATTCTATGAGATAATTTCTCCACGCCTGCAAGATTTATATATATATACGCTTTTAAAGAAAACAAACTACCACAAACATTAACTGAGTCAACGATTATACTTATACCAAAAAAGGATAAAGATCTAGAAGACCCAGGCTCATATAGAGCTATTGCACTCCTAAATACAGATAAAAAAATATTAGCAAAGACCCCAGCGAGAAGATTGAGTAAATATGTTAGCAAACTAATAAACCCGGACCAAACAGGGTTTATTCCAAAGAAATACTCTTTTAACAATTTGAGATGGCTGTCTAATATAATGTACTCACATAATACTGAAGAAGAACTAGCAATTATTTCATTGGATGCAGAAAAAGCTTTCGATCAAGTAGTATGGCAATATTTATCCAAAGTATTGCAAAAGCCGACGGCTAGAATACTGACTAATAATATATTATCCCCGAAATTCCAATTAGCAAGGGGCAATAGGCAGGGGTGCGTACTATCGCCCCTGCAATTTGCACTAGTGATAGAGCCTTTAGCAGAAAGTATAAGAAGTCATCCGAATATTTATGGATATAACACCAAACACTCAAATAATAAAATTTCATTATATGCAGACGACATATTATTATATATTACAAATTCGCAAATTAGCATACCAAATATACTAAACTTAATAGAGGAATTTGGTTATTTTTCAGGATATAGAATAAATTGGAACAAAAGCGAAATTATGACGATAAAACCTCAAGAGCCGACACATTTGTTGAAATTCCCCTTTAGAATTGCAACAGAAAAATTTAAGTATTTGAGCATCCAAATCACTAGGAAATATAAATCATTACTCAACGCAAACTATATGCCTTTATTAACTAAATTAAATGGGTTGATTAAATTTTGGAAAACACTGCCGATGTCCTTAATAGGCAGAATAAACGCGATAAAAATGATCTTCTTACCACAAATATTGCACCTATTTCAATCAATACCAATATACTTACCTAAAAAATTCTTTAAAAAACTAGACTCTGATATTATAAACTTCATATGGGATTATAAATCACACAGAATTTAAAAAAAAACACACTTGTGTAAATCTAAAGAATCAGGGGGACTGACACTTCCTAACTTCTTGTATTACTATTAGGCAGTGAATATTAAAAATATAATCTATTGGTTGGACAGTTCTGCCCAACAGGTAGATTGGATAAGAATGGAGAAAGAGGATTGTTCCCCTTATAATATAGGAGCGACCCTTCTTTCCCCAATGAAACTGAACAATATAAGAAGAATCCAATTATTCACAGTATAATACGAATTTGGAAACAAATAAAACTTTAAAATTAAGAAAATTATCGCTTCTTTCTTCAATATCTAATAATCCCTCATTCAAACCATCCAATATTGATAAAATGTTTATCCATTGGGAAAGAATAGGAATTAAAACGATGGGAGATATGTATGAAATGGGAAAACTTTTATCATTCCAACAATTACAACTAAAATATAATTTGAAAAGTAATCAATATTTCAAATATATTCAAATCAAGATTATTTGAAAAAATATATACAAGATATCAAACTTTAACTCCAGATTTATTGGAGGAAGGAATGAATAAAAAGGCAGAATCAAGCAATTTAATATCTTATAGAATACAATTCTAAATATAGAAACACCAATGACAGAGGCAATTAGAAGGGACTGGGAACAAGAGTTATTGATAAAAATTCCGAATGATAGATGGGAACATTTTTTATTATATGTAAATAAATGTTCAATTAATGTAAGACATAACCTAATTCAATTAAAAATTTTACATAGACTATATTATTCGAAAACTAGACTGAATAAAATATTTTCAAATGTTTCCCCCATCTGCGACAAAATGTTTAACTCAAAATGCCACTATAGCACATTCCTTTGTCTCTTGTATAGAACTGTATAAATTTTGGAATGAAATTTTTGGAATTTTTACAAAACTATTTAACACAAAATTGAACCCCAATACAGAACTGATTATCTTTGGATCAATGGAAGAGGGAAGTAAACTAACTATATTCCAAGAAGCTTTTCTTAATTACGGTCTAATAACAGCAAAAAAACCTTATACTCAAATTTTGGAAAAACGCTACCACGCCAACATTCAAAATGTGGATTTCAAACATGTCTGAAATGCTACACCTTGAAGAAATGAGATTCCTCCTACTAGGCAAAGTAAACCTATTCTTAAAGACTTGGTCTCCTTTTATCAACTCTTTACAAGCAGATGGTGCAACATAAGAAATTAAATGGTTTAGAACCGGGTGACAGATGGGCAAAAATACAAAATAGGTAGATCTCTCCTAATCTCTCTGTCCTTTACTTTCTCCTTTTCTTTCAATCTTTTTAGCTTCTTATCTTGGTCCTGTATTTCTTTGGCTATCTGTTTCTACTCGCTTGTCTATCTATTCCGACACTCTTTATTTCTTTTTTCTCTCACTGTTCTTTTATTATTAAATCAAAAGTACGAAGTTGTACAAGAATGGAAATATGTATGTATGTATTAGGCACTTAAGTACCACGCTACTGTACTTACTTCTAACAAAAATAAACAAAAAACCCAAAAAAAAGATACTGGAATCTTAAGCAAAACAAAGTGCTGGAATAATTCAGTGGATAGACACAAAAAGCTGGAGTAACTCAACGGGTCAGACGGCATCTCTGGAGAAAAAGAATAGGTGATGTTTCGGGTCGAGACCCTCTTCTGCCTTCTGTCTGCAGAAGGGTCTCAACCCAAAACATTACCTATTCCTTTTCTCCAGAGGTGCTCTCTGACCCGCTGAGTTACTCCAACTTTTTGTGTCTATCCACTGAATTATTCCAGCACTTTATGTTTTGCTCAAGATTCCAGTATCTGCCGTGCATTGTGTTACGCTTCCAATATTCTCCACCACAAAATGCTTAAATATTTCCTTACTGTTGTGCTAAACATTTGACAGTTCTGGAAATAATTTAACACAAAATTCATTCAAAATATAGGAGTGTCAATATAACATTCATTATAATTTCAGACTGCTGCGTTGAGTTTTAACACATCACCAAAGCCCAACAGAAAAGTATGCAGAAACTATAACTCTATAAATGCAGTACATAAAATGTTGACATAGACTGATACCAACTTCACAAGAATGCAAGATGTTGCTTTCTCATTATGTCCAACAACAAGTCCATACTGGAGGAGGGGAAAAAAAAAAGTGAAATTGGAAACACTGCAATAAAAGCGCTAAGTAACAGTCATTGGGCTACAAGGCAACAGCATGGAAATATCGCATTCTTACAAAGGCCAGCAAGAAATCATGGAAACTAAATAATTTTTACAATGCTTCTAGAAACGGATCACGTGGATCCATTCAACCAATGGATCGTTAATTAATACCTCTAATGTGAAACAACCACAATAAGAACTATTCTCTGCCAATAAAAACATATGTTGCTGGAACAAAAAAAATTGTGTCATTGTTTCAGGTTGAAAACCCTTCTGCAATTTTCTGTTTTTGTTTAAGACTTCCAGCATCTGCAGCTTTGTGATTCTCAGTTTTAACCATCAGTGACTGAGGTACTCTCCCCTTTGTAGGAACTGTCAGCTTCAAATTTTATAAAGTTTCCACCCCAAAGCTTCCCCATTCCCTTCCCAGCTCTTCCACAGCCTACTGTCGCCGCCTCTTCCTTTCTTCTTCCACCCACCCCCACATCATTCTGAAGAAGGGTCTTGAGCCGAAATGTCACCTATTCCTTCACTCCATAGATGATGCCTCACCCGCTGAGTTTCTCCAGCATTTTTGTCTACCCCAAAGCTTCAGAGTACCTTTGTGCTGTTTGATATTCTGGAATAACATAGTTTCAGTCAAAATATATATTTTTAAAAAGGCAAAGTTCCCAGCATATGCATCTCAACCAGCTGTAAAAGAAACACAAGGGTGTGGCACTAACCATATATCAATTACAGCACAGAAACAGGCCCTCTTGGCCCTTCCAGTCCGTGCAGAACATTTATTTTCCCCTAGAACTTCCTTGGGATTCTTAGGGCTTAGGGATTCTTAGGGAAACTTAGGATTCCTTAACAATCCTTAGTAGAATCTTAATCTTGTTGGTAGAATCTTAAGTGAAGATTCCATTTGGTGCAAAGTTGTGTCATAACCATTGTGTTTATAACTAAAATGTACAGGTTCAGGACTCTTCTTGAGAACTGGGAAGGAGAAGGAACATGGTCTGACAAGGAAGATCATTCTCATCTTAACCCTGGCATTACTTCACCCTATCAGAGAAATTCCAAATGTTCTATCCATTGCCCTCGCGGCTCACTAGTATCCATTACGTCATGACCTCTGGTGACTGATCAAGTCATTTCTTCTTATGTGCAGTAATTTATGCAGCTGTGAAGTCTTAGCTTCTAAGTGAAACCATGTTGTGATGAATATCTACAATTGTAGCTTTTTCTTTGATACTAAACCAAGTTTTGGCTAGCCGTACCCAGCTGTCCAGAGCAGATAATAACCCGGTTCTTCCCTCTTCTCCAATCTTTATAGATGTTTGATGTCATTTCTAATGTCATCATTTGGAATTACATTCCAGGTGGCAGAACACAATTTCAGTTAGTACAATCTGGTACACTTTACTTCTGAAAGATTTCAGATGAAAATTAATTTTCAAGAGAATTACACACAATATTGTAGACCTACATTTTAGATGAGGAAATCATTATTTTGTATATTTCCCAGAATTTACCTCAAACTAAAATAACTTCATATGTCCATGAATGATCACATAAACAAATGATTCACCCATCTTGTTAGTACTTTAAAGATATTTACTTATTTTTGACTATTTTTCGAAAATTGTGATGATAGAATTTAGATGCCACATTTCATGACCAACTTGTCAAAAGCATTGTGCTACTGACAGTCAAAACCACATGAGATCAAAGAAAAGGCCTGACTGAATCACCGAATCACATCCGTCTCTATTAGCACAGTTTGTACAATTCACTGAACCTTTGTGGGCAGGTGCTATAGATCTGCATGGGAAGGTAGACGCTCCGGCCCCCACGAGTCTCGGACAGATGGGGCTTGTCAGCTTTGGAAGGCAGTCCATCTAGGAGAGGGAAAACTCTAATTTAAAACCTCCACTGCCTTGTGGCCATATCCAGTCATGGAAAAGGCTCCAGGAGTAAACCTTAAGAAAATCCGGAGTCGGAGCCCCTAAGGCAGTTTGTCGTTGTCTACAACCTCGCTCTGGCAGCTCCTGCGACAGCGCTGGTGCCAAACTGTAACGGCCCTGCTGTTCCTTTGGATCGATCAGCGACGTGGAGAGGGGGGACGTGCTGCATGGACAACAGCCTGTCTTCCATATGACATCGCCCAGGCTTGCATCCGACCAGGATGCATCACCCATGGTCAGTCATGACCGAGGGGGGCCTACTGTTCCCAAAGAACATGCTGGGAATACCTCACTCTCCATCGGTTTCTGGAATTGTGAGCTACAAAATGTTCCCGACACAATCACCAGCACAGCCCTGCTATCATAGGTATGGTTAGCAACCCGCTATATAATGCCACGTAAAATTTGATAAGCAACTAGTTCCTCATCTTGCCCATCATTGCATCACATGTTACAACTTACTCTTACACCTATTTAATTAAAACAGGCACAATGTAAATCTTCTCTGCACTCTTTCTAGCTGAACAATGCTTCCTATAGCAGGGTGACTGAAGCCAAACACAGTACTCCAAATGCTGCCTCACCAGCACATAGTACAACTGTAAAGGGGCTGTCCCACCTGGGCGACCTAATCCGCGAGTTCCGGCGAGTTTGCCCTCGACTCAAACTCGCAGCATGGTCGACACGAGGTCCTAGGAGGTCTCTGTTACGCTCCTTGATGCTCAAGAGTAATCCCTGTGTACTCGAGGCTTCAACTAGGTTGCGGCGTGTTTTTCAACATGTTGAAAAATCCCCTCGAGTAAAAAAAGGTCGCCATGGACCTTTCTTTTACTCGTAGGTATAGTCGTAGTAGGTCGGCATGTTAGTCGTAGGTAATCAAGGGTAGTCGAATGTAATCATAGATAGTCTTCATCATAGTCGAAGGGAGGTCGAAGGGAGATCGAAGGAGGTCGTCTTCACTCTCCACTATTCGGTGACCAATTTTCCCAAAGTTCGTCGTAGCTAGTCGAAGTTAGTCTTCAACATAGTCGAAGGTCTTCAACATGACATTTTTTCAAACTCTCCTAAACGCTTCTAAACTCACCAATTAGGTCGCCCAAGTGGGACAGTCCCTTGACTTAACATCCCACCTTCTATACTCAATACCTTGATTGACGAAAGCCAATGTATTAAAAAACCTTCCTGACCACCAATCTACCTGTGATGTCACTTTCAAAGAACTATGTATCTGCACTCCTCGATCCCTCTGCCCTACAACACTCCCCAGATGCCCTGCCATTCACTGTGAAGATCCTGACCTGCTTTCCCAAATAGATAATGTCAACAGCTTAGCCCCCTTCAACCTTTTTGTTTGCTCCTTTAAAACACTATCAGATTGATCAATTAAATCAGTGCACTGCATTATTCAATGACATATAGTAAAAGGATTCCACATTGAATACTTTTTCTGAAAATTTTCTCTTTGACGAAACAAAGGCATTTGTCTTCATAAGTATGTATGTAGTTTTGATATTCGTTTATCTTATATGATATAATATACGATTGAACTTTATTTATTCCAGTAGGGAAATTGGTCTGCCAACGGTCATAAAATACAAGATACATGAAACATGTATGTAAGACAAAAATATAATTAATAAACATATGTGTCCTGTGCTTGGAAAACAAAATTACATTTAACATTTTAGAGGTGCCCCAAATAAAAGCACTGCATATCTTGCTCTACTGTCTGATTAACAAACAGGAACTTTTTATACACTAAGATCTTTCAAGAAAAACTGTAACTGGTATCAAGGACTCCATGCCTTAGCATTTATGGACAATCTGGAAGAACGATGGCAAAAGGTCACGAAATCCAATATCAACGAATACGATAAGATTCACAGAAAATAGCCATGGATTACACCGAAGCTCTGAATAAAATTAATATTTATCACTGGTTCATTGAGCAAAATCATAGCAGAGACGAGATAGCCTTAGATTGTCAGTGGCTGAAAAACCTAAGTGACCAATGAAACATCATTACACATATTCATCACTTCAGGGAAGTAATTCAGTCACATGTATTGAGTTTTTAAGATTCAGGACTATATTTTGACACTTGTGATATATTAATTGATTCCAGCATGCTTGACAACATTAGACACTGAGGAAGACGTTAGGGTAACATATTACAAGCAGATACTGAAAGGCTACTTCCTTCAGAGATGAAATAAGCCCATTAAAAATAATCTTGCTGAGTGGTTTGACTCACACCAAATGGCTTAAAGTTGCTGTTATTTAGATGCCTCTTTGTGGTCAAAAGTGATAAACACTTGATGAAGCTTAAATATTACCAAAGGTTGTATAAATACATTCCATGGATCGGAATTACGAGTAAACGGATACTTCAAACATGTCACAATTCCTCAACGGATTAAACTGGCTAATTTTCCTGTATCACTTTACTGATGGACTGATTTTTACAAGCAATACGTGTAAGACTAATTAGCATTTAGTCCAACACTACACCCACAGCATCAAATTTGGACCAGATCTGTAACAAACAGAATTCACAGCATGGATTCAAGCTGCTGCATAGTGCAATGAGAATTAATGGCGCTGCATGACAATGGTAAATCCTACAACTCCCGCTGAGTGTGTTTAATGATTTTTCACTCCTTCCAGATTGTTTCCATCAAACATAATTCCCAAGAACATAATCAGCATCTCTTCCTATTAATAGTGTACAGATATTTGAATATTTGCAAATAATCTGTAATTGCAAAATACACTTTCTCTCATTATTAGACTACTGACCTATGATACAACCAAAAACTGTGTCAACATCTTGCAATGTGAATGATTAATGTATAGACAGGAGGAAAGAACACAAATTACTTTTACTGACTGTAAAAATGTATTTTAAATAATTAAAAGTATACCAGCGAGATAAGTGCTAAATACAATATTCAACATAGATATTTAAATCCCTCTTCACGTATAGTAGTCAAAATAACAGAACTTCCAGATACAAACTTTGCCACAGAGAGAACAAGATAAGAGCCTGTTTGACCCAAAGGGTTAGGTAGCTTTTCACTTCTGGGAAGTGGAGTGATTCCATTGAATAAAGGCAACTCCCAGTGTAACTACGGTGATTTGTTTAGGTGCATAAAGAGGAAACCATATTCTGTCTGGACTGCAAGGCTTTGTAAGGCTTTGTGAATATTTTCTCTACTTCAGTTTTCCAAAGCTGAGAACTTAAATAATACAAACTTTACTGCAAATGTATCGGGTTAAGTTGAACGAAATAAAAAGTACTTTCAAAGATAGGTGGTTGGTTAGCTGATGTGTTTGGGTGTAGGGGAGGGTCAGCTGTGGGAAGAAGGTGTTTGCTCAATGTTGCTGCCTGTAAAATGCCATAAGCCCCCTCAATTCTGGTATTAACATGTAGTCAACTGAAGAAATCTCTGCTGTTATACTAGTGTCATCCATGTACTTGATTAATCAGATTCCGATAAGTATTTTAAAATCATATGCAGCAGGGTGCAATGAAAATTCCTTAATCACATTGTGATTGGAGTGACCTGTATATATGGTAATGATAGATGCAGTAGATACAACAATGAATGCAAAACACTGCATTGGTGCAAAGCTGCAGTGTAATCTGGAGTAAAACTAAAAATTCTCAAGTGGAATAATGGAATGACCAAATGAGATAGTTAAGAGCAGCACCTCTAGGAAAGTGGTGTTATAGATGCTTGGTTCAGGAGTCGAATTGCAAAGGGGAAGAAGCTATTCTTAGGTCCAGTTGTCCAAGTTTTCAAGCTCCTGTATCTTCTCTGAGAATGTAGAAGAAAGGAAAGGGAATGGCCAGTATGGCTGTCATCTTTGATGATACTTCTGGCCTTCCTAATGCAACGCACGATGAAGGTGACCTGGACGTAAGAAAATAATGAGCCTGTGATTGACTTGGCAGTTCAACACTCTCTGCAGGTACAGGAGATCAAGAACAAAGCAGTTCCCATACCAGATTAAGAAGCATCCCATCAGAATATTTTCTATAAGACATCTGCAAAATTTCAAGAGAATCTTCGTGGTCAGTTTTGTCAGACTTCTACGAAAGTTGCAGAGGGTCTAGAGCAGGGAACCAAGCATGCAACCTTGAGGAGCTCCAGTGTTGAAGGTCAGGGTGGAAGAAATGTAACAACTTATTCGAACAGGATGAGGCCTGCCAGTTAGGAAGTCCAGAAGCCAGAAATCTATTTCTAAAGTTAACAATAAGGAAATATACCAATCAGAATAAATTAAATACATCATTGGGATGCATTGTTGGCAATTCTAAAGATGAAATATTTATCATGAGAGCCAATCTTTGACATATTACAACACAATGTGGGCTTCTGGCCCTCATTTCTTTACTCAAGCAGAAATCCCTTCAGTCATAATTTGGATAACAGATGTTTTTGGAAAGCCTCAATTCCAATATCCAGTTTACAAACATTGTTTAATCAAATAGCATACATTGTGACAAATTGAGCTCAGCATGTTGCATGGTTTATGGAGATCATAAAGTCTCCGGGATCCCACAAGAGTCCAATATTTAGAGCTAAGGAATATAATTTTAAACAACTTCCAAAATAACTAAATTTCACACATCTGGACAAATGCTCTCCCTACTCTCTTTAGTTCCACAATATCCAGAAGTCAAATAGGATCAATTTATCAAATTACAGAAATTAATAGTTTTATGTTGAAACTGTTACACTTAAAGTTGCATGTCAATGAGAAGATTTCACCTTGACTGAAACCATGCATTACAGATCTTTCCAATAGAAACAGCTATAAAAAGGGTTATCAAATCTGTGATGGGATCTTGTAATTAACCAGATTTACAGACTTTAAAGCAGCTAAACTGC
This sequence comes from Okamejei kenojei, assembly GCA_035221665.1. Taxonomy (NCBI): domain Eukaryota; kingdom Metazoa; phylum Chordata; class Chondrichthyes; order Rajiformes; family Rajidae; genus Okamejei; species Okamejei kenojei. Next base: position 24,558,369 of record CM069165.1, on the reverse strand, counting down.
AACTATTGAGATTCTTGTAACTTAGTTTAACTATGTCTGGATGATACTAACATCGTTCTGGGGTTTGTGACAGTACACGGACTCAGCTGAAGATCAATAATATCATACATCCATAGAGCACAAAAAAAATCAACCATGGTAATTTGTTTTAATTCTAGAGACTTGTAAAAAGCTAATGCATCTTAATGATGATGTAGTGTACATCTGATTTGGGTAATTTTGAAACAAGACTGTATGACAGTCTTAAAGACGTATGGACAAACAATCTTTTTTTTTAAGTTGTAAAACTCTTGTCAAAAAGAAAAACTGCCTTGTACTATTCACAACATGCAACAAAGCAATGGTAAGTACCCCGAGCTATGTACACACTGCAAATACAAACTAAAGTTACTCACATTAACTATTTACAACGATATATAAAATTCAGTGTTGTTTAAATATTTGTTTTTTTTTAATTTTCTTCTTAAAGTGCACTTTGGGGAAAAAAAGCATCAACATATTGCCCTTCTTCTTATAGATTCAAAGCTGCATATAGAAACGTAGAAAAATAGGTGCAAGAGTAGGCCATTTGGCCCTTTGAGCCAGCACCACCATCTAATATGATCTTGGCTGATCATCTAAAATCAGTACCCCGTTCCTGCTTTTCCCCCCATATCCCTCGACTCCCTTAGCCCTAAGAGCTAAATCCAATATTATAAATATTATTGGTCACGTCTCATTTCTATCAGGGGTTCAAATATTTCAACTTAAACTTTACCATATTACGGACATCAAAGCAGCAGGTTACAACAGTGTATCATCAGAGGTGGACAGAATAACATCTGCATTGGTATTTACTTCTGCACTTTCCAAACCAAAACATTGATGAATTCCACAGCAATTAATGTTAAGGTAAGTCGGATAGGTGTCTACCCTTTTATATCAAACTGCAACAGTGCTAAGAGGACCCCTACTGCATCAAGAACACATTTACTTTCTTTCATTCTCTGTTCTTGTATTCAATTTTTCCCTGAATCTTTTTTCCACCTAAGTATACTGAATTATGGTCTAATTTATTTTTCAGGCAAATTCAAACCAGTAGATGAGAAATGTCGGTTCGACCTTTTTTCCAATGTGGAAAGTCCAGAAGTGAAAATAAACAAATGGTGATTGTCTACCGCTCCACCCACTGAAACAGCCAACCTGAACCATGTCCATTATGTGGCAACAACAGGAGACAATACCAAGTCAAATAATACTTACCTCACCAGTACTTATATTTTTAATTAGCACTCAGTACAAAGGTTTGCACATTGCAGGCTGCAATTCTGAATCAAGCTTCTAAAATGCACAGGCATCTGATTGAATTCATAACAAACAAAATGAACAAATGTAGCTCACTAAAACACTCGAGTACAATATGGCTGGCATTTCAAGACTGATACATTATACAACAGTCCTGAAAAAGTTAGTTCATAGCTAGCAACTTGTCTGCATTAGGTTTCCAGATAAATAAGAAACTCAACATATTTTCTCCTTCCACAAACAGCCTATAAATACCCTCCAAAACCCTGGAAATGTTACCAGATTTGAACAACGAAAGGCAAGGATTGATTTTCAGTAAAGAATTTTTCAGTTCAAATACTAAACAAGTATTGAAGAACCACTGGTGCAAGTACAAAACAACGGAAGCCAATAAATCTTACACAGTGACATTTCTGTGTGACCTAATGTGGAATTTTATCGAACAAAAAACAATTTTTAAAAAACCTAACCTCTTTGGCCATGTACCTCAAGCTACTTGCTGATATTTTTTCAGTTGACAAATAATTCTAAACCTCAAGACTTGCCGAGGTAGTACTGAGCATCAGAGTATAGTAATATCTGTTGGTAGCAGTTTAGGTTACAACTACTAACCTTGCTCTTAATTGCATCCATAAAACTTTTCTTAAAATCTGAATTTGTCACAAATTTGTGTGTGGAAAATATACATCTTCTAGATGCGCTGGGAAGCATCCTCAGTGATGTCACCTGGGGTCATCGGGTGTTTCGGGTCTCACAACATCAGACACCCTCGCCCAGGCGACCCAGCCGGGTTTGATCAGGCCCCGACTTGCGTCCCAGCAACAATCGCCCACGGATCAGCCATCTTAATAACCACTCTGCAGGGGTTGGGAGACTCTAGTGCGTGGAGGGACTGGGCTCTTTGGGGTGAGTCCTGGCCGGGCTCCTCCTGCGTCTCACCAGGTTCAAGGCCTGTACGCTGCATCCCTTTCTCCTTTTCCATGCATTTCATTCCTGCCTGATGGATTTTTAGGCCACGGTGGTTCATTAGGCCTTTCCGTAGCTTTGTTGGGTGTCTTTCTCACGAAAGACACAGACTGGGGTGCTAACCCAGCCTGGCCCAGGTGCCGTCTACTGTCTCTCCAGTAGTCACCAAACTATTCTTCGTTGTCACCCAGTTGAATTCAACTTCCCCAATTAGGTTTCCACTCCTTCCTGAAGAAAATAATGACTTAAACAAAAATGCATATCCTGTGTGAGTAACCAAAGCTGCCAACTTTAAGAGCTTGGAGCAAAGACTGCTTAATGTCCTCTCTAAATCTCTGTACCTCTTATCTTTCCCAAGCCGCACAAACTTTGGCCAACACTCCTGATATCTTGAAGAAACAAGGAACTGCAGATTTGCTGGTTTACCAAAGAATGTCACAAAATACTGGAGTAAATCAGGTCAGATGGCATCTCTGCATACCATGGACCAGAAGAGGGGCTTCGACCCAAAACATCACCTATCCTTGTTCTTTGGTGATACAGCCTGACCTGTGGAGTTACTAATCATGATATCTCCTTAGCTTTTGGTGAAACAAGTTTTAAAGATTTCTTGTTTTCCTACACTATTATTTACATTGATCTTGTTCACTAGGTTGGTTGTATGTCATGCTAAAGATGCTTTAAGTTGCTGAGTGTGAACATTTGATCCAACACTAGCTGCTAAATTAGGTCACATTCTCCATACTACTCATTGTAACCCATCAAATACAAGAATAATCATCAAATGAGGTTGCAAAGTGAATAGGTCTGGTTCAGGAATTGCAAGAACCAATTCTATACCTTACCAGAAATTCTCTCATCCACATCGCAAATACATCCTTACATCATTGTTTTTAACCAATGGCTCCATTAGTTTGGTGCAACAAGCCTTTTTAATGCAAGGCAAGAGATAAAACTCCCTTGTATTCGATGATGGTATCTCTTTGCCTTGAACCATGGGTATTATGGGATGTGAATGCTGGAAACATCTCCCAACGCCCATCTTAATCTGGTCTTCAATTAATGCCTGCACATATACTTCCAATGGTGATTGCAATTAGCAACAGAAATCCTAATTGGCTTCTCTTTCTATCCAGGAACTGCTGTCTTGACCCTCCAGACAATACGTAACCATACTGGTTTTGGCTGACAGCAAAACAATAATTTGTGTATTTCATGTTGTAATTTTCTATTGCCTTGGGCCTTTGTAAACTCCACTCCATTTCACATGTACCTGAAGAATTATCAAGGAATCCCAAGTCCTTTCCAACTATGATTTCGCTGACAATATTGATCCTTGCCTCTCTTCGTCTATTTGATAATGAATCAGAATACTACCAATGTCTACTATTGTGATGGTACTTGCAAAGCATTTGTTTAATATTTTTATCCTACTTCTATTCCCCATTGTTAATTCATGTGCCTCAGTTTATTGAGACTAGTATTTACTTTGGTACTGAATGTTTGCATTATTTAACCATATAACCATATAACAATTACAGCACGGAAACAGGCCCTCTCGGCCCTTCCAGTCCGTGCCGATCATTTGTTTTCCCCTAGTCCCATCTACCTGCACTCAGACCATACCCCTCCATTCCCTTCCCGTTCATATACCTATCCACTTTACTTTTAAATGTTAAAATCAATCCTGCCTCCACCACTTCTGCTGGAAGCTCATTCCACACAGCCACCACCCTCTGAGTAAAGAAGTTCCGCCTCACGTTACCCCTAAACTTCCGTCCCTTAATTCGCATGTCATGCCCTCTTGTTTGAATCTTCCCTACCCTCACAACTTACGTTTCTGACTCACAACATGACTCACAACTTATGTTTATCTTTCTTGTTATTTGACTCTCTTTCTACATTCTTTATAAACTTATTAGTTATTCCTCATTGTTTCTAAAGTTATATAAACCAAAGTTGAAAACATTTTAAGAGCAGAAAATTATAACAAAGAATTTAAATGACCTTAAGATTCCTTAACGAATTGGAGAGTCTATCATATTGCGATTACTCTTCCCTAAAGAATCACGGGGTTTTAGATTTAATACTGTCTTATGACATACTGTATCCTGACCAGGTCCACAGCTTATTTGCCTAGCAGGTAAATCAAATGCATTCTGCAAACTTTTTGTGAAGATCACATTATCTAGTATAATTGCCCACATTATATGAAGATTTCTGTCACCCAGGATTATTGCAATCCTTTTACTGTGATCATCCATCATTTCTATGTAACAGTAGAGTTACCTTCTAGAAGTCTACAGATATTTTGAACAGGTCCATAATTATGACTTAAATCCATTCAAATTGATTTTCTTTCCTGATGGATACACAATAAACTGCAGATACTGGAAATAGACACAAAATGCTGGAGTCAAGGGCCTGTCCCACTTTCACGACTAATTCACAACCTTTTTTACTCGTGGACATTCTTCATCATGCTAGAAAATCGCCTCGACCTACTTGATGCCACGAGTGCCTACGACTAGCATCACGGCCTGCTAGGACCTCGTGACTACCATGCTGCTAGTATGAGTCAAGGGCCAACTCAGCAGAGGTCGTGAATTAGGTCATGAAAGTGGGACAGGCCCTTAACTCAGTGGGTCAGGCTGCATCTCTGGAGAAAAGGAATAGGTGACGTTTCTGGTCGAGATCCTCTTCTGACTTCAGTCTGAAGAAGGATCTCATTCCAAAATGTCACCTATTCCTTTTCTCCAGAGATGCTGCCCGACCCACTGCGTTGCTCCAGCATTTTGTGTCCATCTTCGGTATAAACCACCATCTGCAGTTCTTTCCTACATGAGCAGATACTGGAATTTTGAGCAAAGCACAAAGTAATGGAATAACTCAGCGGGTCAAGAAGCATCTGTTGAGAGAATGGAGAGACGAGGTTTCATATTGGGATCCATCTTCGGACTTAATTGAATTGGCAGTAATTATGTTTAATGTAGTTTTTGTTTTAATTGTTTTTTTATGAGTAAATTTTGAATGTTTTCAAATATCTGGGGAATTCTGCAGCATTAAAAGCTTCCACAACATGAGCGGGAAGACAAACCCAGGGTGACTTTGTACTTAAAGATTTTCAGAGAGATTTTCTCAGTGGGGTTTGGTCTGGCCAAACCCATGTCACTGTTATATGGTTCGGTGTATTGCAGATCAAGGCCTTGGAGCTCAACTCCATTACGGACTCGGTCACCAACATCATCTTAATGTGAAGTGCACGGCAGCGACTCTTTCTAGTCGTAAAGTCAGTCAGTGTCTCTCTTCTCCAGCCCAGCCACTGGCAATATCAATGATGTTATCTTCCCCTGCTCAGGTTGTAGAGTAATTCTGATATTTTCTCATGTGACTGTCGGAAAACAATAAACTTGAAAACCTTTTTCACTAAAAGCCGAACTGATGGATAATAAAGCAGGAAAATTGGGATGTGCATCGCAAGTTTAGCCTCGAGGAAAACAAGCATGGCTTAGTGATGCTTTAAGTTAAAACAATGTCCGAGTCACAAAAATGCCCCAAAGAAAACATCAAGGGATGTGGAGTGTTAAACAAATGCAAAACTAGATTGGTGATTTAGGGAATGGTAGGATTTATAGATGAAAACATATTTTTACACTATAAAAACAAGGACAAAGACAGCAGGTTATTGCTGGTGTTTTACTCAGAAACACTGCATTCAGTCATGAAAACGTCATGCCCCAACCTTCAGCAGTCAATACTACTAAAAATAAACATGTTCCTCCCATCTGAAAAGCCCTGGCCTTATCTTTGCCAGGTGTCTAAAATTGTTGGTGGAATCTCAGGGGCAGGGCCTTATCACGTCACCACTCAAGGTCTCAGATCCTGACCTCCATGCTCTGGATGGCTAAAAGGGATATAGTCCTGCGTGCAGCCAACACAAAGGTGGTCAGCTTGAGGTAGGACTCCATCCAATGGAGACTGCAGGTGGCAATTCCAAATGAAGGAGATAGCTTCCAAGCAGAGGTCAACCAGCGTCTGTTGTGGAAACCCCTTTACTCAAGGAACCCACGTCTCTCGACTATCTTTTAGCTTATTTTGGAGATACAGTGCGGAACAGGCCCTTCGGCCCACCAAGTCCATGCCTGTCCAACGATCACCCCATACACTAGCACACACTGCAGACAATTTACAACTTACCAAAGCCAATTAAAACTACAAACCTGAACGTCTTTGGAATGTGGGAGGAAACTGGAGCACCCGGAGAAAACCCATGCGGTCACAGGAAGAACGTACAAACTCCATATAGACAGCACCATAGTCAAGATCGATTTTGGGTCTCTGACGCTGTGCCACCTATCCCTTCCATAGTTTGTCTTTAAACTGTGCATCTAATTCCTTCTTAAATTCAATGTCTACTTTGACTCCATTAATCACATAGTCAGCAATATGAAATGAGAAAATATTTTGCATGAAATAATTAATTGTCTCCTAATCTTCTACCAATAACAGCCCTGGTCATGTTAAGTTGGCCATGTTAAGTTTCTGAGCAGTGTTGACCTCAGAACTAAAATGGTGGAGGATGTTCCCGATGTTGGGGGCGTCCAGAACCAGGGGCCACAGTTTAAGAATAAGGGGAGTAAGCCATTTAAAACCGAGACGAGGAAACACTTTTTCTCACAGAGAGTGGTGAGTCTGTGGAATTCTCTGCCTCAGAGGGCGGTGGAGGCAGGTTCTCTGGATACTTTCAAGAGAGAGCTAGATAGGGCTCTTAAAAATAACGGAGTCGGGGGATATGGGGAGAAGGCAGGAATGGGGTACTGATTGGGAATGATCAGCCATGATCACATTGAATGGCGTGCTGGCTCGAAGGGCCAAATGGCCTACTCCTGCACCTATTGTATATTGTCTATTGTGAATCAAAGGCAATGCACCTCCGAGTTGTTTGATTCTCCCTTGTTGGAAATAGTTGTTTTTGCAATAATCTAACAAGACTTTCCACCTGGTTGTCCTATCCTGTCTGCCTTCTAGTTCTTGTTGCACCTGTACATTGGGTGCTTCAATGTTTGAGTGGCTGCAAACAACTCCATTTCTGACCTTATGATGGAGCAAAGACTTTTGATGAAGGACCTAAAGGTGACTGAGGGTAGGACGTAGGCCTACAAAACTCCATCAGCCATGCCCTGACCTGGAGGCGATGCGAACAACATGCATGTTTGTGTGCAATGAAAGGAGGAAAATGTTGGACACACTCAACATGTCATAAGGAACAGTAGAATGAGGAGATTCGGCCTATCAAGTCTACTCTGCCATTCAATCATGACTGTTCAATCTCTCCCTCCTAACCCCATTCTCCTGCCTTCTCCCCATAACCTCTGACACATGTACTAATCAAGAATCTATCTATCTATCTCTGCCACAAAAATCCCACACATTCACCACCCTCTGACTAAATACTTTCTAAAAAAATATCTTTTAAATTCTGAGGCTATGCCCTCTAGTTCTAGACTCTCCCACTAATGGAAATATCCTCTCCACATCCATGTCTGGAAGAATCTATGGAAAGAAACAGTTAACATTTCCCAGGCTCCCAGACCTGCTGAGTGCTTTCTGCATTTTCTTCTTTTATTTCTGATTTCCAGCATCTGCAGTTTTTCTCTTCAACCTTGATGCAATGTTTGACTCCATCCAATGGAGATTTTATCAAGGTTATGGGGAGAAGACGGGAGAATGGGGTTGAGAGGGAAAGATAGGTCAGCCATGATTGAATGGTGGTAAACTTGATAGGCTGTATGGCCTAATTCTGCCCCTGGAACTTATGGTCTTATGAATTTTTGAGTTGCTTCTCTGGGTTTTAATATACCAAACACCTTGCTGGCGGTCTAGGGGAGACCAGTAGTTTGGGAGAAGATTGTAGTGACAAAGAAGTGAGATGAATTAACTACCAGGGGTCCACCCTCACGGTGAAACCAAGCGTAGGCTTGGCGATCGTTTCACCAAACACCTCCGCTCGGTCCGCATTAACGAAACCTGATCTCCCTTTTTTTTTAAATTTGTTTTTTTGCTTTTATTGTTTGTTTATTTTTGTTAGAAGTACAATAGTGTGGTACTTGAGTAACTAATACATACAGACATACATACATATTTCCATTCTTGTACAACCTCATACTTTTGATTTAATAATAAAACAGTGAGAGAAAAAAGAAATAAAGAGTGTCGGAATAGATAGTCAAGCGAGTAGAAACAGAAAGCAAAAGAAATAAAGGATAGAGATGAGAAGTTAAAAGATTGAAAAAAAAGGAGAAAGTAAAGAAAAGAAAGATTAGGATACCAATCTCGTTTTTTTTTGGGGGGTTTTTTGCCCATCCGTCATCCGGTTCTAAACCATTTAATTTCTAAGGTTATGTTATGTTGCACCATATGCTTGTAAAAAGTTGATAAAAGGAGACCAAATCTTTAAGAATAGGTCTACTTTGCCTAGTAGGAGGAATCTCATTTCTTCAAGATGCAGCGTTTCAGACATACTTGAAACCCACATTTTGAATGTTGGCGTGGGTGCGTTTTTCCAAAATTTGAGCATAAGTTTTTTTGCTGTTATTAGACCGTAATTAAGAAAAGCTTCTTGGAATATAGTTAGTTTACTTCCCTCTTCTATTGATCCAAAGATAATCAGTTCTGTATTGGGGTTCAATTTTGTGTTAAATAGTTTTGTAAAAATTCCAAAAATATAATTCCAAAATTTATACAGTTTTGTACAAGAGACAAAGGAATGTGCTATAGTGGCATTTTGAGTTAAACATTTGTCGCAGATGGGGGAAACATTTGAAAATATTTTATTCAGACTAGTTTTCGAATAATATAATCTATGTAAAATTTTAAATTGAATTAGGTTGCGTCTTACATTCATTGAGCATTTGTTTACATATAATAAATTTTTATCCCATCTATCGTCCGGAATTTTTATCAATAATTCTTGTTCCCAGTCCCTTCTAATTGCCTCTGTCGTTGGTGTTTCTATATTTAGAATTATATTATATGTAAGATATTAAATTGCTTGATTCTGCCTTTCTATTCATTCCTTCCTCCAATAAATCTGGGGTTGAAGTTTGATATCCTTGTATATACTTTTTCAAATAATCTTGAATTTGAAGATTGTTATGTGGCTCAGCAGTTACCCCTCCCATTCACAATCTGACCTTTCTGGCCTGAGCCTCCTCCATGGCCAGAGTGAGCACCACCTGAAATTGGAGGAGCAGCACCTCATATTCCGCATGGGCAGTTTACACCCTAGCGGCATAAACATTGACTTCTCCAATTTCCGGTAACCCTTACCGTCTCCTCCCTCAGCCCTCGGGCTCCTCCTCTAACTTTTTCCTTCCCGCCCCCCCCCCACCCTGCATCAGTCTGAAGAAGGGTTTTAGCCCGAAACGTTGCCCATTTCCTTCGCTCCATAGATGCTGCTGCGCCCACTGAGTTTCTCCAGCACTCTTGTCTACCTTCGATTTTCCAGCATCTGCAGTTCCTTCTTAAAACCCTCTTGGTGAATTCAACTGCTGGAATCTATTACATTATACTGTCAACCCTTGTGTTTTCCTAAATCACATACATAGTGTGCAGCAAAAGGTTTGCTCAAGAGAATTTTAAACTCTTGCCATCCAAACACATCTTATGTACCATCAATCACCTATGCAGAATCACAACATATGCCTGCATAACGCAAAATCAGTCCGCTCACCTTTACCCAGTCGCACATCTAAACCCCCAATGTTTTCTGCCATGTGCACATTAAAACCTTGAGCCCAATGTCGCTGAGAAATAGGAATCAAAGCTACATTTATGAATCTTATTGAGCAATAAAAGAAAGTAATTGTTTTCTGTTTGACACTGATATACCAAAGCCACCAATTCCAGGCAAGAGCACTAGCAGCAGTAATTTAATTGGAATGCAAAATAAACTGTATTGTCGAGAGTTGTAAGCTGCAAAGTAGTGGGTTTGGTTAGGTCCAGCACGGAGGTTTCAAGTGATAGAGACATAGAAAAATAGGTGCAGGAGTAGACTATTTGGCCCTTTGAGCCAGCACCGCCATTCAATATGATCATGGCTGATCATCTAAAATCAGTACCCCGTTCCTACTTTTTCCCCAAATCCCTTGATGAACATAAATCTATTGGTCGTTTCTGTACCAAATGCATACTTAGCTGCCCTGCTCAGTCTATTGTTGGCATTTTATTTTACTGTTTCATTCAATTCTCCTCACCTTTCTTTGCCCCGCTATGAAGATCATTACCTATCTCAGCAGGAACTTTGCTCACGAGAAATGAGAACATTTACCTGTGACTACCAGATCAGCTGCCTGGCTACTCATGCAGAGCCACTAATAGTCCAACATATCCCACAGGTTAGCTTCCTCTTGTAAATCATTAACTCAGCAATATTGCACTCACTGACTCCTCAACAGATACAGGCAATTTTCTCTTCAAAACAATTTATTTTACAGTTTAAATAATATTCAGGTCCAGAATTATTTATGAATGGGATAAAGAATAAATTAGACTTTTTGAAATCTAATAATCAAAAAGCACCAACCTCATCTTACTACAGAGCCCATGAGCAAACAAATTACTCGTTTGTCATGCTGAATAAACAAATAAATGGGGACGGTGCAAAGAGAGTCCCGATTGAAATCTGAACCTAAATTGAAGATTAGAATCAGTTTCATCAAGTGCCGAGTTATGCAAGGGCTCGGGTCACAAGAGCAGCAGCCCAGGGGTCCCTTGTGAAGCAGCCGTCGATGCCGCACACGTTTTCGGTCCACATGGTTATCCATCATTGCTCAGTGGAGTATTAGGAATTAAATTGGTGGAGGAATCCAGCTCTACTTGCATTCGAACCTTTGGCACAGACCTGGCAATAAGGAATTCCTTTACACAACAAAGTGCATTGGCAGGGAAAAAGAAAGAAATATGCTTCAAATTCCATTCTGAATAACAACATATTTTTAGGAAACCATATTGCAATGTACACTAATAATTTCAGCATCAACTTTTAAGTGGAAACAATATTAAATAATTAATATATTAATGGAGACACCATGGACTGAAGATACAACCTGATGTGAATAGGCAATGTTTCAAGTTGAGACCTTCTTCAGACTATTTGTAGTTCGGGGGGGTGGGGGAGAGCTGGATGCGAGGTGGGGGCTAGAGAAAGCCAGTCAAGTGATAGGTGGATGTAGGTGAGAGGGAATTTGATTGGCAGACAGTTGAACGAAGGCCAGACATCAAAAGACAAAAGGCAATGAGATAAGGAGAGAAGGGGCATGAAATGTGATGCCAGAAGATGGGATATAGATGTGGACACATCAATCTCATGACCAGACACAGAGCCAGATCTCGTTAATGACATTGGGACAAGTACATGCACAGGAAATGTTTAGTGGGATAAAGGCAGGTGGGACTGGTGTAGATGGAGAAGCTTGCTCAGCATGAGCTCGGTGGGCTGAAGAGCCTGTTTCCATGGTGTATGACTCTTGACTCAGTGTTTCGTACTGCCCATCATTACAATTGCATTTTAAGAATGAACCCTCTTTATAAAGCTAACAAAATTGTAATCAACTTTTACTGAAAATCAGTGATGCTGTATGATTTATTATTACCACCAATGTGCTGCTTTGTAATGCTGTTTTAAAAATGAAAAAAACAAATATGAATTCTGAGTAATATAAATTATTGGTCAAACACATTGGCTACTATGTTTCAATCAGTTAATATCTAATCATAACTTGAGATTGTGATGTTTTCAAGATGCATGAACAGAAATTGAACAATTTTATTTGTTTAAGAAAGAACTGCAGATGCTGGAAAAATCAAAGGTAGACAAAAGTGCTGGAGAAACTCAGCAGGTGAGGTGGCATCTATGGAGTGAAGGAATAGGTGATGTTTCAGGTCAAGATCCTGCTTCAGACAAATTTTATTTGTTTAAGCAGTTTCTGAGGAGGTCAGGTCTGCAGTGTAAATCTGCCCACAATCCAACACCAATTGTCATTAATCTTCCAGACTGACATTGGCTACATGGATAGCAATGTTGCAAATGGATAGGTTTAAGGGCCTGTCCCACTTGGCCGTCATTTACGCGACAGGCCGGTCGGTTAATTAACAATCTAAGTGGGACAGGCCCTTTAGATTGTTAATTAGATGGAGCTTTACACAAAGAACATTACTTGGCTAGTGTGTGGAGAACTCAGTTGCACACTTGGCTTGTATTAAACCTGGCTTTTCTTCATAGCGGTTGGGTCCTTTACAATGAAGAATAAAACTAACATGTCTCCACCACACAACCCCTCAATTCCCTCCAAAAAAAAAAAAACTTGAACTAATGAAAAGTGTCAAAATTCATTTTCAACGCAGTAACGAGTGTATCAAAGAGATAATGATTTTACATACGCACAGAAGATCAAATCAGTTATTTTGCCTCAAAAAACTAAATTCATGCAATTTTAGGCTCAAGGTGAAATTAGTTTACCCATCTTTACCCACAAACAAGTCTGCAGTGTGGAGCTGATGGTTAATTCCCCATGGCATAAAGTATTGGCAGAGTGGATGAAGTTATTGGGAAATTTAATGTCATTATGACTTAATACGGTAAAAATATAAAATCTATTCTAAAATGTTCATAGATTGCGATATAGCTATGAAGCAGGAAAATTATAGGGGTTTACAAAAACAAAATACTGCAGGTGCTGGAAATCGGAAATAAAAGCAGAAAATGCATATTATTCACCTATTATTAAAAGAGAAGCGTTGTTTGTTTCAGGCTGTTCATTAGAACAGCACCTTAAATCAGTTATACACATTGCTTATCAGGATAATTAAAACTTAAGCGCAGATGGTTTATAAGAGCCACCCGGGATTATTTTATCATTGGTGATGTCTTCAATCATCTTTGCATGATCTTGGCTCAGCTGTAAACTGGAGGTTTGTAGTTTCAAACTATACGCCAATATATGAGCAACACTTCAATGGTGATAATTTGTGCAGTAATGAGGGTGAGTTCCATTCATTGAAATACCCAAGTCTTGAGAGAAGAGATGTTCCAAGGAGTGAGGTTCTAAGCAGCAATCTGAAGTCTCATCAACATCCAAGATATGCCTCCAAAGTCATGAGATATGCATCTGAACTATGACCACCAATATAGACTATCTAATCAATGTTTACTGTTTGTTGGACCTCACTGCATTCTCATAATTAATAAACTTTTGCCAAATTTGCCAAACAATTGATCCCAGAGGATGTGTCTTTTCCCATCTTCAAGTATTCATTTTGCATGTGAGTCAGCCACACAAAGGAGACTCGTATAAAGACAAGGAATCAACTGATCCTGAAATAGAGTTTGTGACTTCAGGCATCTGCTTTTCTGCCGGGGGGGGGGGGGGGGGGGGGGGGATCTTTTTCTTCCTCGAAAGTCATCAGTGTTTGAATTATTTGTCTGTACATAGGGGTACCTTCAGTAGCTTGCAATCTAAGGAGAAGATGACCAAACAAAGGAGGAAGGAAGACTGAACTTTATTGCCTTCCATCACAGTGAGGAATGTTAAATCCACTGTGGTGGATGTTTATGTTGAACTTTATTTTATGTGCTGTGTATATTTTTGCTTTTTACTTGGTATGGCTGTATGGCAAATCAAATTTCACTGTACTTTAATTGGTACGTGACAACTAAATTGAATCTCGAATCTTAAATATCCTCTCCTTTTGTGCTGCAATACTAGAGATCACCTGAATGCCTCTCTACGCTGCACAGTAAAAAGCAAAACGTGCTCAGCGTGGGGTCAAGCGCAATTGAGTATCATACCACAATGGGGCAAACCTTGCTGTGTTTCTAGATTTTCCCGCAAGATGAATAAATGAGCAGAACTACGATTAAAGCCAGCCCGTTTGATGTAACGGACACCAAATTTGAGAGAAAAATAGAATTGAAGTTTGCTCAACAACCTCTCATTTCTGATCACCCCTCATTCTTTTCACCATTGTTCAGTTTCACAAACAGCAAGGAGAATTCAAGACTGCCCGAAAAGGGTCTACATTTAATGCTCTTAAACCATCTTATCATTAGGGTCTGAAAGGGGTGGAAGATTGCAACCTTCACGTGGTCCGCCCTGCTTTGACTAATGCAATCAACTCGACGTGCACAAACGGAAGATCAAACAGAACAAATCGCCCAACAACTTTAGGCTCTGCACACCACACGAAAGAAGAAGGGTCTGAAAAAGCGTCCCAACCCAAAATGTCACCTATCCAAAGATGCTGACCGACCCACTGTGTTACTTACCATTAGCTACTTTCCCTTCTCAGCAACTAATATCCAAATTTAAAATCTCTTTTAATATTCTGTGCAACATCCACAAATTGCTCCTTCGTGTTACAGTAAGCTGACAACCTTGTTGAAGATAACGTGGCCTCGCAGTGATTTAAACCTCACACAGTTGCGTGACAGCACAAAACAGAGTACCATAATTATTCTATCCTGGTAAACTACCAAATAATGTCATGAGGTTACCTGTCACGCTCTGCGCTCCAACTTCCCTTCATTATGTTTTAAGTATGTGGTTTGCACGTAAATTCATTTGTTTGCAAGGAAATGTGTATTGGTTTATCAAAAATAATTTTGCATTGAATTAAGATACGGTTAAGCAATCTGCTACTCAAGGTTAAAAATGCACAATTATAAACTGCTTGTTTGTCATGTTCAATTTTTTTACAACATGTTACACTGCAATAACCATAACAGGATCTAAATTGTTATCGGGACATTAAACATCCACAGTAGTTCACACAGGCACCCTGCCCAAATAATTCAGAGAGAGGAAACTACTCTCAATTTTTCCAGTCTACCATTGATGTAAACCGCATTTGTGCAGCTTGTGTATTTAGACAATTGGTTAAATAAATTACTTCCATCCTGGCTGCTGCTGGCACTTCTGTTAAGAGTCATATCTGTTTTAATTGTCTTGATGTCTATACTGAGCTTGAGTTTCTTTGTCTCTTTCCTGCTTTAGCATCCTGTATATATAAGGGAAAGGTACATCCAAATAAAATAGAGTTCAGCACTAGGTACGCAATTATTTACTGTATAACAAAGCACACCAGCCTGATTTACTCTCCTATTTCCTATTATTAAAACAATTCATCTTATTGTTTTAATGATTAACAGTCTTATCCACGTTTTGACATTTTAAGCCAATCGAGACACGTTACAATAAAATGTTCAGACATTATTCATTAAGAGTCAGTATTTTATTCCAGGCCAGGGTTTGTGTCTTTCACAACTAAACAGTCTGGTGCAGTGAGTGATTTATGGCCTTGTTGTAATAACGATGGGAAAGACTCATTAACATATTGACAGGTCTGAGGATGGATTATCGACATTGATTATTTCATGGCCCACTGATACCCATTTGTAAAAAGAACCAAGAAGATGGTCTCACTTTACCCGAAATCTTTTACGAGCAGACAGTATTTTAAGTATTAGTAACTTGGGAGTTGCACTCATTATTCATTGCCTGTAACTGCATCCTGAAGCAGCAAACTAGGGATGTCAGTATTTCAGTCCATTCTTTATCAACGCTCCAATTTCTCAAGCCCATCATGGCTATGTCTAAAAAAAAAAAATTGATGATTGCCAGCATTTAGCAGGGATTGGTGCTATGCAAAAAGCAAGGATTTCTATCGAGTGAATGATATATAGAATTCTCTTTATTACCACAATAAAACTTACTGACATTTCAATACTTCTGCAAATAGCATTATAGTGCCAGTCTTCAGATTGGGGTTGGAAATTAAGTGGTAAATTATTTGAAAGTGTACTTTTGAATATAATGTGATTTATTGGCCAAGAAGAAAGGTCTTTGTATTAGACAGAATGACTCTAAAATGCTGAACCCAGGCTGCCTCGCCCACTAACAGCTAGGTTACCGACAAGGTCAAGTTGATGTCAGATTCAGCAAATTTACATCCGATAACCATTGAAAACTAACAAGTGAAAGACTATTACCCACTGAGTAGAGATTTGGTTAATGACTTTGCTTCTGTACATCCATCTTGCAACGTGAAAAATATAGCACTCGCTTTCAAAGCCTACAGCGCCTTCCTCTATTTATTTCAACACTGTAATGCAACTCGACAGATTTTCATGCTCATTCCGATGTCACCTTTCTAAAATAAAACATACTGGCGGAATAACAAGTAAAAAGGAAATTTGCATTCAGAATCATTGTAACAATAAGCTTAATCATAGCAGAGATTGAAACTGCCCATGGGACTAAATGAAAATATAATTTTAATACAAATTAATACAGTGAACCCTCGTTTTTATGGACCTCTTTATAACAGATTTCTGTTGTAGCGGATGGATGGAGCGACCGACCTTCACTGCCAGACTGGGCTTGTGTTCCCACCCCTTCCCACACCACCTCTCAGTCGCTTCCATGCCAGGCCGACTGCTGCCACCAGTCCCACACACCTTCCTCAGTCACTTCCAAACCATGCCTGCCGCAACCGCCAACCATTACCTGCACCCTGGCTGCTCACGGGCCGCGACCGTTGACTCTGCCAATCCTCGCCTCCTCTCTTGCCGGCAGCAGGCCAGGGCCATCAACTCGTCTATATTTCACGCCCAGTTCCAGACTGGGATTCTGAAGAAGGCTCGCGATCCGAAACATCACCTATCCATGGTTTCCAGAGATGCGGTCTGACCGGCCGAGTTACTCCAGCACTTTGTGTCCTTCTGCGAATTAACCAACGTCTGCAGCTGTTGCTTCTACTACTTATACAATGGGAATCCCTAATTCGATTAAAGTGGGCAATCGGCAATAATGGACACCATTTCCCCTTCCCCATGGTCCATTATAACGAGGGTTTACTGTATTTTGCTTTGTAGTAAACTCTTTGGCCAACTTGCAGATGCACAACCTTAATGAATGTACATTGGAATATATGGCCAATATGGTTCATTTTTCTGTACCATTTGTAGTTTTTGCCTTGCAAAGCAAAAAGGAAAATAGGTTTCAGATAATTATTTTCCTGTTTTCAGGAGAAAAAAATTATAGTGAGGGTAAACACAGCACCCATTTTGTTCACTGCAAGAGTACACAAAACAATTAAGTGCACGATTTTAAATAAATCACTTGAGGTATAAATGTTGGCCATAACACCAGGAGAATTTATCTATCTGCACATAATGCCAGAAATACTTTTCGCAGACACAAGATTGTAGGTGGAATCTGAATTTAACATTCCACTCAAAATGTGGTACCTTTAACAGTGGAGCTTTCTCTCAGTACTTCAGTGAAATGACACCAAGTGCCTGGAGTAACTCAGCGGGTCAGGCAGCAACCCTGGAGAACATGGATAGGTGACGCATCAGGTCAGGACCCTTCCTCAGACCCAAAACATCACCTATCCACGTTCTTCAGGGATGATGTATCACCGCTGGGTTACTCGAGCATTTTGTGCCTTTCCTTGGTAAACCAGCATCTGTGGTTCCTTGTCTCTATGCTCGAGTGGAATGTCAGTCCAGATGATGTACAAGTGAATGGAGCTTAAACCCACAACCGTCCGAGTCAGGGAAGTGTGCTCCATTAGAGTCAAAGTTGACAGTCAATCAACAACACACAATGATTTCCATATTCAAGGAACAGGTCTGAATTTCACCCAGCTTCACATGGTGACTGCAATGACTGCATGACTGAAGCAAAGCAAGAATTTCATTGTCCTATCAGGGACACATGACAATAAACTCTCTTGAATCTTGACGAGAAATTTTGGATATTTTCTAATGATCAATGTACAACACAGTGGTGCCGCTGGTCGTGGTGCTGCCTGGTTCCATCCTGACCTCGGTGCTGTCTGTGTGGAGTTTGCACGTTCTCCCTGTGACTGCATGGGTTTGCTCCGAGTACTCTGGTTTCCTCCCGCATTCCAAGGACTTGTGGGTTTGTAAGTTAATTGGCCTCTGCAAAATTGCAAAAAAACAGGTGTGGGGAGTGTGTACGAAAGTGAGATAACAGAACTAGTGTGAATGTGTGATGGATGGTTGCCATGGGGCCAGTGGGCCGAAGAGCCTGTTTCCATAAACTCTAGACAATCTTTTTTGCAATTGATAATTAAAATGGCTCAATTGGTTCTTTCTGCACCTCACGCCTGTTCTTTACCGCGTCGACCATGGTTATTTTGACCACTGCAGCGCCAACTGCAAATGAAACATAGCAAAAAAGCGATTCTGAGGCCTGTTTGTGAGAATTTCACAGCTAATCACACACAAGACTGATTCACTGCTCACCTCTCTGTTCACCCATTTTTCATATCATACTTTTCAATGCCCCTGTCAGCAGTCTTCTCGAAGGTCAAATGAAGGAAATGATAGCAGGTTCTTCATATAAACAATTTTTTTCCAACATTTGTAATAACAAAACATTGAACAAAAATTTCAAAAATGGTACATACCATCATTAGTGACTAAACTGAAATCTATTCATATTTTGCACGGATGCATGTTCTGTTAGCACTAACTAAATTGCTGTGGGATCAGAGTACTTGAATACTTTAGCAGGCAATTCCTCTCTGTCTTTCATTCTGTTTGTCTGTGTTAAATTCCCCTCTGCCCTCATCCATTCTCACATCCAGTTCCTGGCTTTGTCCATCCATCAATCCCAGCACTTTGTCAGTGTTGACTTCATCCTGGCGCTTGCAATCACGTCCAAGCTATCCTACTGCCACTTGGGAGCTTTTCTACTCCCATCTGTGTCTCCCCAATCTGCTGACTGAGGGGTTGATGCTTGTCGTTTTCTATTGCATAGACCAGCAAAAACACTAATACTGGACCTGATTTCTCGATGCCACTGTTCACCTTGCACAAAGTACACTCACTGAATTTCGAAAACAATTTTTACACAAGTCAAGCTGCAACTCAATTTGTCTTCTCTTCTCCCATATATCAATAGAAATCACAGGAAGAAAATGCATCACTAATTAAGGGTTGATAAGCTCTATGTCAAGTGCAGTTTAGATGGTGAGCAATAAAACCTGCATGGACTTTTTTTTTTAAATGGAGGCAGCACTTACAGAATGATAAAGGCACTGAGAAAAAAAATGTTCTCCACTGTGAGGCCATTTACATTAGACAAGTCTAATTAGATAGCAACAAAATTTTATTAATAGGATGGACATTATGGAATGAGCTTGTTATAAATGGGCCCTGTCAAAGCCTTATTCAGCTACCAAATGAGTATTCTCAGTTCACTGACCACATCTGAAGTATCACCACTGGTGCCAGATAACAAATGATTGCTATTAACCGTATTGTTAGTAATGATGGCTAAAAACAAACAAAAACCCATAAATAACAATCTCCGGGAAAAAAAATTAACCCATAAACCTGATAGATACCCAGCTGAAAAATAATAAATGGCAGTTTTTATCCTGCAGAGACAAGTAAGAGACTGCTTCTCTGTCATTAATACATTTTCAAACTAAGAATTACATTCTGATATATAATTAGCAACACTCTTAGTTAATAATTTTATTGCTTTGCAGACTGTGAAATTTCTATTCATGTGTTACCTATTGATTACAAAATAAATGCTTCAAACTGCGTCTTAGCAGTCCAAAGCAACAAACAGTCCTGACAACAACTTGAACCTGACTGTGTTTTTTTTTAAACAGGACACAAAACAAATTTCTCGTATTAATTAATGCATGTCACAGATCCACAGTCCAGCCAGAACAAATCTTTCCAAAACGTGAGCTGTGCTTATCCCAGCTGCCATACGAATTCTGCGCTCGTGTGCGCAGAAGTGCTGATAGCAACGTGATTCTGTTTCACTATTAGGTGCATGCTGCAGGAAAGAAATTAAATCCCAATGTTAGCATAATTTGGGAAAATGTTATTTTAAGTTCCTCACAAAGATTAGGACAAGATCTACAAGAGCAAAGAAATACCCAGATTAGTGTTAAATTATCACCTGTAATATGATGGTTAAAAAATATAGTTAACTGTATAAATTTGGCAAATATCTCAGTGGTGTGAAGCACAAAGATATTAAAAAACCATAAAACCAGTGATGAAAAAAAATTACTGAATCACCTTGCAGCCAATTTTTTACTGTTAAACTGCAAACCTGCAAAATACTATACTGTGTTGAAATAATGTAAAGGAAACCCATAAATTTAAGCTTTATGTTCTGTGAACAAATATGAAAAAGGCATCAAAATAATGAAAGATTGTTTATGTATTCTGGCATGAAATGGGAACATGTTATGAGAAAGCTTCGGCAGAGACAAATGGACTGAGCTGACAGGACAGTATTCATCCTGCATGGAACAGCAGACGTCCTGCTAGTGGTGGTCGACAGAACAATAAATCAAGGGCTGGCAATGCTGTACCTACAGCTTATTACATCCAAGATGACAAATAAATAATAATCCCTGTCATAGTGGCTCTTTGCTCAAGGACTGAGCCCGAAACCTTTTGCGCATCATTCCTGACCTTAACTGAAAACACTGGAACAAGGAATTGAAGGCCATGGTTTTGTGAGCTCGTGAAACTTGGGAGACACGGCACCAAACTGGGGCTGGAGGGAAAGGTCACCAAGTGCGTTACTAAACATATTGCAAATAAACGCGACAAATATTATTTGAGTTTGCAATGGGATACATCAAACCCTCATCCTCGAGGCGGGAACAGATGCAATTTGCACACATTATAAATGGTTAATATCCAGATAATTACTAAAAACATTTCTGTAGCTTCCTCGACATCAATGTGAATAGAATGAAAGGTGAAATCACATTGCAAAACTTTGTAACTTCAGAGCTCGGATTTATTTTAAATATTTGAGTCTCCCACCGCCCACAATTTTGGCATTTGATTATAAACAACTCCGTAATAAAAACAAGAGCTGCCTTCACCTTCTGTTTGAAACACTCTGCTAAATCACAGAAGTGACTTTCAACATGCTGATCCTAAATATTTCATGGCTCTATTTTATTCTGACATTTGTAGATGACTTAAGTGTTACAAAGGAAATAAAATGCTGATTAAAGAGTCCACTGTCATAAAGGTTACTGAATTGTAAATGGCCCTTTCCATCTTACTGTTAATAGGTATATAGCTGTAAACATCATGAAGGATGTGACAGGAGGCCTGTGCGTTCCTTTAGGAGTCATATAAACATTAATCACTGAATCACCAAGCCATGCTTAATTGCAAGTTGTATATCACACAAATCCATGGTAAGGAGGAGGAAACTCATTATTGCTGCTTCATAACTACTGGGTACTTCTCGTTTTAACCTCTGCACACCTGGGACAGTTTGAATGCCTGACAATGGGAATGCAGAGTAGGCAATAAACCTCTAATTGTGCCAGCAAAAGGAGTCTGCTGATTCTCCACGAACCGTTTTAGCATTCTGAGATGGTGCAGCGCGGCTTGCTTCTACTGTGAGAACACCCTCTGGTGAGCATGCTCGAGAAGAAATAAAGGCACATACATTTCTCTTTTTCTTCTTTTTTTACGAGTTAACGTTAAAAACCATTAAACTTGTTTTCTTCAATGCTGAAAAATTTAAGCCTTTGAGAGAAAATTATCCTGGATTCTATTGTGATCTTGTACGGTTATAGTCAGGATACTAATGAAAGCAGGTTGATGAATGACTCGCTGGTGTTGGCAGGCATTCTTCTCTTAGAAGTGCACTAAACTGATGCAGCTCGAAGAGAATAAGGAGCATTAAGTCATTATATCAATTTTTGTTACCCAGATACTTCAGTTCCAGTTAAGATTTGACAGCTCGTATAAAACAAGGCAAGAACGTCATATGATCCTATCAATCAAACTTTGCCACAGATAGATTGCCTATCATGCAAATACAATCAGCAGATTCAGTTTGTAGTTTTATGTTCCCTCATTAAAGGGTATCAGGGAATTCCACCATAAATCTGTTAATTGCTATCAGGTTAATATAATAATTTTTGAAAAGTAGTGGCAAAAACTGATTGGTTGTAGCAAGGTACACTTACATGTGTTGTCACAAAGCTTGTCCTATAATTGACTTTTACAAACCACGGTAGGGCAAAGTGCCACAAATATTTGGATCTGTTGTGGTCCTTTAGCAACTGACAACCATAAAGTATTGCACAAATAGGAGATGATTTATTTTCTAGACTTTATTCAATGGCATGAAATACTCTTGCTTTGTAACTAATTAACTCGCAGCTCCAAGCAGTTTGTTTTCTAAATCAGAATTATGGCAGCAAGTGCTCTAGATCACAGAAAGTGCTCCCATATGGATACTCCACGAATGATGGTAGCTAATTGGAAAAAAAAGAAAAGCATTACGTTACTTTTCACAAACATAGCAAGCTCCAGTGTTTAAATTGGCACCACAAACAAACAGGAAATGCTTAACTATTGAAATGAATGGGAAGAGTTTCAAAGATCCAGGCTGGTCAAGATTCAGAAAACCACACAAACATGCATTCCCTCAACCATGTTCTGTTGTCTTGCTACATGAGAATAGAGCCACTCTTAAAACAAAAGTAGATTTGACTGTAAAAAGATAGGGGAACCATGGCTTGAAGTAGATTAAAGCTAAAATGCATCTTGCAATGCTCAAATTTACTTTGAAAGAATTGTCGAATTTGACTCGTGAACTTCCATCCAAAGCATGTAATTATGCAATTTAATTACAAATAATCCACTAAATTATAAAGCGCTCATCCTCCCTTTCAATAACATTTTCCAATGGTGTTTAAAAAAGAGTTTGTACTTCATTATTATCCACACACAGTGCAAGGCAGTGTTAAAACTGACAGAATGCTCGATGTTAATATTCAATAGCAAACCCTACATAACATACATGCTCTGGACTTTTTGAAAAAACACCTGTGGTACAAGAAGATGACAGATGCTTCGAAATAGTATGATTGCTCGCTCTTCGTAAACCTTTTAGCTGTAACAATTACATCACAAATGATGGCCATTACACATCTCTCTAACTGCTCATTTGAATAAAATAGCAGCCTAACGACAGGCAAGTACTTTAAAAACATTATTTTTTTTCCCCCTTTTGTAAATTCCATTTTCTTTGCAATTAAACTCATAAGAGCTCAATGCTTGCCACAGAAACTTGAAATCAGTTTGGGGAAACTACAAAATAGAAATAATATATTTTAAATTTGTAAGATTGCAAGGAAGCAGGTTTACCCCGATATTGCAAAGGAATTTCATGCTGAAGATTTTAAAGTGCCTTTGTCACTATCAGGTTAGGTTTCAACAACATAATAAAATACAATTTGTTGTCATCAGTTCTAATTGGAATATTTTTAGCATTGTATAAGGTATCTCAATGAAATTTGTTTTAATTGACATGATTCAGTAAAATGCAATTTTGTTAAGCTTTATTGCAAGGTTACCCAAGCAAGAACTGCCAATTGATATTCAGAATTATGATTCCATGTGTTTTCTCCCAACTGTATAATATCACAAAGTATCATCAGTTAAGAGAAGAGGAACATATCCTACTGCTAAGTTTAGATTAGCAGTACCAGTACCAGTAAATGACCAGTACCAGTAAATGACACACAATGCAAGCCCACAGATGGCTGTGACTCTGATTTTACCTTTTCTCCAATGAAGCGGTCAAGAGACTTAATTCAGAGATTCCCGCGGCAGCAAAGCTGAAATGAAGATTCCAACAGAACACGAAGAATAACAAAGCCATACCCTGTTCCTGACACGAAACATCGCCCATACATTCCCTCCACAGATGCTACCTGACCCATTGAGTTACTCCAGTACTTTGTGTTTTGCTCAAGACTTCAGCATCTGCCATTCCTTGTGACTCCATACCCTAATACTACTTCTTACAACTGACTGCACCAAACTTCAACTAGAAAAATTCTACAACTGACGTTAGTTGCAGATCTAATCCTTCCACGAGCACAGATATCTAGATTTTTAACTGATGATTGAATATTTTCTACTGTTTCAATGTCTCCATTGAAAAATACATCACAGCCACAGTGGCTTGCAAAAGTATTCATACCCCTTGAACTTTTCCACATTTTGTCATGTTACAACCACAAACGTAAATGTATTTTATTAGGATTTTATGTGATAGACCAACACAAAGTGGTGCATAATTGTGAAGTGGAAGGAAAATGATACATGGTTTCCAAATTGTATTACTAATAAAAAACTGAAAGTGTGGCTTGCAAAATTATTCTGCCCCCCTGGGTCAATACTTTGTAGAACCACCTTCGCTTCAATTAAAGCTGCAAGTATTTTGGGATATGTCTCTACCAGCTTTGCACATCTAGAGACTGAAATCTTTGCCCATTCTTCTTTGCAAAATAGCTCAAGCTCAGTCAGATTGGATGGAGAGCGTCTGTGAACAGCAATTTTCAAGTTTTGCCAGAGATTCTCAATTGGATTTAGGTCTGGACTTTGACTGGGCCATTCTAACACATGAATATGCTTTGATCTAAACCATTCCATTGTAGCTCTGGCTGTATGTTTAGGGTCGTTGTCCTGCTGGAAGGTGAACCTCTGCCCCAGTCTCAAGTCTTTTGCAGACTCTAACAGGTTTTCTTCCAAGATTGCCCTGTATTTGGCTCCATCCATCTTCCCATCAACTCTGACCAGCTTCGCTGTCCCTACTGAAGAAAAGCACCCCCACAGCATGATGCTGCCACCACCATGTTTCACAGTGGGGATGGTGTGTTCAGGGTGATGTGCAGTGTTAGTTTTCCGCCACACATAGCGTTTTGCATTAAAGCCAAAAACTTCAATTTTGGTCTCATCAGACCAGAGCACCTTCCTCCACATGTTTGCTGTGTCCCCCACATGGCTTGTGGCAAACTGCAAACAGGACTTCTTATGGCTTTGTTTCAACAATGGCTTTCTTCTTGCCACTCTTCCATAAAGGCCCGATTTGTGGAGTGCACGACTAATAGTTGTCCTGTGGACAGATTCTCCCACAGGAGCTGTGGATCTCTGCAGCTCCTCCAGAGTTACCATGGGCCTCTTGGCTGCTTCTCTGATCAATGCTCTCCTTGCCCGGCCTGCCACTTTAGGTGGACGGCCATGTCTTGGTAGGTTTGCAGTTGTGCCATACTCCATTTTCGGATGATGGATTGAACTGTGCTCCGTGAGATGCTCAAAGCTTGGGATATTTTTTTATAACCTAACCCTGCTTTAAACTCTTCCACAACTTTATCCCTGACCTGTCTGGTGTGTTCCTTGGGCTTCATGATGCTGTTTGTTCACTAATGTTCTCTAACAAACCTCGGAGGCCTTCACAGAACAGCTGTATTTATAGTGAGATTAGATTACACACAAGTGGACTCTATTTACGAATTAGGTGACTTCTGAAGCCAATTGGTTGCACTGGATTTTATTTAGGGGCATCAGAGTAAAGGGGGCTGAATACTTTTGCTCGCCACACTTTTCAGTTTTTTATTTGTAAAATAATTTGAAAACCATGTATCATTTTCCTTCCACTTCACAATTATGCGCCACTTTGTGTTGGTCTATCACATAAAATCCCAATAAAAAACATTTACGTTTGTGGTTGTAACGTGACAAAATGTGGAAAAGTTCAAGAGGTATGAAAACCTTTGCAAGCCACTGTAAATAGTGAAAACATTAATACAATTTGATAACAAAGCCACCAAATTTTGCGCCATTGCAGTAACATTGATGCCACCAGAAAAGTGATTTAAATGTAAGAAAACTACCCTTCCATTTGAGTTCCATGATATGGAGCACTATGCAAATATTCATCTCTTTTAGGTGCCAATCAGTTGCAAATATATTATATGATATCTTCACTACGATAAAGGGATGTGATGTTTCTGCAGACTCAATCTAAATTCCAGTTAATCACTTCATCATCACAATGCTATCCATAATTCATTCCTAAACTGGCAGCATTGAACAATTTCAGCAATAATTAGGAGGTACGTTGCAGAGAACAAAAAGTCTTGATGGAGCAATACAAGCGATTTTCTGAGAATGACGTATGAGAACTTGGCTATGATTAGGCAGATGTGCCTGAAAGATAAAAGGAAAGTTTTCTATGCCGAAAATCCAAGTTCTATTCATCATGGGTATGTCTGCCATTCAATTCAACAAATAAGTTATTTCCATGATTCAAGTTGACAACTCCAATATTTGGATCTTATACACACACACACACACAATTGTAAGTACATACTGTATAAGAAATGGAAGCAGAAGGCAGCCAAATGACTCAAGTCTGTTCCATCAATTGACAAAATAAATTGTGAACTAGAGTAATTAGCTGAGAATTTCAAAGTACAAGCAACTTGAGCAAGTTTAGTTTTTCTCAATTATTGACTGGGAAAGAAGTGGGCCTGTAAGGAAATTAGATGGGAATTAGTAGCTTAAGCTCCTCAAACTCCCTTGGAAGAACTTCATTCTTTTGAAGCTGTATGCTTCAACAAGGACCAAAAAAGTTGGGTTCCCATTCTTCTCCGAATTCAGCTCCAGCTGAAAATCTGTTCAACTCTGGCCAGACAGTCAGGTATCAGAGCTATTGTGATTCAGTCAAGAGTGCTGAAGAAGTAACTGTACATGCCCACCTCATTTCACCACAAACACATTCCCTTTCATTTTACCATCTTCAATAGAATAGCCTCCTTTGGCATGATGATGTAATCAATTTGACCATCCTCCCTTGATGCTACATCCTTACCAGTTCCAAGGGCAAATACCTCTAGTGCAAAGAGCAAGGCTCTAATGCAACATCACTCTCACACACTTTTAACACTGGTCAAAAATCAGATATGCACCACCATCCGACAAAGGGTAGCCAGTGATTCTTGGCTCCAAATATGCGGATAGATAGATCCCATGTTATGGTTCAGCAACTTTGAGGTGAATATCCAACTTTGAGGCGAATATTCCCCAGTTATGCTTCGGGTCACCAAAGAACATACTTATGTACTCAGTATTCTATATGCCAAGTATAATGGCATAACACGCACTTAAGGTATTTATCCAAACTCATTTTTTTACTTAGAAAAAGCTGTGCCCAATTAAAAATAAATTTTTAATTAATTTAAATTTAACCTAAAGCATTTGTCCTTCACCAATTCCCAAACTCAATTTCCCAGTCTGCTGAGGATACAATTTACACTGTACCTTGTTCCATATCTCTCAGTTTTCTCCCAAATATAAGGTAATGGGTTTGGTGCGGCAAGTTGCCAACAAGGACAAATATACATAGAGACAGAATCAAGACCACATACAAGACATTAACTAGCATCAGTCAATAATGTGTCCTGAGGGTATACATGTATAAGCCTTTTCTCCTGCAATGTCCAAAGTTATTCCTTTCAGGATTGCTAAAGCTATAAATTAAACTGAGTTACAACCAGCCGATTTATTCCTATATACAGATCATAGGATATGGAACAGTACAGCACATGAATAGGCCCTTTGCCCCCAATGCCCATGCTGAATATCACGCCTAGTTAAATTAATCTCCTCTACTATACAATCCTTATCCCTTTGCCAATCAAAAAGCTTCTTAAATGCCCCAGTGCATCTGCCTCTACCACCACACATGGCAGTCCATATCAGCAAGCCACCACTTTACAAAAAAAAAACACTCCACACATCTCCTTTAAAGTTTGGCCCTCTCACCTTAAAGATATGTCTTCAAACCTTAACATTTCTACCTTGGGGCGGGTTACTCTATACACGCCCCTCATAATGTTGTACACTTCTCTCAGATTTCCTCTTATCCTTAGATGCTCCATAGAAAATCAAGTTGGTCCATTTTTGCCAATGCCCTCTTAGCCAGGCAACATTCACTTTTGTTTATTCTCATTTCATCTTCAAATCAACTCGTCTTTTCACGTAACTTAATTACCTAGCCACAATTTCACCTTCAATATCTCACTGCCTCTTATTGTGTATCTGTATCTGGATTTGGATGTAGTACGCTGAAAAGCTCTAGATAGATCATCACTCAGCACTTTTTTTAACACTATCCCACACCCACTAGGGACAAATTTTACATTTACAAAGCCAATTAACCTACAAACCTGCACGTCTTTGGAGCGTGGGAGGAAACCGAAGATCTCGGAGAAAACCCACGCGGGTCACGGGGAGAACGTGCAAACTCCGTACAGAAAGCACCCGTAGTCGGGGTCAAACCTGGGTCTCCTGGCGGTGCATTCGCTGTAAGGCAGCAACTCTACCGCTGTGCCACTGTGCTGCAGTCATAAGCTGCTACTGCCTTCGCTTGAACCTTCAAGTAAACCTCCACCACGGTAAGCACCACCTTGCCTGGCATCAACAAAACTGAAAATTAAACACTACCACAATCTATTCTGACATTACCTTTGAATTTCTACTGAAACATGGAATGTCACAAAGAGAGATCAGCACAGATTAAAATCTCAAATACACAAAGTCAATTCTCGTGTGAAACAATTCTTATTTTGTTCTTGGGAGACAATCATCATTATTCAAATAGAAAAAAGCTCGAATCAGTCGCCCACCCACCAAGTAAACACTGTGCTGCGCATCTCCTTTAAACTTTGCCCATCTTACCATAAAGATGTGCCCTCAAATCTTTAACATTTTTTTGGACTTTGTACCTTATCTACTCAACAGCCAAAAATCTGTAGCCTCCCTTTGATCTGGTATTTTGTTGGTTCACATGCTTGATCAATTGGTGTTTTATCATTAATGTCTTATTATTATTGTTTAGTGTTTTCTGAGTCATTCGCAACTGTCACTGTATGTCATGTTGTTACTTGTGGGCGGAGCACCAAGGCAAATTCCTTGTATGTGAATACTTGGCCAATAAACTTACTTGTATGCCTCATAATTTTATACTTACTCTTCCATCAGGTTTCCCCTTAACCTCTGCTATTACCAAGTTCTTAACACTGTGTAGGAAGGACCTGGTTTACATCGAAGATAGACACAAAACGCTGGAGTAACTCAGCAGGGCAGGCAGCATCTCTGGAGGGAAGGAATGGGTGACGTTTTGGGTCGAGACCCTTTTTCAGTCTTGTCCTGAAACGCCGCCCACTCCTTCTCTCCAGCGATGCTGCCTGTCCCGCTGAGTTACTCCAGTATTTTGTGTCCAAGTTCTCAACAGGTCAGGTTAGCAGTTGTAGAGAGAAATACGAGTTACAAGTCAATAATCTTTCAGTAGAATTGAAAAAAATCATGACATAGAGAATATGAATTAAAGAGGAAAACATAGTTGTTTCCTTCTGATGGCATAAAAGAGTCTCCATAAAATTCCAACCAGCTTAGAGGCAGGAACAGCCTCTCTTCCGTGGTTCCCCTGTTGCATAACAGCTGTAATGTCATCCAACTGGCTGAGTAGCCGATCATGTTAAAACGTTTTCACTGACACTATGCCCAGCAGCAAAATGCAACATTTAATTAACTTTTTAAAACACTGTTTAGAGCAGTAATGAAGACTGGAACATGAATGCAGTTAAATAAGCCAAAATATTATAAATAACATTTAAAGAAAAATAAAATAAAACACCTCCGCCCCTGCCCCCCACCCCTAACATTTACATGAGCAAATCACAATTCAGATGTATAAGATCAATTATTTTTAGAATCAGTGGTGCAGCAGTTAGTGCTGCTGCCCACAGTTCCAGTGGCCTGGGTTCGATCTAGACCTCAGGTGTTGTTTGTGCAGAGTTTACATGTTCTCACTGTGATTGTTTGAGTTTCTCCTGGTGCTTTGGTTACCTCCCACATCCCCAAAGATATGCATGTTGGTAGATTAATGGCCGTTGTACGTTACCCCTGTTGTAGGTAGACGGCAGGAGATTCAGGGTGGAGTTGATGGGACAGGGAAAAGTTTCGTAGGAATACAAATAGGAGAAGTGGATTGCAGGGAATGTTCTGAGAGCCACTATGGACTCGATCAGCCAAACAGTCTCTTTTTATGTCATGTCATGTATTCTTTGTCAGACGAATGGAACAAAAGACACAAATTACTAAAAGGTAATTGCGCTAGGTACACCATTACAACCCCAGAGACCATCAGCAAAACGAATTCATGAAGTTCATCACAGGAAGAATAAAAGACCAAATGCTTGATCATGCAACCACTTGCATGAACCACATGCTTTACACAATATAGTCTAGATGACTGATTTGCAGTAGGGCAAAGTGAGGCAAATCCATGCACATGAATTAAATTTTACCTGGATAAAATTATGTAAACCTGAACAAAATAGACAATAGGTGCAGGAGTAAGCGATTCGGCCCTTCAAGCCAGCACATGTGTAAGAAGGAACTGCAGATGCTGGTTTAAATCGAAGATAGACACAAAATTGGTTCCGGTCGAGACCCTTCTTCAGACTGAAGGGTCTCAACCCAAAACTTCACCCATTCCTTCTCTCCAGAGACGCTGCCTGTCCTGCTGAGTTACTCCAGCATTCTGTGTCTCTATCTCCGCTGTAAACCTGGGCAATTGGTATGATGAAAGAGAAGGCGAAGACTCAATTAACTGCAGATGCTGGAATCTTGAGTACAACATGGTGTTGGAGTAACTCAGCGGGTCAGGCGGAATCTCTGAAGGACATGGATAGGTGACGTTTCAGGTCAGAACGCTTCTCAGACTGATTAAAGTGAGAAAAAGCTGGAAAAGACAAGCTGACAGATCAAATGCAGATAGTGTGTGCTTCAATTAAGGCTTAGTTTTATCACCTGCACTGTTGGGAGGAAGTGGTGCATTTGGTGGGAGAGAACAAGGGGAGAAATGAGGTTATTACTGGTAATGTTTAAGAAGGAACTGCAGATGCTGGAAAAATCAAAGGTGGACAAAAATGCTGGAGAAACTCAGCGGGTGAGGCAGCATCTATGAATCGAAGGAATAGGCAACGTTTCGGGTCGAGACCCTGGGTCTCGATCCGAAATGTCGCCTATTCCTTCGCACAATAGATGTTGCCTCACCCACTGAATTTCTCCAGCATTTTTGTCCACCTTCTTTTATTGCTGATAATAGTCCCTTTGAAAAAATGAAGGAGGAGAGAAAGCTGCCATTGGTAACAGCAAAAGGCTGGATCTTAGCTATCCCCCATACTAAATGAATCATCATCCACCTTTTTCACAACTACCACCTTCCTGACCTATTCCTCACTCTATTGATGCAAAGCATTTCCCAGACCCATCATGGGGCCAAGGATATGAAACATTGGCCCTTCATCTCACTCCACAGAAGCTGCCTGGCTGCATGATCATCTCCAGCAGTTTTCCTTCTTTCGCTATGGATTTCCAGCAGTATTTTGCTTTCCTATCAGCGATATCCAAACTCATTAGAGCACAACGCCAAATGCCAAAATGTCCTTCAGATTGGAGTTCCGCTTCTCAACATTCCCGACAAGTCTAAGACATCGATCAATCAACTACCAGTTAAATTCAAATGTTAATAGGACAATATCTCAGAATCAACCGAATGTCTAATCAGCTCGATGACTGACAAACAGGAAAGGTTAGCGTTTTTACAGCAGAATAAACTTGAAGACATTACTTCAGCAAGTTCGTCACAACAACTAATGATTATCTGAAAAAACAATATTCATTTTCAGCTTCATACAAATTCATCACTGTAAAGAAAATCAATGTTTTGGAATTTATTTTTATTGGAAACAGAATTTGAGTAAAGGACTCAAAGCCCCATTGCTCTGAAGTCTATGCTGCCAGTTCTTAAATTGGTCCGGAAATTCAATAATGGTTTCCATTTACATTGGGTTTTGCTTTCCAAGAGTGTTCTCAACCAAATATTGGAGCTGTCAATGGAGTTCTATCAGGACAAGAAATCAAAAGCTTGGTCGAAAAGCCACATTTTTTTTTTAAAGAGTGGTTTAAAGGAGGAGAGATAGCAAAGCAGAGACTTATGGAGAGAATTCCAGATATTGAGGCTCCATATTTTTCACAGAATAAAGCGATTTTCCTCTTAACATTAGCACGGATTCCTTCAGATGCAGTTTAGTTGATTTAGTTTAGTTTAGATACGGCGAGGAAACAGGCCCTTCAGCCCACAGAGTCCGTACCGACCAGCTATTCGCACAAACTAACACTATCCTACGCACCTACATGTCTTTTGAGTATTGGAGGAAACCAAAGATCTCAGAAGAAATCCTTGTGGTCACGGGGAGAACGTACAAACTCCGTACAGACAGCACCTGTAGTAGGGATCGATCCCGGATCTCAGGTGATGGAAGTGCTGTAAGGCAGCAACTCTACCGCTGCACCACCTTGCCAACCCGTTGATTGCTCTCATTCTGTACTTCCAGAAACAGCATAAATGTAGAAATTCTTAATCCATGGATTTAAGTAGTCAATGCAATAAATTGGGAATGGATTAGAGGTGGCGTCTAACTCTGAGCATGCAATCTTCTAATTCAAAGTATGGTGCCCATACTCCTATATTGATTGAGGTTTTTCTGGGATGAAACATCAATCAATCTTCTCAACAGGATGGTTAATTATGGGAAGTTTATACTTCAAAGGGTTATATTCTGCTTGGGTATCTTACAACCAAACGGTATGAAAATTGAATTCACCAATTTTAGGTAACCTCTACAAGACACCCCCACTTCGCTTGCATCTATCTCCCCACCCCCCCCCCTGCGATTTCCTAAACAATTTGTATCTCATCAATCCTCTCGCTACACAATTCACAACTCTCTCATCCTTTTGTCTCATGCCTTGGTCCAACCATGTACCTATTAAACACCCCCCCCCCCCCCCATGTATGTGTTCACCTATGACCTGCCATGCTTTGTCCTTTTACACATTCATGCCATCAGTCCGAAGAAGGGTTCCAAGCCGAAACATCCCCTATTCATGTTCTCCAGAGATGCTGCCTGACCTGCTGAGTTACTCCAGTATTTTGCATCTTTTCATGCACGCATGAAAGTACCTGAAACAGTTGAATTTTATGGACATTAGCATCACACAGTATGGATACAAACCAGGGGTACACAAAAAGCTGGAGAAACTCAGCGGGTGCAGCAGCATATAAGGAGCGAAGGAGATAGGCGACGTTTCGGGTCGAGACCCTTCTTCAGACTTTCAAGAAGTTCTCCTCCTCCCTACGGATCTTTAACAACATGGATACAAACCATTTGGCCCAATTCTTCCACGTCCACCAAGATGCCCCATCTAAGATGGTTCAATTTAACAGTGTTTGGTCCATGTCCTTCTAAATCTTTCCTATCCATGTAGCTGTCCAAGAGTCTTTTTAACATTGTTATTGCACCTGCCTCAACTACATCCTATGTCAGTGTGTTCCATATATCCACCACCCTCTGTGCAGAAAAAGCAGTATCTCGGATTCCAAATAAATCTTCCACTTCTCACATTAAACCTATGCATTTTAGGTCTTTATTCTCCTACTCTGGGAGAAAATCTTTCAGCATTAATTTTCTAGTTTAAAGGGAAGAGGTGAGAACATTGCCCTAACATTCCCTACACACCCACTGGCCTACACACTTCCTTCTAACATTAGCCCAACCCTCAAATCCACAAAGATGTTA
Source organism: Okamejei kenojei (assembly GCA_035221665.1). Taxonomy (NCBI): domain Eukaryota; kingdom Metazoa; phylum Chordata; class Chondrichthyes; order Rajiformes; family Rajidae; genus Okamejei; species Okamejei kenojei. The sequence continues at coordinate 24,524,514 of CM069165.1, read as the reverse complement.
TGAACAAATCAGGCGATGCCTCACAGTTCTACCAACCCACACATCTTTGGGATGTGGGAGGAAACCAGGGCACATGGAGAAAACCCACACGAGAACATGCAAAGACCACACAAACATCATCCAAGATAGGAATGGAACCTGAATCACTGGAGTCGCAAGGCAGCAGCACCAACTACAGTGCCATCTTATCAAATTGGCGCAGATTTTATACATTTGGATTGCAGAAAATGTTCTGCTTGTAGAATCACATCTATGGTAACTTCCTAGTCTCATGGATTAAGATGAATCACCACCAACATGGTCTGGCAAACGCAAACTGGCCAGATTACGTTAAATTCAGTTCAAGTTTTCTTCCAGGTTCTGGTTAGTGAGCAATCCATCACTTCATCAATGCAAGCACACAGAAGGCACATCAAATGCTATCTTCAGAAATGATAAATTGAGAAAGTGATCAAAGTAGGCAGTATTCATCAACTACATCTGTTGATGAATCCAAATATTTATTATGAGGGGTAATTCATCCATTATATGATCTCCATTGTATTTATACTTTATATTAATCCTCTCCAGTGAGTTGCAAAGGTTTTGTACATCATTATTGTGGTCTTAATGTGCATTCTGTTGTTGCAATATTCACACAAAGCCACACTTAATAAATGATTAAAGGCAAAGTCATATTTAACCTTGGCAAGTTTAACATCAAAATAAGAGGAACGTAGGAGGTATGCATAGATACTAGAATATAAATCTTATTACAAAAGGGGCAATGGAACTTTGAGAGCAAAATCAGATCTACGAAATCTGATCTGTAAAGTAGCTACAAGATCACTAACTGGTTCAAATTGTCTAAACATTGTAAATATGCACAGAATTGAAAAAGGAAAAATTGTTCTGATTGCAATGTTACCTGCATGGAATAAATAATGGGTCAAAATCAGGATTAAGCAAAGAACAGTATTATGAAACCAAGCCCAGCATTGAAGATAAAAACTTAAATGTGAAAGATTAGAAGGAGGTTGCTTTAATTGCTTTCTCTTTACAAAATGAGCGCAAGAAAGGTTTAGCTTTTGAAAAGTGCAAGTGCCAGATGCTTACGTTGTAACATACATGTCAGAATAATTGGGCAGGCAAAGTTCATCAGATTGTGCATCAAAATTGTATTTCCAGACAAAAAAGCACCTCAAGGAAGATTACATTGTCTTTAGCCTTTGCCACTGAAAACATTCCATCTTCTCGACTGCGGAATATATTGATCCCTCAATAATTAAGGTGGAAATCATTGAAGGGTCACCTTATTTATTATCATGCTGATTTGTTGAGTATTAATACGAAAACACATCAGAAAAAGATCTCCCCAAAATATCCTCACTCTTCCGTGAAAAAAAAGTTACAAATCATTAAAAATAATTACAGCATTCAGAGAAAACTATAATACACAAACTAAGAACAAGACATGTGATATTTTAGCACAACTGTTGTCATTTTAGCCATCACAACTTATCTGGTAACTCATAGTCAAATGCTTGATGTATCATCGGGAGAAACAAGTTCCTGCAACCAAATGCGTTATTCTCAACTGAATGCAAATTTTCTTGCTGGTTTATTTGATGGAATGCAAGTACAAAAAGAAGTGAACGAGACTACTGTAATCCTAGTGCGCTCGCCCCTCCTCACAAGCAGTGTGAAAAAAATCATCCCAATAGATATACTGGTGTATGAAAGGTAACAACGTTTGTTCTGTTAAGGACTTAACCCACCGCAAACTTTATTTATCGGCAGGGTGAATGAAACAGAAGCCTAGCTTTGCAAGAAGGTCAACTGATTAAAATTGGAATGCAATGAACAAAGAAAATAAGTTTGATAAAAGCTTACCCAGTCCAACTGTTTCAAAAATTGGCTGATGACTCCTTCGTGCTGAATGCATCTTGAACCACTTGCTATTGGATTCAAGTACAATGCATGGAGAATCAATATAGTTAACATAATACCAATATTATTTTCTTGGTTTGATACCCTAGGGATCTACCATATCCAGGCTTTCAATGTTTAAAGGTAGTGTGATACTCCAATGAAATAAATTTTGAAGGATGACCACAATGTGCTAATGTTACTGTAAAGCATTAAAAGGCCACAAAGTACTGGAGCAACTCGGTGGGTCAGACAGCATCTCTGGAGAGCATGGATATATGATGTTTCAGGTCAGGACACTTCTTCAGGCTGACCAGTATAGGATGGGTAGACGATTTTTGGTCAGGACTGTCAAAGAACAGGAGAAATTCTTCAAAGTAGGCATATTTTGAAGAGATTTCGCAGTGCAGCTGTACAATTTAGATAAAAGGAACTGCAGATGCTAGTTTACAAAATAAGATACAAAGTGCAGGAGTAACTCAGTAGTTCAGGGAGCATCTCGGGAGTATAAAATAAGACAAAGTGCTGAAGTAATTTAGTGGCACAAAGTGCCGGAGTAAATCTTCAGAAATACTGCATGGCCCATTGAGTTACTCCAGCACTTTGATTCATCTTTGTAAACCAGCATTTGCAGTGCATTGCCTTTACTATATAAAATATTTAGTGCTACCCACAGTGGGCAAATATCTGGGCTGTTGTCATGAAACCTAGTCACAAGCTGTCTGCTCAGGCGAGAATAAAATCTCACACAGTATGATTCAAAGATCTCCAAAATAATTCTCACACCTATTGACAACTGTTTGGTCCTCAGGGAAGTTTGAAGAACGATTGGCTGGATATTTGTTGAGCTGCTGTTTGTGAGGTTTAAGGGGCTGTCCCACTGCGACGACCTAATCTGCGAGTTTAGAAGAGTTTGCCATCGACTCGAATATGCAGCATGGTCGACACATGGTCCTATGAGGTCACTGGAACTCTCCTTCAAGCTCAAGGGAAGCTCCCGCATACTCGCGGCCTCAGTTTGGTCGAGGAACATTTTTTAGCATGTTGAAAACATTTGTACGAGTAAAAATTGGTCGGCATGGTTCTTTTGAACTCGTAGTGCAGTGGAGTGGGGTTGCTATGTAGTTACAGGCTGTCGAGGGCAGCCGTAGGCAATCTCCCTCGCTGATCGGGCATTTTAATTGGCTCATTGGAGTTTTCAGGACCAAGGGAAACCTACCGGTAATGTAAAATGCCCGCTAAACTTTATTAAACGTTGTCCGACTTTAAACCGAAGATAGACGTTGGAGTAACCTAACGGGATGGACAGCATCTCTGGAAAAAAGGAATGGGTGACGTTTTCTAAACAACTGCTTTCGCTTTTTTATTATATGGTATTGTGTGTAGAATGATGATTAAAAAAATGAATTTAATCCATTTTAGAATAAGGCTGTAATGTAACAAAATGTGGAAAAGTGAAGGGGTCTGAATACTTTCTGAATGCACTGTATATCTCAATTATTTCCTTCATCGGTCATCATTCTCTTTAGCCATATTTCCCAACTTTAACAAAAGACAACAGCTATGCAATCCTTCTTCATTCATTCAGCCACTAGTGCTAATATAGAATGATCTGATAAATGAGGTTGATGAGACAAATACAATAACAGTGTTTAAAAGTCATTTGGACAGGTCCATTAATAGTATAGGTAAAGAGAATAGGGTTCGAATGTGGGCAAATGGGATTAGCATTCATGGGCATCTTGGATGGCATGGATGAATTGTGCCAAAGGGCCTATATCATGGCTTTGACTCCTTATCCAAGTGGTGCCAGCGCATGTGTGTCTGGTTGGGCGTTATTGCATTTTTCATTTCCAATGTTATGCAGCTGCCCTGAGCAGAACTGTATCAATTGCATGTTTAGCTACCCAAAGAAAGCATCGTTGAATGCTTTGGACTTTTTGATTACACCAGATACTGGTCAGAGTCATGGATAGACCCAACACTCTAAAGCAGAGAGGCTTAAGGGTTGATTTGTTGAACATTAATGGTTTACAAATTGCTTTGATAGAGTAAATGGGAGGAATCCTTCAGTTAGTGAAGGGTCAGTAATCTGGAAAAAGTGATTTAGAAGATAATAGGCAAGTTTATTTTACAAAGAAGGGCACTGCTGTGGAATTCTCTGCCTGAAATGCGATTCTAGCAAATTAAGCAGAGAATCGGATAAACATTCATTGAGAAGAAAATTCAAGTGTTAAGTATCAGAGTTCAGGATTGGGATTAATTGGGAAAAGCTTTTGGGAGATTTACAGGTTATACCAAAACATTGTACTGTTTGCGTGAGAACGGGAGTGAAGTCACCCTGGGGCTGTACAATGATTGACTGTTTTATACTGCCACTTTCCTCATTGCATTACTGAATTCAGCAACACAACTTTCTAGTTGGGTGGGGGGGGGTGGGGGTGGAGGAGTGAGCGCACTACACAGTGACGCAAGACCTCTCAGTCCCAGCGATCCTGACCTGGAATATCAATATAATTACATGGATTCAACCAGAGTGCTCTCTCGATTCCTTCACAGCCCATGGGTTGGTCATTGTGCGTTGACCCTTGCATGGGTGGGTGGCTAGAAAATCAGATGGAGTTGACGGACAAAGGAGAGAGAATGCATTACAAAGAAATATATGGGAGGAATGGGGCTGATAACAATGTTTCGAGAACCAGCATAGACTTCATAGGCCGAATGGCTGTGCATATTACAAGGACAGATAAATGCAATAGATTTCAAGCTCTCAGCTTACTGGACCCTGCTGTTAATTCCCTTGGGTAAAACTGATAGAGGCTTTTCAGTTTGCTGATTATCGGTTGAGTTCCAATGGTTTAATTTGTATTTGTGCGGCTGATTAAACTTTTTCCATATCAATCATTATCTTGTTTACTTCAAGAAGATTGCTTCTCAATCATCTACCTGTACGATCCCAGGTGTTCCTGCAACTCAATCCTTTGGTGCTAAGAAACAAAATCTTGCAGCTCATCTCTCAACGCGTATTCTTCCCGCACTTTGATGAAAGTTTTAAAACAACCTCAAGGCATAGTTCAAAGAAACGTAGAATTATCCTGTTATCCTACTGAACATTTAAGCCTGAGCAACCTCAACTTGCTCATTTATTTCATTGCTGTTTGTATCCCACAAATTGGCTGCTGCATGAGCTTACAGGGATGACATTTTGTACGTGTCTAATGATGGAGCTGTTTGAGAAGACTGGAGAATGTGATTGGTGCGATGCAACTATGACTTATTTTTTCCCTTTCAATGTCAAATGGGCCTCACTCTGGTATAATATGCTATTTGCCAGCGCCTATTTGTAGCTTGCCACCTACAAGGCAACTGATTTGTTGAGATAGTTAATCTGTCTCTGACACAGAGCAAATGTCCCATTGTTAATATTTTAACATGCTGTGTTTAATTGCAATATTCACCTGCAGAAGTGGGGGATGACAGACAGCCCTGCTTGCGACTGCAGACATCCAGACCAGACCATCCCACACATCGTGAATGACTGCCCACTGAGGCTTTTCTTCAGAGGGTATCAAAGCCATCCACCCAGTAACTGATGCTGTCCTGGCCTGGATGTCTACCCTTGATCTACAACTTTAGGCTGTGCATGCCATACGCAAGAAGAATTGCTATATTCAATATAAACCAGTGAAATCGCATTGTCTGTTACTATTGTATTAAATCAATAGTTAACAGATTGACAGATCTAACATTAACAGAACCTACAGTTGGAGGCTTAAACCTTGCTGATGAACCATTGAGTATATTTAAAGCCATCATAATAATATGTACCTCAGAGAAAAGTACATAGACCCACTCAAATTGAATCATATGGCTTCTTGAGACCAAGCTGATGTATTATTTTATCATAAATGGTTCTGGTTCTGAAGTGGTACCTTGGTGGAAAATACGCCAGTCATTTTAACTTATTAAATTAAACTTACCATAGTGGTGTTCAATGTATGATATGAGACAACAGAAACAGTTCACATTTTGCCAGCAATAGTCACCCATTTAACAACATTCCTTGCAGCCAAAGAAAATGTGGAATATGTGTAGAATATCATGAGGAGAATAGATCAGAAAGATGCACACAGAGTTTCTTGCCGAGAGCAGGTGAATCGAGGACCAGAAGACACAGGTTTAAAGTGAAGGGGAAAAAGATTTAACACGAATCCGAAGGGTAACTTACTCACACAAAGGGTGGTGGGTGTATAGAACAAGCTGCCAGAGGAGTTAGTTCAAGCAGGGACTATCCCAACATTTAAAAAACAGTTAGACGGGTACATGGATAGGACAGGTTTGGAGGGATATGGACCAGATGAGACTAGTGTAGCTGGGACATGAATGCCGGTGTGGGCAAGTTGGGCCAAAGGGCCTGTTTCCACACTGTATCATTCTATGACTATGCAGTTTGTACATTTATTCCGGTGGCCACCTTCACATACATAGTGACAAACTTCACAGAAAAGCATCAGACATCCAAACAGAAAGAAATAGGAAGTTCACTGATGCACAATCATAAACCTGAAGTTTCAGGGGGAACTCATAAGGTCATACGGTCATAAATGATAGGAGTAGAATTAGGGCATTCGGCCCATCAGGTCTACTCTGCCATTCAATCATAGCTGATCTATCTCTCCCTCCCAACTCCATTCTCCTGCCTTCTCCCCATAATTTCTGACACCCATACTAATCAACAATCTATCTTTCTCTGCTTTAAAAATATCCATGGATGGCTTCCACAGCCTTCTATGGCAAAGAACTCACCAAGGAGCAAGGGGACACATGCCTAACACCCTTGTAGAGCATAGGACAGAATAATCTTCACAGCCAGACCTCACATAGTTTTAGATTTACCCATCAGCTTAATAGAAAGTGCAATTTCCCTTTGGCTCGATTTCCCTTTGGCTCGCATTAAATCAAGAAAGTCCACAGATCATGACCACACTTTAGGTCAAAGGTAGTTTCAAATTACAATGAACGAGAGAGAAAAAAAAAAACCCAATTTAATTGATTAAAGTTACTTACATGAATAGTCATGTTTGAGCATTCGAAATAGAATGTCAAAAGGAACGATTGAAAAGTAATTCTTCGCATAGAAATTCCACTGCTAAAATGTTAATTATTTAAATTGTGTTTATATGCAACAGAAGCTTCATTAAGTCAGTCTGTTCTAAATAAACTATACAACAATATTCATACTTTGATATTGGATTACAGTTTCCATGTCATGTGTTACATTTAATTTGCAATATCTCATTAGTTCCATTTATTAACTCCTTTTCTCCATTCATAGACTATAATACTTTAGGGTAATTCCAAAAATCTTTCTAAAGTAGCAGCATTTGTTGTTAATTAACAGTTCACTCCTCTAAGCAGTAGTGAAGTTCATTATTCTTAATTAAGCTGAAGCAGTTTTACACCTCTTAAGAATGTATTCAGAACACCATACAAAACTGAAGCAGCTTTTATTTGCCAACTCACCAAACAAACAGGTAATGCCTGCCAACATTCAGGGTGGACAACCATTTGCACATGGGAATAATCACACAAGGCAAATGTAACAAGCTCACACATCTCGTATCATTGTGAACTTGTGCAAAAACAAACTTCAATCTGTTTCCAAGAAGAGTAAACACACTCCAGAAGCCATCTGCATCTTAATTAAAATGTTCCAAAACACAAGGGCATTAATCTCTTTAGCCTTCTCATTTTTTTTCCTCTCTAAAAATTGATGTCCTTTAATATGATGCATTTACCATGGCTGCTCGATATCACGTGTAATTGTCTTTATACTGCAGGCAATGTTTAAGTTTTTAATTTAAGTGCATAAATCTACACTTTCAATGTGCGTAATTGAAGAGTGAGAGTGTGTTAGTGTGTGTGTTAGTGTGTGTGTGTTAGTGTGTGTGTGTTAGTGTGTGTGTGTTAGTGTGTGTGTGTTAGTGTGTGTGTGTTAGTGTGTGTGTGTTAGTTAGTGTGTGTGTGTAGTTAGTGTGTGTGTGTTAGTTAGTGTGTGTGTGTTAGTTAGTGTGTGTGTGTTAGTTAGTGTGTGTGTGTTAGTGTGTGTGTGTTAGTGTGTGTGTGTTAGTGTGTGTGTGTTAGTGTGTGTGCATTCATTGTCCTATCTGGGACACATGACAAAAACTCTCTTGAATCTTCAATTTTTAAATTTATAGACACAGAGAGAAAACCCACCAATATTGTCAATCCTCAATCACTTTCTATATGTGGAGATTAAAGTAATGGGCGGAAATATTGACTGTGCCAGTGAATCCTGTTGGTTCACTCCAACCCATCAATGCTGAACAAGGGATAGTTATTGTACAGATACCAAAGTAGTCACCCGTACTCTTGACTCACTCGCCACAGATCGATGTCCTGCACAAAAAAGTCAATCTTGTTTCCACCCTTAAGCTTTTGGTGAAGCTTGAACTTATAAAACCTAGAGCTTTGGAAGGTGTGAGGACTTGTACAGAACCATCACATTGACTGACATGCCCTGTCGATACCAATGATCCTCAAGATCACCAGCAACAGTATTACAATATTCATAGATATGGATTTCATTCCATCGATGTGCAAGTGATGTCAGACTACAGGAATAGAAGTCCACTCACCAATATACAATAAACCTGAAACATCCACCGCCACCTCAGGTGCAGTTGACTGCACAATGTTGAGAGGCCTTGGAATACAATGAATCACAGATCTCCAGATAAATTCTACAAGAACACACAATTGACATGTAAAAGAAGAAATTGTAGCCAACTGGAAGCATTAATCATGGTCAGAATAACGGCTTATCCCATGGTCATTATATTCTGAATTATTCTCACAATTTCTCATGACATTTGAGAAGGTCATTTGGCTCATCAAGTCACGGCCATGTCTCAGAGCATTCCCATTCTCCCATTTATTTTCCTATAACCTATTCCTTCACAAGTCAATGAATTTCACACTGATTCGTTATTCATCCATCTTCGCCAGGGGTAATTTTAAGTTGCCCGATAGCCAACCAACTGGGTGATCTTTGGAAAGTGGGAGGAAACCAGAGGAAGCCAGTGTAGTCACCAGAACACCCACAGTCCACACAGATCCCATCAGAGATCAGAACTGAACACAAGTCACATCAAACCATTGTCAATGACTTTGGTAAAGTACTTTTCATTGAAAAGCACATATCCAGAGATAATATGAAGCTAGAAGGTAAAGTAGAATGGAAGAAGAATACTGTCAAGACAGAGTTCTGTCAAGCAATACAAAAGATAATCAAATACGAGGCACTGCCCTTTGAATCAAACTCAGTGCCCTTTAAATGGTGAGAAACTCATAAATGTTGTTTACAGAAGAGTCACTAGGTCAAAACCTGAAATAAAACATAGTTACTGCAACCATCCGCAGCACAAATGTGTAGGAAGGAACTGCAGATGCTGGTTTAAAGATAGATGCAAAAAGCAGGAGTAACTCAGCGGGACAGGCAGCATCTCTGGAGAGAAGGAATGGGTGACGTTTCAGGTCGAGACCAAGGCCTGGAGAAGGGTCATGCATCATGCAGGTCTAATTCCTGTTTTGTACTCTTCTATGTTCTTTGTTCTAACTTTTGGAAGGGAAGTGGAAGAATAGAAATAGGCCACATCAAACATAGTGAAAGAAAAGTACTCATATTCATGTGCAGGGAGGAACTGCAGATGTTGGTTCAAACCAAAGACTTGAGTAACTCAGCGGGTCAGGCATCATCGCTTGGAGAAAAGGAACACGTGATGTTTCGGGTTGAGACCGTTCTTCTGAAACATCACCTGTTCCTTTTCTCCAGAGATGCTGCCTGACCCGTTGATGTTACTCCAGCTTTTTGTTACTGTACTCACATTCATGATCTCTTGATACACAGCACCATTTCCCAGTGATCCTCAATTGAAGCTGACTGGGTGTTTCAATATTAATCTATTAACCTATTGTTTTTGCATCACATTATTCGGTGCATTTTAATGAAGCATCTCTGTCACTGTCAGCCTTTTAAAAGACTTCACTTATTAGAAACATAATTCATCGCCATGAGAAACATAATTAATAGCATTTTATACATGGCCCTTAGAGTGATTCAATGTTATAACATTTAGCTTAACCGCAAGTTTGTGCTGTTAAGTTCAAGTGAGATGAAGCTGTAAATCAGCCTTTATTTGTTCACAGAAGGCTTTATAAATTACCAAACAGGTTATAGTCTCTGTATAAATTGAAATCATTAAAAATTGTGGACAGGCAAGCAAACAATGAAACAAATCAAATGTTGCCCAATAAATAGCGGAGGTTTGAAGACCCGCCATCTACAAAATTAACAGTTATAGTCATAGTGGCTTATAGCGTGGAAATAGGCCCGTCAGCCCAACTTGCCTACACCAGCCAATATGTCTCATCTGCACTGGTCCCACTGGCCTGCGCTTGGCCCATATCCCACTAAACCTGTCAGTAATGGCAAATTTCCGACCTTTCCAGTGCCTCTTTTCCAGTTGCCGTTACTACACTTGTAAGTAGGAGTGACCTTACTCAGACCAATGAGAACAGATCTTCCAGTCATTATTTCCAGTTTAATTGGTTGTTTATAGAAGTAGTTGTACATACAAAGAGATGAACATCCCAGGCTTTCCCTATTCTGTATGCAAGTTGTAGCTGGTTGCTCTGTCCCGGGTCTGATAAGAACTGTATGCTCTCCCTCCCTGTGCCTGCCACTTCCTGTGCCCTATCCCTTATATATATACATCACCCCGTGCATCTAATGGCCGCCCCCCAAGTGTCCAAAATAATACTGCAAGATATATCCAGACAAAATAATAACATGTCAACAGTAGCTAACCTAAACATAATCATCAGAATCACAATCACACTTTATTCGCCAAGTATGTTTTGCAACATACGAGGAATTTCATTGGCCAGGTCAGTCATACAATTAAATGCAACAGATCACTCAAAAACACATTTTAACAGGAACATCTACCTCAGTGACTCCTACACATTCCTCACTGTGATGGAAGGCAAAATAAAGTTCAAGTCCCTTTCCTTAGTTCTTCCTCGGTCGTGGGCCTCGAGCCTCCGTTGACGGGATGATCTTGACTCACGTAGCCAGCGGCATTCGGGCCCTCCGCATCAAGGTGATCCGCTCCTGCATTGAGGGGATGTCAGCTCCCCAGAGCTGGACGGTCGAACCTCGCGTCGGGGCTGGTGGAACCTTCCGTGAAAGGGTTTCCCCTGAAATGGCTCCTACACTGTCCTATCCATGTATTTGGATGGATCCAGTGATGTGGACAAATATAGAAAGGAAAGGTTTCAAGGTGTAGAGGCCAAATGCAGACAACTGGGCCTAGCTCAATTTGTCATCTGGGTCTACATCAAGGCGGGGTGAAGGGCCTGTTTCCATGCTGTATTAATCTACAGTAACTCCTTAAATCTCCCATTATGAATAAATTATGCCAAATCTCATTTAAGGTTTCATGTTGAGTTTGATCATTACATGTGAAGTTTACCCCTATTTTGCAGAGAACAGTACAACGTTGGTTGAGATTTGACGGTCGAGGACAGACCCACTCCAGTCTTCCTTCAGAGAATGTGGGAAACATCAGGCCACTGCACTCTGGGGCTTTGTGGTCAGTGGATGGGTCCCAGGGCATGCTTCCCACCCAACGGAGGCCGATTCAGCATGTGGAAAACCCCCACTTGGTTGTTGCCACGTAGCTTTAGAACATGGAACAGAACAAGAGCAAGACTGTCACAAAGCATCATCAGAGATTAATATTTTTTTGGGATCAAGGGGTAAATTGAAAGCAAATTAGTGCAGGAGAGATGGTCAGAGATAAAAGATCAGCCGTGATCTTAGTCAATGACAGAGCTGAATGTAGAGGGATCCAGGAAGTCGCTGGCTGGGTAGGAGGTTAAACATGATTACAGGAAGATAAGATTATCCCCACCAATGAACATGTTATAAAGAAGCAGTAAACAATGAGAATCAGCAACCAACAATCATAAGCAGAAAGGGCATTTGGTCTCTTGGAGGATGACCAAGCCAGCACAAGGGGCCAAGTGGCCAATTTCCACTCCTACATCTTGCATTTTTATGCTTGTAAATCAAAAACAATGCACAACCTTCGCAGAAAAGAAACCCAGCTTCCAAATTGAAAGTGCAAAGCCAGCAGTATAATCAAGGATGTCGCACCCTGGCCACTCCATCTTCTCCCCTCTCCCATCAGACAAAAGGTATAGAAGTGCGTAAATGCACACCACCAGATTGAGGGACAGTTTCTTCCCAGCAGATATCATGCAACTAGATCAACCTACCACAACTACAGAGCAGTGCTGAACTACAATCTACCTCTTTGATAACCCTCAGACCATCATTGATTGTACTTTGCTGGCTTTACCTTGCACTAAACGTTATTCCCTTATCATGTATCTATACACTGTAAATGGCTCGATTGTAATCATGTATTGTCTTTCTGCTGACTGGTTAGCACGCAACAAAAGCTTTTCACTGTACCTCGGTACACGTGACAATAAACTAAACTAACTAAGATGTCAGCTATACATTGCAAATGAATGAACAGCTTAGATCTTACTTGCCGGTGGTGTGGCTAATGCTACAACTCGTTCGTTGTCTCGTGTAAAAATGTTGCAATATTCCATCTCCAGCACAGATGTCACTATGCCCAACTACTACAAAATATTCCACAAGCTCTCCCTGTTTGTTCAGACAGAGAATTAAGCTAAAGATAGACAAAAAATGCTGGAGTAACTCAGCGGGACAGGCAGCATCTCTGGCGAGAAGGAATGGGAGACGTTTTGGGTCAAGGTCCTCCCTCCCTCCGATCTCGACCCAAATGGTCACCCATTCTTTCTCTCCAGAGATGCTGCCTGTCCCGCTGAGATATTCTCACATTTTGTGTCTATTTTGGGTGCAAACCAGCATCTGCAGTTCCATCCTACACTAGAAAATTAACGAGTCAAATCACTGCATTGCATTTTTAGAATTAGTTTCAGCACCAAATCACTGAAACATCCACAGCCACGATGCATGGAAACAGGCCCTTCAGCCCAACTTGCTTGTGCCAACCAAGATGCCCCATCTACACTGTCCTCACATATATTTACTTTCAATGTATTCTTCAATACTTCAAAGAATACCTCTTTGTCGACATCACTTATTGAAGACAATGTAGATTATAATGACATTGAGACAAAAATAATCACCGCTGATTTCACGTGTTGTGGTAAAAGCAGTTTTTAATGAACCATTTAATAATCAATTATTCTTGTCGTAAAAATCAGAAAGAATGTGTTAATAGATCCACAGTCAAATATAAATTACAGAAAATAAATTATAAAGGAAATAGCATGCTTAAAACTTGAATGCTTAGATTGATTGAGGTGGAGGCGACTAGGAAAAGAATGATTAAATGCGCACTCAATTTGTGTTCATTTTAAGACAAAAACTATTAATTAAAATGGATAATCACAGTAGTCATAATCTTTTGATTACATTGAAAAATATATAATTTTGAATGTCCAAACGCCAAATGTTTAAGAAGGGTCTCGACCAGAAACTTCACCCATTTCCTTCTCGCCAGAGATGCTGTCTGTCCCGCTTGAGTTACTCCAGCATTCTTGTGACTACTTTCGATTTAAACCCGCATCTGCAGTTCTTTCTTACGCACCAAATGTTTATGTTAGGACAACAACATAAATATAATATTTATTGACAAACTGCACCACAATGTTGAGAACTATATGCTGCACTCGATTCGGTTTCTTCCCTTTTGCTCTATCTATTGTACTTGAGTTTAATTTGATTTCCTTGATGTATGTCCGATCTGTTTGGATTGCATGCAACACAAAGTTTTTCACTGTACCTCGGTAAAGGTGACGTTAATAAATCTGAACCTCAGCCTAAACTGCTCAGGTTTAGTGTTTCCGAAAAACAACACCTCTATTTATTGAGAAAAGTGAAAGGCAGTAGCACTTTATGAGTAAAAGATAACAAACTACATTACAACAGGAACTTGAGCGAGTGCAAAAGAAAAAGGCAGTCAACTCACATTACTCTTTTGGTGTGTGCAAGTCATTAATTAAGATATGCCTGACTGCTAGCAACGGGCTCATTCTACGTGCCTGTTTGGGGATAGTGCGTGCTGAATAAGGCTGGCCAGACTTCTCGAAAGCAGTGCCCCGATGGCGTTGATTATGTATGATTAATGATTTAAAGGAATAAAAAGAGAAAGGTCAACTTCTGAGTTCAAGATGGAGCAGCTACGCAGGGAGTAATTAAGATACTTGTGTAAGCATGATTAATAAGCACAATCTGACATAGTTTGCTGTAAACAAGAAGTAACCAGATGGTTCAAATGAAAAAGGATTTTTTGTCTCCCAAAGGCAGACTCAGCTTCAAACAGCAAGATAAAGTTTGTCTTTATCTCTAGTCAGGTTTAAGCCATTATTCATGTCTTACAGCTGCAGCATAACATGCACACAGTAACTTTATAATCCCCCCCCCACCATACCCCCCAAACCTGTGACCTGCTTCAATAGACCACAAATAACCTCAGCGTACATGTAAATACTCTCCTCCTCTACTTAATGCTGCCTTTTAAGCTGTTGTGTGGGTTACCCATCTCTGACAAGGCTCGTTCGAAGTCTTTTAATTCCCACCCATGACTTCTCTCCACCTGCCATGCGACACACGGCCGAGTAGACGACCAGCCATGGTATTTATGGGGAAACGTGGAAGACAGGTGTCAGAGCCGAGCACAAAACAAACCTAACAAACGACAAACGACCCACTGTTCTTTCACAATTCACGAGTTTCATTCTTTCCGGTAAAAAATAAACACAATTACCAGGTTTTGAAGTTCATTGTGCATTTACTCAACCAGCATTTCAAAATTAAATGTGGATTGAGAACAGAGAAAGTCACCAGGGAGGATGAAACCCAACCTTCTGGATTTGAATTCAACTAAAACAATTGTAGGTAGTCCCAATAATAAATAGGGAATATTCATTTGTTATCAATGCAATAAATTGGGGGGGTTATTTCAACATAATAATTGAATGCAGACCAAAGATTAATCCAAGATTAATAGAAAAAAATTAGAGCATAAAGAAATATAATGAAAACTGGAATTGTTCCTAAAACTCATTGCAGAGAAAAAAATATTTTACCTATCTTCAGCACTTGTGCAATGCCCAAGTTAAATAGCTGGGTTATGAAATGCTACTTGCTGGTGAAGCCTGCCCACTTTCTCAGCCCTGTAAGTATTCAGTATACAATAATGTCCTCAGCATCTTTATGACCAGACTCGCTCTGGCAGCATCTCTGGTTAATGATAATTGTGAGTGACTTTAGACATCAGGCTGACATTGTTCCACACATCAACAAAACTGAGAACTGACAGGTAGTCGACCAACAATGACATACACCAAGCAGCAACTAGGTTAGCTCTGCTTTTTCGGGCCCTTGGGGCTCAGAGGCCTGGCCATGGTCTATAAGAAGAATACATGCAGATAGACTCCATATGGTCTTAGTGCATTTATCAAATAAAAGTACAAAAGCATGAAATGGAAGCAGACGAAAGCATATTTACTATCAGGAAAATTCACTCAATTTCAGTCAAAACCCAAGAGCAATATAATCACCCGTCCAGTCACTCACTCATTTATCTTTAACTATCTCAACACCATTCTATGCTCCAGTACCAGAGGGGCGATTCTAATGCCTTTATCAATTATAGTATGGCACCAGAATGAATCTGCCTTCCTACCAAAACAAGGCATGTTTTAAAATAAAATAGCAAGGTAAAAATTACATATCAAGACCACTCACCAAATGACACAGATATAATGTGAATAATTTATCAGGCTGGATTCATTGAAAGGGGCAAACGGGAAGGCTACACTCCTTCCGTTCTCTGAACCAATCAAGGTGACTAATTTGGCGAGACAAATTGTGGGAGGTGTTTGGACATCTTAACCTTTGAGCTTACAGCCTGAAAATGTGTGAAGCAAAATTACAGAGCTGCACACCACTAAAGGTTGTCAGCATGCGACAAACCTCCAGTTAAATGCACGGCTGCATTGGAATGGTGACTGAACCGTACACCGTGTTTCTTGGGAGATTTTAGGATGGTGGGAGGGTGATGAATCTCTGGAATTCGATGCCAAGGAAGGCTGTGGAGGACAAGTCCATGGATATTTTTAAGGCAGAGATTGACAGATTTGATTAGTACGGGTGACAAGGGTTATGGGGAGAAGGCGGGAGAATGGGGTTCAATGGGAAAGCTAGATCACCAATGATTGAATGGCAGAGTAAACTTGATGGGCCGAATGGCCTAATTCTACTCTTATCACTTATGAAAATTATTAAATTTAAGTTTTCAATTTGCAAATTTGTTTTGTTGGCGTGCTCAATTCAAGGAAGAAGAAAACTTGACAGAGTGAGCCGAGTGCTTGACATAACACTTGCTCAATAGTAATCTGGTGGGGGACCTCAGAGGATCGAGCATCTTCCATGGGGGGAAAGGAATGGTTGACATTTTGGGTTGAATCCATGCCACAGGGCTGATAGTCGAGGGGGGGGGGGGGGGGGGGGGGGGGGGGGTGGTGCTTGAATGAGTTATACAGCTCTGCCCCAAGATGGAAATTAACTCCCAAAATTTGACCAGTAATTTTCAGGGAATAAATGCTTTGGGAAAAGCTCGTGCTGAATAGTCAATCTTAGGAAGCTCCAAGCATAATTCACATCAGTCTCAAGACTCACAGATAAAATTATTCCCTCTACCAAATTATCATTTAGCATAACATTGCTATCTGATAACCTGATCAAATTTTATTTCTTAGTTTCGTTTTTTGTTTCAACATGAAAAGCTGTCAGACGAGGTAGTTGAGGCAGGGACTATCGCAATGTTTCAGAGGTAGGTTAGGCAGGTATAGGTTCAGAGGGATATGGGCAGAATGCAGGCAGGTGGGATTAGCGTCGATGGGACATGCTGGTAGGCTGGGCAAGTTGGGCCGAAGGACCTGTTTTCACACTGTATGACTCTATGGCCTAAATCTTCATTTACTTTTAGGAAATTAAATTACTCAAAAATCCAAAATACTTGGACAATGAAAACTTGCAAAATGCAAAAACAAGGTATCTCCTTGCTGGAGATGCAGAAACTCAACAAATTTAAGGTGACATTAAATTTATTGGACAATGTTAATTTTTTTCATTGTGCAGTTTTAAATTGTGTTTTCAAAGTGCATAAATATATAGTAATATATTAGAAAATTTGCCAACGATATTAAATAAGTATTATAAATGACACCCAACTAAATAAATCCATGGAATTGGGTTTCAATGGCAATGATCTGTATGGGTATATTCCATTGTTAATGTTATAGAAATAATTTTATTTCCCAAAATGAAATTTCAGTTTTTCTGAACTTATGGGTTGACCGAAAGTACTTATTTCTAAAATTTATTAAGTTTCTGAAAAGGCTTCTAACCTGAAATGTCACATGTCCATTGCCTCCACAGCAACAGCCAGACCCACTGAGTTCTTCCAGCACTTGGTGCTTTTATTTTTTTGTAATTCGGTTTCAACAAACTATCACATATAAGTGGCAGATCAGTCAATAAACCTGTTCTTTATTTAGGATTTATTAACACTTTACTATTTCATGGAAAATAATTAAAATGATTCACTATCAACTCCTATCATGCAACCCTTACTCAAGCACCTGATGAAAATAAGAAAACATTTAATGAAAAACTCCAATAGATAGTGCACCTCATCGTCACTGCAGTAGATCATTCAATGTCTATCTATATCGAATGATTTCAACCTGAAAAAAATCACACACTTTCAAAACTATAATGATTAATCTTTATTTAATTGCAACAGAATACCTAACAAGAATTAAGAAAAGACACACCAATTTCTGTTGAAACTATAAACAGTCAATGCTCTGTCATAGGTTACAACAATGAGTACTTTTGTATGTCAAGTTTCTATTATGCTTGCAAGTCTCAAAATTACATGGTTGTAACTACAGTGATCTTCCCATAATATAACTGTAATGTGCCTTATTATTCAAATTACATTTTATACTAATGCTTCATAATACTGCAGATTGTAAAGTGCAATAAAAAGTATACTGTTACAAGCCCAGACTTACTAATCAGGTTAAAGATTAACCATTTGAGATATTTTAATTTAGTTCTATGATCAGTAATGGTGGCATTTAACTGAAATCAGTGAGCACATGGTTATTATACCAGTCCATACAATACAAACGCAAAAGTCTTCAAATCATATTATATTGTGGTGTAATATCATCAGGGATTTTCTATTAGATTGGTAGCTAGAACTCAAATTTGCCACTTCCACAAATTGTCTGTGTGATTTGCACATAGCAATTGCAAAAAAATAAATCAAAATTACCAAAAAACATCCTTCGCTCATTTTGAATGTCAAATTTAATTTTACAAAAACACCAACATAGAGTACCAAGTCTTCAGAGTAATGAAGAAAGCGTCACAGGGTAAATGCAATACACAATATAAATATCTCTACTGACATAAAATTCAAGAGGTGGTTTATTTTCACTTCAGGGTGAACTTATTTCTAATGTCATTGTATAATTTATATTATTGAGTCAGGGAGCAAAATGCAGATAACAATTTAGAAAATCAGCAGCAACCCTATTCCCACTCACTTGATAATAGAGTACTGTAGCTGTTGGATTGAACACATAAGCCCTCACCACCATGTCAATGGATGCTGTGTTCAATAACTACTCCCAAATTACTCTTGCATTAACTCAAATGACACATGTTAAAACATACTCCAATTCCAATGTGTCAACACTTTTACTATACGACTCTGTCACTTTCAAGTACCTTATGTAAACAGCACCAATGTGTTTTAAGGAAAATGATCTTACTACAGACTATTTAACAAATAGTGCGCCATCATGTTATACATTTCTTTTCATAGCAATGCTGGTTCATGAACTGTAAACCTTGATGGAAAGCTTATTTTAAGACATTGGAGTAATGGTATACACTTAAAACTGTTGTTTTCATCACTTTAAACTTACTCACAGGGTCTACAAAAAATATGAAAGCTACTAAAATCCAGGAAAGGGGTGATTAAACATATTTTATTATGTTGGCTATTTTCTCAATTTGCTCTCAAGGGTTTAGTTTAGTTCAGAGATACCGTGCGGAAACAGGCCCTTCTGCCCACAGGGTTCACGCCAAACAGCAATCCCCACATATTAACACACTAGGGACCATTTTTACATTTTACCAAGCCAATTTACCAACATACCTGTACGCTTTAGGAACGTGGGAGGAAACCGAAGATCTCGGAGAAAACCCACTCGGTTACAGGGAGAACGTACAAACTCTGTACAGACAGCTCCCATAGTCGGATTCAAACCCAGGTCTTCGGCGATCAAGCGTTGTAAGGCAGCAACTCTACCGCTATGCCACTGTGACGCCCTTTAATAGTCTGTCTCTGAAAGCACCCACAAAAAAACTTGCATCGCACCACCCCAGCATGGAAAATTGCACAGTTATCACAAAGCAGCAATTAAAGTGGATCTATGAACTGCAAATGCTTGAAATCTGAAATATTCAAACTATTCAAATATTTAAATATTCAAGCTTTCAAACTATAGGCTAACTAATATCATGTTGCTTTACTGCTTAAAAATTCAATGCCCCTGAAGCCTATTTGCCTCATTCATAGCATTTTCGACTTGCCATCCTACTTCTAAAGTTCATTTGACATGTACTCTAAGGCATCCCCTTCCCAGAAAACTTTACAGTCTAAGTCTGCTTATGTGCCCATTGCACAGATCAACTAATCAATTCCATGAAAATCAAAAGGACCACAGATATTGGAATACATTAAGGCAGAAAATGCTGGGAACTCTCAGCAGCTTAAGCAACATCAATGGATTGCGAAATGGAGTTATCGTTAACTGATCCTTGCTTCACAGTTGCTGCCCAACCTGCACCTTCTGTATGTAGCAAATCAGTTTCCTGGTAATTGTCTAGTTGGTAATGGAAAAACAATGGCCCATGGATTACACATCACCATTTGTCCAAATCGGCTCTGTCAATCGAATTGAAAATGGTGGAGACTTCCGTATTTCCAAGAAAGCAAAAAGGATTACAATGGGTGAGTTTTTTTCTAATGGCTCAATGCCACTGTCGAAGTGTTCCACAACAAGTGCCAAGACTGTGATAGTGGACAAAAAACAATATTAGGATTTCCTGCGCCTCATTCTCCCACATCATGCATTTAAACACCATTAATGTGTGTACACAATGAACATGAATGTGTGATAATCTAAACGTGAAAGAAAACTGGATGCAAGAATCAGGGAAAACTAAACAAAAGGATAAATTCCTCATCTTCCAATCTACCTCACCGCGTTTTATTTTATCAGCACATTCTATACAGCTGTAACATTATACTCTGCACTTGATTTTCTCTTTTGCACAGCTGATGTGCTCATGTATGTTATGCTTAGCCGGGATAGTGCGCAAACCAAATGTATCTCACTGTATCTCACCGCATTTTGACAACAACAATTCAATACCAATAGTCTAATGGGCCTGTCCCACTTGCCGATTTTTTAGGCAACCTCCGGCGACTGTCACAGTCATAGCAGGTTGCTGTAAAAAAAATGGAAGATAACCTACGTCATCCTGGCGACAACCTACGATAGCACCTATATCAGGAGAAGTCAAGCTACGCTCATTGGCATGAAACCCACCGTTGCCAAAACATTTTCAACACCAGAAAGACGCTACGACTTTTTGCGCGACTGAGGATACTCCCGGCGACCACCAGCGATCATGTGGCGATAAACTAATCGCCTGTAGTTGCCTAAAAACTTGCCTAAGTGGGACAGGCCCATGATAGAGATAAATGAAAGCATGCAGCTGACAATAAAATTGATATAATAAAGGTCATAACAAAAGTTGGGAACTAACTATTCCAGAACATGGAATATTTTGAAAGGCTAAATAGAATGAAAATTAGATACTGTAGCTACATAACAATAACAAATGTTGCCAGGGCAGAAGAAAGAAATATACTTGGTTAAATTGTTAAGGAGAATCTATACCGCAGGGGGAAATAAACTGCAAGAGGCAAAAAATTATAATTGTAGTTTATAAGCCCTAATTATTTAGTCTGTATTACTTCCAATACTTCTAAACAAACACTGACGTCCCGAACCTATTTGGCAGTAATGGGTGAAGTACTTGTCAAGATTCGAAGTCTATAAATGAGGAGCAGAATTAAGCCATTCAGCCCATCAATTCTTCTTTGTCATTCAATCATGGCTGATCTATCTCTCCCTCCTAACCCTATTCTCCTGTCTTCGCTCCATAGCCTCTGACACCTGTAATAATCAAGAATTTATCTATATCTGCCTTAAAAATATCCATTGGCTTGGCTGCCTCAGCCTTCTGTGGCCATGAATTCCAAAGATTCACCACCCTCTGACTAAATAAATTCCTCCTCATCTCCTTCCTAAAGGATTTCCTTTAATTCCGAGGCAATGACCTCTGGTCCTAGACTCTCCCACTTGTGGAAACATCCTCTCCACATCAACTCTATCCATGCCTGTCACTATTCGGTAAGTTTCAATGAGGTCTCCCCCTCATCCTTCTAAACTCCAGCAATAGAGGCCCAGTGCCCTCAAATGCTCATCTTATTGTAACCCACTCATTCCAGGGATCAATCTCATAAAGTTAAGTGAGACTTTTCCGAACCACCCCATCCCGAGTAGCCCATTTCCTTTTCTCCCCTCTTCCTCCTCCCCCTTCCACCCATTTTGCTCCCTCCAGCTTTTCACGTTTCACTCCTCTTCTCTCCTTGCCTTACATCCTTCCATCTCCTTTTCACTTCCAGCCTTTGTCACCTAGTCCACCCAGCTGCTAATCAAACCACCCTCACCTGCACCCAGCAAACACGTGGCCTCCTCCACTGTCAGAGTGAGTCCCAGCGCAAATTGGAGGAACAGCACCTCATATTTCGTTTGGGTAACTTACACCCCAGCGATATGAACATTGACTATCTTCAAATAGCCCTTGTTTTCCCACTCTCTTCATCCGCTCCTCCTTCACAGTTCTCCAACCAGTCTTACTGTCACCGACTACATTCCATCTCTGTCCCAACCACTCCCCTGACATCAGTCAGAAGAAGGGTCTCGACCTGAAACGTCTCCCATTCCTTCTCTCCAGAGATGCTGCCTGACCCGCTGGGTTACTCCAACATTGTGTCTAACTTCCACCAAACACTTGCCAGACTTTTCCCTACCTCAGTTTTCTTCTGTAGCTTTCTCTTACTCCATCAATCTGAAGAAGGGTCCCAACTCAAAACATTGTTTGTCCATTCTCTCCACGGATGCTGCTTCAACCATTGACTACTCCAGTGCAGTGATTTCCTCAAGATTGCAGCATCCAGCCAAATAGGGCCAGGATGTTCCCACTAGTCGGAGAGTCTATGACTAGAGGTCATAGCCTCAGAAATAACGGACGTTCTTTTAGAAAGGAGATGAGGAGAAATATATTTAGTCAGATGTTGGTGAATCTGTGGAATTCCTTGCCACAGAAGGCTGTAGAGGCCACATTAGTGGATATATTTAGGCAGAGACAGATAGATTTTTTGATTGTACAGGTGTCTGAGGTTATGGGGAAATCGCAGGAGAATTGGGTTAGGAGGGAGAGATAGATCAGCCATGATTGAATGGCGGAGTAGACTTGATGGACCAAACGGCCTAACTTCTACTCCGATCAATTATGACTTTATGACCTTACCTGCTATTCCTTGTGTCAAGAAAATGTCAGCCTATCTAACCGGAGAGTAAGTTTGGGTTTTGTGACCTAATGGGAACAGACCAAGGAAGCTCTGCAGCATTGTACTTCACATCATGTTTAACTTTCCATTAATAGCATCATATACAGGGCATCATTTGAAAACAACAACTAAAATCTGTCACATTTCCTTTGTGGTTTTACTCCTCTTCATTTTCGAAACCAGCAAAGAGACAAACCACAAAACCAAGAAGGGCTGGCTTCGCCATTTACCGCAGTGGCTAATCACATATGCGATCTGAATGGTGAATGCAAATAAGCACATGCTTAATATTTGAATGTGAAACATGAACTTCCTAAAGGGCCTGTCCCACTTTCACGACCTTTTTTCATCATGTTGAAAAAACGCCCCGACCTACTTGATGCCACGAGTACCTACGACTAGCATCACAACCTACCTAGGACCTCGTGACGACCATGCTGCGAGTATAAGTGTTGGGAGTATTGGAGAGTGATGAGGAATGTGAAGAAATAATGGAGAGTATTCCATCACTCTCCACTTGCCTGGATGAATGTAGCTTCAACATCACTCAAGGAGATCAACACCATACAGTCTGGTTGATAGGGATCCTATCCACAACTCCTCACTCACTCAACCACAGTTTATACAAGATGCATTGCAGCAACTCATTAAGATTCCTTAGACAGAAAACCACAACCTCTGCCAGTTAGAAGGACATGGATAATACCACTGCCTGGAAGTTGTTCTCCATGCCACGCACCTTCCTGACTTGAAAATAGATCACAATTCCTTTACCCTTGCTGGGTCATTATCTTGGAACCCCCTCTCTAACAACTCTGCAGGTACACCCACACTGCATAGGCTGCAGTAGTTCAAGAAGACGGCTCACTACCACCTTCTCAAGGACAATTAGGGATGAACAATCAAAATTCTGGCTCGGCCTCTGAAGCCCACGACCCTTGAATGTAGCATAAAACCAAAAAAAGTCTAGTCAACCAAAGGTAGACAAAAATGCCAGACAAACTCAGCGGGTGAGGCATCTATGGAACGTAGGAAATAGGCATTATTTCGGGACGAAACCCTTCTCCAGATGTTTCGGCCCAAAACTTTGCCTATTTCCTTTGCTTCATAGATGTTGCCTCACCCGCTGAGTTTCTCCTGCATTTTCGTCTACCTTCGATTTTCCAGCATCTGCAGTTCCTTCTAAAATATTTCATCTACTCACCCAAACCTGGTCATTGCCAAAACACATAACACATTAAAGGCAATGAAGGGGTTGAGAGATATAGCTCACTGCCAATATAAAGTGGAAACCAATGTCTTCCAAATAAGTGTCAGGATTGAACCATGGGGCTCCGAACAGAATGCAGCAGTCACGGTGGCGCAGCGGTAGAGTTGCAGTCAATGCTGCGTCGGAGACCTGGGCTCGATCCGGACTACAGGTGCTGTCTGTGCAGAGTTTGTATGTTCTCCCAGTGACCTGCATGGGTTTTCCCCGAGATATTCGGTTTCCTCCCACATTCCAAAGGCGTTCAGGTTTGTAGGTTAATTGGCTTGGCAAATGTAAAAATTGTCCCTAGTGGATGTAGGATGGTGTTAATGTGCGGGGATCGTTGGTCGGCACGGACCCGGTGGGCCGAAGGGCCTGTTTCCGTGCTGTATCTCTAAACTAAACGAAAGTGCAGGAAAAAACAAAAATATGCATTTATCCTCACATCTTCTCCTTATGTAATAATATTTATTAGAAGTAATCCATCATAACAACGGTATAACAACTTTTCAAATACACAAGCAACTTATTTCAATAAGTATACGAATGTTACGAGTAATTCTTATAAACTTCTATTTTTTTAGAAAGTAGAAAAGGAAAAGAATAGATTTTAATCAATAATAGTGATTAAATAATAATTTTGATTATATAGAAAGAGAGAGAGAGGAAAAAAATGTATATATTCTTGTTATTTGTATTTAATTAAAACAAAGTATTATATATATATATTAAAAAAGAGATTATAGTATACATCTTAATAGTGAATAACACAATTTCAAATAGCGATATCAATAGGGACATGTATACAAATCAAAAAGAAAAACAGAGAGTTATTTTCATCTGATCCTGCCGGGTACCCATTGAGTTGTGATGCCAAGAACAGCTACCCCTTCAAATATTCTGTATATGGAGACCATATCTGTTCAAAGAGTTCGTATTTGTCCATTAGAACAAATCTGATTCTTTCCAAATGCAACATCTCCAACATTTCCACTGTCCACATTTTAATTGTGGGGGATAATGTTCCCTTCCAAAATTTCAATATTAATTTTTTCCCTATTATCAAACAGTAATCCAATAAATTTCTTTGGTTTACTGTTAATATTAGATTTGAATCCGGAACTCCTAATATTATTAATTTTGGATCTAGGTCCAGTTTAATTTTAAGAACTTCAGAGATAACTCTAAACATTTCTGTCCAATAATAATTAAGTTTTATACATGTTACAAAACTATGCGTTAAATTAGCTTCCAAGTTCTGACATTTATCACAAATAGGAGAAATGTTAGAATAAATTCTATTTAATTTCGTTTTTGAATAATGTAATCTGTGTACCTTAAATTGTATCAATATATGTCTAGCATTTAATGAGCAGCGATGTATACGTTGTAGGCTTTCTTCCCAAGTTTCCTTCGTTATAGATAAACCTATTTCATTTTCCCATGTTTGTCGATATATTTCCGAAGTTGGGATTTCCATATCCAAAATAGTATTTTATTTAGTTATTTATATTAATTTTTCTGTATTTGGGTGTTTATTAAACAATTCATCTAATAATCCTGGTTTTCTATTTTTATAGTCTTGCGTATTTGACTTAATATAGTTTCTAATTTGTAAATACCTAAATATGTTATTTGACTGCAATCCATAGATATCCTGTAACTCTTGAAATGAAAGAAATGTTCCTTTCTTGTAAAGGTGTTCTATCCTCACATCTTCGCCTTACTTGTAGCAATTATATTATGATAGTTCCATTGAAAGATACTTTGATCCAATATATTTGTGACTTTACCGGATGATGTACATGGTGTCATATTGTTCATTTCATAAACCAGAATGCTGGGAATTTTTTCGCAGTCTCTTTAGCCATAAGGCTCAGCATTAGGACAAGTCCAATGAAAGTGGGGTGGAAGAATCTGTTCAGGTTTCCCGGATGTGCTTGCGTGCACTGGAGGAATTACACGTAGCATGAATCTTGAAAGCTGACAGCTCACCAGGAGGTATTCTTCAATGTCAGCATCAGTGACGACATTCTCAAACTGGTGTCATTGTATGCCTGGGGACACAGTTCCTTGTGATGGACTGTTGCAGGAAAGCAGAGACTTTTGGTCAAGTTGAGGTGAGGGTGTCTTGCCACCTACATTGACCTGGAATTCATCAGAACAAACCAACTTCCCTAAACTACCACAGAATCTGGGAGAATCTGCGGAATTCCCTGCACAACTACTTCTCTGGTTCCACAAGACTATCTATTATTTTAAATGCATCCTGATAAATGAGGCATTGCTCAGAATGATGGTTTCAATTTTAAATATGCAGTCAAGTATATAAAAATAAAATAAAAACATTATCTGATAAGCAACAGTACGGTGGGCAATTTTATTTAAACATATCAATATAGATGTAGCAATTATTTCTGTTAATGTGTAAACACATTTATATAATTCAAGGATGTATAGCTTTAATTAGTACTGAATTTTCACTGTACAATCAAAATAACTCGGATATCATACAATTAAATCTCACCAGTCTGTAGATAATTGCCAGCTTTTTTTTAAATTCTTAACTATGGAACAAGCAAATTATACTTCTCACTAGCTAGATCATCTTAATTTGTTATGACATTTTACATGGAGGACAGTTGTGTGGTTGCTGAGTATAAGGCTCCACGAACCACTGAAAGAAACGCAAGTTACTTTTAATACTGTTTTTTTTTAAATTAACACGTCAGCATTTAATATAAGCTGCAAATGAAAGGCTGATAATTAGAAAGAGCGCATTTAACTTCTTGCGATGATTATCTGCAGTGAAGGTGCGACAAGATTACACGTTTGATTGCAAACTGGCTTCACAAGGAGGCATTACGCAGAGTTTGAATATATTTAACCCGAATACATTTTCTCATTGTTTATAATTTCTATCTGCCACAGTTATCCTCCTTAGACCACTTCACAACATTCTGATCTACAGCCTGCTTTTAACTAGTAATGGGCGCTAAGCAGAATAAATTTACTGATTACGCAGTTCACCTCTCCTGTGAAAATATGCTTTAAAGATTTTACAAATACAACATTGGAGGATGAGGCTTTCGTGAATATCCTTACATCACATATCATCTTTGACAGAAACCTGCTCCTCTAATTAAACCCCCCCTCTGCTCATCTAGTTTCTGTGATAAGATTTGGTCGGAGTTCACTGGGAGGTCAGCACAGCCTTCAGAACCACAGTCCTTCAGCCCTCTGTCATACGGATGTTGTACTTGCTATATTCTGACTGAGGAAGGAATTAACATTAGATTCCCTCTCTTTCCCCCCCCCCACCACCCCTCACCCCAAAATCCCTTTGTTCCTGCTTGAAATAGGCATTCACGTCAGCAGAGCTGATTGCCAAAATTATGTATGATAAGGAAGCAAGAGCCTTTGGTTTTCCCAGATCCTCCAAAAGCAACATTTCAACACAACAGTATCTAATTCCTTTCAGTTAACGGAGACTTACAAATCTGCGGGGGGAAAAAAGTACAAAGGAAAAGACTACATAATATAATGGACAACTGAGCAGTTAATCTGCATAAAAGCCTCTGTAAAGATTGAGGAGCTGTCAACTATTTTAACATTTAAAAAGAGTTAACAAATTTCATCCCGAGCTA
Source organism: Okamejei kenojei (assembly GCA_035221665.1). Taxonomy (NCBI): domain Eukaryota; kingdom Metazoa; phylum Chordata; class Chondrichthyes; order Rajiformes; family Rajidae; genus Okamejei; species Okamejei kenojei. The sequence continues at coordinate 24,496,765 of CM069165.1, read as the reverse complement.
GGCTGGCCTGAAGGTGAAGGAACTGTGGCTGCGGGACTCTAATCAGCTTGTTGCAGCATTCAAACTGACTACCCTTATACAATTTATTCAACGCTATCAGTCAAATGCTTAAACAATGCTGCCAAGCTATATTAGTGAAATGTTAAGCCAAATTTTACAAGATATTCAGTCAAGTCAACAGATACACTGTAGACATTGTCCAATATATAGTGAATTGCACCTCTGGGGTCATCTTGCTCCAGCCTCAGATCAACTTGACAATCTTTATCCAAGTTTCCTCAAAGAAACAAAAAAAGTAGCAATTAATTTATCAATGTGTACGCCTTTCTGTCACAACAAATTTCCTTAGCCCCTTGCCAAAAAATGTCCATTATCAGCCAGGTCTTGTCCACACAGGCAACAATACAGCTGTATAATTACACTTCTTTCCTTGACAACTTGCATGATTGTTTTCCTAACAGTATATTACTTCGTTAGTACTTTCCAATATACGTTATTTTTAAACTGTCACTTTCACCGACTCATCCTGATTCACACTCGTCTGTTTATCATAACAATCATTAATAACTGTCACTCTTCGCCATCAGTTTAACGAACTCTCTCCCTCATTAGCATGTTCTAGCATTTGTTCCATGGAAAGGCTGATTATTTTTTACAACAGGCCAAGCCAATTACTTTAGTGAAATGGAATCACATTAATCAAAACTTAACAAGGTGGCAAATTTAAAGATATCAGATTGCAAAAGACAGCATAACTAATATGTCACTGTCAGAGACACTATGTAGGTATGCAGCAGCTGTACTAAATATATCTCTTCACACAAGCCACATGAATTTTGACGTTTCATACGATCTGACAAGTACCGAAGTGATATTGGAGAGCTAGAAGCTGGGCAGTGCTGTTCATGATGACATTCCGAGATTCTGGCAAGGACAGCGGGGAGAAAATGATGACCGTGTCTAGTTGGGGCAGCAGACGGCAGTTCATCATGTCTCTCTTTGCAGAGACGCTTTCTTTTACACTTTAAATGATGATACTCATCAATCATGGCTTGACAGCTGCATCATACCAGCTGCAAACATGCAAAGCCCAGCATTCTGAAATATGCTGACGCCATTAATATAAACACATCAAAAATATTCTCTTCATATCACCATCACAGTCTGAGCAAAACATCCCCAAAACATCGTTGTACATTACCAGCATTACAAGCTTTTTACATCTTTCAGTTTACAAAATTGCACTATTATTCATTTTTATATTTGAGTAGCTATTTGCTTCAGGTTGCCAGGATAAATGTGACTGATGAAATGGACTCAAGAGAAGGCCCAGAGCTCAAATTTAAACTGCATTAGTCAACTGACTCTGAAATCCTTCATTACATGTTTTGCTTCCACTGAAATCAATACAAACATATTTCTTAAATATTAACAACACATTTTATGCTTCATGCACCTTTTAGTTTTCAGGGTCATTAAATCTTAGCTTCAGAATTGTCATCGTTTACATGTTACAGTTAAAAATGTGTTTAGTTTTAATGGCGTTTGACAACATTATTTTCTCTTGCATTCAAAAGAAAATATTAATGGGTGTTGTGGACATGCTGGTCCTTCAATGCATTTTTAAATGATCTCTCAACATTTAGCTTCACATAGCTGCATTTTAATTTGAATGAGATTCGATGTACAAAGTTTTAAATCTATTTTGAATGCATTTCATCAGGCTAAATCCAGGGTGCAGACATGCACACAGCCTGCACTCTGTAACTGCAATAGATGAATGACCTTCATCTGTTTTGTTTGCTTACAATTGCCTAAAAAAACTAGAATACCTTAATTTTCTGTGCTGCAGAAATTTATGCTAAGAGACTAACATATATATGACAACCTTAAATACATTTTGAGGCAATTTCCTTGTACAGCCTACATTCTGCATATCCCAATGGATGCATTTTTTCCCCAGTCTACCCAATCTGATATTTAACACAGAATACAGCAGATGGATGAGAATTCAAAGTTTCCTGATCTTTAGCAGAAGTTATGGTGGGTTATCTTTGGCAGTATATCTTTCTCCTGGCAGCACTCCCTTGGTGATGAAGGATTAACCACCACAGCTGTCTCTTCCCCAAATGATGCAGTACAGCACTCCTCAGCACGACAGCATCACTTAATCTTAATGTCCGCTCTTCCAGTGCAGCCGCATCGGACAAAGCCAATCAACATCAGATGCCACCAGGATGGACCTACTGCTTGGCCCTGGAGTCTTTCACTCTCACAGGACTATTAATCAACTTCAGCCAGCCCAATCCTATATTTTGCTTTTGCTGAGATCGCAGCTGAGCTATACTGAGATGTCTAGAAGTGTACGAGAACTACTACAGCAGGCCAGAACCGGCAACCAGCGTAGCAGCACTTCCCTCTGTATCCACGCACACACAAACGCACCGTCTCAAGCTATCTTTTTATTCCATTAGAGGCAAGTGTTTTATACTGTATGGATAAATAAAAATACTGCACATTAGAAGTTAATTTAAAAAGTGAATTGATTTATTTTATTCCATGTTAGTAATCACTCATAGTTCCTTCCCAATCTGCTTAATGGTGACTAATATCTTTGCAAAAACCTGGATGTTGATGCAAAGTAAACAAGCCAGATTCATACGATATTCCCATTCATGGAAATAAAGCATAAAGGAAAAAAAAACAGAGAGCTGGAGTAACTCAGCGGGTCTGGCACCATCTCTGGAGGACATGGATAGTAGGTGACGTTTCGGATCGAGACCCTTCTTCAGACTATTCCAAGTTGTCTCCATAAAACGCGACTGCTCCTATGGAGACCGTCTTAAAACATGAAAAAAAATGAATACAAATTTTCCAGGCTCTATTCTGGAGTTAGTTGTGCCCTTTTCCATTTGATGTTCAGTATGTTTCTCAAGCAATGTTGCTGAGAGTATAAAACTAAAACATTGTTTGATCCTCAAAACAGCAGGTGGGTCTGAACAACCAGGAGAAGCAATGGCATGCATGTTTATGAAAAGTTGCTTAAAGTCCAGGGGTAGAAAAACAAATGGTCACAACAAAAGGGATATGTATAAGAATGCTGAATCTCTTGTTAAATCAGGTTTTTAAAAAATGATACATATTGGACAAGGAGAGATAAAAAAGCAAAATCACTGGAAATCATCAGAAAGCCAGGCAGCTTCTGTGGATAGAGAATCAGTGATAACAAAAGCTGATTTTAAATGGTAAAAGGCTATTCAGTAATTTACAGGTGTAATAATAAAACAAGGTCACTGGACTTGTTTACAGCAGCTTTATTCCACTTATGTGTATTCTTGATGCTCTGTGGATTTGATTGGGGACCCAGTAGTGGAACACCTTACTACTGCAGGTTTTCAATTCCCCTGTTTATATGTATCATGCCCTTACGAGGCCTCATCACAATTTTTGATAGCAAATTTTAATCATCAAGATACTTACATATAGGTTGTTCAAAAATGTTTGCAGCCTCATATCAAATGAACTAAATAAAATATGCTGTCTTCAGTGCAAACTGCATTTCCATGATTTCAACCCGTCAGCAGATTCATTTACCTAATTTAAGTAAATTTTCTCCAATTTACGCGCACCCTCACCACGCATCAGCTATTGCCTAATTGAAAAGATAGAATAGAAAAGCCCTCTTTTCCTCCATTGTAACAAAGAAGGCATTTTATACGATTTAAAACTTCCCACATTCAACCATGGCTGTCCCTCAAGAAAGCTGAAACCTTTTCTTCTGCTTGCCTTGAAGAATTGCAATTAAATACATAATGTAATCTAACTAATGCCAGAAGTACTGCTTTTGGACTAGTACCTGCTTTGAACCCTGTGTACAGACAAATTCCAGTTATACTTCCAACACTTCATTGTTCTTTAGTTTATAAAGTGCATTTTATTTGCTTCACATGACTTCAATTAAAATGCACCCAGTTAAATGCAAGTGAAAGAAAATGATTAAAGCAAAGAGTGACTGGGTATTGTGGGCTTTTGACTGAATCTCAGTATCAGTCTCTAAAAAAGAGTGGAAAATAATTGGTAATTCAAACCAACAATAAAAGTGCTTTGTATATAAAAGAAACTTAAGTGTTAGGACGGCAGTTTTTCAATGGTTTTCTCCATGGAGCCAGATAGACTCCAACTTTCAAAGCTAAACACTGCCACAATAACAAAGCAGTGAATCGCATGATACAATTCTTAAAGCAGTGCAGCCTTATAACAGTTAAGAGTGTTCCCCAACATTATTAAACATAACAGATACAATCTGATATGCTGCTTGCCAATACTAGTATAACTCAATATTCGATAACTATACAGCTCCCTGTTAAACATGTATGGTACGAACACAGAATGCATAATATAATGCAGGTGAAATATATTAATCCTTCAATCTTATGATTCTATGAAATCGTAGCACTAGAATTTCACCTGAGGCAGCAGACAGCCATGATTAAACTAACATTGATTCATAGGCAGCTTTAGTTGTGAGGATTCACAAAATCACTTTATTATTAAGAGGATGAAATGCAAATAACATGCTAATTTAACATTGCTTTGTGACTTGGGTTCCACTGATACCACCATGCAAATCAGATTTTCTGCTGTAGCAAAGGGAATTCCCTCCCTCTTGGGAGATAATTGATAATTCCCCAATACTGAATCAGTGGTCTCATATTGATTAACACTGCTTTTAAACTTGCATTTGGCTCGCTCATGCTATTTAACCTCCTGTACGTGCATTCAAATCACATTTTCAGTTCTAAATATTAGATTTTCATTTAACACCCTATTCTACTAGGCTGACTGCTTCTAATCTCCCAAACAGAAGACAGACAGCACAGCCACAGGGATGGCAGATTACTGTTACATCTCCTGACAAAGAATTATCCCGCTGCATTACGAAACAGCGGTCTGTAAAACAAAGTAAAAACTTTAGTTAATTTACATAATCAAAAATACAACAGACTATAGGTGTAAGAAGGAACTGCAGATGCTGGTTTAAACCGAAGATAGACACAAAAAGCTGGAGTAACTCAGCGGGACAGGCAGCATCTTTGGAGAGAAAGAACGGGCGACGTTTCAGGTCGAGACCCTTCTTTACGACCAGAAACATCACCCATTCCTTCTCTCCAACGATGGTGCCTGTCCCGCTGAGCAGGAGTAGAGCACTAATTCCGTCAAAACTAGTCCACCCAAGCACTAAGAGCAGGAGTAGAGCACTAATTCCGTCAAAACTAGTCCACCCAAGCACTAAGAGCAGGAGTAGAGCACTAATTCTGTCAAAACTGGTCCACCATGATCATGGATGATCTACGCCATTCCTCAACTCCTCTTCTGTGCCATTTCCCCCATAGCCCTCAATTCCCTAATCATTCTAAAATGTGTCTACCTTCCGTTTAAGCAGTTGCAGCCACCACAAGCCTCTGAGGGTAGAGAATTCCAACGATTTACCACACTCTGCGAAAAGTAATTCGTATGCATTCGACATAAATATTAAACTCCAATTATATTGTATCTATGTTGCCTTGTTTGAGCCTCTCCCACTAGTGGAGACCATACGCTCTCATGCCCCCCCAGGGATTTATGCATATCAATACAATCATCCCTCATCTTTCTAAACAAAGAAAATAGATCTAAGTTCCATTGCATTTGCCATTTGAACTCCATAAGTCTTATATATCCAACAGCTGAAATTAGAGTCTCGGAAATAAATGATGGAATTAAAATAATTGTAACTTTTTAACACAAATGATTCACCTTAATTTTACTACTTCAGTTTCAGCTTAGTTTATTGTCACGTGTACCGAGGTACTGTACACTTCACAACTTAAACCATCAATGTTATGCAAAAAATCCCAGAACAAGGAACTATAAATAAGATGAATGCCTGATGGAATTCTTCAGACAGACTGAGTCATTGGATGCCCTGGATACAAACTGTCACATGAAATAAATTAGAACTCTGCTGATCAATTTAGAGTGTGCTGGGTACATGGAACACGCTGCCAGGGATAGAGGTGGAATGCAATAGTGGTGTTTAAGAAGCTTTTAGATTGGCCAACGGATATGCAAAGAATGGAGTGGTGTGCAGGCAGAGGAGATCAGTTTAACTTGGCAGCATGTTCAGCGTGGACATTGCAGGCTGAAGGGCCTCTTCCTGTGTTGTATTTTGCTGTAGACAATAGACAATAGGTGCAGGAGTAGGCCATTTGGCCCTTCGAGCCAGCACTGCCATTCAATGTGATCATGGCTGATCATCCCCAATCAGTACCCCGTTCCTGCCTTCTCCCCATATCCCCTGACTCCGCTATCTTTAAGAGCCCTATCTAGCTCTCTCTTGAAAGTGTCCAGAGAACTGGCCTCCACCGCCCTCCGAGGCAGAGATTTCCACTGACTCGCAACTCTTTGTGAGAGAATGTGTTTCCTCGTCTCCGTTCTAAATGGCTTACCACTTATTCTTAAACTGTGGCCCCTGGTTCTGGACTCCCCCAACATCGGGAACATGTTTCCTGCCTCTAGCGTGTCCAAACCCTTAACAATCTTATATGTTTCAATAAGTTCCCTCTCATCCTTCTAAACTCAAGAGTGTACAAGCCCAGCCGCTCCATTCTCTCAGCATACGACAGTCCCGCCATCCTGGGAATTAACCTTGTAAACCTACGCTGCACTCCCTCAAATAGCAAGAATGTTCTTCCTCAAATTATGGGTCCAAAACTCAATACTCCAGGTGTGGTCTCACTAGGGTGCTGTACAACTGCAGAAGGACCTCTTTGCTCCTATACTCGACTCCTCTTGTTATAAAGGTCAACATGCCATTCGCTTTCTTCACTGCCTGCTGTACCTGCATGCTTACTTTCATAGACTGATGAACAAGGACCCCCAGATCCCGTTTCCCAACTTGATGTCATTTAGATAGTAATCTGCCTTCCTGTTTTTGATACCAAAGTGGATAACCTCATATTAATCCACATTAAGCATGAAACTATATTCTGTGTTATAATGAATTCACAAATTCCAATATGAAACCTCCAAAATCTCTTTTTCAAAATCATTTTCAGGCAAGTTTTGGTCTTTCACCAAGGCTAGAAAGTGTATAGATTTACAAAAGTTGCCAAAGAGAAAAACCAAAACAGAATAGCATCGGCTGTCCCATTTAAATGGCATATTCCCCACACCCTCCAAACCACCCCTCAGAAAACAGCATCTGTGGGTTACGATTTTAAACAGATGTGACTTGAAGCTTAATTCATTTGAAGGGAACCAACTGTAACGTTGTCCAGGCATAATTCTGTCTTAGAGTTATACAGTGCGGAAACAAGCCCTTTGGCCCAGCTCGTCCATGCCGATCACATTGCCTACCTGAGCTTGCCCCATTATTTATGCGTAATGGAAATTTAAACGTTTTGGGGATATTTGCTGTGAAGCAGTAAGAAAAATGTGAAGTAAAGTAAAAGCAGACTGCTCAACAGCAAAAGGCCCAGTTACTTTGCGTACAGATTGATTTAGACAGACACCAGACCTTCCATCATAGAAACATAGAAATTAGGTGCAGGAGTAGGCCATTCGGCCCTTCAAGCCTGCACCGCCATTCAATATGATCATGGCTGATCATCCAACTCAGTATCCCGGACCTGCCTTCTCTCCATATCCCCTGATCTCTTCAGCCACAAGGGCCACATCTAACTCCCTCTTAAATATAGCCAATGAACTGGCCTCAACTACCTTCTGTGGCAGAGAATTCCACAGACTCTGTGTTAAAAATATTTTTCTCATCTTGGTCCTAAAAGACTTCCCCCTTATCCTTAAGCTGTGACCCCTTGTCCTGGACTTCCCCAACATCGGGAACAATCTTCCTGCATCTAGCCTGTCCAACCCCTTAAGAATTTTGTAAGTTTCTATAAGATCCCCTCTCAATCCCCTAAATTCTAGAGAGTATAAACTGAGTCTATCCAGTCTTTCTTCATAAGACAGTCCTGACATCCCAGGAATCAGTCTGGTGAACCTTCTCTGCACTCCCTCTATGGCAATAATGTCCTTCCTCAGATTTGGAGACCAGAACTGTACGCAATACTCCAGGTGTGGTCTCAACAAGACCCTGTACAACTGAAGTAGAACCTCCCTGCTCCTATACTCAAATCCTTTTGCTATGAAAGCTAACATACCATTCGCTTTTTTCACTGCTTGCTGCACCTGCATGCCTACTTTCAATGACTGGTGTAGCATGATACCCAGGTCTCGCTGCATCTCCCCTTTTCCTAATTGGCCACCATTTAGATAGTCTGCTTTCCTGTTTTTGCCACCAAAGTGGATAACCTCACATTTATCCACATTATACTGCATCTGCCAAACATTTGCCCACTCACCCAGCCTATCCAAGTCACCTTGCAGTCTCCTAGGATCCTCCTCACAGCTAACACTGCCCCCCAGCTTTGTGTCATCCGCAAACTTGGAGATATTGCCTTCAATTCCCTCATCCAGATCATTTATATATATTGTAAATAGCTGGGGTCCCAGCACTGAGCCCTGCGGTACCCCACTAGTCACTGCCTGCCATTGTGAAAAAGACCCGTTTACTCCTACTCTTTGCTTACTGTTTGCCAGCCAGTTCTCTATCCACATCAATACTGAACCCCTAATGCCGTATGCTTTAAGTTTGTATACTAATCTCTTATGTGGGACCTTGTCGAAAGCCTTCTGGAAGTCCAGGTACACCACATCCACTGGTTCTCCCTTATCCACGCTACTAGTTACATCCTCGAAAAATTCCACAAGATTCGTCAGACATGATTTACCTTTCGTAAATCCATGCTGACTTTGTCCAATGATTTCACCACTTTCCAAATGTGCTGCTATCCCATCTTTAATAACTGACTAGCAGTTTCCCCACTACCGATGTTAGACTAACTGGTCTGTAATTCCCCGTTTTCTCTCTCCCTCCCTTCTTAAAAAGAGGGATTACGTTTGCTACCCACCAATCCTCAGGAACTACTCCAGAATCTAAAGAATTTTGAAAGATTATCACTAATGCATCGTGTCCATGATGGGTCTGCTTCAGGCAATCCACAGGGTCCCGTTCCCTTGCAACCCTGTATATTATCTTGCCCTCAATTGCCGACCCAATTCCCTTTTGAATCTGAAGGAGTCTCAACCAGAAACGTCACCCATTCCTTCTCTCCAGAGATGCTGCCCGACCCGCTGAGTTACCCCAGCATTTTGTGTCTGTCCTTTTTGAAAGCCCAGGTTGAAGCTGTCCGTCACCCTTACAGTTCATAATTCGATCTGTCGGCATCACCAGCAAGAGGATCATTTATTGGCCTCCAGGCATTGGGTGGACGTCCACCTTCAACTGCTGCAGACTTTTGATGAATGTATTCCCATTGTGTCATTGCAGTGAGTTGTCCAGCAGTGAGAGCCGGCAAAGGAATAATGCTCCATTTCCAACGTGGGAAAATGAGCAACTTGGATAGGAACCCATAGGCTGTGATGTCCCCATAGGCTTTGATGTTCCCACACAACTGATGCCTTCTCATTTCTGGGTGGAAGCAGTTGCAGGTTCGAGAAGTGTTTTCGGAATAGCCTGGAAGTTCCGTATATAGGCAGTGCACCCTGCAACTATAATGCACCAGTGGTAGAGGGAATGAGCATTTAGAAACTTAGAAAACAGGTGCAGGAGTATGCCATTCCATCCTTCGAGCCAGCAATGCCATTCAATATGACCAAGGCTGATCATCCAAAATCACCCGTTCCTGCTTTCTCCCCATATCCCTTGATTCTCCCCATAGCCCCAAGAGCTCGATCTATCTCTCTCTTGAAACCATCCAGTGAATTGGCCTCCACTGCCTTCTGTTGCAGAGAATTCCACAGATTCGCAACTCTCAGGGTGTAAAAGTTACGGTGATAGATGGCTGCTTTCTCCTTGATAGAGTCAAACATCAGGTGTTGTTGGTGCAGCACCCATCCAGGCAATTGGAAAGCATTCCATCTTGCTTGATGCCCAACTTGCCCACACCGGCCAACATGCCCCATCTACACTAGTCCTACTGCCCTGTGTTTGGCACATAAACCCCTCTAAACCTATCCCATCCATGCTTCTGATTGGTTGGCCTAGACATGGTGGGCCGAAAGGCCTGTTTTTGTGCTCATTGACTGCATGACAGTTTGACGATGTCGTGCTTTTCAGATGAAGGAAAGGCCTTGGCACACCTGACGAGTCTCTTGCTGCGGGATGCTCAGCCTCCAACCTGCTCGAGTCACCAATCTGTTTTACACACATTCCCCATTGTACCTTTTGTCTGTCACTTTGAATACATGCCCTCTAGTCCTTGAATCAGTCACTAACAGAACAGCTGCTCACTACTCATCCGATCTGCACCACACATTGAAAAATAGAAAACATTCATCTTGTTCCCCAATGGTGTGAAAATGAAAAGTATCCTCAAGATCTTAAAAAAAAAAGATTGGTCATTTACAACTGATCAAATCTTATGTAGGAGCACAAATCATTTCCTCACCTCCACACCACCATCAGAACCAACAGCAAAGTCTCTCCACTCAAGGAATAATTTCTGTTGGTCCATGATCCATCCACACCAGCATTCATGTAGTATAAAGTGCTGGAGAAAACTCCAGTTAAGAGCCAGCAGAGTCAACATTTACAGTCTGTTTAGCAGACGGTATGATTTATCAGGAAGTCAGGCCGCACCAGTGGGAAGAGAAGCAGAGTTAATGTATCAGGTTGAAGACCCTTCCTCAGAACTGGCAAAATTCTGTCTTCAACCTGAGACGTTACCGGTTTCACTTACCACAGATACAGCCGGACCTGCTAAGTATTTCCAGCATTTGTGGGGACAAAAGGATGGTCAACATTTCACAACCCAAAACATTTTGACCCCAAATGTCGAGCATCCCTTTGCCTTCAGAGATACAGCCTGGCCTGCCAAGTTCCTCCAGCAGTTGGCTTTGCTCCAGATTCTTGCATCTGCAGTCTTTCAGGCCTAAATTTCCATCGTTTTCTTTTATTAATTTTAGATTTTCAATATATGCAATTTTGTTTTCATCTTCAAATTTTATTGCAAGGTTTGAACTAAAAAAAACAAATGAAAACACATCAGTTGCCTACATTTAGAGTCATATACAGCACAGAAACAGGCCCCTGGGCCCAACTTGCCCAAGCCGACCAGGATGCTCCATTCACACTGGTCCCAATTTTTGGTTGTATTTTTTGCCCCCCAAAGTTCTTATTATTATTTTGTTAAAAGTACACATCTTTGTACCCAGAATGAACATACTCGTGGCATTTGACCACCACTAGCCAAGATGAACCTGCATAAGAACTCATTAAACCAAGATCAATGGTGCACATGACTTACCACACAAGGTTAACATCATCACCAACATGGGTTATAACAAACCTGTGGGAAATCCTTTGAAAAAACGATCAAAGACATGCAGTGAAATACCCATAATAGTACATTTATGTACAAATCTTGGTATGAACCAAACATATTTACTTCAAAAAAAATAACCATTTCCATAGAAGCTGGCTGATCTACTGAGTATGTCTCACATTATCAGATATTATTTCAGATTTTCAGTAGCTCCATTGTTTTTGCTTGATTATTAATAAACAGATGGTTATGGAGATGTTGACTGATGAATAAATATTCATAAGTTATAGGAGCAGAATCAGGCTATTCGGCCAATTGAGTCTACTCCACCATTCAATCATGGCTGATCAATCTTTCCCTTTCACTCCCATTCTCTTGCTTTCTTCCTATTACTTTTGACGTTCTTACTAATTAAATATTAGTAAATATTATTATAAATATTAGTGAGAACATGGACAAATCCCCTGGTTTTCTTCAAAAAAACATCCTTGTATGATTTATATTTTTCAATAGATCATAGACAATAGGTGCAGGACAATAGGTGCAGGCCATTTGGCCCTTCGAGCCAGCACCGCCATTCAATGCGATCACAGCTGATCATCCCCAGTCAGTACCCCGTTCCTGCCTTCTCCCCATATCCCTGACTCCGCTATTTTTAAGAACCCTATCTAGCTTTCTCCTGAAAGTATCCAGAGAACCGGCCTCCACCGCTCTCTGAGGCAGAGAATTCCACAGACTCACCACTCTCTGTGAGAAAAAGTGTTTCCTCATCTCCGTTCTAAATGGCTTACCCCTTATTCTGGACTCCAACATCGGGAACATGTTTTTAAAAATGTTTTTTGTACCAGAGGCTCGATGCATATTATCTGACAACGAGGCAGGATCCCGTATTTGGCTTGCTGGGTCTTGTAGGTTCCCAGGAGACCAATTCATTCACCCCCATACTCCCTTCCACCATCTTTAGTTCCTGGAACAATCTCTTCATTCATCTTTTGATTCTTCTCTGCCACAGAAGGCAGTGGAGGGCAATTCACTGGATGTTTTCAAGAGCGAGTTAGATTTAGCTCTTAGGGCTAAAGGAATCAAGGGATATGGAGAAAAAGCAGGAATGGGGTACTGATTTTGGATGATCAGCCATAATCATATTGAATGGCGGTGCTGGCTCGAAGGGCCGAATGGCCTACCCCTGCACCTATTGTCTATGTTTCTATGTTTCCACCATTAGCCTATGGCAGGAGTAATTTATAGTACTGTGATTAACCCACTGTGATATGTATCAGGCATATATATGGCAGGCAAAAGGAAAAACCCAATGGTCACAGGAATAACATGCAAACTCCACACAGGGAGCAGTCAAGGGCAGGGTCCCTAGAGCATCAGAACTAACTGCTGCACCATGCACTAGGCTGCATGTTAAATTGCTCCACTAGGTCATGTGCAGCATCCTAAATTCACGTGCTGCAGCCAACGCAGTAGGGCTCGGAGTCACTGAGGTCAGAGGAGATGTTGCCAGAAAAGTCACTGAGGGAATACAAAGGAGCAAATGGGATTGGTGTTCAGCAGAAGGCACTAGTGGATGTCTTTTGTAGGAAGGAACAGAAGATACTGGTTTAAACTGAAGATAGACACAAAAAGCTGGAGTAACTCAGCATGTCAGACAGCATCTCTGGAGAAAAGGAATAGGTGATGTTTCGGGTCGAGACCTGTCTGACCCGCTGAGTTACTCCAGCTTTTTATGTCGAGTGAATGTTTTGATGGGCTCTTCGCAGATTTCCAAGGGATGCACAGAGGGAAACTACGAGGTTTATCTCAGAGAGAATCTAGCCTGGGATGGCAGCAAGAACAGGAAGGTCAAGGAGAATTCAAAGATTGATTTAGTGATCTATAAGGCAGAATACCTAGTCTGATTCATCCCCTATTGAGAATGACAAGATTGAAACTTAAATTAAGAGTGCCAAATAAAGTAATTGAGCAAGTAAAATAATTGATTTTTGATCTGGAGCTGCCACACCTGAAACGCAGACTTATTATGTCCTGAGAGCAAGAAACTGGCTCTGCCTGCAGATACTTGGCCAAAATATTGCCGTGGAATAGATTGAGTTGTTTAACACTTTTCAGGTTCAGACTAGTTCATTGTCATCCACACCAGGGTGCAATGAAATCCCATGTTCCTTGCATTCATGTAGCAATGATAAATGCAATAATGAATACAATGAGTGCAAAAACAACAGAATGGTGTGAAGATTCCCACTATCAATTCTGTCAAACTTTCAGTAATACTGTCCGTTTTTTCTCTCTCTGACAGCAGTTGGCTTTTTGTCACAGGTGGTTCACCTCCCGCCCGAGATTTAGTTAAGAGAATTTCTCCTCAACAAATCCATGATGCATTTCTCAACAACAAAGCCCAGTAGGTTCTTAGGCCACTCTCTCCAGACAGATATGAGGATAAACGTGAAGTAGATGGAGCAGAACCAGCAGGTTCTTCCTGCCTCACTCTCCCTCCCTCCTCCTCCCCTCCCATAAGTAACTCTCATATCAACCTCAATACCACTCTCCTGACTCCCTTTCCCCATACTTTTGAGTATAGAAACAGGGAGGTTCTACTGCAGTTTTACAGGGCCTTGGTGAGACCACACCTGGAGTATTGTGTACAGTTTTGGTCTCCTAATCTGAGGAAAGACATTTTTGCCATAGAGGGAGTACAGAGAAGGTTCACCAGACTGATTCCTGGGATGGCAAGACTTTCATATGAAGAAAGGCTGGATAGACTCAGCTTGTAGTCGCTAGAATTTAGAAGATCGAGGGGGGATCTTATAGAAACCTACAAAATTCTTAAGGGATTGGACAGGCTAGATGCAGGAAGATTGTTCCCGATGTTGGGGAAGTCCAGAACAAGGGGTCACAGTTTAAGGATAAGGGGGAAGTCTTTTAGGACCAAGATGAGAAAAACATTTTTAACACAGAGAGTCTGTGGAATTCTCTGCCACAGAAGGTAGTTGAGGCCAGTTCATTGGCTATATTTAAGAGGGAGCTAGATGTGGCCCTTGTGGCTAAAGGGATCAGGGGGTATGGAGAGAAGGCAGGTACAGGATACTGAGTTGGATGATCAGCCATGATCATATTGAATGGCGGTGCAGGCTCGAAGGGCCGAATGGCCTCCTCCTGCACCTATTGTCCATGTTTCTATGTTTTACTTCCATTCTCTGCCGTAGTTTCCATCTACTTCTCCCTGCATTCAAATCATGCAATCACACAACACATAGAACAGGAACAGACCCTTCAGCTCACAATTCACTGATTCAATGATCATGTTTGCACCAAGACCCAACTCTTCTCTGCCTACACATGATCCACTCCACTTCCTGCAGATCCAAGTGTCTCTTAAATGTCACTATCATATCTGCCTCCACCACCACCCCTGGCAGCACATTGCAGGCACCCACCACTCTGTGTAAAAAAAAAGCCCTTTTTTAAATTACCCCCTCTCAACTTAAAGCTCAGGCTTCTAGTACCTGTTATTTGCATCCAGAGAAAAAGGTTCTGAAATCTACCTTCACCATTCTTTTTTTAAATTCAAATCCACATCATCACCTTACATTCTGCCAGCTCCTCTGTTTCCTCCTTCCCAAGTTATTTACTTCCCTTTTTCATTCCTCTTTCTTTGTCACTTAATTACACCCATATCCGTTTATCCCAACAGCAAACTAGACATTGGAAAACAGTGATCTATGTGGCCAGCCACTAATGTCACAACTACAGAATAAACTAGATAAACACAAAATGCTGGAGTAACTCAGCAGGACGGGCAGCATCTCCGGAGAGTAGGAATGGGTGACGTTTCGGGTCTGAGAAGGGTCTCGACCCGAAAGATTGTGAAGAAGGGTCTCGACCCAAAATGTCACCAGTTCCTTTTCTCCAGAGAGGCTGCCTGTCCCACTGAGTCACTCCAGCATTTTGTGTCTATCTTTGATTTAAACCAGCATCTGCAGTTCCTTCCTCTACATAATAAACAAGCTTTGATTGTAGCTTCCAACCATACAGCCAACACATGATTACTATAACATTTTATATGTCTTGACCCCGATAAATAATGATCAAGAGGCATTTTAAATTTCCTGGTAATTTGCATAACTACTATTAAGCCAGAGTCACTTGTTTTTGATGGCTATGTTATTCGATTTTTAACCCTGCTTTAATAGTAGTTATTTTTGATGGCCATGTTATTCTATTTTGAAGAACCTTTACATCCAATACACTCATAAAAATATTTAATGAACTTAAGGTTTCCAATAAGGATTTTCTCCCATAAAATTACAATGTACAATCTCAAAGAAATTCTACTGTACATTTTCAAGATGTAGTTTTATACTATGCTGGAAGCGAGGTCATTATGCTCCATTTAAAATTAATTTATCGACACTTTAATAAGCAAATTTGGTCATTACATTTCCCATATGAAATTTGAAACTGATATTATACTGGAGTATCAAAATTAAATATTCTCTGTTCATTGTACGTTTATGGACTTTCTGGCTGTTTGGTAGAGATAGATTTCTCTAACTTCAAATAACCCCTGCATCCCCTCTCTCTCTCCATTCCTCCCCCACTCGTCTCATCAGCTTGTGGTTCTCAGCTAGCAAAGAGTTAACAATGACCTGTTCCCTTTATCATCGCTGTTTTGCATGTCTTTGATTCATTTGTTCCAGAATATAGACACAAATGCTGGATTAACTCAGCGAGACAGACAGCATCTCTGGAGAGAAGGAATGGGTGATGTTTCAGGTCGAGAGCCTTCTTCAGAATCATTAGACTCAAACATGGATTTGTTCTAAATCTCTCTACATCACCGTCTATATCTCTCATTTATCTTTTCACTGACTCTAGTCTGATGAAGGGAAGTTGCCAGTCCCGCTGAGTTACTCCAGCATTTTATGTCTATCTTTGGTTTAAACCAGCATCTGCAGTTCCTTCCTACGCATAATTTCTGAGCAATGGCTAGTGTGGTTTACTGGTGGATTGTCAGGAGAGCCAAGATCCACAGCTGCCCTCTGTTTTCTGACCACTCCTCCACAATGCTCACAACGTCAGGGAAGCCACGTTTCATTTGCAGCCATTCACTCAGAGCCGAACCTGCACCAGCTGCACTCTGTTACAGAAAGACCTAATACAGCCATCATCACCAATTCAAAGCAGATAATAAAGACCTGACACATTTATTATCATTATTAATTAACAGTTTTCAGAGATGGAATTAAATCAATATGTTGCTCTGATATCATTTTAACTAGTTATGCAAATCAAACATTTAGAGGCCATGAGCAGATATCAATGCCATTCAGAATTCTGTCCTCAATTATTATTTTAGCATCTGAGCTTTTGGTTTGAATAAGAATGGACCCAAACCTCGATTCCAATAAGATGAAAGTTGCTTGGAAAAAATTTAAATTGAAATAGATCACTAGTTAGCAAGTGAAAGGAACAACTTAGCAGAAAAGACAATAAGATTACAATGTGATGAAATAGTTTTCAGATAATGTCTGATACGATACCTTAAAAAAAACTTAATTACCACATATAAAAATGTCTTCCACCAACATCTATACTCTTTAAGAGATTCCTTTGAAAGTGAAAATAACAGAAAATCTCTCTTTTCAATTAAATAATATGCACAATGTTGCACACTACCCATTGCATCCTTCAGTGAAAAACAGCGTAGAATTAATGGTTAATTCCTGGTAATTTTTTTTACCCTCATGGCTCTCAGTAGATCATCATTAGCCTTGCTTTACCACGGAAGCAGCAATATGATCCTCTTCTGACAAGAAATACCAGTGTAATTTATTGCATTATTACTCCTCTGAACTGAAAGCAATTAATTACACACACTAGGATGTAGAATTGAAAATTCATCAGAGAAAAGGAATGAAAAATGTACCCTCGGCATAAAAATAATAGGTACTTAATGGCCTTTGTTTGCCGTGTAGTCTGAAGCTACCAATAAACAAATGCAAGGTGTCTATCTGCTTTAATTTTTTCTTTAAATTGAAGATAAGCACAACCAAAATAAATTAAACAAGTAGAAGCAATGAGACAACTAATTGACTGGTCCATTTATAACTGGAAATAGAGCACAACAATACACTGTCACCTCACCCCCTTTACTTAAAAACAAATCTACTGTCATGTACATAAGAAAATCAGAAAGCTAATCCAATTCATTAGATTCACAAAACAGTATTACTGACATTTGTAAGATTCAATAATTGTTATTTCAATTATGTTATTGAAATAATTGTTATATATAACTCCAAATAAATTTACCCTCTCAGGGGCACATTTGAAAACTGATTGTTGAAAATAGCTGCTGATAGATTGCATAGTTAGGTCAAAAAATCTAATCGGCAGCAAATTAGTTCAGCATCCAGTGCAATAGTTTTATACAGCAAAATGATGTAAATTGCATTATGAAAATCAGTCACCTTCTTGTCCACTCTGTTCATAACAAGCAACCATCTTGCCCGTTTAGTAGCATTGCCCATAATTTCCTCCCCTCAATCTATCGAACACATGTTTTAAGACACGAGTTGGTTCATTAAAATAATCTAGCGAAAGGGGTTGTGAAGAGGCTGTCTAAAAAGAACACGACATAGTAAATAAAAACAGAATTTACTCATCATGGCATTTATTTTCAGATATTTTATGGGTGGCACAATGGGTAGTGCTACTGCCTCACAGCGCTAGAGGCCCTGGTTCAATCGTGACCTCAGGTGCTGTCTGTGTGGAGTTTGCACCTTCCCCCTGTGATGGCAAAGGTTTCCTCTGGGTACTCCTGTTTGCTCCCACACCCCAAAGATTGTCTGGTTTGCTGATTAATTGTCCTCTGAAAAATTGTCCCTGGTGTGTAGGGAGTGTATGCGAAAGTGGGCTAACATAACAGATATGGGATTACATTGTGATATTAGGTGATCAATGGGAGACGTGAACTCGGTGGGCCAAAGAGCTGGTTTCCATACAGTATCTTTCAAACTATCAATCATTTGGGGACCATTTGGTGTTACTCTAGGAATAATTAAAGTGATTTCCAAACACCACCTTTGAAAAGTACAGTTGGTGCTTAAACTAATTATTCATCAAAATTCAGTGAATAAGCAAACATATTCCAGATCAAACTATATTCCTCATCCTTTGTGACATTGCCTGGGCCATCTTTCCTAATTCAGAAAGTCAAGTGATTTCTTATTGACTATTGTGTAAAAATCCAAATGTCTTTCTAGTGTCCTATGTTCAGATGAGATGGAGTTTCTAGTATGGGCACACAATTTCCACCTGTTTTTTAAAGTGTCTCCTCCACTCCCAACTTTTCACTCACCTTGTTTGCACAATCCACCATAAACTAGGGAATATTTTAAACAATATTTTTAATGCCTGACAAAATCTTCCTTGATTGACTTCAGAGTAGAAATGGTAACCTTTGTGTTTTAATCAGTTTTTATTACTCATGAACCAGTAATCCAATTTTAAACAACTGCAAATGATTTTTTTTTTTTCAATTTACAATATTTCCTGGTTATAATAGGGGCGCATTGGTCTATATCTTACAGGGCCTGTCCCACTTGCCAATTTTTTCCGTGACTCCCAGCGTCATATCAGTGTCACCAAAAGATTTTGAACATTTCAAAATCCAGCGATGACAAAAAAAATGTTGTGACACTTGAAAAACCACTACGCGTCATATGTCATCACGCCGTGGATTTTTCAGTGACCTGATACATCAGTCAACCGCCAAGTGGGAAAGGCCCTTACTTATTTTTTTGCATACGATTCAATTTTTTTTTAATCCATTGAGATATTCTCGCTAACAAAAGAAACAGCTTATTTTTTTTTTTGTTCTTTGTAGAATGCTTGCGAATGAGCACAATTAGTGGGAAATCCAGAGGGACATTAGTTCATCCTGGGAGACTCAACAGGGTTTGCGGATGGAGATGTTGCTCCTGCACTGTTTAGAAAACTAACCTATTGCCTCTCAAATACACAATGAGGTTCACTTTCAAAATTCCTTTTTATTTGCTCTTATCCAGTCAGTCTCATGCCAAAATTAGCAAAGTGATACAATTAGATGCAAACAGACCATGATAACTACTTTGAATTTTGTACGTTATGTCTGACTTTTGCTGAATATCCATGGGTGTATATGGTCAATAACACACAGTATATAAATTACACTGATTAATAGTCTTGAAACATACAATATAGTATGATATTGCAAAATTAGTTAAAAATTCCAAAAAAAGATGAATTCTAGTTGGTTTAGACAAAAATGCTGGAGAAACTCAGCGGGTGAGGCACATCGATGGAGCGAAGGAATAGGTGACGTTTCGGGTCGAGACCCTTCTTCAGACTGAAGGAATAGGTGACGTTTCGGGTCGAGATCTTACTCAGTTACCCAAAGCAATGGACTGCTGATTTACATGGTACACACAATGGCAACAGAGATGCTGAAGTTGTTAGAACTTTTGGCGGTATTAAAATGTTTTGTAATACTGGAGGTCATGATGTGATTTAGCGGCATTAGGTGAAAACTCTAAGTAACAGTTGGTAATGTCTTGGGAGACACAGCCCATGATATGTCGCTCACATTTACGCACAGAAAAAGGCATCAGCTCTTCAATGTAGCGAATGCAGTCTTCTGTTACTTGTGTTTCTTAAAATAACTTTACTCCACATGACATTGTATACTAATTGAAATTAACTTTTTAAAGTACTTGGTTACTCAAGGTGCAACTCAAATCGTTGGTTATGTTTTTGTGCTAGAGTCATGCATCCACCAAACATTAATTAACCCACGGGCCGTTGCAGACCCCACTTACTAATCTTCATTATTTGACCCAAGATGACAACTTGAAATACATTGCAATTCAAAAGAAAAAAAAAATGCATCACTCTGCAATGCTCTATAAAGGATTTCAAATGTGCAAAAAGGCTGGACTTTGAAACAAGTAGCCCGACTCAAAATCAAAGAAAATATCTAAGCGGCGAGTTTTGAGGAGGTGGGAGGGGGGCAAAATGTGAGAGGAATCAGCAGAGTGAACAAAACAACATTTGAGCCACAATTAGAAGACTAAACTGGAAAATTATCATTTAAAATACCATATACTGATGCCGATGGCATATACTGAATCACAAACAAATAAGCTTTTTTTTTTTGGGGGGGGGGGGTCAGTAAGCAAAACATTAAGCAAGGAAAGAAGCATAGGGCCTATTTTGGATTGGAAAATGTAAAAGGCTTGCTTTTTTTTTTGATGGCACTGCGCAGACAAGGCAACCCTGAAAAACGCTAATAGCCATGATTAATGAGAATAGGCTAGAGGGGAGCTGGGACACAGCCGACACATATATCATTCCTTCCTATCAGCTTCTCCCGCTCTCTGCCTCATTCAATGAGCAACAAGGCACCAAGGTACTTTAAAATAATAAAGGACATTCTATTTTGGCCACACTACGCTGGGTGTAAAATAATTACACAAAAATGTGACAAGAATGGCTAAAAGAACAAGAAAACAAAGTGAAAGATAATTGAGTGACATTCAAGGGAATATGCACAGGCTGTAATCATTCAAGTTTTCAGCAACTTGATTCTTCGCATGCTGAAGCCACATTTTCAAGGTCTTATCTGCCATATGGTTCCCTGTTTGGATGATTTATTAGGTGTGGAAAGTGCACTGATAAATTTTACTGCATTTCCCTGCATAGGCAACCTACGGTGTCAATAACGAAGCTCAGAACACTTTAATGAAAACTGTAAGCACCAAAGGGTAACCATTTATTTATGAGTAGCTATAATATTACTGGTGCAAAATTTATCTTCCCTTCTCACGCACACTGCAGAAACCAAATCTGGTCACTGAGAGGAAGAACATATCCATATGTCAGCTACAAAGTAACACCGCCTCTTTGCACTGTAGCGAAGCATTATGGATACTTGGAGCAGATTACAATGGAATCTGCACAGAGCCAGCAGATACTGCCCATCAAACTGCTAGGGATATCAGAAATATGTTTGACACCTGCGCTGCTTGTTTTTTAAACAAAATTTGATTTTAATAACTTATTATTTTCAGTCTCCGAGTTCCAAGCTTAGAGAAAACAAAAAAAGCAACATTGGACGCATGATTCACAGAGTAATTAAAAACAGAATTCTGGCCTGGAACTCTTTTCTATCATTTTCCATACAATAGAACCCTGTTTCAGAGAGATCCCGAAGAAAGTGGTGGATAATGAAGATTAAGGATGCCTAATAACTTAATATTTCAAATGTTATGTGATTAAGTTACTTAAATTACAAGTGAACAATGATATTATGTCCAGATTTTATATGGTGAGTTACTCAAGTTAAAAATGAATGTTGGCAAAAACAGTAGAGTTTTTTTAATTTGCGATTCTTATCATCAGTAAAGTCAAGTTACAGCATTTATTAAAGATCTTAACAGTTAAAATACAAACAATAACTACAATGAACATCATCCCACACAAAATGGCACTGCAGATACCCTAGTGCTAAAGTAAAACTAAACATGAGGCATGTTACCTGACATACAGAAACAGATTTTAGGAATGAATTTAGAGCAACAAGAATTTGAGAAAAACCGTCGAATAGTTATTTGCCATGGATGCATCTTGCAAAGCTGGGGTTACATGTAGTACATAATATGATCTTTCACCTTATGCAATTTACAAGTGGCACTCAAGTCCATTTGAGCGAGGTCCCAATCCCATCAACCTTGTCAATCTACTACCCTTTGCCCTGACCTTACCCACAGCTCTCCAGAGAACAGTGGAAACAGTTTTATAGACAAAATTTACTAGTAAAGGCCGAAGCCTCTGTCATAGCTATTTAATAAGTCTAGTTTATGATCAGTAATAGGTGAATATTTCAACAATTCCATTTGACAACTGCATGTTTTATTTGAGCTTTGCACAAGAAGTGTTCAATTTAATATTGATACAATCTTTCAAAAGTATTGACTTAAATCAATCTTATAAGTAAGCTACAATTCAACATCTCCAAACAAAAAGTAGGGACATGCTCTTCAATCATAATTAAACCACAGCCTGGGAATATAACATCCAAGAGAGGCAATATCATAACTACCAAAAATATTTCACATATACAGCTTTTCAATTTTATTTTGGATTTATTATATCTATTCAAATAGATTTGTACCAAACAGTTGCAGAGTTGCTGCTTCACAACAGTGTTTTAATATCCCTTGCCAGTTATTTTGAAATGCGATGTGATGCATTATAAGATATTGAAAGAGTTAGAAAAAAAGTAATGCAATCATTTTAAAGTACTCCATTTATTTAAAAAGTATCAAAGTTCTTGGTTTTGTACTGGAGTATTTTTTTCTCGTTTATTTCTACTCAAAACTCTGGCTGATTATTACGATAAACATTTGGAATGGTAAGTTTGTTGAAAACAGTTGTTGAAACACAAAGTGCTTCACTCCATGGAAAAAAAAAAATAGTAAAAATAGTATTTTGGAGACTGAGACTAACGCTCGATGCAGATGCTCGAATCTTGAGCAAAACACAAATTGCCAGAGAAACTCAGTGGGTCAGGCCACATCTGTGGAGGGGGTGCACAGACATGAAGAAGGATCCCAAACTGAAATTGCACATGCTCATTCCCTCCACAGATGCTGCCTGACAAACAGAGTTCCTCCAGCACTCAGTGTTTTGCTCAAGCTTTCGGCATCTGCAGTTTCGTGCGCCTCCGTGTTTTTATAGAGGATCCCGATTCATTACTTTTTAAATCGCTGATGATCTATTGACCAGGAAGCTTCATTAACGTTCATTTGCGCGTGTGATGGCTTGAGTTGGGAACGTTCCTGTTTGTGTTTTGGGAGTTGTACAGAATTTTGACAGAATTCAAACAATGACCAATGCAACCTTCTGCTCTCTTCACAAATTTGATGGTGACATTGCAGAGGAAACAGCCTATTTTCACATGCGTTAGACTAGTTAGTTAACCCTAAAATTTGCTTAGTTCAGTTACGTTTAGTTTATTGTCACTTGTGCTGAGGTACAGTGAAAGCTTTTGTTGTGTGCTAACCAGTCAGCAGAAAGACAATACATGATAAAATCGATCCATTTACAGTGTATAGATACAAGATAAGGGAATAACATTTAGTGCCAGGTAAGGCCAGTCAAGGATAGCCAGAGAGTTATCGAAGAGGTAGACAGAAGTTCAGCACTGCTCTCTGGTTGGGGTAGGATGGTTCAGTGGCCTAACAACAGCTGGGAAAAAACTGTCCCCGAATCTGGTGGTGTGCGTTTTCACACGACTATATCTTTTGCCTGATGGGAGAAGAGGGAGTGACCAGGATGCGACTCATCCTAGACATTCATATATATGTCTTTCAAGTCTGCACCAGGAATATGGGCAGGCATGCATAGGAGAATGGAATACAGGGGAATGGGATTAATAGGAATCCTCTCTGAGCCATAATAGAATTGATGGAATGAGTGGCCTCTTATGTCATAATAAAATGTGAAATAATTATTGCTCAATTCAGCCTTATAACAGATGACTAAATATTAATCAACCGTATAATAGATTATTAAATATTTTATTAATTAATTAAAACTTAAAAAATAAACTTAATTACATTCAAATTAAGTGCAAATAAAAGTCTTTATAAAAGAATATGCACAAATGAGCAAAGGACATAATTCAGGAATTAAACAGTCTGCAGAAGCCGCATCCCCAGGCTTTCTCATGATGAACAGTAACACAGCAATTATATAAGATAAACAAATATACAAGTATACATCCATGCGTTTTATTTAGTCCAAATATTGAACGGATCAAAACTAATTTTAGAAACCATTACCCTGCACAAGAGAACACAATACACATGATATGAGCACAGTACACCCTTTACATATCAATAGAGACTCATCAGGCTGATTTGTGTTATAATGAATAATTGTATACTTCAGTTATGCTTATTTGATAATTCATTCAGTCAATTATTTTTATTGATTTATTATTTCAGGACATAAATGTTTTTTTTACAAATGCGAAATTGGATGAGTGGATTCATGTCTGGCCCTTCTATTTTAAGGAACTAATATCTAGTGGATTTATGTGTGTAATATTTCCAGTATATAACGTGACGCTGTTAAATTATTATTTTTTTTTTTGTTTGTTTATATTTGTTAGAAGTACAATAGTCTAGTACTTAATACATATTTTCATTCTTGTACAACTTCATACTTTTGGTTCAATAATAAAAGAACAGAGAAAAAAGAAATAAAGAGTGTCGGAATAGACAAGCGAGTCGAAACAGAAAACAAAAGAAATAAAGGACAGAGATGAGAAGTTAAAAGACTGAAAGAAAAGGAAAAAAGTAAAGAAGAGAGAGATTAGGAGAGATCTACCTATCTCATATTTTTGCCCATCCGTCACCCAGTTCTAAACCATTTAATTTCTAACGTTATGTCATGTTGCACCATATGCTTGTAAAAAGTTGATAAAAGGAGACCAAATCTTTAAGAATTGGTCTACTTTGCTTAGTAGGAGGAATCTCATTTCTTCAAGATGTAGCGTTTCAGACATGTTTGGGATCCGACGCTGTTAAATTATTTTGGGTCATATAAATTACATAAATCCACAACAATACCAAAGGATAGATGGTATATTGGTGACTTGGCGTCAGGATAATAACCTCCCGCTCAATCCCAGCAAGAAGGACCTAGTTATTGACTTCAGGAAACAGGATGGTGCACATGCCCCAATTAGCATCAATGGTGTGGAAGTGAAAATGGTTCCTTAATGTTACCAATGATCGGGCGTGGGCTAACCACATTGATGCAACATCAAGAAGGTACACCAATGCATCTAAGTCCTAAGGAGACTGAGGAAATTCACCACATCTCCAGCGACTCTTACAAACGTATCCAGATGCATCATAGAAAGAAAGCATACTGTCTTGTTGCATCACAGCTCTGCCTAAGACCGCAAGAAATTGCAGAGAGTGGTAGATGTTGCCCAGTTGATCATATAAACTTTCCACCATGGACTCCAACTGCACCTCACGCTGCCTGGGAAAAGCAACCAACATAATCAAAGATTTGTCCCACACCGGTCATTCTTTCTTCTTCTGGCCACCATCAGGTAGAAAGTACAGAAGCTTGAAAGGCTTGAAAGTGTGGAAAGGGTGCAGGAACAGCTTCCCCTCTGCTATCAGGCTTCTGAAAGGTTCTTCCCTAAGCTAGGTCTGAGTTGCCTCTACCTGAATGCGCTACAATGCTGAGAACTATATTCTGCACTCTGTACCTAGCACATTGCTCTTTCTATCGCATTCTAGTTTGACTTGATGTATTTATGCGTTGTATTATCTGATCGGATAGCATACAAAATAAATCTTTTCACTGTACCTCAATACAGGTGACAATAATAAACCTAAACCTAGTGTGTAAATAACAAATTCTAGAGGGTATTACTTTGGGATGAAGAGGGAAAGTTTAAAGAAGATATGGGGGAAGATTTTGTTTTACACCAAGATTTGAGTGTTTATAGAAAAATAGGTGCAGGAGGCGGCCATTTGGTCCTTCCAGCCTGCATCGCCATTCATTATAATCATGGTTAATCATAGAAACATAGAAATTAGGTGCAGGAGTAGGCCATTCGGCCCTTCGAGCCTGCACCGCCATTCAATATGATCATGGCTGATCATCCAACTCAGTATCCCGTACCTGCCTTCTCTCCATATCCTCTGATCCCCTTAGCCACAAGGGCCACATCTAACTCTCTCTTAAATATAGCCAATGAACTGGCCTCCACTACCCTCTGTGGGAGAGAGTTCCAGAGACCCACCACTCTGTGTGATAAAAGTCCTTCTCATCTCGGTCCTAAAGGATTTCCCCCTTATCCTTAAGCTGTGACCCCTCGTCCTGGACCTCCCCAACATCGGGAATAATCTTCCTGCATCTAGCCTGTCCAACCCTTTAAGAATTTTGTAAGTTTCTATAAGATCCCCTCTCAATCTCCTAAATTCTAGCGAGTATAAACCGAGTCTATCCAGTCTTTCTTCATAAGACAGTCCTGACCTCCCAGGAATCAGTCTGGTGAACCTTCTCTGCACGCCCTCTATGGCAATAATGTCCTTCCACAGATTTGGAGACCAGAACCCCATCAGTACCCCATGCCTGCCTTCTCCCCATATCCCTTCATTCTGCTAGCCCCCAGAGCTCTCTCTAACTCTTTTAAATTAATCAAGTGAATTGGCAGCTACTGCCTTCTGTGGCAGAGAATTCCACAAATTCACAACTCTGAGTGAAAACGCATTTTCTCATCTCAGTTTTAAATGGCTTCCCCTTTATTCTTAGACTGTGGCCCCTGGTTCTTGACACCCCCAACATTGGGAAATTTTTTCGTGCATCTAGCTTGTCCAGTCCTTTTATAATTTAATACGTTTCTATAAGATCCCCTGTCATCCTTCTAAATTCCAGTGAATACAAGCCCAGTCTTTCCAATCTTTTCTCATATGACAGTCCCGCCATCCCGGGGATTAACCTCATGCACTGCCTTGGAACATACTGCCAGGGGTGGTGGTGGACTGCGGCATTCAAGAAGCTTTTAGATAGGCACATGAATATGCAGAAAATGGAGGAATATGTTTCATGTGCAGGTAGAAAGGATTAGTTACCCTCGGATTATCTTTGATTGGACTTTACCTTGTACTAAATGTTATTCAAGGTATTCACTTCATCATGTATCTGTGCACTGTGGATGGCTCGAATGTAATCATGTCTTGTCTTTCCGCTGACTGGTTAGCACACAGCAAAAGCTTTGCACTGTACCTCGGTACATGTGACAATAAACTAAACTAACTCATTTGGCATCATGTTGTGGGAGATTGCAACCTTCACGTGGTCCACCCTATTTCGGCGAATGCAATCAAACCAGCGTGCACAATCAAATAAGATCAAATAGAACAAGTTGTCCTACAACTTTAGGCTGTGCACGCCATAAGCAAGAAGAAGAAGAAGGAGGCATCATGTTCAGCACACCTTGTGGCTGAAGAGCCTGTTCCTGTACTGCTGAAGAACCTGGTCCTATACTATACTGCCCTGTTCTACATAATCTCTCATGGAACATCCTAGCTCCCACCATTGATATCTGGCATCAGTTCCATGGGACGACTGGCATGCAGCCAGGACATCAACAGAGATGCCAACCCTAAATTTAGTTCACAGTAACATTCAACCCATTTGTCCGTAACAAATGGGGGTAAATGCATTTCTCTCAGTAACATACTACTCACTTGGGGTTGTTGCCGGCGGCTATGCGCCTGCGCACTGGTGCAGATCAGCGGGCTGCCGGCGGGCGGGTGCGGCACATGCGCACTTGGCAAGGTTGCCGGCGGGTCTGCGCCTGCGCACTGGGTGGGGGTGGGGGTGGGGGGGAGGCCCGGTGATGGGGCTGCCGCGAGCAGCCGGCTGGCGGCAAGAAACGTCGCCGTGTCGCTGATCGCGCGGGCCGGCGCCACCCGGGCTCTGGGCCGGGCGTGGCTGCGAGCTGCCGGGCTGGCAAACCGGGGGCACATGGCGCCGGCGTTCACCACGGGAGGAACACCGGCGCGGCGGTGTTCCGTAACAACATGTTTGGCTGCCGGAACACCGTAATATGGTTATTTCGCCGGGACAAAATACGGCGAATCCGGGACACTTGGCACC
The DNA here is from genome assembly GCA_035221665.1 of Okamejei kenojei. Lineage (NCBI taxonomy): Eukaryota > Metazoa > Chordata > Chondrichthyes > Rajiformes > Rajidae > Okamejei > Okamejei kenojei. The sequence goes on along the minus strand of CM069165.1, from coordinate 24,468,596 downwards.
TCTGCACCATACTCGCTGAGTATCCAACAACAATAAACAATTCCCACAACGGCAAAATAAAATGGAAAAGTATATCTCTTTATACAAACCATGTGAACATTTAAAAAAAATACCAATTAAGGATTGGAAACCAAATTGCAGGGCATGCAGCATGTGTAGAAAGAGCATTGGGGTTATCATTTCAGACGGAGGAATTTTACCTAGGAAGGAACTGCAGATGCTGGTTTAAACTGAAAATAGACACAAAAGGCTGGAGTAACTCAGAGGGACAGCATATTTGGAGAGAAGGAATGGGTGATGTTTCATGTCAAAACTCTTTTTTTCCAGACTAAAAGCCACAGGAAAATGTGACTTTTCATTGGGAAATATTAACCCTGTTTCTCAATCCACACATGCTGAGTTTTTACAGTATTTTCTATTTTATTTCAGGTTTCTAACATCTGCAGTTTATTTCATGTAGTATTTTTAATAATTGCGACACATGAAATAAAGATTTAAATGTATACATGTAATAAACATCATGAACAAACATTAAAATATATAAATAAACAGTAAAATATATATTTATAGATCTTAATTTAAATTTTTAAATATTTAAAAATAGATAGGGTGAATACACAAAGTATTTTTACCCTGGGTATGGGTATAAAAAAGATGAAACTTGTTAAAGGTGAGAGGGGCAAGATTTAATACAAATCTGAGGGGTAACTTTTCCCACTGGGTATATGGAGCAAGCTGAAAGAGGAGGTGGTTGAGGCAGATACTGTAATATTATTTAAAAAGTTCTTGGACAGGTCAATCAATCAAAGACTTTATTGCCATCCAAAAATACACCAACAAATGCAAGTCTGAACAAAATGTTGTTGCATCTGGCTCACCGTGCAACATAAAATAACAAAAGGATAAAATAGATAAAAAGATAAAATAGGTAATAGTGGCGGCACATTACATGGAATTCAAGAGTCTGATGGCTCGGGGGAAGTACCTATTGCAAAACCTGGCCGTTCTGCTCCTTATGTTGCGATACCTTTTGCCCGAGGGCAGCGGAGTGAACAGACCATGATGGAGATGTGTGGGGTCTTTTAGAATGCTGTTGGCCTTGGACAAGCAACGTTTGCACGCAATGGTACATGGATAGAAAAGTTTAGATACATATGGGCCAAACCCAGGCAAATAGGACCAGCTTAGCATGTTGGTCGACATGGACAGGTTGGGCTGAAGGTCCTATTTCTGTTCTGAATGAATCTATTACATTATTTAGTTGAGAGGATTACATCTCACAACAAAACTATTAGTTTTTTTTCCAAGTGTCAGAGTTTACTAAGCAATGATTATGACCTATTGAAATCTCGCTGAGACCTCACTCAACATTATTCAGGATATCTGATGACACTCATTCATACAATGTTTAAATGTTTCCAATGAACCAATTTCTTTTGATTCTATAAAAGGGCACTGACAGCAATTTTGTTCACCAGCAAATTATGAATGTGCGTATATACTCAAGCTAACATCAATTTATACAAGTGTCAAATTAATAGTTTTTTTCTCACTCATTTATTATGTTGTTTACAGTGTACTATGTTTACATATTTGGTGGTGTTGCTGCAATTTAAATTGTTCTATCTGGGACATATGGCAATAAATACTCTAAACTCTTGATCATTACAATCAGAATATACGTCAAACAAAGTAACTTTCAGCAAAACACAAGGTATGAGGGGAACTCAGCATGTCAGGCAACATCTGTGGAGGGACTGGACAGATGAGTTTTTGGATCCTTCTTCAGACTGAAACATCATCAGTCCATTCCTCCACAGATGCTGTCTGACCCGTTCAGTTCTTCCAGCAATTTTTTGCTTTGCTCAAATTTCGAGAATCTGTGGTCCCTTGTGTCTCTTAACATTAACTGCTTTTCTCCAAATATGCCACCTCTTCTCAGTCTTTTAGATTTTTTGTTTTGTTTCAATGAAGAGCTACAATTATTGGGCCAGCACAGGTCCCCATTTTTCTACAGTTTACCCTCCTATTTAATCTCATAATTTGGTTACGTTAAAAACATGTGCACTTTATGCCTTTGGATTACTATTAAATATTTAATATTATGTTCTTGTACGAGACTATTTAAAATATAAACTGCATCTTTACCTCAATACTTTTTCTTTTTAAGTTTCAAGCACAGTCCACCCACTCACAAATTCTATATCGGCCTGGACTCAGGAACCAAATTCAAAAAGAGGCATAGATAGGGTAAACCTTTCCTTACGGTTGGAAATTTCAAGGACTCAAGAGCATAGCCTTAAAGTCAGAGGGGCAACGTTTAAAGGAAATATGCAGAGCAAGATCCTTTTATTAACAAAGTGGTGGATGCCTGGAACACACAACCAGGGATGCTGGTGGAAGCAGATACGATAGCGGCATTTAAGAGGAGTTTAGGCGAGTACATGGATATGCAGGGAATGGAGAGATACGTATCACGTGCAGGCAGAGGAGATTACTCTCAGTAGGCATCATGTTCATCATGGATATTACAGGCTGAAGGGCCTGTTCCCTTGGTGTACTGCTCTGTGTTCTACGTGTAGACATGGGTCTTCAAATTGGATAACCCTTAATTAACATTGTGCAGTGTTTTCATGAAGAAGATTGAGCGAAGACTACAAACAAACAACTGTTGAAATATTCACTCACAAGTGTGATTATTGCATCAACAACTGTAAAAGAATGAATACATGCAGTGTGCACAAACAAGTCAACTCAGAATGGAATCTCAAATGCAATTGAAGAGGAATGTCTGTAGTTGTCAGTTTTGGTGAGAATGGTCGCACAGACTGCAATCATCTCCTCCAGTTCCACGCATTCCTTTCTGACAATCAACTTCGAAACATGCTGCTTTCAGTATAAATAACACTTCTTCGCTGTGAAGTATTGGAACAGATTGCACTAATTTACAGACGTGAAGAGAAAATATGGCAACAGATGAAATACAAGGCTGTCAAAGTAAGTGATCTTAAAACTACAACAGATTAATGATAATTTCAGGCAAAATTCCATAAAATATTTTACACAATGCTGTGATTCCATTGTCTAGCAGCAGTGCATGGATGATGCATGTGGACATGCATGTTTGAATCCTGATTGGCAGGTCATCATTAACTGAAGATTCAACGTGCAAATAATATCTGCAAAAAAATGGTCCACCACCAATATAGCCCACTGTACAATATTGCCCTCTGATAATTAAGGTCCACAATGAGTATAAAATGGGCATGATGACATTCTGTGTCGCCTTCAGTATTCCAGCACAGCCTTTGGCCAATGTGGAAGAGTGGTTGAAAATGAAGATCTCAAATCCAATACAAAGCTTACAATCTATAACAAGGCAGTGTCCCTGTTTTCCTCCATGCTTCTGATACATGGGGTACTTACAGCAGTCATCTCAAAAACACTGAGATACCTCCAACTGGAAATCTTCCAAATCCATTGGCAGTTGAAGTGAACAATGTTGGAGTCCTCTTCCACTTCTCCAGAGGCATTGCTTCATTCAATTCGGTCCAATGAGCAAGTTATGTCATTTTCATGAATCACACCAGAGTCTCAAGATGAATGTTCTACCCAAGCTCTATCATGAGATAAACATCATAATAATAATGAAGTGCAATAATAATGAAAAATATATTGCCTTCGATATTTTATTCCCATCCTCCCACCTTTTCGTCTTTGTGAACTTCCACAAGTACGATTATACATCGATGGAACATGTTTAATTTGAGCATGGAGTGATTTAGGTTTCACTATGTCACCAAAGCAGCAGGGAATTTTTTTAACTCTGGACAAAGGTGTCAAATGACCTTGTCAAATTGGCCACTTACTATAAAATCCTCCTGATTCTTCTCATCACTAACATTGATTGAAATTACCCCAGTGGAGTGTAAATCAGGTGTGAAAGCCTGACTCAAGTCCAAAAATTGTTTCAGATTCTTCTCCAGAGCAGTTTCACGCCATTGCATTTTGATGATAAATCCAAAATTCCAAATTGATTCCGACTTCAGTCATAGTGTAATTGCAAAGTGCGGTAAAGCACATTCTGGTATCCTGGATGTGAATTCAAGTGCAACATCCATGGTGGGAGCTAAGATATTGAGATGGAGTACTACCAAGCATTAATTGCTCCAATTTTCTCCAACAAAGTATCAATTCTCGTTGGTACACAAAAAGCTGGAGAAACTCAGCGGGTGCAGCAGCATCTAAGGAGCGAAGGAGATAGACGACGTTTCGGGTCGAGACCCTTCTTCAGACCTGGGTCTCGACCCAAAACATCACCTATCTCCTTCGCTCCTTAGATGCTGCTGCACCCGCTGAGTTTCTCCAGCTTTTTGTGTACCCTCGATTCTCCAGCATCTGCAGTTCCTTCTTTAAAACTTTATCAATTCTCGTTGACAGTATAACACGTTTTCACATTCACTATCCCGACTTTATTCAATGATTTGGTTCAGTTTGGAGATACAGTGTAGAGACAGGCCCTTCAGCCCACCGAGTCTGCACCAACCAGCGATCTCCACACTTTAACACTACCCTACACACACGCTAAGAACAATTTTCCATTTATACCAAGCCGATTAACCTACAAACCTGTCCGACTTTGGAGTGTGGGAAGAAACCGACAATCTCTGAGAAAACCCTTGCAGGTCACGGGAAGAACGTACAAACTCTGTACAGACAAGCACCTGCAGTCAGGATTGAACTTGGGTCTCTGGCGCTGCAAGACAGTAGCTCTATTGTTACGCCACCGTGCCGCCCTATAACTGAAGCTTTCAAGTGAGACGTTTCAACCAGCCTTTTTTCAGATATCCTATGAGATATCTTTTGCATCTCAAAGAACAAATAACATAGAACTTTGGCATAGGAACAGGCCCTTCAACCCACCATGACTGCAACAACTATGATATAAACATAACTGATGCCATCTGCCTGCATGTGGTCTGTAATCAAAGAAGGGTCTCAACCCGAAACGTCGCCTATTTATTTTGCTCCATAGATGCCGCCTCACCCGCTGAGTTTCTCCAGCATTTTTGTCTACCTTCGATTTTCCAGCATCTGCAGTTCCTTCTTAAACATTCCCCATCGCTTCATCTGTCTATCTGAATGTCTCTTAAAAGTTGTTATTGTATCTGTTACTGAGCTTCACAACTAACCGTGGATCCCACATGACTTAACCAGTCCAGCACAAGGGATTTAATCAAAAGCATTACTCAAAGCTATATGGACAACATTCACTGCCCTGCACAGGGCTTCACTGCAGTCTGAAGAAAGGTCTTGACCCGAAATGTTACCCATTACTATCCAGAGATGCTGCCTGTCCCACTGAGGTACTCCAGGCAATCTAGACCTATTTCCCTCTAGAGATGAATAACGTTTTATCATATCATATCGTATCGTATTGTATTTTCCGTCTATATTCACTGCCCTATCCTCAATCATCTTTGTTAATTCCTCAAAGAAAATTGATATACAAGTCATGACCTCACCTGCACAAAGTCATGTTGTCTAGTCCTACATTTATCTTCTCCAAATACAAGTAAATTATTTCCCCCGTGATTCTTCTCTGAGGATTTTCTTACCACTGATACAGGTCTTGTTGAGATATAATTGAGGGACTATCCCTGTTACCCTTCTTAAATAAAGGAACAACATTGACTATTCTCCAGTCTTCTGGGACCTTGTATGTATTTTGTGAAGATTTCTGTGTCAGTTCAGTAACCTTGTCCCCTGCCTGCCTCAGTGTCCTGAAATAGATTCCACCAGGAACTAATCCACCTTAAATGTTTTTCAAAAGATCCAACACTCTCTCCTCCCTAATACTGACTTTCCTTAGATCAGGGATTCCAAACCTTTTTCGTCCCGTTTACCCCTGGAAACTTTAATAGCACATAACAACGTTATTTCACTTATTTATGAAAAAACTAATGATGAACAGATACTGGTATATCAGAACCAAACACAGTCAGTCAATGAGATAAAATATGTACGTCGAGAATCAACAAATTTACCCCCTGGGTAGGCAAAACTTACCCCCTGGGGGTGAATTTACACCAGGTTGGGAACCTTTGGCTCACCCACATACCCTTCTCTGATCTCACCATTAATCATGTCCTGTTCCTTGGTAAATATTGATATGAAGTATTCATTCTGGATGTTACCCAACTCCTGTGGCTCCATGCATAACTCCCCCTTTTGACCTCGAGTGGACCTTCCCTTTCCCGAGCTACCTGCATGCTCCTAATAAACATACAAAATAACTTTGGATTCTCCTTAATCTCACTTGCCAGAAATATTTCATGGCTTCCTTTAGTCCTCCTGAAGTCTTGTTTAAATTCTTTCCTGCTTCCTTCATATTCCCCAGGGGCCTTATCTGATTTCAGCTTCCTAATCCTTGCATATGCTTCCTTTTTCTTTTTGATTAATCTAACAATATATCTTGTCATCCAAGGTTTCTGAACCTTGGCATCCTTGTCTTTCATCCTCAGCGGAACATGCTGGTCCTGAACTCTAACCAGGTGGCTTCAGATGACCCCTCATGTCCGGTGTGGATTTCCACCCAGACAGCTGTTCCCCAGAAAGTCGAGGGTGCAGAGGAAGTTGCCCTCAAAATAACATTAAAAACTACATTTCAACAATCTCTGACATACAAGTGAGGAAATCCATCGCTAAATTACCACCAGGCTGATTCTATTCTCTTTCAACAAGATAGCTTCATACAAAGCCATTACAGCATTCGACTCATGAAAATTTTATTCAAATGAATACACTCATTAAATAAATGTGCTATGTTTAATTATCAATTTTTTTAACATAATTTACTCTGCATTAAATTCAATCAGTTAAATGTTTTTAAGTATGTTTATGGGAGTTGTATACATAAATATTGGTTAGCAATGTTATCAGTGTACACAGAATTCTTCACATCCTTGTATTTTGGAGGTAATGCATTATTACTGCTGATGGAATAGGAGTTTGCATTATTTCAAATGCAGTTTTACCACCCTCTTTGCAGCAATGCACATAAAAACCAGTCAAGCCTCGATAGAGGGAACTCAATCATCTCCCAGACTCACTACCAATGATGACGTAATTCTTTGATTGACTCGGTCACCACACGTGGGAGGGGGGGGGGGGGGGGGGGGGGGGGGGGGGGGGGGGGGGGGCTGCGTCACTTCAACGTTTGAATGGCCTTCAGAATACTTATGTTGATCATTCAAAAACCGTACTGGTGCCCATCCATTCTGGTGCCCGAGCCTCATTAAATAAGTAGCTAGTTAACCAAGGTAGCCTGGAAATTTGGCCAACAAAAAGAAAGGTTCCAAATGGTGTGGGGTGGAACCATGCATAGATGGAAGGTCACGGATTTTTAACATAATATAATTAATTTAATCCTGGAGGAACATTCTTATTGAACGCAAACAAAAATAGGTTACCAGCCCTTGCCCATTAGGCCATAGCATCCAAATCCATGCAAAATATTACATGGGTTCATAAGCATTCAATTGTAGATAGTAGTTCACAACCAAAGAGCAGAGCTGAACTACTACCTACCTCTTTGGTGACCCTCGGCCTATCCTTGATCGGACTTTGCTGGCTTACCTTGCACTAAACATTATTCCCTTATCATGTATCTATACATTGTAAATGGTTCGATTGTAATCACGTTTTGCTTTTCTGCTGACTGGATAGCATGCAACAAAAAGCTTGTGTTCCAAGGTACAGTGAAAAGAATATAAACTAAACTGAACTAAATGATTCCATCATTGGAACAGGCACACTGATGAATGGTCTCTATATAAAATCAGATAATACTTCAACCATAATCCATCGAACTTTATTTTAGAACATTGGAGTACCACAGAACTTTGGCTAATTTCTAGTCAGTGTCATCACTTGACTATGGACATGAGTAGCTGTCGACTGCATCTCTGAATTTTTTGAAATGATTTCATGGTTATTACCATTGCTCTCTATATTACTGTCAGTCACACAAATAAAAGACATTGCTGAGAGAGGTAAAATTATATTAAACAGATCAAAACTTCACTAATTTTAAAAAAAGACAAGACAATTTAGAGGACAAATTCTCATATCAGGAAAGAATAGTTACAAATATTTCTTATAATTTGAACACAAGTAATATTTAGACTGTTTCAGCACATGGCACTGTATGCAAACATAATAAATCCCACTGCCAAAAGCATTGCTGTACCCGTTCCTGTGACATCTCTACTTACCTCCACACATTTAATGTTTGACAAGAAAAGACCATGTTTAGAGCAAGCTTGACAAAGGTCATTCAATAACAATCACAAGAATGAAAACACCAAGGATCGTAGGGGTCAGCAACAATAAAGTAACGATTGCTGGCAGTGCACATGTCAAACAAGAATGTCTTAGCCACAACTTTGTACTTGAGTGGTCAGTAATTCCTATCCAGGTACGTGTTATAATGAGAACCACTTTCTTCATAAATATGTTGTTTGAGATCTTGGATCAGTTATTTCCAAGAATGTCTTTGGACATTATAATTATATATTATATTATAGTGACTAGACATAGTCAAACATAATTTTATTTTTTGCAATGCAATGGGGGAGAAACAATTACACCATGAAGTTCAAGATCTGAACTTACAAATCATCAAATAGTTCAAAATCTGCAGAGAGACTGAAATATCAGTATTGAACGTTGCAAACACATTCAGGTACAAAAAGATTAAGGGTCGGTTTAATTCCCAAATAATTCTGGATGCTAGATTGTTTCAGGGTCTGAGGGCAGAATACTGACAGGCTTCAGAAATGTAAGTCAAAGACATACCAACAGGATAATAATCTACCCAGTGTTAAAGAAGGAACTGCAGATGCTGGAAAATCGAGGGTACACAAAATGCTGGAGAAACTCAGCGGGTGCAGCAGCATCTATGCATCCTGTCTGCATCCTCTTGGCATGAACATCGAATTCTCTCAATTCTGTTTACCCTTGCTGTCTCCTCCCCTTCCTACCTCTCCCTCAGCCCTCGGGCTCCTCCTCTTTTTTCCTTTCTTCCCCCCCCATCAGTGCGAAGAAGGGTTTCGGCCCGAAACGTTGCCTACCTCCTTTGCTCCATAAATGCTGCTGCACCCGCTGAGTTTATCCAGCATTTTGTGTACCCCCTAATACTCTACCCAGTCCTTATACAAGCAGAGCCAACAAGGTTATACTGTTGGTGTGGTATCATATCAACAAAATAAACAAATTCATTAGAACAGGCCCACAACAGATTTATTAATCCCACTTTAAGACACAATAACTAGAGCATGATATTTAATGTAAACATGTACATTAGCAGTCCAGTGATACCGTTACCTCAAAGCTTCAGTGACCCGAGCTCCACTGCTGTCTGTGTGGAATTTGCATGCTCCCTGAGATCACTCGTTTCCTCTGGGTGATCCTGTTTCTTCTCACATTCCAAGGATATGTAGTTAGTAAGTTAATTGACCACTGAAGTGTGCAGATCAATGGTAGCATTTCAGGGGTGGTTAATGGGGATTTGGGAGAATAAAAAATGGTTGGGGTGGGATTAGTGTAAAAAAATGAGAGCTTAATGGTTGCCACGGATTTGGCAAGCCAATGGGCCTTTTGTATTCTTTATGACTCCAATGATTCGAATTACAACACGAGAAGAAAAACGTATTCAATCTTTGTGGAATGAATTTTCACAATTATGGGATGGTTTTAGCATTCTATGGATTTGCATTTTATGAATAAATGCTATTACTCATAAAATGCATATTTCATAATACATTTCATAATCAATTATTGTATTTAAAACTAAATTTTCTATTGTTTCTTATAATTAAATGGCTATTAGAATTTTTAAGTGTGTTTTTGACTACATCAATGCTTCCAGAAAAAGAGGTTTGACATACATTTTAATTTAACAAGAAATAAATGCCCAAATAAATGATTCACCATCTTTCTCATGATAAGGTTTGACTTGATAAGTGGATGCAATCTACTAATGAATCATTTCCTTTAATTATTTGTAAACAATTTAAAATATTTTGAAACACTCCTTTACAAATCTATCCAATTTGCTATTAGTCCATTAGAAATTCATTTTCACTTTAATGAAATTGTTGTGATAAGAATTAAAAACCATTTTAAACAGCTACATTCTAATTTATCTGTGGAGCTTTAAATACAGAATCCCATTATCAGTTCTACCCTCCCGGCTTAAAAATAAGAGAATTCATGTTACTTAAATAATAAAGCAAAAATCCGCAAATGCTGGAAATCTGAAATAAAAACAGAAAATATTTGAAATATTCAGCAGGTCAGGCAGCATCTGTGGAGTAAACCTTTCAGGTTGAAAAACTTTTCTTCAGAATAGAAATTATTTTGTTGTATCAATGAAAGTTAACAGATTACCGTTGCAAAATCAATAAGCAGGTAAAATTTACTGAGTGCAGTGGCTTGATGGGAACTTGTAAAGAAAAAAAATCATCCCCTGACACCTCCTTAACACTGCAATATGAAAGTTCAGTGATTCTTATTTTGTTCTGCAATGTCCCCTCATATTCTCTCCTTTGAACTTGAACGCTAAATTATATCTCGCATGGTTTGCTCTTCAGGGACACGTGTACCTGGTAGGAACTACTTGTGATCAAAAGGAGCAACTGAAACAACAAGACAACTCACTTTGTCTTTCCTGCCAACTATTTTAGCTTATTTGCCATGAGTACATGGTATAATTAATATCATGCTGGAGTCTGCATTGTCATTTTTCAAATCATTTCCCTGGAAATGTTCTACACCTCTTAATGGCCCTGCTAATGCTGTAGCTGTCATGTCTTGGACAGCTGCACTTTTACAAGACAAACTCAGCTGCGCTGCAAACCTCTCTGTAGACTTTTTAGCTCAAAGGCTCGGAGACCACGAGTGCCAATTGGTAATGGCTATGTGGAAACTCAGATCTTTGATCAATTTTTTATCTCATGGTTGTTACTGTTGCTCATGTGTCACCTTCCCACTTTCTTTCCCCTGCCATTTTCCCTGTGTGATAGATGATGGATCAGCCACTGGGCAGGAATGATATGACTAATTAAGCCAGGGATACAAACCCAGATGTGTAAGATGCAAAAAAGCTGGATGCCAGCCAGGTTATCTGTTACTCGTGCCTTCCCCTGTCAAAGGCAAGTTTAATCCTACATATCCTAGCAGCCCAAAACCTCAAACCTCTCAGTGAAATATAAAAACTTTTCTTCATGTTATACTTAGCAGAATTGGGGGGGATAGGCGCACTCAATATAACAGCATGCTACCCTACAGAAACAGGCCCAGAAAAGTGACAAGGACAGGATTGTGTTAAACATGCACAATTCTGCAAACAAAAATACACTCAAAATTATTTTCTGCATCATTTGATGCCATTTAAAAGACAATAAGCAGCAACTTATATCGTGAACAACATGTCATTTCAGGTTTGCTGTTGTTCAACATCAAGAAAAATCAATGCTTGCTCTACAGGGGAAAAAGCCCATAGAATTGAGCTCTGTTTCAGATCTGTTTTGAACTCATTTTCTCTCTCTGCAGTTGCCCCTTCATACACCCCCTCAGGCATCCACTCACAGCGGGTGTGACAGCCTGACACATTGACAGCTTGCCGTGAATGACAACTGATTTGTACAAATTTCAAGCCTTATAAATCTACCTGTCACAACAACAGCATAAAAGAGCTTGGACCCAGCAGGTAACTCAGCAAAAGCTTCCCTTGACAGCACACACTGTAAGAGATTTGGTTGCTTCCTGCCAAATTCCAACCACCATTCCCATACAACTTTTGAATAAGATTCAGAGCGCATTTTCTTGCCAACAGGCTATCAATCGTTTTATTTAAAGATTAAAAAGAATGAATTGAAAAATATCCACACAGTTCCATTTTGTACCAATTGGAGAATGATACAGCCTGCTATTGTTGGATTACTGTGCCAATCTTCTCAACAGAGCTCAGACATAGTAAATGAGTGGAGCTTCTTTTCAAAAGATACTTAAAACATAAATGCACTTGGTTTTAGCATCCCAAAGCATACAGCTCCAAATGACAGGACAGGGGTAACACTTGAATAACAAGCATCTTGGGCCTCAAAGTTAGCCAAGCAAGAGAAAGCTTATTTGGATGAGTTCATTAAAAATGTTCTACTGGTCACTTCTGTGACATCTTATGTGATGTGTGGCCAAACAACTCTGCTTCCTAGACAACTGAGACGTATATCTGTCTGAAGAAGGATCCAGACCCAAAACATTGCCTATCTAGGTTCTACAGAGATGCTGCCTGAACCACCGTGTTACCTCAGTGCTTTGTTTTTTTGCTCCAGATTCCAGCATCTGCAGTTTCCTGTGTCTACTGTTACATAATTTAATGATATTATGGATGTTAATAATTTAGCACAGATTACGTTTGAAGTGTGGGCAAGCAGTTGATCTCCCAAAGGATAAATAAGGAGAGGAAAGAAAACTGGGACTTTTCTTCTTCAAAAAAGTCACACCAATCATAAAACAAACCCAACTATGCAAAACTATTTTTTAGTGTTTTGAACTAAAATTGGCTATTTTCTTTGCATGTTGCTCTTTGCTTTCATTTCAGTACAATTATGATGGAGCATTTTTATCTCAGGGTGCTATACAAGTGCATGGTAAGATGGAAATCCCTCTCAAGATAAGGAGCATTCTTTCCCACTTTACCTGTCACACCTCCAATAGTTTCCTCAAGTTTAACACAAATTAATGCAATGTAACTTTGGTACTTTCGACACGTAGCTCCATTATGCCCAAAAGTTTAATAACCGCACATACTTAATTCAAAAACAGAAAATGTCACAGTGAACACACTAGTTGATTGGCCATGTGCTTAAAGCCTTTACAAGTTTGTTTCACATTTCCAGTATCTGCAGTTTGACTTTCTAAAAACACATTCAATTCTTCGGCCTTCTCACTGAAACACTAAATACAACCCACCACTAAACATAGGATGGTGGTAAGACTGTCTGCAATTTTAAGTTGCACCAAACCAACAACGCATTCATGCTGCTGCTGTGTAAAGATTTTGTAATGTTTCAAAGCCACGGTTAAATTGCAAATGCCAAAACAGACAAGTAAACAAGAGTGAACTGTTACTGAATTGACTTTTACTCCTATTTGAACAAAATGTACTCGATATGTATTTTATTACTCATTCTGTGATCAGAGGTTGCCATTGTAGACCTTGTTAGTTTGAAACCAGTGGTTGGACACCAAATGGAAGATTTATTATGGGGTTGGACTCAGAACAGAAGCAATTAATTTTGCAGATGAAGGGATGCAAGGAACATATTTTTTACTAGGTTATAAAGAGGGCATGCAAAATTAAAAACTTCGCAATAAAGGATATTCTTCAATGGGTTGAAGCATCACCTTGCCAAACCAAAGTGTGTGTAGACTATTGAACACGATTGGGTTTGTGCACTGGGAACACATTTGTTCATGCAGACCCTGGTTAAATGTGGAGTTCCTAGGTGTGCTGACAATAACAGACTATAGAGACACCAACCAAAACTACAAAAATGAGAAGTTAGTTAAAGCCAGAAACAGCCAATTATACTCTCGGTTTATACGGTAATCTTTAAAACAAATGGCCAGGTTTCAGGCTTGGGTTGGCATCAAAACCATCACAGCCACTGTAAATTTTAAGATAGCAACGTTAAATAAAGTTTTTTAAATAATTTATTCTGCTTCCACAGAAGGCGATGTTTTGTAACCTTCAAACTGCAATCAAGAAAAATCTGTAGAGTTGATGAGGCCGTCCCTTATTCATAAGTGGTCTTGTTCTAAACTACCCTGAAAATGCCGTACTTTCTTGCATGACATCTAAATGAGCTTTCAAAGGCATATTAAGCCTATAAACGAGATGTAATGCGATTTTGTCAATGTTCATACATCTGAAATTTAGTTTTCACCTGACCACTATTCAACCTAATAAAGAAAACTGTAATATTCCAGTAAGAGGAAACATCAGCAAGCATGTCCTTGGGGGAACTGTCCATCGCTTGTACATGGGCGGGGCGTGACTCGTTCATGATTATGCTGCTGGCCTTGCCGCATCTGCAAAATTGCTGGCCTTGCCAGTCAATAGAAGGGAGGATGTTTTGTGTGATGTTCTGGGCTGTGTCCACAATTCGTTGCAATTTCTTGTGCTCTTGGATGGAGCTGTTCCTAAACCGAGCTGTGATGCATCCTGACATAATTCCTTGGGAATACCTTCTGAATTTTGTAGTCGGCAGGGCAGTCCTCTTCATATCGCCAACTTCGACAATTTAACATTCTAATCAAGCCAATTAACCTACAAATCTGTACGTCTTTGGAGTGTGGGAGGAAACGAAGATCTCGGAGAAAACCCACGCGGTCACAGGGAGAACGTACAAACTCCATACAGACAGCGCCCGTAGTCGGAATCGAACCCGGGTCTCTGGCGCTGCATTTGGCTGTAAGGCAGCAACTCTGCCGCTGTGACACCGTGACCAATATGTTTGTTCAATCAGATATACAGATAGGAAAGGTTTAGAAGGTTACGGGCCTAATGCAGGCAAATAGTACCAGCCCAGTAAGGAAACTTAGTCAGCATGGACAAGGTGGGCAGAAGGTCCTGTTTCAATGCTGTGCAGTTCTATGGCTCTATATCCCCAGCATCTAAACAATTTGCCATTCAAGAATGCCATCCCACTAGTCATAGCAACAGTCATGCTACCAGTAGTCACAGCACTTGACAAGAAGCAGAGAAGATAAATGTTACTTTCGTATCCTTCGCAATTAAGAATGCAAATAAGGCAGAAGCATACAGGCATGTTTGATATCCACATTTATAATAAATCGGAGTGCAGTGCAGGGTTATAATTAGGTGATGGTCAAAATTATAGACATTAAGCCTCAGATTTGCCTCTGGTCAAATATTGCGCTAAACACTCCCTGAAATTTGTTGAACAAGCACGGTTAATTTATTATTCCAACCCAAACATTCAAATTGTCTCCAACAAATTTTATATTGGATGGGATAGTGTATGTAATTAAATCGTGGTAAATATTATGAGGAGATTGTACAAGGAATGTACACCCTGCCAACTGAAGGAATCGCTGTGTTCAGATGTTTAAGACTAAAGGGCCTGTCCAACCAGCATCCGACTCCATGCGGTGAGCGCGATCAAACTAGAAGCGGGGGCCGCGCGGAGGTCGGGTGATCCCTGTACAGGGCCGTTCCCAACAGCATGCGCCTGCGTGCGAAGAGCGCGACCAAACCGGCAGCGGGGGCCGCGCGGAGGTGGGGTGAGTGGCACAACGCGGCGCAAAGTGAGGCGAACTTGGAGCGAAGTCTTAAAGGTAAGTTCGCCAGGACAGAGAGGGACACACAGAGAGGGTCACGGAGGCACCTACAGAGAGGGTCACGGAGGCACGACGTCGAGGCGGTGTGTACTGCGTCGAGGCGACTGCGAGCCGACAAGCCGTTGCCGCGCGGAATTTTTGAACATGGTCAGTTTTTCGGAGCCCCGCGCGATGTCGGGACGAATTCCGCACAATTCCGTACGGCTCCGGCGATCGCAGTGGGACCGGCCCTGTGACGCCGGACGGCTCAAGCGACCACGTTAGGTCGCGCTCATCGCATGGAGTTGCATGCTGCTGGGACAAGCCCTTAAGGCTCTATAAGGCGCTGGTTAGGCTGCATTTGGAATATTGTGAGCAATTTTGGGCAGCATATCTGAGGAAGGATGTGCTGGCTCTGGAGAGGGTCCAGAGGAGATTTACAAAAATTATCCCAGGAATGAGTAGGTTAACATATTATGAGCGTTTGACCGCACCTATATTCGCTGGAGTTTAGAAGATTGACGGGGGACCTCATTGAAATGTACAGAATAGTGAAAGACTTGGATAGAGTACATGTGGAGAGGATGTTTCCATTAGTGGGAGAGTCTAGGACTGGAGGTCATTGCCTCAGAATTAAAGGACATTCTTTTAGGAAGGAGATGAGAAAAAAATGTCTTTAGTCAGTTGGTGGTGAATCTGTGGAATTCTTTGCCACAGAAGGCTGTGTCGGCCAAGTCAGTTATATTTAAGGCAGTGATAGATTCTTGATTAATATGGGTGTCAGAGGTTATGGGGAGAAGGTAGGAGAATGGTGTTAGGAGGGAGAGATAGATCAGCCATGATTGAATGTTGGAGTAGACTTGATGGGCCGAATGGCCTAATTCTACTCCTATCAATTATGACATGATCTTATGGATTTGTTTTAGAAAAATGTGGAAAGATGTAGAGGTTACAAGAAAGAAATAAGCTTCTTCTCTTCTTGCATATGGCGTGCACAGCCTAAAGTTGTAAGACAACTTGTTCTGTTTGATCTTCTGTTTGTGCGCGCCAGGTTGATTGCATTCAGGGTGGACCACGTGAAGGTTGCAATCTCCCACCGCAGAAATAAGCCATTCAGCCTAAAAGACCTGCTATACGTTGTCTCGTCACTGCCTCTTCTTACCAGCCTATTCCCCCACCTACTACAAATCAGTCTGAAGAAGTCTCATCCTGAAACATTCTCTGTCTATTCCCACCACAGATGCTTTCTGACTTGCTGAGTTCCTCCAACAAGTCAGACTGTGTTTTGCTCAAGATTTCAGTGCCTGCAGTTCCTTGTGTCTCCATTCCACATAACAACTTTGTGACCCTATTTACCGTCTATTCAAGAGGTTCTAATCGCAAAAAATTAGCCTGTTGGCATGAAATACATTTGTGCCAGTGTGATCTCTTATATTTTTGAAAGGCCCTTGGTGTTATTTTCTTTCTTCCACCTTGGCTCAGCTGCTCACCCTTCCACTTACCAAATTCTATGTTAATCTAATCTGACTTTTTCCCTTTTCCGATTGAATGAAGCCATTTCACACTGATGAAGTTGGACATGTGTCATTTACACAAGGGAAGAGTGCAACATTGGCAGCTTCCTGGTCCAAGCTCCTAGAATTTCGCATTTCTGAAATCAACCGAGTGACCATTCCCTACGCTGCCTCAAACTCAAGCACATACTTCCTTACAAATGGTGACCCAAAACATACCTACACAGTACTCTGGGTGCAGTCTCACATGACCCATGTAAAATTATATCAAAACCTTTTAACTTTTCTACTCCACACAATAAAGGCTAAATGTCCATCGGCTTCCCAATTACTTATCACCTTATGTGAACTTTTGCAACATTTTGTAGTCTCAGTGTACATAATAATTTGTTTTACTAATCCTAAAGTGCACAAACTAAAAATGTTCACTTCCTCTTCTGAATTCTTGCTCACTCATTTCACCTTACTTAATGAAAAACCATCTCAGTTTCAACTGATTCACCTTCCAGTTTCCTCACGAGGGAGTTTTCTAGATTTTTACTGTACTGTGTAAAAAGTGGATGCTGACCTCATTCAAGAGTTAGTTAATTCTTTTTTTTTTTTAATGTCCTATTTTGTAGACCTTTCCACCAGAGGTCTTTGTAATAGTTAAAAAAAAAAATCATGATTTGATCATCCTCAATCATGTATGCATGCAATTATAAATGACGTATAACCAATAAAATATTGGTAAAGCAGTATAAAGGCAAAAAAAGTTGAAACCTTTTGCCAGAAAAAAGCCTAGAAATGTAATAATCAAGAGCTGAATGGTTAAATTTAATAGCATCTACTCTGTCACATAAATTAAATAGTGTGAGGCAGGACAATTAATGATTTGTCTAAGAACTTGCCTCTGATCAGAATGCCCCAGAAGGTTGCGGAGGCCAAGTCAATTGATATTTCTAAGGCAGAGATAGATAGATTCTTGATTAGTACAGGTGTCAGGGGTTATGGGGAGAAGGCAGGAGAATGGGGTTAGGAGGGAGAGACAGATCAGCCATGGATTGGATGGTGGAATAGACTTGATGTGCCAAATGACCTAATTCTGCTCCTATCTCTTATGACCTTATACCAGGACTGCAGATGCTACAATCCTCAGCAAGTCAGGTAGCACTTATGGATGGTTTGGACATTTCAGGTCAGAACCCCACATCTGATTCTGAGGAGAGCTATTATGGAGAGGTAAAACCAGAAATCAGGTGATTGGGTTCAAGATCATAAGAGATTCACTGTGGTCGTCAGTACTTGCTCCTTCACCCTGGAATATGCCAGTCGCCTCAGCACATCTCCCACTGTGGTGCAAATGCCCAAAGATCCTGAAAGATTCAAACTAATGAACGATAATAACTCCAGCATTATTTCTTCACTTTATTATTCCAGCCTCCTTCAGAAAAAATATGAATATTCCATAAGTCTTGTTCATTCCTTTTTGTATCTATGCACTAACTTTTAATGCTTTCTGCATATTTATACCCAAATCCCTCTGTTCCTCTCGAGTTTATGGTATCTTACAATTAAGAAAATTTATCTTCCCACATTACAATGGCGACTGCATGTCAAAATAACTTAATTGGCTATAAAGTGCTCTGGTGCTCCCGACTACATGTAAGGCCTCATATAAAGAGAAGATTTTATTTTTTCTTGGTGGAAAGAGTGAAAAATATTATATTTTCTCACAATGAACTCACCAGCAATAATTTTGCCCTCAATCTATGTCAACTTGCAGCATCCTGCTCCCAACTGCACAGCATACAATGTCTCCTAACCTGAAGCCATTTGCAAACCAGAACTCAAATTTCACTGTACCTTAATTGGTACATGTGACAATAAACTGACCTTGAAACAACTCGCGTGTAGGAGGGAATGCTAGTTTACATCAAAGATACACAAAATTCTGGGGTAACTCAGCGGGACAGGCAGCATGTCTGAATAGAAGGAATGGGTGATGTTTCTTCAGACCCTTGAATAGAAGGAATGGGTGATGTTTCTTCAGACCCTTCATTAGACCTATGCCTTCAGCCAAGATAAGGATAACGTGAAGAAGGTGAGGAGCTTGGGCTCTCAGTACAGATTTGTGGAGAACTTGGCATGCCACATTTCTGTCTTAAAAATAAATTCAATTTATCCTAACTTTGCTCACTCCTTGAGCACAATTGCACATCCCTCCAGACTCGAGAACAATTTGTGACTGCCACCCACAAATTCTTCCTCTCTGTTATCAGGCTTCTGAACACTTCTTCCATGAGCTAGAGAACTGTCCGATTCACCTCCGACGCATTGCGGATATTTGACTTACGATTCTGGAATGATTACGCTACAATGCTGAGAGCTTTTTTTGTGCACTCTGTATCTTTCCCTTTGCTCTACCTATTGTACTTGAGTTTGGCCTGGTTGTATTTTTGAATAGTACCATCTCAATCGATTGGATAGTATGCAACGCAAAGCTTTGTACCATACCTCTGTACACGTGACAATAAACCTAACCTTAAACTCTCAATCAATTACTTTTCTTATGTTTATTCATTTCTCAGGATCTGGAAAAATGAGAGGTTGGTGGGTATATGGAATGAGCTGCCAGATGAGATGGTTGAGGCAGGTACAATGACAAGATTGAAATTACATTTAGATGTGTACCTAGAGAAGAAAGGTTGAGAAGATTCCTGGGATGTCAGGACTGTCTTATGAAGAAAGACTGGATAGACTCGGTTTATACTCTCTGGAATTTAGGAGATTGAGAGGGGATCTTATAGAAACTTACAAAATTCTTAAGGGGTTGGACAGGCTAGATGCAGGAAGATTGTTCCCGAAGTTGGGGAAGACCAGGACAAGGGGTCACAGCTTAAGGATAAGGGGGAAATCCTTTAAGACCGAGATGAGAAAGACTTTTTTCACACAGAGAGTGGTGAGTCTCTGGAACTCTCTGCCACAGAGGGTAGTTGAGGCCAGTTCATTGGCTATATTTAAGAGTGAGTTGGATGTGGCCCTTGTGGCTAAGGGGATCAGAGGGTATGGAGAGAAGGCAGGTACGGGATACTGAGTTGGATGATCAGCCATGATCATATTGAATGGCGGTGCAGGCTCGAAGGGCTGAATGGCCTACTCCTGCACCTAATTTCTATGTTTCTATGTTTCTAAGATGATGGCTTAAGTGCCGACAAATGCGATTAGCTAAAATAGGGCATCCAGGTTGCCATGAAACAGTTGAAAGAAAGAGCTGCATAATTCTATTACTCTACTGACAGAAGCACTGCCATTGAATATCAAGATGAGTGGTTACGATCACACATGTTGCGAATTGTCAATATCCGACATACTCGTGATAGAAGTCGAACGTGCCACGCATCAAGCTTAAGCCTGAAATTTGTCCGGACTGTGCCACACACAGATGACTCCTTCATTTACTGAGGAGCTGCAAGCAATGCCACACAGCTCCAGCAAACAGGTTCAATACCAACCTCTTCCGCATCAGTGTGGCGATTGTATGTTCGTCCGTGACTGTGTGGGTTCACAGTGTGGCTGCACTGGCTTCCTCCCAAATCTCAACGATGTGCGGGTTGTTGGGTTGACTTGCTGCTGTAAATTGCCCCTGGCATTTAGGCAAGTAGCAGAATCGGAAGGGTGATGACAAGAATGCGAGTAGAATGATTCAAGAGAGTTTATCATCATGTGTCCCAGATAGGACAATGGAATTCTTGCTTTAGCACACCAGAATATTGTAGGCATAAATAAATACAGAACATATTCCATATACCATAGAATATATAAATACACACATAAATAAGTATATGAAGCGCAATAGGCTATTAAAGTTCAGATTTTTGTTTGAGGAGTTTAATAGTCTGATGGCTATGGGGAAGAAGCTGTTCCTGAACCTGGATGTTGCAGATTTCAGGCTCCTGTACCTTCTACCTGAAGGCAACGGAGCGATGAATGTGCGGCCAGGATGGTGTGAGTCCTTGATGATGCTGCCAGCCTTTTTGAGGCAGTTATGGAATATGTTAGCAAAGATGCTTGATGGCCAGCACAAACTCAATGGGTTGAAGGGCCTATTTCCATGCGCTATACTCTAAAATCCATCCTGACACTCTTTAATCATCTTATACTTGTCCTGGCCCTGTCATGTCAAAAGACAACTTTCACTACATTGCAAATAATCTAAGAAATATAATGTTTCTAAAGTACATCAATGTTACATTAGTGCCACATTATGATGTTGATAATAATTAGCTTCACTCACACTTCTCTGAAGACTGCCCGACATTTTGTTAGCTTTCATCATCACACAAGCCCACTGATGTTTATTTGATCAACCAAGCAGGAAACAGTGCCATGGAAAGCAACATGAACTGATGTATTTTAATTGTATTTTTAAAATCCCAAGTCGATGATATTTCACTTAGTTAATACCAATTCAAGAATCTTTTACTGAGCTTTTAAAACAAGTTGGATGAAAATGAGTTCTGGTTTCATTCTGAGCATGAATATAACATAAACTGATATCCAGTAATCAGGAGGAAACTGATATTACTGTTTTGTGGACATCATATTGCGCTTAGTTAATCTGAGGAGATACAGTGCTATATTTAATATTTATATTCACTATTTCTTTACAGCAGAGGTGACAATTTAGCCCATTAAATCCATGTCAGCGCTCAGAGCAATGTCAACAATCAAATTTACCCACTTATCACACTGAACCTTTTCTATAATTTCAGTGCAATATAGGTTGCAGCCTACATAATCAAAGACTGGTCACGTCCCATTCATTCCTTCTTCCCCCTGTTCCTGTCTGACATTACCACCGAACTCAGGGACAGCTTCTTCCTCCATGTTATCAGACTTCGAAACGATTTTCCACAATCTAGGGGACTGTTTATTTCTTCTCTACCCCATTGTATACATTGGACTCTGTCTATAGAACAAGTGCGTGACAATGCTGAGAACCGTATTCTGGCTTTTGGATCTTCTCCTTTGCTCTACCTATTGTACTTGAGGTTGAGTCGATTGTATTTGTGACTAAATAAAGCTTATCACTCTATATTGGCACACATGACAATAATACACCGAAACCAAAATCCCATACTCATTAATACCCTTGATCCTCCTGCCACCCACCAAGACAAAGGGGGCAACTAATAATTACAAAGTCACGACATGTTTTGGGAATGCGAGAGGAAAAAGGAACATCTTGTTTAGATAGGCACATGAATATGCAGGGAATGAAGGTATTAGAGAGCACATGCTAATTGAGATTAATTTGACTTGTATGGGCCAAAGGGTCTGTTCCTAGCTTTAGTTTAGTTTAGATCAGTTGAGAGGTATAGTGTGGAAACAGGCTCTTCAGCCCACTGAGCCGGCACCAGCCAGGGATCCTTGCATGTTAACACTACCCTACACGCACACACACTCGGGACCATTTTACATTGATGCCAAGCCAATTAACCTACAAACCTGTACGTCTTTGGAGTGTGGGAGGAAACCGAAGATATCAGGGAAAACCCACGCAGGTCACGGGGAGAACGTACAAACTCCGCACAGACAGGCACCCGCAGTCAGGATCGAACCCCAGGTCTCTGGCGCTGTAAGGCAGTAACTCTACCGCTGCGACACCATGTATAGTTCTATGTTCCAACCTGGTAGAACGCCATACAGCCACAGGGATAATGTGCAAATTCCACATAGGACAAAGAACAACGGACATTTATTGTCACGTACACCAATTGGTGTAGTGAAATTTGATTTGCCATGCAGCACACAAATAAAGATAAGACACATCGTAGGAGTAGACATAAAAACATCCCCCCCATAATGGTTCCCACTGAGGGGGTTGGCAGCAAAGCCCAGTCCCATCCCCAGTTCGCCCATAGTCGGGCCTATTGAGGTCTCCGCAGTTGCTGCTACGGGGCCCGATGTACCAGGCCGGCGTTGGGAGCACCCTCTCAGCAGCTTGGGACACCTGGAACGGTTGCCTCTTACTGAAGCTAGATTAGAGACCAAACACTGCCATGTACCATCAATCATTTTATCCTTAGTGCTCATGTAGAAGCAAAGGCAATGATCAGAACCATTGTCTGTAATCTTGGTTGATGGATTCTAATATAGTTTTATATTTACCTTTTGCAGATAAAATATCTGAAGGGTTGATTAAAATATACCTTCGCAGTGCAATTAGATTTTTGAAATCCACATCATGTCTTGGCAAATTATAAAATGCAGGTTTTCACATTCCAAATCAATTGTTGAGTTAAGTGCAGCTGAGTGAATTTGGCACAAATCAGGACCATCACAAAGAGTGCATCAACATTTCCAACTCTGAAGAGGCTGACAAATTTTGGCTGCGTGCAATCACTTATCCAGTCGAGAAGGGAATAAGAACAGTTAAGTGCCATCATGTCAGACATCATTGTCAGACGAATGATCATTCTGTCTCTTAAAAGGGAATTTGTACATCAACTTTGTTTAACAGATCAGAGCAAGAAA
Source organism: Okamejei kenojei (assembly GCA_035221665.1). Classification (NCBI taxonomy): domain Eukaryota; kingdom Metazoa; phylum Chordata; class Chondrichthyes; order Rajiformes; family Rajidae; genus Okamejei; species Okamejei kenojei. Next base: position 24,445,152 of record CM069165.1, on the reverse strand, counting down.
GGGAGTCAAAGTATTCAGAGGAGAAAGCCTTTGTGGCAAAATGCTTTAGTTCTCAATGGGGAACCCAGGAAAACATTGAGCAGAGATCCTAGTGTTAGTTTTAAGAACTAACAGTGCCATCAGAAATTATCTGCGGAATGTGAAATTACACCTATGATAACTCAATATGCTTAAAATATATAGTGTAATATTTTGTGTAGGAAAGAACTGCAGATGCTGGTTTAAATTGAAGGTAGACACAAAATGCTGGAGTAACTCAGCGGGACAGGCAGCATCTCTGGAGAGATGGAATGGGTGACTTGAGTCGAGACCCTTCTTCAGACTGATGTCAGGGGAGTGGGCGGGACCAGAGATAGAATGTAGTCGGAGACAGTAAGACTGGTGGGAGAACTGGGAAGGGGAAGGGGATGGAGAGAGAGGGAAAGCAAGGGTTATTTTAAGTTAGAGAAGTCAATGTTCATACCGCTGGGGTATAAAATACCCACAAAATATGAGGTGCTGTTCCTCCAATTTGCGCTGGGCCTCACTCTGACAATGGAGGAGCCCAGGATATAAAGGTCAAATTGGGAATGGGGGGGGGGGGGGGGGGAAGTTAAAGTGCTGAGCAACTGGGAGATCAGGTAAGTTGAGGCGGACTGAGCGGAGGTGTTCAGTGAAATGATCGACGAGCTTGCGCTTGGTTTCGGCGATATACGGAAGTTGACACTTGGAACAGTAGATACAGTAGATGTACTTGAAGGAGGAGCAAGTGAATCTCTGCCTCACCTGAATAGACAGTCGGGTGGAGTCGGGGGGGGGGGGGGGGGGGGGGGGTAAAGGGACAGGTGTTGCATCTCCTGTGGTTTAAAGGGACAGTACCTAGGGAGGAGGTGGGTAGGGACGAGTTGACCAGGGAGTTGCAGAGGGAACGGTCTCTGCAGAAAGGGGTGGAGATGGAAGATGTGGCCAGTAGTGGGATCCCGTTGGATAATATTTTACCTGCTCATAGGAAATTCATTGAGCTTTTGTCGAATTTTTGTGCATAGAAAATGGCTTCAAAATACTTCATTACCCTGCAATAAAAAAAATCTAAGTTTCTCAATAATTGATGGGCTGGTCAAGAGAGAAAAGTGAAATGCATATGACAAATAAGTTAATCAGAACAAATAAATGAATAGAGCAAAGGCAATCAAGCGGAAGAAAATGCCAAGCCAGATTTTTCATTTCTATGCAGATTATTAAAACAACTATTTTGATGAATTATAATACAGGGTAATATAGTAACCAATTTATGCAAAGCAATTTGAGCACATCAAACAACAGTATCACTGGGAAAGTTTTTGATTATGTATTTTAAATAATGCCAGAGACTCAAGGTGAACTCCCTCGGTTTTTTTCCCCCACTTAAGGCAGGGAGTCACTAACTATTTATGTGGCCTATCATTACATGTTCATAAATCACAGAAGCAGAAGTAGGCCTATCGGCACATCACGTCTGCTCCACCATTCAATCATGACTGATCTATCTTTCTCTCTGAACCTCATTCTCCTACCTTCTCCTCAAGAATCTGTCAATTTCCACCTTGTAAATACCCAATGTCTTGGCCTCCATGGCTGTCTGTGGCAATGAATTCCACAGATTCACCAGCCTTGACTAAATAAACCCCTTTTCATCTCCTTTCTAAAGGTATGCATTTTTATTTTGAAGCTATAGCCTCTGGTCCTAGACTCCCACTAGTGGAAACATCCTCTCCACATCCACAGTATCCTTGCCTTTCACTATTTGGTAAGTTCCAATGAGGTTCCCCTTCATCCTTCTAAACTCCAGCGAGTACAAGCCCAGTGCCTTCAAACACTCGTCATATATTAACCCAATCATTCCTGGAATCTTCCCCTAAACCTCCTTTGGACCCTCTCCAATGCTACCACATCCTTCCTCAGATATGGGGCCCAAAACTGCTCACAATACTCCAAATACGGTCTGACCAATGTCTTTTAAAGCCTCAGCATTACACCCCTGTTTTTGTATTGTAGTTCTCTTGAAATAAATGCTCGCATTGCATTTGCCTTCCTTACTACCAAACTAACTTGCAAATTAACTTTTTGGGAATCCTGCACCAGCACTCCCAAGACCTTTGCACCACCGATTTCTGAATTCTCTCCCCACTTATAAAACACGCTACGCCTTTATTCCAACTACCAATATGCATGCTCCACACTTTGCAACATTCTATTCCATCTTCCATTGTGTTGGGCATGAATCACTTTTGTACCACAGTTGTGAGGCATGGGGATGATGAGGAACACTGTGCAGTGCTGCTGCCTAGGCAACCATTGATTCATTGTTCCATTCATTGACCACGCAGAACCATAAAGGCTGCCCAGTGCACCAATGCCAATGGACAATAGACAATCGACAATAGGTGCAGGAGTAGGCCATTTGGCCCTTCGAGCCAGCAACACCATTCAATGTGATCATGGCTGATCATCCCCAATCAGTACCCCATTCCTGCCTTCTCCCCATATCCGCTGACTCCGCGATTTTTAAGAGCCCTATTTAGCTCTCTCTTGAAAGCATCCAGAGAAACTGCCTCCACCTGCCTCCATCGCCCCGAGGCAGAGAATTCCACAGACTCACAACTCTCTGCGAGAAAAAGTGTTTCCTTGTCTCCATTCTAAATGGCGTACTAAATGGATTGGGTTCTCCCATGCCTGTCCCCTGACTTACATTTCATCCACCTCCATCATCCCATAGCATTTCACCAATGTCTGATGTCACTCTATGATGCACAATTGCTCATGTCACTTCCACCATCCAACCCAACCCAAGCACTGCAGACTCTAAATTTGTCAAACTGTTCCCCTCCTCCACACTTGATGATTTCCACCCGAGAGCATCACTCCTCATCTGCAGCAGTTTTTCTGGTAAACTCAACCTCTCGTTCCTAACCCTAACAGCAAATCCCATGCGTTCACCCACTAATCTCCCTCATCCACTATTAACAATTCAACACAGCCCAACCATTTCCTTCCTCACCATATCCAGACCAGAGGCTCGATCTCAGATCACATTTCTGTTACCCTGACATCACCATAACCCCAATCTCATCACAGGTTCTCCCTGTCCTCCCATGGGCACCTCCCCCCCATAAATCAGAAATTAAATGCAAGCAGCAATACTGATTACCACCAAAGCTTTTATGGAATCTTACAGCATTCAGTCAGAAAGGAAGCTCCAGAGCTTTGGCCAACATGTGACGCATGCATATTTGCCCAATCTGTTAAAACATATTCAGAATAACCCCAAGCAGATTGTCACACATGACAATGGTAAACCCAGAAAAACCCTTACAACAATCAGCTGGGCACTGCCCACTGGCAATTGGAATAGTCATGAGCTCAGAATCATAAATTGCAGGTTTCTCCATCACCATCTGGTGAAAGCACATTGACCTGAAATGTCAGCACCCACTCTTCCTTCACAGATACCGCGTGGCCTGTTGAGCATTTGCTGCAGGTTTTTTTTTACATCACACTGGACCAATGCTAGGTAGAGACAAAAGTAGTGTTTGAAACGTCGGAAGTAACCTGCATATCCCTATCCTCACCCGTCATCTGTACATGACAGTACGAGCAAGAGAAAACAAAGACTTTTATCTATTTTCACATTATGGACACAATCCCTTATGTTTGTGCAATGCTGCCACAGGCACCATGTGTCATTATAAGACTTAGAACACAATACTATTGTTGTACATGAAATGTTGACAGTATGCAATTCCTTGCAGAATATAATCCACAGGACAACAAATGTTTGCTGCTGTTATTAATCTGATCTCTTTCTGAACTCTTTCTAATGCTGCCACATCCTACATTTAGTGTAACAACAGTTTCTTGTGGTCCTGGATGGAGCTGTTCCCAAACCAAGCTGTGATACATCCTGATAAAATGTCTTCTATGGTGCATCTGTAGAAGTTGGTGAGAGTTGCAGGGGACCTTGATAACCAATCAGTTGACCGATGACGCAGCTACAGGAGTGTGCGGAGAAGATGAAGCGTGGGAGATAATGGCAATCGCAGCTGTTGAAGGCAGGCAGCTGCAGACAGAGGAGCTAATCTAGTCAGTCACAAGGAAAACGCATGTTCAGCAGAGAGTGGCGATCTGAGGAACATCCACACACAGCAGTAGCAGCTAAAATCAACAATCACCATCGACCTTGGAAAATCAGAGAAAGATCCGGCAGTGGAAACTAAAAACAAACAAGCAGTTTCAACTGTGAATGTTACCGAAAAAAGAAGCTCCAAACCTGAAGGGTAGTAAAAAATTATTACCTCAAGTCCCAAGGATCTATTGAAGACTAAAGTTTCACCCCTCTCCCTCACCTCTGTGCACTCTCTCGTCTCCCCCTTCACTCTCATCCCTGATACAGGGTCTTGATTTGAAATGTCAACCATCCTGTTGCCTTCTCAGAAACAGAGATCTTCCGACAGTTTATTGTTTATATAAATTTAGCGAGATCGAATCTCCACATGCAATCAACGCACCAGCCTAACAGATGGTACCTTCAACCTCAGATTTATCTTTCCTTACAAATTGCAATTTATGTTTGTTTCCAACCGATCAGACAGTTTAAAACAGACCTTCATTCAAATGCTGGAATTTAACAACATATTACACAATGAAACAGCTGATGTAATAGTTAATATGTAGATACTGAGCACATCTTGTGCATATTCATTTTGCATGTATGTATCTATTACTATTCCTAATTTACAACCAGAATCAAAGTAAATGCTGAGATTTGTTTTGCTTTCTTTAATTCCAAAGAAAGGCGAAAGTTTTATAATTCCATGTCAATAATACTTGTTTCTTTTCTCCAAAGTTTATTAAAATAGTGGCAGAAGGAACTGTCTAATTTTCTGAACGAGCATGTGCAAAGTGCTGGAGTAACTCAACAGGTCATGCTGCTTCTCTGGAGAACATGGCAGGGTGACATGTTGCATCGAGACTCTTCTTCAGACTGAAGAAGGGTCCAGATTCAAAACATCACCTATTCATGTTCTTCAGAGATCCTGCCTCATCTGCTAAATTTCTCCCGTACTTTGTGTCTTTTTTTCATTAAAATATTTTTAATTAACTTTGCCTTTTCAAAAACCACTCACAAGTTCACTTATTTTACATTGTTTTCTTGGAAAGTGGTCTTCTTGGACAACGTAATCTTTAATGATCGATACACCTGCATAGCTTACAATACACTTTCTAATGGAAGATTCAATCATATTGAAGCTACCTTCACGACTCAAAAGACCACAAGATGACAGCAAGAGTCCTTTCTAAAATATTTTATTGTGAAGCACCAGAGATGCATCTTTTGAAATAAAATGAATGCTAAATCATTGCACAATCCAACCTCCCAAATTGATATTAATGATTCCTTGACATCTTTCACGGAAGATTAAAGCAGTTTTCTTGGTGTCTGATTAAATTTATCTTTCAACCAATATTTAGAAACAAATCATTTTAATTACATACTTATTTTAATGCTTCTGACAGTAACTTATTGTGTACAAATGAGTTGCCTTGCTTCCTAATTTACAACAATGACTAGACCTTAAAATTGAATAATAGCAGGTGACCCATTTCGGGACTGCTCAAGGTCGCAAATGTCATTATATACTTTTGTGTATGAACCTTCTGTTCTGCCGGACATCATTAAATCAATGGGGTTTTGCAATTGACATGGTTTCGTTCATATTTCCAACTTGTTAATATAGTTGGTTCAAACTCTTAACCTGGTCTGATGGCAATTGAACTCTCTTTCTCTGAGTAACCAGTCCAGCAATGCAAGATCAACACTACCATATTCACATTTTATTTGTTTCTGTTCGTAAATCTCCCCAGAACTTGGTGCAGCGAGAATAGCATTAGCTTTGGCTAAGGGTATCATTGACACTTTCTGGATAACATTTGAATCCCCGGCACATAACAGATCAAAGAATCAACCTTCCTGTCAAAAAATGCCTTCGTAGATTGAGGATTGAGTGCTAGCTTCACTGTTAGAAAGCTGGATTTCCCCAACTGATGATGCATGCTATAGTGGCCAGAAGCCAAGCAGACTACAATATAATGTAACTACACCTTTGAGGTGTAAAATACATTAATGATTCCGCATGTAACAGTTTGAATAATTGGTATATACGCTCTAAGTTGAAATTAAGAACTCCATTGGGGAGGATGGCTATAACAACAGGCTCTAGTTATAGATGTGCAACATTTTGATTCAGGTATTCAGGGATACGCAATACTGGTCTCAGTGACAGAAATGAAGATTACATCAGATATCTGGGTCCTGGTCTGAGGAGATCTCACTGATATGTTATGTGGGCATTTCTCCTCACTAAGCACACCTTCTGTGTGTCTCTCCCACTAAATAGAGATCTCAACTCTTCAAAAACAAATATACTATGTTGTAAGTCAGATTTGCATTACCTGCTTAAAGTTGCAGTTTGTTGCTACCCTGCAGGTTATAACCTTACCCTGGTATTTGACAAGGGAAACCACAAAATTCACTTCAAAAAAGTTCCATTCTTTTTGCAAGTTTTCAGTGAGCGCAGGTGCTCCTGCAAGAATTTATACCCGACAGCTTTTTGAAGAGTGCGTTCATTTATCACAAAGAGTCGTACTTGTGCATGCACATCTCTCGCTTAAGCCTGGTGCACATCTTCCTTTTGAGGGTTATTGGGAAGACCCATCACCTCATCACCAACTCAACTGAGAACAATGGTACATAGCATTCATCAGTGCTGCTGCAGAGGGGATATCAATAGAGCAAATGTAGTTGCCTAAATGATCTCTTTATACATGCAAGGAATTAAAAATATGCAAAACATATTGAATTTATGAACTCTTTTCTTATGTGTGCAGCCACAAAGCTAACATTGAATGTTTAATATTCTGCAGAGAAATCAAGACACTCAAAATAATCCATATTCTTCAAGTCCATGATCAAATGGTAGTAACAATGTGGCCCATGTATTAAACATGACCAAATCCTGCATAGGTAGCAAAATAATATTCAATTAATTTTGGTATTCATACAGAATGCTTGGTACTCTGCAACAAGAATCCTGCAACTTCGGAACAGTGCAGAGGGGCCTCCAAGACTGCCCTCTGGCTCCACGTACCCGTCAGGCTCTTGGCCATACCATAGAAACATAGAAAATAGGTGCAGGAGAAGGCCATTCAGCCCTTCGAGCCAGCATCGCCATTCATTGCGATCATGGCTGATCATCCCCAATCAATAACCCGTGCCTGCCTTCTCCCCATATCCCTTGATTCCTGACCCTCCTGTCCCTGCCCGTTACCCAAAATTAGACTCTTAAATAACCCATGAGGTTTGACTGCATAAGAGCTTGAAGTTTCTTGGTTGCTTCATCAGCGCATCATAATTTCTACAACTCTCATTTGAGCTCAATAGACCAGAACTGCAGTTCCCAAAGAATGATACCAATGTAATGGTAGTTGCTGGGGATCTCACCAAACTCTAACAACTCCTACAATGCTGCTACAACACGTCACCGACAACCCTGTCAAATATCCATTGATGTAGTCCATTAGTTAAGGCTGCTATTTGCTTGATATCCTGTTTGTTTTCTTTTAAACCAGCAAATTTATTAAGAGACATAGTCAACGTAACATTTGTCTACTGTTCAGTCTTTCTTATATTTTAAATAAAACACCTCATCTCACACCAAGTGCTAGACAGATTTTAAGTCATTTTTGCTTGAAGCTAACATGAATCAAATCTAATGGGGATGCAAAGAAAGACCTCTTTCACTGCCTGCCTCAAATTCTCAAGTTTATGCAATGCTATTTTTGCTCTCTATTGAAGCAGCATTCCTTCTGACCAGGTTAAAATAAAGCCTCCATTTATTTTGTGCTGAAATGCATCTAAAAGCACCGAGGACACAAGAAACATCAAATGCTGGTTTATTTTTTAAAAAAAGACAAAGTGCTGGATAACTCACCAGGTCAGGCAGCATCTCTGGAGGACATGGATATGTCACGTTTCAGGACACGACCCTTCTTCATACTAATTGCAATATGGGGATGAAAGATGGAAGAGGGATAGGGGTGGGACAAAACCTGGCAAGTGATTAGAATTATTAAACAGAGATAGGTGGCAGGTGGACACAGGTGAGGGGATCTGTTTGATAGGAGGGTAGATAATAAAAAATCTTGCCAAACATTTTTCCCCCCTTCAATCACAAATTTTCCTGAGATTATTTGCATCTGACAGGAGATCATTGGATTGGCCTAGGGAGGCATGAAGTGACCTTATACAGTTGCTCACATCATCATGGCATGGGGCAGGTTTTCTGCGCATCAATTTTGTTTGTACACGTGCAGACTGTCACACAATGGAACATAAGGAAAGCCATATACACCAGCCATGCTCACCAGTTTCCTTGAGATAAGACACTATTTGTTGTTAATAAGGCATAATAGCAGTTAAAACTGCAACTAGTAATTTGTTCCTCTTCCATAAGATTTAAAAAACAGTATCATGAAATGTGCAATCACATATAGTTTCAAATAATTTTGCACGATAATTTCAGTTTGGACTTTCTGTTAAGGTTTATAATTTTATTCACTTATTTATCAAATTACCATGAAGAGTTATCCGGCGTGAGATTTTGATTTAATTTAATTTAGTACCATTTATTATTCTCAGTAATACAAAAAGTGTATGTTATTATTAGTGTCGCTTATAATTCCAGAAGTTGATTTAATGTAATGATATAATGTAATTATCCGTAAGGTCTCATGTAAATTATACCATGATTCCAAATTCAGTTTTAATAATCGACTTGCCCATTTTCTAAAATGATCATTATAACCACTGATCAGCCTAGGAAAATCTACCGTTTCCTATCGTGATCATTCATCCGTACATCAAAAATGCAAGTTAGAACTGCAGTTCAAAAACTGAAGCTTATATTCCCTGCCTTCAGAGTGAACATTTATGGAGACGCTAAATAAAACAGTATACTTTCTCCTCAACGTGTTCATTGAATAGAGACACAAGGTGCTGTAGATGCTGGAATCTTGACCAAATGTAGCAAGTCAGGCAACATCTGTGGAGAGAAATTGCCAGATGTGTTTTGGGTAGAGACCTTTCTTCAGAGTGCGCCGACCTGAAATGTTGTCTGTCCGTTTTCCTCCTTTATATGTCGCCCGGCCCAGTGAGATCCTCCAACACTTTGTTTTATCTTCTTTGAATGCTTCTATTTAACAATTCTAATGATATTGGCAAGACAAAGTTTGCTTAGATCTTCCAACTGAGCAATGCAAATTCTTTCCACTTTTCAAAGCTTGGAAATGCAATGTTCTGCACCAATGGACATCCTGGCCAACTAATGAAAGGATGCTGTGAAGGAGCAGAGGCTTTTGAGAAGAAATCACCAGCTATATTTTCATCCTGTTGACAATGAGCCTCTTCCCAGTCAGTGACTGTTGAAACCACTCACTCCATAGTTCTCCAAATGTTAGCTAATTTTACTTATCTTTTCCATTATTTTCCCCCAAAAATAAAGTGCAGTATTTCATATATTTCACACTTTGAGGATTTGATGTAGTGGACTGTAATGGCATAGTGTTTAGCAGCTGTCAACAGTCTCAGTTGGACACACAAATACAACAGAGTTAAGCCATTCACAGAGGCCAACTCCAACTTTTTAGCTCAACATTTAGCAAGCCACATCTACAAAAAGATCTGTGATTTGGCATGGTCCAGCAACACTTAAACTGAGTATTTTAAAAGACAATTTGAATATGACACCCTATCCCATGCTTTGAAGAGATTTAACCATCTGCTCTGGGAAGAAACATGTTCATGCACTTCTCGAAGTTTTGTCAAGCACTATCCTATAAAGTGATATACTTTGCATTAAGAAATGTATTGAACCATTTTTAGACCAGTAGCAGGGCATGTGGTTTTCATGGACTGTTATATAACATAACATAAAATATAAACAGGTGTCCATAGTCATTGGCCCCAGTTTACCCAGCAAATGATCACGTGAAGTTTAAATATGGAAAACCAATAGCACTTTCATGACATTCAATATTAAGAAAGCTTATAACTGCAGTTGAAAATGGCTTCTTAATGATGTGGCTTCTTAATGATGCAATTTCCGAATGTGCATCATTACATCTATAATTTAATCATCGTGAATTAAATCAAGCAACTGGAACACAGGATTGGAGGTTAAAATATCTGTTGCACTGCCAGAGCACTTAAATAACAGTATGTTACCCTGACAAGGAAAACTTTCAAGTTATGGTAGTACATTGACTATGCCTCCAGTAAAATCAAGCCTTTTGGCTAAAATTAAGATAGACTTGCAATCATCCAGGGACATTTATAGGGACATTAGCTTTCATACTGTGTGATGAAATCAATGGAATTCCAACCAACAATTAAAATCAAGCAGTAACTAGTTTACAATGTCTGATACATTACGAATTAGAACCCACTTATGCCAAATGTTGCTGTCATTGTTCAATAAATTGTAACCTCACCCTAGGTTTAATCGAATTAGCAAAGAAAACTAAAAACTGATCAAAGTTCTTGAGCACATTGAATCTAATATCTTTAGTGCTCTGTCACCTTTTATAAAACCCAGGCAAATGTTAAATATTTGAGATTACCTGCTACCCATCCAAAAGATTGATAAATTATTGGAATATGACATCAATACCCTTCCCGATTGAAATTTCACTCTTTGCTGTAAATTATCTGGATTAATTTGAATTCATAATCTGGGTTTACAATACCTATCTATGCTCCCTATAGTTCTGTTCTGAACTGTACAGAAGGAGCCTTTTCAAAAGAGAGCAAGTGGTATTTAACATATAAACATCTACCACACAAGAAATATTCAAATACATTTGATGCTGATACATAGTATCTCACATCTGCTTCTCCATCAACTGTATGGCATTCCAAACAATTTCTGATCCCAGGATTCGTCAACATGCATTTTGTTCTCCCGTTTCACAATGCAAACTTGCTAGTTTTTTTCTTTGCTGGTAGTTCCAATTGGACTGTTTCACCTGCAACAACTACAGTGTAGTCTGAGCTCCAGCGCTCTCTGACATGGAAATCCACAACAGTGATGTTTGAACCTGGGATCTCCCGGCTTTGCCCTGGATTAACTCACCTTCAGGAACCACAGGTTGCAGAGAATTAATGGGAAATTTTAGACAGGATTAAGAAAGGGAAGGTTTTGAAAATATTAAAAGGAAAACTAAAAAGTTGACATGTTTTGCTGGTTGAATTTAATTTTTTCAATTATTCTTTCCGGTATTTAAATAGTGTCAGGTATTTAAAAGGCGATATTTGCTACTTTTTAAAAGCCCCAGGGTAGACAGTTTTGCAAAGTGCTTCAGAGGCAGGGTTCCTGCACAGCTGGAGCGTCCAGCATTGGGCCGAGGAGCACTGGGACAAGGCAGGGACACCTGCATGTAGACAGCGTGCACAATCATTCACAGCAATGAGGTCTACCCTGCAAAATAATGGGCGGAAATCCTGGGGGGACCTATCCACCCCATGTTTTGAGAGGTGGGGGACAATCCTCCTCATGTTTTGTGACCTGGCCCTACAGCCAGTCCCAGTTCGGCTCGCTTGCCCCGGGAATGGCTGCAGTTCCCAGGTCGCGAAAATTGACCAGGTTGTGGGTGGTAAGTTGCTGACCCCTGTCCTGGATGTTAGGCCTCATTGTGTCATCACTCCCCTCATGTTTTAAAAGCGATTTCCGCACCGATTCGCCTCTTTTTTCTAAAAAAAAACACGGAGTTTTGTTGTAAAATAACATTCAATTTCGTTTATACCTCTGGTGTTCAAAATATCTGAATTCGTAGTTGGACTGGGAAAGGTTCAATCCAATATCTTTCGAAACAAACTAGCAAAGAGCACTAAATTGACTTTATTAACTAAGGATGAGAAAAGCACTTTATCTATTTGTCCATTCAACATTTCTGGTAAATCTTGGAGCTCCATTCGACTTTTAACTCAGGTAAAACCTTTTAGACTAATAGGCAGAGCCAGACTGGACCAACTTTTGAGTGTTGGTCCAGTCTGGACCAACTTTTGAGTATTTGGGTGTTAGAATATCCAAATCCGGACTTTGCTGTCGTGAGCTTGATTCAACTTTGTTCTGGCTTCTTTTTCTAATGACTAAAGACAAAATAAAAGTGCAAGTAGTCACTCCACCATGCAGAGTGCTTGCCTCTTCCAACGGCTGAACGGTTATCGTTTCCCTATTTACCCACTGTTGGTTGTGCACTATGTATCCCTTTATTCTGACCATGTTGATCTTTCATAGAAAATAATACTGGCAGGATATAAAATAGAAAATAAAAACAATGACAAAATATATTGACTAGCACTCTAACATGGATCGTTCCACAAATATTTACCGTCTCGTGCAATTCTGCATTCTTCCATTAAACTCTTTGCCACCATATGGTCCATGGTATTACAAAACATCCGAATGTGAGCAGAGACATCGGGTCTTAAGGGCCTGTCCCACTTGGCCGACATTTGCGCCTCATTTACGCGTCATATGTAAAATAGGTTGACGCGTCATCATGCGTCCGCACAGCCGTCTGGTGCGAGTGACGTCATTAGAATACCGTGCTTCCCTATTCTGCATCATGACCATCATGGAAGAACTACAGATTTTATTGCTACAGCAACAACAGAGACATCTGTTGGCAGCAGCCCTCATACTTACAGATCAGCCAGGCAGGAGTACAACAAGAAAGGCTAGCAAGAAATCCAGGAAGAGGTCTGTGTGGACGAGGTTAGAGGTTACATGACGCGTAAAAGGCGGGCCGACTGCGTCTGGGTGTCGCGCGGCGTCGCATGTTTACGGACGTTTACGCACGGTGACGTAACCATGCGTCACCACACAACGCAGCGTGCGAATGCCAATGCGTCAGCGTGCGAACGCGATACGTCACGCAGGTGGAGCGCGAGGATTTTGTTACACTACGAAATCCTGGAGCGCCGTGTGATATCGCGCACCAATTCATGCGATTCCACGCCTCACCATGCGCAATGCGTGACCCCATGCGTCACGACGTGTCGGCCTATTTTATATATGACTAATGTATTAATTCTGTTTCAAATTCAAGTTGTTCCTTGCTTTAACATCCCATATCCCTGATTGCTCAGCCTCTTGCAGATGCCAAATTCTTCATGTTCAAGTTCTTTCAAACTCTGCTCAGTTTTCACTCATCCTCAGCGTGTCCCAAAGTTCAAAGCATTTGCCCCAAGATTATTTTACTCATATGATTGCTTCACCTGGTCATAGTGTCACAGACATCAGCTATGATGGTCTGACATAATGTTGAGAAATGTTATAAAAAACATGACTTTGTGGCAAAGAACTTGCTGTTCAGTTTGTTAATTAGAAATGTTGCACATACGCTTTCCAAACCAAAATGGGCCAACTTGGAAACTTCATCTCCACATCAGGCCTTTCACTGTTCATTACATTTCAATGAGATCTCCCCTCATCTTTCTAAACCCCAGCGAGTACAGGCCCAGTGCTGTCACACGCGTAGATAGTCAGGGTGATTGCACCTATTTTGAAGTGCTATCAAATGTTAGCCTTATGGGTTCTTTTCAATTCAAATCATCACCCTTTGGGAAATAAACACAATTAGATCAGCCTTTAACCCAAACTGAATGAAATGCAAGTTCATGAAACCTTAAAAATGTAATTATACAAACTGGTCCAAGAGTACAATCCCAACAAAGGATTCTAAAACCGCTTAAAAAGGTAGAGAACCTAGATTCTAGAACTTTCTCACAAGGGTGCTCAGTGGAGTCAATGGAGAGTAGTGTTGATAGTTATGGAGGCAGATGGGGTCGTAAGTATTAGATACTCCCCACTATATCTTGGAAGAAATAGAGAAGAGTGAGGAGCATACGCAACTCAATAACAGACTATATGTTCTTGCCCCGCTAGTCACTGATGAAATGCAATGAAGAAAGGTTGGCTTTTTTTTTCCACCATGGAGTGCCTTGGTGATCTCCCTCGAACAATAATAGGCTACTACATGTAAGGTATCACACATATCTTTGTCTTCAGCCTAGAAAGAAACACAAGCACAGTATTCCTCACCACCCTGACACAACAGGACAAAGACCATGCTGGCCGGGTTTCCACTTCAACTTGCAGCACGTGACAGATTTCTTTATTTGAGTCCTGACTGAAGGATGGACATGCTTACCTTGGTCTCAGTGAGGTCCAAGCCCAAGTATTGGACAATCCTGATCGAGGGATCGCCAATGTGAAAATAAACCTTTAAAATGGATGAGGTGATTTTTTTTTTCATGTTCGACATGTTCTCCCTAAAGTCCACTCTGATATCTGTCACCAGCAGACAGGCCAGAAGAAGCCCACTGACACTGCCGGAAAACTCTGGAACTCTGGACTGAGCTGTGGCCACAGTCAATGAGCCACAGCTGGATCTAATTAGTGGTGGATCAACTCACCTGCAGCTCGTCAGCCCCACCCCTTATAAACCCAGGAGGTGTTGTCAGTGGAGGGAGGGGAAAGAGGACGATCACTTATTAATTGTGCTTCAGTGATGATGAAGGATGACACCCCATCAGACCTGGGCCGTCTCGTCACTAGTCAAAAGTGTTTTATTGTCATAGGTCCCAGATAGAACAATTAAATTCTTACTTGCAGCAGCACAACAGAATATGTAAACATAGTGCACTGTAAACAATATAATGAGAAAAAAAAGTTCAGTGTGTGTATATATACATATACTCACATGTACACACACACACATGTGTATATATATGTGTGTATATATGTGTATGTATATATATATATATATATATATATATATATGTGTGTGTATATATATATATATATATATGTGTGTGTGTATATATATATATGTGTGTGTGTGTGTGTATATATATATATATATATATATATATATATATATATATATATGCGCGCACACACACACAGTTTGAAGAAGGGTCTCGACCCGAAACGTCGCCCATTCTTTCTCTCCAGACATGCTGCCCCACCCACTGTGTTACTCCAACATTTTGTGTCTACCTTCGATTTTACATACATACACATAAAAAACAAACAAGCAATGATAATGGCATTAATAGTCTACAGTATGTAGTTCAGAGGTTGCAGTGTTTAATAGCCTGATGGCTGGAGGGAAGAATCTGAATCTGAACATTACAGTTTTCAGGCTCCTGTACCTCTTCCCAATGGCAGAGGTGAAATGAGAGCATGGCCAAGGTGGTGTGGGTCTCTGATGATGCTGATTGCCTTTTTCAGGCAGCAACTCCTGTAAATCCCTTCACTGGTGGGGAGGTCAGTATCCGTGATGGACTGGGCAACTTTTGCACAACTTTCACAACTTTTTGCAGTTTTGTCTATTGTCCATCTTTAGAAATAAACCATATTGTGGGAGCTCACCCTACTCGGAGTATCAGTTCAGTCATTGTCAACCTGCCGTCATGAGTGCCACCACAGCATGTATCACCCTTTCAGGGAGACTGTCTTTGAATATCTTATGATTCATAATATCCAAGAGGTTGAAAGGTTACCTTGGGTAGATGGGAATGCAGAGTTGAGGTTACAGTCAGATCACATTTCCTTATTAAATTTCAGTGCAGGCATAAGCGGTTGAGTGGCCTATTCCTGCCTCTGACATGTATGGTTACTGTAACCTTTGATGTAGATCATAAACAGCTGGAGCCTCAGCATTGATATCTGCTGCGCCCCACTAGTTACAGCATCTGTGTCCGGAAAGATCCATCCGACAGTTTTCTGTCCCATTCACCAATCCTCTATCGTCTCCAGTGAGTTACCCCCAGTACAGTGAGCTTCAAGTTTGTTTCATGTGGTCTCTTACTGAATGTCTGCTGAACATCCAGATACACCACATTAACTGGTTTGCTCGTCTCTGTTCTACTTGCTGCAACCTCAAAACATCCTAGCAGATTTGTCAAACATGAATCCCTTTTCATGAGCCCTGTTGATTTTACCAAATATTATTTTCCATGTCCTGTTAATGCTTCCTTCATAATAGATTCCAGACATTTTCCCTTGCACTGTCAGCGCTAATTGGCTATAGTTCCCTTTTACATCTCCCCCTCCCATACTATTTATTGCTATTTAGATATTATATTTTTTATTGACTACTCCCTTTAACGTCCTTCAAGGCGCCATTGAATTACTTTTCCTATTTTAAGGGATATATATTAATTAAAAACTATGTTTTTTTAAAATTTATTAATAATATTTTTATTAGACGTAATCCATCATAACAACGGTATAACAACTTTTCAAATACACAACCAATTTATTTCAATAAGTATACGGATGTTACGAATAATTCTTATAAACTTCTATTTTTTAGAAAAAAGAAAAGAATAGATTTTAATCAATAAGAATAGTGATTAAATAATAATTTTGATTATATAGAGAGAGAAAGAGAAAAGAAAGGGAAAAAAAAAATAATAAAAAATATTAAAAAAAAAGTTTTTTTATATATTTAATTAAAACAAAGTGATATATATATATAAATAAAGATTATAGTGAATAACACAATTTCAAATAACGATATCAATAGGGACATGTATACAAATTTTTTAAAAAGGAATTATTTTCATCTAATCCTGCCGGGTACCCATTGAGTTGTGATGCCAAGAACAGCTACCCTTTAAATATTCTGTATATGGAGACCATATCTGTTCAAAGAGTTCGTATTTGTCCATTAGGACAAATCTGATTCTTTCCAAATGCAACGTCTCCAACATTTCCACTGTCCACATTTTAATTGTGGGGGATAATGTTCCCTTCAAAATTAATATTGAAATTCCAAAATTTCAATATGAATTTTTTCCCTATTATCAAACAGTAATCCAAGACATTTCTTTGGTTTACTGTTAATATTAGATTTGAATCCGGAACTCCTAATATTATTAATTTTGGATCCGGGTCCAGTTTAATTTTAAGAACTTCAGAGATAACTCTAAAGATTTCTGTCCAATAATAATTGAGTTTTATACATGTTACAAAACTATGCGTTAAATTAGCTTCCAAGTTCTGACATTTATCACAAATAGAAGAAATGTTAGGATAAATTCTATTTAATTTCGTTTTTGAATAATGTAATCTGTGTACCTTAAATTGTATCAATATATGTCTAGCATTTAATGAGCAACGTTGTATACATTGTAGGCTTTCTTCCCAAGTTTCCTTCGTTATAGATAAACCGATTTAATTTTCCCATGTTTGTCGATATATTTCCGATGTTGGGATTTCCCTATCCAAGATAGTATTGTATATATACGCTATTAATTTTTCTGTATTTGGGTATTTATTAAACAATTCATCTAATAATCCTGGTTTTCCATTTTTATAGTCTTGCGTATTTGACTTAATATAATTTCTAATTTGTAAATACCTAAATATGTTATTTGACTGCAATCCATAGATATCCTGTAACTCTTGAAATGAAAGACATTTTCCTTTCTTGTTAAGGTGTTCTATCCTTTTAATTCCTAAATCATTCCAGTGTCTAAACCCCTTGTCCAATACAGAGGGCCTAAACAAAGGATTATTCATAATTGGCAAACAAAGTGACAAATTATCCATATGTAGGGTCTTAACTATTTGTTTCCAAATACATCTATTGCTATGAATTATGGGGTTATCACCATGCGTTTTTTTTTGTACTTCCCTTGGTGCAAAAAGAATCGAACCTACATCAAAAGGCAGTCTTCCTTTTCCATCTTTAGCCAGCTTGGCTCATAATCTAAATTTACCAACCAAAAATTCATATTCTTAATCTGAACTGCCCAGAAATAATATAATAAATTTGGTAGTGCTAGTCCACCATTTATTTTAGATTTACATAGATGTGTTTTACTTATTCGATGATTTTTATAGTCCCAAATAAAACTATTAACCAAAGTATGGATTTTTTTAAAAACATTTTAGAGAGATATAAATGGATGGCTTGAAATAAATATAACAATTGTGGCAAAAAATCATTTTTATAGCATTTATCATACCGATCATTGAAATAGGTAGTGTTTTCCAATATAAAATATATTTTTTTAGTTTATTTAACAATTGAGGGTAATTATATTTAAATAGACAGTTATAGGATTTAGATACATTAATTCCTAGATAGTTAAATTTGTCCGTGACTATTTTAAGTGGGAATTGTTCTAATATATTTAATTTTATTCCAGTTATAGCCATAATTTCACTTTTATTCCAGTTAATTCTATACCCAGAAAATGTGCCAAACATAGTTATAACATTAAGTAGATTGGGAATACTAATCTCCGGTTTTGTGATATAAATTAAGATGTCATCTGCGTATAGAGATATTTTATTCATTGTAGTTTTGGTATTATATCCATATATTTCTGGTTCTGATCTAATCATTTCGGCTAATGGTTCTATTACCAGAGCAAATAGTAATGGTGATAATGGGCATCCTTGTCTACAACCCCTAAAGAGATTACATTTTGCTGATAACATTTGATTTCTTAATAATCTTGCAGTTGGATTCGAGTATATGATTTTTACCCATTTGGAAAATCTATCCCCCAGTTGAAATGTCTGCATTATTTTAAATAAATATGGCCATTCAACCTGGTCAAATGCTTTTTCAGCATCTAAGGATATGACAGCTAGTTCAATATCATTCACTCTTTTTGAGTATATGATATTGAATAGGCGTCTCATTATAAGATGAATAGCGTTTTGGGATAAAACCTGTTTGGTCATGATGTATTAAGTTATTAATCACTAAACTTAGCACCCGAGATAAAATTTTAGTTAGTATTTTTGATCAGTGTTTAAAAGAGCTATTGCTCTGTATGACCCAGGGTCTTCCAAATCTTTATCAGCTTTAGGGATAAGTGTAATTGTAGATTAATTTAATGATTCTGGTAACTTTCCTTGTTCATAAGCATATTTATATATTATATGTAAATGTGGAGAGATCAGATCATAAAACTTCTTATAAAATTCAACACTTAAGCCATCAGGGCCTGCGGCTTTTCCGTTATTTAATTATCCAATTGATTCTTCAATATCTTGATATATCAGCATTTAACAAGTCTCTACCTTCCTGATCCAAACTATTAATATGACATTCTTGTAGGAATGTTTCCATTCCATCTGATTGTCCTGCTAGTTTAGATGAGTAAAGATTTTGATAATATTGTAAAAATGTATCATTGATATCTTTTGGTAAAGTCAATATTTCTCCTTGTTCAGATCTAATTTTATGTATCATTTTCTCCTCATCTAATTTTCTAAGCTGGCGTGCCAGTAATTTTTGTGGTTTATCCCCAAATTCAAAGTGTACTTGTTTAGTCTGTTGAAAAACTTTAATAATCTGACTTGAATATATTTTATTTAGCATATTTTAATGATGCAATTTTATTACTTAGCCCCTTTGAAGGGGATATTGCATTTTCAAAATCTAATTGTTTTATTTCATTTTCCAACTTTTGTTGAGTCTTTCGATTTTCCTTATTAAAGTATGCGTGTGCTGATATTATCGCACCACGCATAAATGCTTTAAATGTATCCCAAAGCACTGATGGTGAAATTCCAGGTTTGCATTTGTTTCAAAAAATAATTTAATCTGTTTTACCAAGTAATCATAACAAGCCTTATAATTTAATATTTGGGGGTTGAGTCTCCAGTTAGAGGTTTTAATAGTTATGTCTTTTAATTTTATCTTAAATGTTAATGGAGCATGATCCGAGATAATAATATTATGATATTTTGAGTCATACGTAAATGGTTTTTTTTTTTATTTAAGCCATTACATTTATCATTATACACTCCATGGTAATTTCCCAAACTATCACAGCCATTTCATTCCTTTATTGCTTGTTTCATTTGGATTTAAAGCACTAATTTCAGAATGAACACAATTATTTTCAATCAAATTCTATCATATTATGATCAGTGTTCCATAAAGACTCTTAACCAACAAGATAATTAATTGATCAATTTCTCATGATATTATACAATATTTCAAATATCTTGTTACATTGTTGGTTCCTCAACATTGAAAACAATTTCTTATCTGTTCCATGTGTTCATTCTCCATCCCGTCTTTGCTCATTTGGTTTGACCCAGTCTACATGGAGATACAAGCCTGGTTATTGTATTGTTTAAGAAGGAACTGCAGATGCTGGGAAATCGAAGGTAGACAAAATGCTGGAGAAACTCAGCGGGTGAGGCAGCATCTATGGAGCGAAGGAAAGACAATGTTTTGGGTCGAAACCCTTCTCCAGACTTCAGACAGATACAATAACTTAGAGTTATTGTATTACTCTTTTTACACTTCTAATTTCCTGATTTATATTACACCCTGTTGTCTAGAGGCAAATATACAACACCCCCTCCCCCCTTCTTTCTGTCCATTACTGTTTCTTAGTTCCACCCAAAATGATTCTTCTGTTTAATCTGAGCTAAATCCTTCTCTGCTCTTGCTCTATTCATCAACAGCAGAATGTCCCAATGCCATTTCCACTTTGCTTCAAATCTCTTAAACTATCCTAAAGTATTAATTTCGCAGCCTTGGTCATTTTATTACCATGTCTACACAATGAGTATTAGATTGTATCTATTTATTTTCTAAATTAATTGTTGTTGTAAATTATTTGTGTATTCAGATAAGATTCTCCAATTTTATTTTCACCCCAGTTTTCCTATTGAAAACCCCTGTTCCTATGATTTTGAACATAAAGATCTGTTGGAAGAACATCTCATCTGCTGGAGTGGAGGGCCAAAGGTGCTGCAAAAGACTACCGTCTGTTTCCCCATATTTGCCTTATTAACAGTCACACTCTCCTGTGCCTCTTGACTGACCAATTCTACGGTACTTAATCCAATGGGGTTGGCTACTTCCTGGAACAACGCATCCAGATATCATCTCTTTCTGTCTGATGTTTGGGCTCCAGATCATCATCTCTGAACCAAGGTAGTTTGAGCTGCACACACTCCCTGCAGAAGAGGTTGTCATGGTGCTCAATGGCTTCCAACAATTGACATCAAGTCAAGTCACATTTATTGTCATGTGCACAACTTTGGTGAAGCACAGGTACAGTGCTAATCCTGTTTGCTGTAGCATCACAGGCATAGAATGTCAGACAAATATAAAGATGGTACATGAAATACTCATAAAATTCTGCAAGGCGGTAAAAGGAAAAAAAAGACTGTGAGAGCAATGGGCACCAAGATTAGAGAAACCTATCCACATTTTTCTGTCTCACATTAATCTGGAGGAAACTGTGCAGGAAGAATCTAGATTCAGCTGATCCGATTCCGGCACAGGATCAGGTAACCGGACTGCAGATCAGTCCAGAAGAAACTCTGAAGTAATTTCAACATCAACAGGACAATATGGAGCAAGTTATTTTGGCCATTCCTCCTTTTGAACTAAATATATCTTAATTTTATCTGGATTAAATTTGGAGTTGCACTTTTTTAACAATTATGGCAGCAATTAATGTAGCAATTGATCAAATTATACCGTTTTAAACATTGTTAAAAATAGTTAAAGATTGGTGAAATAAATTGTGACTTTCAGCATATACAACAAAATGAATCTACAGTGGCTTGCAAAAGTTTCATACCCCATGAACTTTTCCACATTTTGTCACGTTACAATCACAAACGTAAATGTATTTTATTGGGATTTTTTGTGATAGACCAACACAAAGTGGTGCATAATTGTGAAGTGGAAGGACAATGATAAATGGTTTTCAAATTTTTTTACAAATAAAAAACTGAAAAGTGTGGCGTGCAAAAGTATTCAGCCCCCTTTACTCTGATACCCCTAAATAAAATCCATTGCAACCAATTGCCTTCAGAAGTCACCTAATTATTAAATAGAGTCCACTTGTGTGTAATCTAATCTCAGTATAAATGCAGCTGTTCTGTGAAGGCCTCAGAGGTTTGTTAGCGAACATTAGTGAACAAACAGCGTCATGAAGCCCAAGGAACACACCAGACAGGTCAGGGATAAAGTTGTGGAGAAGTTTAAAGCAGGGTTAGGTTATAAAAAAATATCCCAAGCTTTGAACTTCTCACGGAGCACTATTCAATCCATCATCCGAAAATGGAAAGAGTATGGCACAACTGCAAACAAAGCCATAAGAAGTCCCGTTTGCAGTTTGCCACAAGCCATGTGGGGGACACAACAATCATGTGGCGAAAGGTGCTCTGGTCTGATGAGACCAAAATTGAAGTTTTTGTCCTACATGCAAAATGCTATGTGTGGCAGAAAACTAACACTGCACATCACCCTGAACACACCATCCCCACTGTGAAACATGGTGGTGGCAGCATCATGCTGTGGGGATGCTTTTCTTCAGCAGGGTCAGGGAAGCTGGTCAGAGTTGATGGGAAGATGGATGGAGCCAAATACAGGGCAATCTTGGAAGAAAAACTGTTAGAGTCTGCAAAAGACTTGAGACTGGGGCAGAGGTTCACCTTCCAGCAGGACAACGAAACATACAGCCAGAGCTACAATGGAATGGTTTAGATCAAAGCATATTCATGTGTTAGAATGGCCCAGTCAAAGTCCAGACCTAAATCCAATTGAGAATCTCTGGCAAGACTTGAAAATTGCTGTTCACAGACGCTCTCCATCCAATCTGACTGAGCTTGAGCTATTTTGCAAAGAAGAATGGGCAAAATTTCAGTCTCTAGATGTGCAAAGCTGGTAGAGACATACCCCAAAAGATTTGCAGCTGTAATTGCAGCGAAAGGTGGTTCTACAAAATATTGACTCAGGGGGGCTGAATAATTTTGCACGCCACACTTTTCAGTTTTTTATTTGTAATAAAATTTGGAAACCATGTATCATTTTCCTTCCTCTTCACAATTATGCACCAATTTGTGTTGGTCTATCACATAAAATCCCAATAAAATACATTTACGTTTGTGGTTGTAACGTGACAAAATGTGGAAAAGTTCAAGGGGTATGAATACTTTTGCAAGCCACTATAAGTACTAAAGCACTAAGGTTAGTTTGCAACAAACAAATAGCCCTGTCCCACGATGCGAGTTCATTTGAAGTGCTCTCCCAAGTTTAAAAAAAAATCAAACTCTTGGTAAGCACGGAGAATGAACGTAGTGGGTACGTCAGAGCTCAAAGACATCTCTTATCGGTTCATAATGCAAACGGCAGGTACTCGGGAAGACTCGCTAATGGCAGCTACTTGGGAAGACTCGCTAATGGCAGGTAAGCACGGGAAGACTCGTGAAGATTTCTCAACACGTTGAAAGATGTCCACGAGAGCCCCGAGTACCAATGAGTGGCCATTACCGTAAATCTACGAGTACGAATCAGGGCAAACTTGGGAGAGCTCTTGGAATGATCTTGCACCGTGGGACAGGGCTATATGCCTTTCAGGATGTTCAAGAAGGAACTGCAGTTGCAGGAAAATCAAAGGTAGACAAAAATGCTGGAGAAACTCAGCGGGTGAGGCAGCATCTATGGAGCGAAGGAAATAGGCAACGTTTCAGGCCGAAACCCTTCTTCAGACTTTTGTCTACCTATGCCTTTCAGGACACAAGGGTGTTCCAAAGAAACTTGAACCCAATAAAGTACTTTGATAGTGGCATAATTGTTGTAATATGAAAAAGATGCAAGTATCAATTGTTTATTTACTTGTAAATGTTAACAGACCAAATCTGGAGAAAGTATGTTTGCCCATGCCATCTCTAAAATCTATATTTCCAATAATTTGTTTAAATTGTTGAAGACACGAATATTCAAATTCATGTAATAAAATAATTACAGTTGTAATAATTACAAATTTCCAAACAGATGTTCAGAACTGATGTTTTTTGCAAATGCCAGTTATGAAAAGTTAGGTAACTGTTTTACATTAGAGTAAAATTCCAAACAGGTCAGACATAAACCAGGCCAGCTGTACTTCAGCTGACAGTCTTCTGGCCGTTGGTTCACATGTGATTGGTTAATGACTAGACAGTGGGTGCCAAATCCTTCACAGTCAAAAGTAGTCAACTTAAACTCCTTCACAACCTGTCTGCGTATTCCCAAATTGCATCTTGAAACCTATATTCATCGCAAATAATTAATGGCACATATTGGTAAATAAACCTAAGATATCAATAACAAATGGCTTGAATTTGGAAAGTGCAATCTTAAATCAGATTGTTTGCTGTTTCTTTTATTGGATGCGTAAACAGTTCACTGGATCTGGTCCAGAATATTACTCATGTTTTTCGTTATCATATTCTTTTTAAAATTCTTTCAAAACTTTGCTCACAAGCAGCTGTGGAGATTTGACCACCTAATTTGGATATCAAATTTTTTAATTAATAATTCTAGTTTGGTTCATTTTCATTGAGGTGTGCTCACTGGAAGCAAGTGACATTTGATTGTTCGTATGCATCAAGTTCACCAAGATGAGTGTAGGACTCTGTAGCTGTCCATGGTACACTAGGATGACCAAGGGGAATATTATTTACAGAAGCTCTCATTCCTTTTGAGCAACTCTTCTTGGATTGAAATGGGTCCTCCTAACAAATAAATGGATTTATTATCATTTGGCCTGTTTTCCTGGCACAGTCCCAAATGTATTATTGGTCCCTGGGCAAACCATGTTTCCAGTCCATGAAATATATCTTCGGCAGTCAAGCAGATCTTCTGTTGATCGGTGGGTGTCAAGTTTGACGAAAAGACATGGAACCAGAAGCCCTCTGCATGTTCACACACAAGTGCCTGTGGTTTCTTGGTCCTCCAAAATATTAAATTCCATTTGGAATATTTTGGAGGACCAAGAAACCAAGAAGCATGTGGGCATTACATGAGATAGGACCAGATCAGTGGCCAGCCTAACCAAGAAATTGCTGGTGTTTGGATCCTTCAGGCAATTGGCTCTGGGCAGCTGCAACATGAAGAGGGGCTTGCCAAGATGGGATAGAAAGGGGAATGTGCATGTTGTGCCGTCTCCTCGGGCACTTGTGTGTGAACATGCAGAGGGCTTCTGGTTCCATGTCTATAGTCAAACTTGACACCCACAGATCAACAGAAGATCTGCTTGACTGCCAAAGATATACTTCATGGACTGGAAACATCGTTTGCCCAGGTACCAATAATACATTTGGGACTGTGCCAGGAAAACAGGCCAGATGATAATAAATCAATTTATTTGTTAGGAGGACCCAGTTCCATCCAAGTATCCTATAATATGAAGGTAGACAAAAATGCTGGAGAAACTCAGCGGGTGAGGCAACATATATGGAGCGAAGGAAATAGGCAAAGTTTCGGGTCGAGACCCTTCTAATGCAAGTCTGAAGAATGGACTCGACCCCAAACGTCGCCCATTTCCTTCGCACCATAGATGCTGCCTCACCCGCTGAGTTTCTCCAGGATTTTTTTCTACCTTCGATTTTCTAGCATCTGCAGTTCCTTCTTAAACTATAACATGGAGGCATATGTTTAGGATGAGGGTTAGGAAGTTCAGAGGATCTGAGGAACATTTTTGTTAGCACCCAGAATCTGAAAATCTAGTCTTTGGACTTCTGAGATGCAGTGTGGAAACAGGCCCTTTGGCCCACACCGACCGAGGATCACTCTGTACACGAACACTATCCTCCTCACAAGGGACAATATACAATGTTACCAAGGCCAATTAACCTACAAACTTGCACATCTTTGGAGTGCGGGAGGAAATCAGACCCCAAGTGGTCAGGGAGAGAACGTACAAACTCCGTACAGACAGCACCCGTAGTCAAGATCGAACTTGGGGCTCTGGCACTTAAGGCAGGAACTTTACCACAGCACCACTGCGTCGCTTTTCCTTTTGCACTACCCGGTGAACTCATGTATGACTGGTTGGTTCTCAAGTGCAGTATGATTGTACTTGCGTATAGTATGGTTTACCTGGACAGAAATGTTTTTCCACAATATCTGAAACCTTAACAAGAGGAGCAGGTAAACTGCAGCTGCTGACTGCAAGTCCACAACTGCTGCTGATTTCTACAATAGCAATTTATGTGATATCTCAACCTTTTAAGTACAAATAACTGGCCAGCATAATCTTATCCTCAATCTTTTCGCTTCATAATAAGTCCACACTGAACTTTGAGCAGAAAGCAGATCTGTTCCAGAGTTCAACCATGCATCATTCCGAGCTATTTAACTGCAACAAATGTTTTCAATAAATATGCTACTTATCACTGAGCAAAGCACAGACTAATCATTTTCAATTTTCAAACCAGCTATATGTTCAGCTCCATTACCAGCAATACGAGATGCAATTGTTATTCCAGGTGCAACTTTCTTTTTAATTAAATGAGTGCAGACAGACCCAAATATCTACCAACTCTGAAGTTGTCTTAATCAAGAAAATGCCTGTTACCTATAATTCCGCATTTGATTTAATAAAAGTGAATAATAAGTAATCTTAAGACACATTTAAGCAGCTATCTTACTCGGATCAGAACTTAATTAAAACCCCATTAAATACCATCTTTAGGATTTCCATACACTTCCCCACGAACCATAATCACTGACCTACAGTGTTGCACTTAAATTTACGACACAAATTCAAAATTCATAGGGCTACTTAAATTACATACTGTGTATGAGGCAACTGCAGATGCTGGTTTACACCAAAGATAGACACAAAATGCTGGAGTAACTCAGGGGACAGGCAGCATTTCCAGATAGAAGGAATGGGTGCTGTTTCAAGCTGTCACATCCAGAAACGTCACCCATTCCTTCTATCCAGTGATGCTGCCTGTCACGCTGAGTTACTCCAGCATTTTCCGTCCAAATTCCGGACTGGTTGGGTACAAAATAGTGATATCTTGGTGATATCTCTGAGCAGATTGATATGACCACAGATGTTAATGTGGCATTGAAGAAGGCCATTTAGCCCATGGAGATCATTTCGAATCTCAAGTAGTTCTGCCAGTCTGATTCCCCCACTTATTTCCCTGTAATATTTCTTCTATCACATATCCATCAGCTTTCTGATTGTCCTTCCAACTTTGGGCACAGGAGCTAATTTACAGTAGCCAGTTCACCCACCCATTTTGGGATGTGGGAGGAAAGTGCCGCACGGAAAAACCACACAAGGCAAATCAGTGGGTGTTAATTGCCAGGTGTGGTGCGAAGAAAAAGACATTAGCGCAAAAACAGAATTAGAAAATGTAACAAGAGGTAGTGCAAGAGGTAGACCATAATGCTATGTTGTCCGGGCAGGATTAGGTTTCATAAGATCGTAAGTGGATAGGAGTAGAATTAGGCCATTTGGCCCATCAAGTCTACCCCGCCTTTCAATCATGGCTGATCTATCTCTCCCTCCTTACCCCATTCTCCTGCCTTCTCCCCATAACCTCTGACACCTGTACCAATCAGGAATCTATCTCTGCCTTAAATATATCCACTGACTTTGCCTCCACAGCCTTCTGTGGCAAAGAATTCCACAGATTGTAGAGGTTGGTCAAGAACCTGATGGTTGTAGATATGTAATTGTTGCTGAACCTGGTGGTGTGGGAATTCAATGCTCCTGTAACTTCTGCCTGATGTTATCCGAGAATATGGCATGGTCCAGATGATGGGAACCCTTGATGGTAAATGCTGTTGATGGAGGTGTGCGGTGGGGGGGCGGGGGGGGGGAGGGAGTTCCAGGCTGTGCCCATGACCCTAACCAACATTGCTCCTCTATGTTCTACAATCATTGAAAAATAATGAGTTAGTCCTAAGTGAATGCACTGCTCAAACCTTGCCCGGACTCCAGCAAAATGTATGCATCCTAGTTTTAATTGTGTACATTTCTTCTTTGATGTTTAATTAATTCTAGGGATGTAGGTATCACAGGCTGAGCCAGCATGTCATGTTCCAGAACCAAAATTCCATCAAGTTGCCCAACATTTATATTCAGTCCTGGACAAAACTTTATTGGAAAGCCGATATATGCAGTGCCTTTAATGGAATTTGTAATATTTCTTCCTGGCCTTTAGTGTAGACTAACTGCAGTATTTATGTGACAGATCGAGTTAAGATAACATTCGGTGATGACTCCCAGTGTGTTGATGGGAACGGAAGAATTCCATGAACATCCCAGGAGGTTGAGAGAGACTCACAGTTTGGGATTGGCACATGGTCATGAAGAAGTTCAACAAAGAACTTTTTTTCATTTCAGAAAGTTCATTGTTATCAATACCAAAGTACAGTGAAAATCCTTTTAGTTCCATGCTATCCAGCCAGTGGAAATATTACAATCATAATTACAATCAAGCCATTCGCAGCACATGGATAAGGGTATAAAGTTTAGTGCAAGATAGTTGGACTAAAGATAGTTCGATCATCTCCAATGAGGTAGATGGTAGCCCAGAGCTGTTCTCTAGTTGGTAATCACATGGTTCAGTTGCCCGATGGCCCCATAGCAGAAGCGTTCACGTCGCGGGGCTGGAAACTGGAAGTATCCTGAGCTAATTCTGTTACCACCATCATCTATTGCAACAAGTGATGGCTCCCACTGATTGTCGCCAGAAGCTTGGGTCCTTTTCAGGGTGGACGATGACAGCGAGGCCAACATTTGAAACATGGAAGATGGACACGGAAGAAGAAGTTGCCTGATAACAGCTGGGAAGAAACTGTCCCTGTATCTGGAGGTATGTGTTTTCACACTTTTAGACCTCTTAACTGATGGGAAGAGGGGAGAAGAGGGAGTGTCCGGGGTGAGACTCGTCTTTGATTGCGCTCCACTGCGCACAGGTTCTGATGCACGCGGCCACAGATTGCTTTATTATCTGGGGAGCTGCGAGTGGAAGTGAACTCTGCTTTCAGCAGCGAACATCTGCACGTCTGATATTGTGCTGGAGGGACATAGCAGCTGAAGAATATTGGACACAAGACACTCCTTTGAAGTTCTGTAGCATATCTTGGGGATGTAGCGATTAGCATCAAGTGACCATAAAACAGATATCTAAAGGAGATAAAAAATCACTTTGAAAACACCAGCTGAAAAGAGGGTGCATTCTCCGTATCCATGCAGGTATCCTAATAAAAACAATGCTTTCCATAGATATTCATATTTCCCTTCAAAGAAGATCTAGACCAGGTGAAGTTTGATGGAATATATACTGTATTAATATATACCGTATTGCCCATGAAACATTTCCCAACCTTATTTAGTTATTAGTTTGATTAATCTTTCCTCAATCTTGTTGCAAATTTTTTCTTTTTGATAGCAAATCGACGAATAAAGGTAGGAATCTGTATTTACAGGAGGAAATTTACATTTTGATAAATACATTCTTTAAAAACAGATCATGAAAAACAGGTGAAAAAATTGTGAACTGACCAGATTTTGTTGATTATCCCTCAGTAAAAATCTGGGTTTTACAAAATGCTCCATAACTATCGCACATATTCAATCATCTTCATAGGCCTGTCCCACTTTCACGACCTCTGCCGAGTTTGCCCTGGACTCATACTCGCAGCATGGTCGTCACAAGGTCATAGGAGGTCGTAGGTAGGTCGTAGTAGGTCGTGATGCTAGTCGTAGGTACTCGTGGCATCAAGTAGGTCGGGGCGTTTTTCCAGCCTGATGAAAAACGTCCACGAGTAAAAAAGATCGTGAATTAGGTCGTGAAAATGGGACAGGCCCTTTACAACAGAGCAGTCAAACTCGCACACTGACGTGAAGTTCATATAATTCCAAGAATTAGTTTGTTCCAGGTGTAGTCAAATCAAAGAATATAAGTACAGGAAACATAAAATCAAACTTTTAATTTTAAAACTTTAAAGCATGATCACCGAGTTTTGCACAATTTCCGAAAGAGACAACAAAAGCAGATTGTGAATGCATATTAAAAAAAATTATGACCAATAGGATTTAATTGGTTAGTGGACTGTCAAAATGTCAAACAGGTAATGTGCTAACTGCTCTTATCTAAACAAAGATGCCAAATTAATCTTATATTATATTAACATGAATTTAATTTCAGTTGTAATTGTTCAAAACAAAATGTTGACCAAGACACAGACAACATTCTTGCTCTTCTTCAAAGAAATGCTATTAAAAGCAAACAGGGGCAGTCATGGTGGTGCAGTGCTGGAGTTTTTGCCTTACAGCGAATGCAGCGCCGGAGACCCGGGTTCGATCCCGACCACTGGTGCTGCCAGTACGGAGTTTGCACGTTGTCCCCATGCCCAGCATGGGTTTTTTTCCGAGATCTTCGGGTTCCTCCCACATTCCAAAGACATCCAGGTTTGTAGGTTAATTGGCTTGGTAAATGTCAAAATTGTCACTCTTGGGTGTAGTACTGGTTTAATGTGCGGAGATCGCCGGTCGGCTCGGACCCGGTGGGCCGAAGGGCCTGTTTCCCTGCTGTATCTCTAAACTAAACTCAACTAAAAGCAAGAGACAGCAGAAACTGGAATCTTGACCGGAATACAAATTTCTGGAGGAATCCAATGGGGCACGCAGCATCTGCGGAAGGAAATAGAGATGAAGAAAGATCCCAATCTAAAATGCCATCTGTCCATTTCCTTCCACAGATGCTGCCTGACCTGTTGAGTTCCTCCAGCAGTTTTTTCTTCGCTTGAAGTGAAAGCCATCCATACTTATCCCGATATTTCAAATATCTCTTAAGGGCCTGTCCCACTTGGGTGTCATTTACGCGACATCATTTACGCGTCACGACGCACACATGATGTGCGCATGGTCCGCATTACGCACGCACGGTGCGTGGTGACGTAGGCAGGGTCGCGCGCGGCGCCCCCGGATTTTGGGATGTACAAAATCTTTGCGCGCCATCTGCGTGAGGCGCAAATGACGCCCAAGTGGGACACGCCCTTTAGTTTACCCAGTCGGTGAATATTCAACACTTAACTGTGAACTGAAATACACAGTGAAACAAGGTAGACAGGAAATCTCTGACAAAAGCTCAACATAATTTGTGCTTGCAAATCCCCCCCTTCACTTACTAAAATGTAAATTGACAATGAAGATGTGATATTCGGCAGTTTGAGCGTGATAATTTAACACATTTCCGTAAACTCAGTCTTTGATCCCTTTAAACAAAGATAGCAATTCAATGGATATGTCTCCACTATAAGTTCTCCAGCCTTTTGTGTAGGAAGAAGGGTCTCGACCCGAAACATCGCCTATCTCCTTCGCTCCTTAGATGCTGCTGCACCCGCTGAGTTTCTCCAGCCTTTTGTGTACCCTCTATTCTCCAGCATCTGCAGTTCCTTCTTTAACACTCTCCACTATAAGTGTCAACTCTCCCCCCTGCCTGACCCGCTGAGTTCCTCAACACTGTGTGCTTTGCCATGTGAAAGTTAGATTAGATTAGATTAGATTATCCTTTATTGTCATTCAGACCTTTCGGTCTGAACAACAATAAAGGATAATCTAATCTAATCTAATCTAACTTTCACATGGCAAAGCACACAGTGTTTTTCGTTACCTTGCAGTCATAACATATAATAAAAAAACAAAACACGCAATAAACACATTTAACATCCACCACAGTGAGTTCACCAGGCACCTCCTCACTGTGGTGGAAGGCAAAAGTCTTAGAGTCTCTGTCTTCTTCCCTCCTTGTTCTCCCTCTGCGCTGAGGATCCAGGCCGCCGATGTTGCCGTCCACCAGGCCCGCGGCCGAGCCTCCGAAGTCGGGCTGCCGCCACCGCCGTAGCCGGAATGCCGGAACACCGCTACATGGCCTGCCGCTGGAACGCGGAGCACTGCAGCCCCGAGGCCAGGCCGCCGCTGGAACACCGCAGCCCCGAAGCCAGGTCGCCGCTGGAACACTGCAGCCCCGAGGCCAGGCCGCCGCTGGAGCACTGCAGCCCCGAAAACCAGGCCGCCGCTGGAGCACCGCAGCGCCGAGGCCAGGCCGCCGCTGGAACACTGCAGCCCCGAAAACCAGGCCGCCGCTGGAGCACCGCAGCCCGAGGCCAGGCCGCCGCTGGAACACTGCAGCCCCGAAAACCAGGTCGCCGCTGGAGCACTGCAGCCCCGAGGCCAGGCCGCCGCTGGAGCACCGCAGCCCCGAGGCCAGGCCGCCGCTGGAACACTGCAGCCCCGAGGCCAGGCCGCCGCTGGAGCACCGCAGCCCCGAGGCCAGGCAGCCGCTGGAGCTCCGAAGCCCCGAGGCCAGGCCGCCGCTGGAGCTCCGAAGCCGTGCCGCCGCTGCTGGAAGCTGGAAGGCCGCCATAGCTCCGAGGCCAAGTGCTATTGGTTTTGACCTGAAAATTGCTCCATCAGTCTCAAAACACCAATGGTTCACTTCACAAGATACATAATGTTGAGGTTGCTCCTTTACTGCAGATTCCAAGGTTAGACACAGAAATCAGGACTATTTTTATCGAACGTGGGCTTAAGAAATTATATTCACACGGGAATTCACGCAAAGAAAGGCACTGAGAATGATAACAATGAAGTATTCAACTATAGAGAGAACGAGAAGAGTGGTCTAGGAGACCTTGTATCAGTGAAAGTTTGGTTTTAGTTTAGAGATACAACATGGAAACAGGCCCTTCGGCCCACTGAGTCCAAACCGAAAAGCGATCCCCGCATATTAACACAACCCTACGCAGAGTAGGAACAATTTTACATTTATACCAAGCCAATTAACCGACAAACCTGTACGCCTTTGGAGTGTGGGAGGAAACCGAAGATCTCACAGAAAACCCACGCAGGTCACAGGGAGAACGTACGAACGCGGTACAGACAGGTTCGAACCTGGGTCTCTGGCGCTGTAAGGCATTAGATCTACCGCTGAGCCACCTGACAGTTACGATAGACATACAACAAGCATGGAGACTCAAGAAACTGCAGATGCTGGAATATTGACCAATACACAGAGTGCTGGAAGAAATCAGCTGGTCAGGCAATATCTGTGGAGGGAATAGGCAGGCAATGTTTGGGGTTATGTCCCTTCCTAAGACCCAAAGCATTGTCTGTCCATTCCATCCCCAGATGCTGCCTGACCTGCCGAGTTCCTCCAGAACTTTGTGTTATGGATGAGGGATTTTTCATTGAGGAATTTAAACTGAAGTCCCCAGTCAGAGTGGTCAGAAGCCACATCCTATTTACATTCACAAAGTGCAAAGACAGGCCAATATCAGGAGGTAAAGGTGAAGGACATTCACCCTGTTTCACTTTCCACAGAAGCTGCCTGGCTTATTGAGTCTATTCAGCAAGAACTGTTTTTATTTTAGACTTCCAGCAGCTGCAGTTCTGAGATTTCCAGGTATTGACTAAATATGATTGGAGGGTATAAGAGAGGAGAGGTGAGCAGTTGATCTCATAAAGGCGGTGGTGGCCTACAATTCATGGCATTTTAGGATGGTGGAGCTTCATCGCACCTTTAACCTCCAAGGACATGTACTCGAAGTAAAGTTATCCACCAAGATATAGATTATAAGGTGGACAAAAGTGATGGTGAAACTCAGCGGGTGCGGCAGCATCTATGGAGCGAAGGAAATAGGCAACGTTTCGGTCCAAAGCCCTTCTTCAGACTGATATATTGGGTGGGGGGGAGAAGAAAGGAGAAGGGAAGAGGAGGAGCCAGAGGGCTGAGGGAGAGCTTAGAAGGGGAGGAGACAGCAAGGGCTACCGGAAATTGGGGAAGCCAATGTTCATGCCGCAAGGGTGCAGACTGCCCAAGCGGAATATGAGGTGTTGCTCCTCCAATATCCGGTGGTGCTCACTCTGGCCATGGAGGAGGCCCAGGACAGAAAGGGCGGATTCGGAATGGGAGGGGGAGTTGATTATATATATATATATATATAGATTATAAGCTAGACTTGAATGGATTGCTTTGTAATCCTGGGAATTTTCAATGGACGGAAGGGCATCCTCCTGAGTTTTAAATTCCGAAAACACAATTCTTCGTCTGAAATGTTAAATACTCAGACAGCAGTCTCTGCATACTTTAAGCATTTAAATCAATTGGAGATACATTAACAAATAGTCCAGGAGGTTCAAAAGGTCTCCCTTGACACAATTTAACCTTTGCTTGACACCATAATGGAGTTACACTTTATACCATGTTTAAAGTTGCCAAAATACCCATTAAGAGGAAGCAGGCTCCATTTTAGGATTTGCATTCCAACTTTGGTTTGAGAAGCAGGAATTATTTAACACCAGCAGGGTAGTTGCTGTACAAACAGACCATACAAAAAGAAAACCCTTTCTGCGGTTTCACAATATCAACTCTTTACAATCTCTGTGGGCAAAACACAAAATACTCGTCTGATGCTCAGATGGATGAGCATCAGACGAGACGTTGAAATGGCAAGGGGATATTTTAGAAAGTTTAAATATAAAATATTTCACAGAATATGCTGATAGTTCATTTTATTGCCAGCTAATAAAGAACAAGGCGTTAATCAACCATTACATTTTGGTTGATTATGCGTAACTCTGCCTTAATACAAATAATATATTTAAAAGAGAACATTCATGGAAGTGGCTTTAAAGGCATGTGCTTGCTACTTTGTGCAAAATTGCATGGGCGAGAAAATATTGTGCAGTTCAAGATTTTGGTTACATCAATGTATATATTTTTTCCAGATTTATTCAAAATGTGGTGTATTTACAAGTAAAACCTGTAAACCATAATCCAGTAAATTTTCAGACAGCAAAAAAAAAATCATATTAGCGCAAAGGTCAGTGCATCATTGACTATTCGGGTACAAAGGTGAAGGGGGCTCCTTAATAATTTTTGCATTGCCACTTTGGGTTTTTTTTTAAGACAAACAGCAGAGCAACTAATTCATTTCTGCAGCATGAGCGATGCGTAGCCTCGTGTGAGAAGGGAACATGCCTAAGTTATTACTGCAGGAAAGCAATCTGTCAAAGCTGGACCCTTCTTGGCATGGCGAACACCACTGGTGAGATCAGAGAGTCAGATTCTGCTCGCAATTACTGCAAAGGACCTTGGATGCAAGCAGTCTGCTATCAATTATTTTACTGGCCCCAGACTCCTGGACCTGTCAAATTTGCACTGTCTTCTGTTCAGTAAGAATAAGGGGTAAAAAGGGCTTTACATGCAGAAACCATGGAAGGCAAGTTTTATGCTTACGTTGTCCTAGGTTCCATTTACATTTCAATTAGATCTTGAACTTCATCTCATGCTCTCTCTGCTTGTTGTGCTCACATGAGCAGTCTTTATTAGCTTTGTGCATAATACTTTTTTTTTCTCTAACTTCTAAATGCATTTCACTTGAAAACTCAAGTTTAACTCAAACCCTCGGGCTGTGTTCTCTCTCTTCAATAGATTTAGTCATGCGGCAAGGAGATGCTTTAAAGTAATCAGTGCCCCTGTTTAAGGCATTTGTAAAAAGAAGATTGTCAGTATCCTTTGTGCACAGCTTATGACATAAACCTATTCCTCACTACAATCCTTACCCCTTCTTTAAATTCGCCAGACTCTTTCAATGTCAAACCCTTTTCTTTTTTTTTTGTGGGAGGATTATCATCAGATTTCCTCCTAAATAAAGGGGGATTTAATGACCAGCTGCAAGAACTGACAGACAAGGGGAAAAAAAAGTTTTGTCACCATATTTATTAAGACTGGGCTGGCTTCTGTCAGGATCATTTTTCTTCCACACACTAATTAATAACATTAACTACTACCCCCAGGCTCAAAGCCTGTCTCCTCTTCCAAGTGTCAGAAACAAGATTTGACAGTTCAAGGCAAAAACGATTTGCATGTAAATCTTGATCAAAAGCAAGCCAGTGCACTGAAGTCATCACATTTTGCTACAAAATCTGGCACATGCATATTAACTGACTCTAGTACGGCTAAATGCAAGTGGAAGACTGAGTGAGCACGGGATCTTATACCTCCCATATACAGCTATTAATCCTCCTAAAGCTCACTCAAAATTCTTTCCTCGGAAAAATTTGGTTCAAATAAAACCAACCACGAGTCCATGTATCCATGTTATGTTCAGATTTCTGTTCCGAGAAGTGGTTAAAATCAGATAAGCTTCTCGCAAACTTAACCAGAAACAAAACTGTGCAATTATTGCTTTGAAAGTTCCGTGATTTAAAAAAAATGATTTGTAAGAATCTGTTTGCTTCCAGAAATTAATATATTTTGGAGGAAAAGAGGGAGCGAGAGAGGGAGACAAAAAGAGAGGGAGAGGGAGAGGGAGAGAGAGAGGGAGGGAGAGAGGGAGGGAGAGAGAGAGGGAGAGAGAGAGGGAGAGAGAGAGGGAGAGAGAGAGGGAGGGAGGGAGGGAGAGGGAGGGAGGGAGGGAGGGAGGGAGGGAGGGAGAGAGGGAGAGTGAGAGGGCTAGAGAGAGGGGGGAGAGAGAGAGGGAGGGAAGAGGGAGAGGGGTGAAGAGAGAGAGAGGGGGGAGGAGGGGGAGAGAGGGAGGAGGGGGGAGAGAGGGGGGAAGAGAGAGAGGGAGAGAGGGAGAGAGAGGATGAGAGAGAGAGAAAGATCGAGAGGGGGAAGAGAGAGAGAGGGGGAAGAGAGAGAGAGAGGGGGAAGAGAGAGAGAGGGGGAAGAGAGAGAGGGGGAGAGAGAGGGTGAGAGGAAGAGAGAGAGGGGGAAGAGAGAGAGGGGGAAGAGAGAGGGAGGGGGGAAGAGAGAGAGAGGGGGGGGAAGAGAGAGAGGGAGAGAGAGGGGGAGAGGGAGAGTGGGAGAGGAGAGTGGAAGAGATGGAATGAGAAGGAGAAAGGGGAAGAGGGCAAAATGTGGGGGGGGGGAGGTGAGGGAGGGAGAGAGCGGGGAGAAAATTAAGGGGGAGAGAGGGGGAGAAAGATGAGGGGGAGGGGAGGGAGAGGGGAGAAACATTAGGTAGGGAGAGAGGGGGAAAAAGTGGGGGAAAAAGTGGGGGTGGGCAGTGAGAGTGGGGGTGGGCAGTGAGAGTGGGGGTGGGCAGTGAGAGTGGGGGGTGGGCAGGGAGAGGAAGGAGGAGAATGCAGAGTGGGGAAGAAGACAGAGAGCGAGAGAGTGGGGCAGGCCGAGAGAGAGAGCGAGAGATAGAGCGGGGCAGGCAGAAGCTGACAAAGATGTCGGAAAACAAGACTATGCGGTTGTATGTAACACACATACATACACATCAGTAATCCTATCTGTGCCACCGTTCTTCCCAATACGCCCTGTGTATGTCCATTTGTGAATCTGTACACCAGGAACTTCTCATGAGATGACTTTCGCAAGATGTTCATGATATATTGCAAAGCAGTATAATTGTAATAAGATTTTTCATACACTAATCTTTCATTAAACATTGCCCCAGGAAGCTAAACACAAAGTGCGTGGTATGGTGTTTTATACGACTTCCACATTAAATGGGGCACTAATGTGCCTTATTACCATTTACAATCCAGCAAATGTAATAATCTAGAACTTCTTTGCCAGTATTTTAAATTTTATACAACTCTAATTTTGAAGGGGAAAAAAATTCTGTAAGGGCCCAATTTGAGAATCTTCAGACCAAGCCGACACAAGTCACCTGTTATTGGAATCAATCAATGAACAGCTGCCCTTTTTTCCTTGACATTCTCAAATTGGGCCTTACATAATTTTTTTTCCCCTTCAAAATTAGAGTTGTATAAAATTTAAAATACTGGCAAAGAAGTTTTATTACATTTGCTGGATTTGTTCAATTACAGGGCACTTGGTGTGGCTATCAGAAGTTTTCAAAACAATCGCAGGAATTTTCCTTCCTGGGAGTCATTTCAAGGCCCATTTATATCTGGGGTCATGGGATTCAAAAATCTTATATATTAAATTTGCAAAACCTAATTAAAGTGTGATCACCCCAACCTTACTCCAAGCTAAAATTAGATTTAAAAATGATGGGTTACGAACGACGTCTGAATTAATCCTTTTTCCACCGTTTACATGCCTGTAACTGGACTGGCGATCTGTCCCGAACAAGCGTAGCTCATCAATAACAGCCTCCCCCCCCCCCCCCCCCCACCCCACATCAACATTTCATGCTTTCTCAGCAGCCAACATTAACACTCCCATCACTCCTCTCCTCTCCTCTCCTCTTCCATCGAGCAGAAGCTACAAAAGATTAAAGCACGTACCACCAGATTTGGAGAAAGCTTCTCCCCGTTGAATGGCCCAAGGTTGTAGTCCAGAGTTCCCGATCTACCACATTACAGCCTTTGCAGGGGTGGGAGATTGTAACCTTCACGTGGCCCGTCCTGTTTCGACAACTGCAATCAACGTGGCGTGCACAATCAAATAGAAGGAGTCGTCCTACAACTTTAGGCGGTGCACACCATACGCAAGAAGAAGCAGACAGCCTTTGCACCTTCTCTGTAACTGCAACGCAATAACATTATAACACTGTATCACAAATAACTCTGGTATTTTTCTCTTTGCACTGTTGTGCTTGTGTACAGCTTGAATATACTTATATTTGGTGTGATTTGACTGAACTGTACGTGTGACAAGAATAAATCAATATCAATACCAAACATTTTATTTTAAAACTGATGGTTTCATGGTTGTCGATGAATTACCCCTCATGCTTCCCTTCAGTCAGTGGTTTGGGATGTGGTCCTGAATTTAGGAAGTAAATAAACTGTTGAACAAGATCTTCAAAGCTCGATTTGAGGGTCTAAAGTACTCAATACTGGCATGGGGACTTTCCTAAGTTATATCTGGCATCACAATAAGCATTTATTTAAGGGTACACAAAAGGCTGGAGAAACTCAACGGGTGCAGCAGCATCTAAGGAGCGAAGTAGATAGGCGACGTTTCGGGTCGAGACCCTTCTTCCTTTATTTATATCTGGCATCACAATAAGCATTTATTTAAACTTAGACCAAACCTCCCCAGCCTTGTTCGAGTTAAGAGACTTCAAGATGTAATATTTTAAGCCGAGGATCCATCAATTATTTTTAACCCAACTACCAAAAGAATCCAAGGTGAAGCCTATTGGATTATTCAAGATATGTTTTAATAGTTTAGCTTATTATTGCAGCAAGGTACATTGAAAAGCTTTTTTTCGTTGCGTGCTCTCCAGTCGGTGAAAATACTCTACATGTCTACAACCGTGTACAAATACAGGATAAAAGGAATAATAACTTGTGCAAGATAAATATTTGCAAAATAATCATCATGCATAAATCTCCCTGAAAACCCATTAATTCCACGAAAGGCAGTTATTGCAACTTGAAATGTTTTTCCAAAATGGAAAAAACTTTATTATATTACTGTTCATTTCAACTTGCAGCTTGCAAGTTTTACAGGAAATAGTTGCGCAGTGATTCAACGAATGCACAAGACTGGATGCAGAAAATGAGAAAACTCCCTCTCTGCTCCCAACTATTTTTACTTCACCCTCCAGATTCCAGCACATTTTACTGCATCTTCCTGTTTGAATCTCAACAGGGAAGATTCCACCACTCCCATGGTACCAAAGCAGCCGTAACAGAACTCTGAACAATCACAGTGCTTTCACGTTAAGTGTGCAACAAGCTGTGACCATTATAAAGATGAATTACCCCTCCTCATTTTTATTCCTGTGCAGATTAGGCTAAGATCGATTGTAGCATCCTCCAAGAATTCTCCGATATATTCCTGTTGCGCAAGCCACAGCCAGCATTACAAGATTGTCCCCTTTTTTCTCCTCGTAATGACCCATCCTTCAGTCTCTCCATTATTGGGAAGCCATAGGTTAGTGTCAACAGTCCCAGGCAAGGTCTCAACTTCACACACACGTACCAGTGACACCAAGTTCCATCCGTATGTCTACCTTTCCAGTGTGGGATCATGTTGCACTGATCCAACACTGCAAAGAACCAACAAGAAGATCCAACTCCACACACAAGTACTTAAAATTGAGTTTGGATTCCCAGAGGAAAATCTTCCAGGGACATTTTCACCCAAAGTGCAAGGAACCTGTAAAGTTCACTTATTCATTTCTGGAATTGCACCATCTGCGAATTTGACAAACAAATCAAATTTTGCGACACTAAGAGACACCACTAAGTGACTCATTGTACCTACGCATGGTATGATCTGCCACAACATAAAATTAAACAAAACATTTTTCACTGTATCTTGGTACATGTAACAATAATAAGCCAATACCATTGAACCATTCATTTGCTAGAACTCTTTTCAAAGGGTTGTCTTCGGTAAAAAAATCACAAATACACAAAGTCGAATGGTTGGTTACTTTTTAAGAACCTTTTTCTTTTCTGACAATTCTACAATGCTAAAGTCTCACACTTTAAACAGTCTATGTGTGAAAGCTGTGTTGACCAGAATGTGGTTCGGCATAAGGGCCTGTCCCACTAACACGACTTTTCAGTGACTGTCTTCGACCCTCAAGCTCGAGGGCACTCGCCTGAAAAACCTCGAGCTGGATCGACCGTCAGCGATGAAACCGCGAGCTGGATGGACCATCAGCGCTCGCACACGCGCACACACACGCACACACACACACACACACACACACACACACACACACACACACACACACACACACACACACATCGCAAAGTCGGGGGCCAGGGAAATCGGGGGAGCGCTGTCTGAAATTCACACCCACTATGAACAGGAAGGTAAAAGAGTGGGGCGTGCACAGTGTACGGTAAGTCCTTTAGAGAGCGTGGGGGGGGAGTGGGGGGAGAGCAGGGGGGAGAAGGGGGTAGAATGGGG
This sequence comes from Okamejei kenojei, assembly GCA_035221665.1. Taxonomy (NCBI): domain Eukaryota; kingdom Metazoa; phylum Chordata; class Chondrichthyes; order Rajiformes; family Rajidae; genus Okamejei; species Okamejei kenojei. The sequence continues at coordinate 24,404,413 of CM069165.1, read as the reverse complement.
GAGAAGGGGGTGAAGGGGGGAGAAGGGAAAAGTGGGGGGAAGGGGGGGAAGAAGGGAAAGGTGGGGGGAAGGGGGGGGGGAAGAAGGAGTGGAGACACTTTTAAGAAGCCAGACAACTTTTAATAAAGTTTAGCGGGCGTTTAACATTACCGGTCGGTTTTCCTTGGTTCTGAAAACTCCAATGAGCCAATTAAAATTCCCAGTCAGCAAAGGAGTTTGCCTACGGCTGCCCTTGACTGCCTAGCGACCCCACTCCACTGCACTACAAGTTCAAAAGAACCATGCCGACCAGTTTTTACTCGCGGGAAATTTTCAACATGCTGAAAAATGCTCCTCGACCAAACGGAGGCTGCGAGTATGCGGGAACTTCCCTCGAGCATGAAGGAGAGTTATAGTGACCTCCTACGACCACGTATCAACCATGCTGTGAGTTTGATTCGAGCACAAACTCTTCTAAACTCGCAAATTAGGTCCCCGCAGAGGGACAGGCCCTTTAGTGTAGAAACAAAGAAGCTGGTTTACACAAAAGGATACAAAGTGCTGGAGTAACTCAGCATCTCTGAAGGGCATGGATAGGTGATGTTTCAGGTCGGGACCCTTCATCAGACCTACACATGTTCCCCAGGGATGCTTCGTGCCCTGCTGAGTTACTCCTCCACTTTGTGCCTTTCTGGTTAAAGCGCACCTGTTCTGAATATTTTGCATGTAAACATTCACAGGCATTTGCACAAAGAATTCTCTCTCCCATCAAAGGCTAAAAAAAATAAACAAACCTGCGATTTTTTTCTAAAAATAAATCAATATACTCAATCAAAATAAGGACAATGAGGAAAAAGAACAGGAGATGCAAAAGATTGTGAACTGAACATGAATCTCAATGGGGTTAGGTTAGGTAAGGGGGAGGTACAGCGAGACCTGGGTGTCCTTGTACACCGGTCACTGAAAGTTGGCGTGCAGGTACAGCAGGCAGTGAAGAAAGCCAATGGAATGTTGGCCTTCATAACAAGAGGATTTCAGCACAGGAGTAAAGAGGTTCTTCATGCTGTTGTATAGGGCCCTGGTGAGACCACACCTGGAGTATTGTGTATAGTTTTGGTCTCCTAATTTGAGGAAGGACATCCTTGTGATTGAGGCAGTGCAGCGTAGGTTCACGAGATTGATCCCTGGGATGGCGGGACTGTCATATGAGGAAAGATTGAAAAGACTAGGCATGTATTCACTGGAGTTTAGAAGGATGAGGGGGGATCTTATAGAAACATATAAAATTATAAAAGGACTGGACAAGCTAGATGCAGGAAAAATGTTCCCAATGTTGGGTGAGTCCAGAACCAGGGGCCACAGTCTTAGAATAAAGGGGAGGTCATTTAAGACTGAGGTGAGAAGAAACTGTTTCACCCAGAGAGTTGTGAATTAATGGAATTCCCTGCCACAGAAGGCAGTGGAGGCCGAATCACTGGATGGATTTAAGAGAGAGTTGGATAGAGCTCTAGGGGCTAGTGGGGTCAAGGGATATGGGGAGAAGGCAGGCACGGGTTATTGATAGCGGACGATCAGCCATGATCACAATGAATGGCGGTGCTGGCTCGAAGGGCCGAATGGCCTTCTCCTGCACCTAATTTCTATGTTTCTATATGTTTCTATGAATCAAGTTCTCAACCAATTCCAAAGTACTAATTTATGCTGACAAAATGTGTAGAAAAGAACAGCAGATGCTGGTTTAAATTGAAGATAGACACAAAATGCTGGAGTAACTCAGCGGGACAGGCAGCATCTCTGGAGAGAAGGAATGGGTGACGTTTCGGGTTGAGACCCTTCTTCAGACTGTAAACTTGGACCTAAGGTAGCAGATTCAATATAAAACAATATTGTAAACATGTACACAATCATATAATTAATCATCAAGTTAATGATGTAATTCCTTTTTCGTCAAGGCTAGCATTTGAAAGCTCAGTAGCATAATTTGTTAAATGCCAGTTAATATCACATTATTATAAATATTCAACTTCTGCCATTGAAATTTAGCTTCTCAATTTCACATTTGTAAAACAAAAGTGAGCTTTCATTTAATTATTTCATTGAGATTTTGAGAGCAATGTCACAAAGAGAAAAATACAGTCTAACAGTAACAACCCACGACATGGGCAGTCAGTTTTAAATGCCATTCATTGCAAGATTTGGGTCACATTATGACAAAGACAAAAAGCTTTCTCCTTTTTGAAATGTGCTCTTTTAGGAAAGAAACCAGAGAATGCGCATGAAAGCACGGCATGAAAGATAATATTCTTAAAAAGGTTGAAATAAAGCAGGCAAAAAGTTAACTAATATTGCTTGCACAGTATTAAGCATTGCAGTGTAGTCTTCATTCATCATTCAAATTTGACACCTTTCATGTTATATTATTTTTGCCTTTAATCTAAATGACATTTGGGAAGCCAGCCTAATGACTGGAAAAACACAGTGCCGTGAGGACAAAGGTGGACCTCATTGTCCTCCCAGTAATGTATTAATTTAAAACATAACATTCTCATTGATCTAAAGTCAGCATTAGTCTGATGATATTCACTTAAATTTTACTTCAGAAATGAAATACCCGAGGAAAGGGTTCGTAGCAGGCTGCTTTATACATGGCATGAGGAATTAGCTTCAGTAGGTCACAATTTTCTCAAGTGTTTTTATATTATTGTCCGACTGGGAGGAAAGAAGACAGATGAGATCCTCAAGGTCATGTGTTGGGGGCTTCTCGAGACTGGCACAAGCTACCCACCCAGTCACCCCACCAAGCAACTCCTGCCCCATTTGAGATAGAGTATACTTTCTTACATTGGCCTCATCAGTCATGTTGAAACTCGAGTGGAAACAGATCATTCTCAATCCAGAGAGACTGGTTAAAAACAGAAAGGGAAAGTCAACTAAACTTGGGCATGCCCAAGCCTCAAGCACAAAGTATCTTAAACTATGTTTCAAATCTTAAAAAAAAATCCAAAGCACATGGAGCACGTTTTTTTAGTTTAGTTTAGAGATACAGCGCAGAAACAGGTCCTTCGGCCCATCGAGTCCGCACTCACCAGCGATCCTTCACACTAATGCTATCCTACACACACAAGGGACAATTTACCCATTCACCAAGCCAATTAACCTACAAACCTGTACGTCTTTGGAGTGTGGGAGGAAACATAGAAAATAGGTGCAGGAAGAGGCCATTCGGCCCTTCGAGCCAGCACCGCCATTCATTGTGATCATGTCTGATCATCCCCAATCAATAACCCGTGCCTGCCTTCGGAGGATCTTGGAGATCTCGGAGAAAACACAAGCAGGTCATGGGGAGAACATACAAACTCTGTACAGACAGCACCCTTAGTCAGGATCGAGGATGTTACCATGACTTGACAGTCCAAGTTATAGAAAGAGGTTGGGGAAGCTAAAATTTTATTCTTTGGAGCGCAGGAGGATGAGGAGTGACCTTATGGATGTGTGTTAGATCAGGAGGGGAATAGATTAGGGAATGAGGCTTATTTACCCAGATTAGAGGAATAAAGGCCCAGAGGACATGGGTTTAAAGTGGGAGGGGAAAGATTTAATAGGAATCTGTGGGGCAACTTGTTCACACAGAGGGTGGTGGGTGTATGGAAGGAGCTGCAAGAGGAGGTTGTTGAGCCACGTATCATGAAACCATTAAAACATTTTTACATGGATTGGAAAGGTATAGAGATATATATGGACCATATATGAGAAGGTGGGATTAGTGCAGATGGGGCACTTTGTTAGACAATAGACAATCGGTGCAGGAGTAGACCATTCGGCCCTTCGAGCCAGCACCGCCATTCAATGTGATCATGGCTGATCATCCCCAATCAGTACCCCGTTCCTGCCTTCTCCCCATACCCCCTGACTCCGCTATTTTTAAGAGCCCTATCTAGCTCTCTCTTGAAAGCATCCAGAGAACCTGCCTCCACTGCCCTCCGAGGCAGAGAATTCCACAGCATGGGTAAGTTGGGCCAAGAAGCCCGTTTCAAATGTAATGCAACCTCTATAACAGTGATGCACTGGTAGAACTGCTGCCTCACTGCACCAGAGACCCAGGTTCAATCATGACCTTGGGTGATGTCTGTGAAGGGTTTGTACATTCTTCCTGTGCCCATTTGGGTTCCCTCCAGATGCTCTGGGTTCCTCCCACATCCTTAAGATGCAGGTTTATTGGCCTTTGTAAATTACCGCTTGTGTGTATGAAGCAATTGAGAAAATTAGGACACCATAGAACTACTGTTAAAGGGTGATCAATGGTCAGCGTGAACTCGCTGAGCCAAAGGACCTGTTATCATGCAGTATCTCTAAACTAAACTTTACATGATTCAATGCATATCAATTGTAAAGCATACAGTAAAATGCTATTTTCATGTAACATTAGGTGACAACTTAGACAGCAAGCTCTGGATATGTGAGCTAAACGATGCATCAGCATCTTGCATGAATTTGACCATAAATAAGAATGAATACCATTTTACTTAAATGTTAAGCTGACAAGAAAATTGGGGCCAATTTCTTTACTCACGTAAAACACAACCTGCACACGACATACGATTGTGTGCAGATTCTTGACTTGCTCTGCATTTTGTATTCTTCCCAACTAGAACAGTTTCACTTAAGGAATTGATCGCAGGGAAATTGCTTTCGAAACTACTGATGCAAACATTGCACAAACATCCATGAAACTTTTGGAAATTGACATCACTTTTCAAAGTAGGGTACCTTTCTGAAGTAGAGGCACTTCAGACAAAGCTTCTCTTCAGCACACTGCCCACAAAGGTCATCATAGTGAATGGAGCGCATTTATAAAACAGCTCCTGCTATTCAGAGGGACCATTCAATTCCAGTCCAGCCCATCACACAAACCAACCTGCCTTCCATTGATTCCATCTACACTTCACACTGTCCCATCAAGGCCACAAGCATACTCAAGGATGAATCTCACCCCAGTAATGGGGCTGTCCCACTGTACGAGCTAATTCAAGAGTTCTCCCGAGTTTCCGCTGATTCGAACTCGGAGAATTACGGGAATAGCCGGGTCCTCGGCGCTCTCGTGGACATTTTTCAACACGTTGAAAAATCTTCACCGGTCTTCACGAGCTTACCGCGTTTCCCAAGTACCTGCCGTTAGCGTTACGAGCCGCTAGAGACGTCCCGAGCTCCGACGTACCCGGTAAGTACATTCTACGTGCTTGCCACGAGTTTGTTGTTTTTTTTTAACTCAGGACAGCTCTTGAATTAGCTCGTACAGTGGGGAAGCCTCTTTACTTTTCCCTTCTCTCATCATGCAAGAGGTACACAAGTGTGAAAAATTCAGGGACAGTTTCTTCCCAGTTGTTATCAGGCAACTGAATCACAGCAATTAGAGAGCGATCCTGAACTACCCTCTACAGTACCTCACTGGAGACCCGGGCTATCTTTAATCAGACTCGACTGGACTTTATCTTGCACTAAATGTCATTCCCTTTATCAGGTGTCTGCACACTGTGGATGGTTTGATTGTAACATGTATAGTCTTTCCATTGACTGGTTAGCACACAACAAAAGCTTTTCACTCTACCTCAGTACATATGACAATAAGCTAAACAAAACAGCTTTTACTCTTGCATCGCTTGGTTCAATGGCACTGATGATGCTTATCGATGAAACATGGTTGGGTGGCAGCGTGGGCTGTGAGAAGGATCTAAGGATTCAGGAGGGTGGTCAGATTAAGTGAATTGGCAACAATATGGTAGATGAGATACACTGTGGAATGATGCAAGGTCATTGACACGCATTCAAAAGCTAAAGGCTGCATTTTGAAAAGTTGAGGGATTGAGAGTTGTTGGCGGTCAGAGGGACTCAAGTGCTCTTGTGCACAAACCGCGAAAAGCTAACAAGGAATTACAGCCAGCAATTAGGAAGACAAACAGTATGTTGGCCTTTACTGCTAAAGACTTGGCATACTAGAATGGAGACATCTTGCTCCAATTATATCGGATCCTAATGTTATTGCACCTGGAGGGTTGTATACAGATAGATTTACAGCGGAGGGAATGCAATGCTGGTTTACCAGATTGACTCCTGGGATGGTGGGTTCATCACTAAGAGGAAAGATTAAGCAGGCTGGCCGTCTATTCTCCAGAGTTTAGAAGAATCAGAGATGATCTCATGGAAACACATAATATTCTTGAAGGACTTGACAGAGATATTACAGGGATAATGTTCCTCTCGCCCGGGTTTCTTTAACTAGGAAATAGAGTCACAAAATGAAGGGAAGGTTATTTAGGACACAGAAGAAATATCTTTACCAGGATGGTACTGAATCTTTGGAATTTTCTACCCAAGAGGGCTGTCAAGGCTCGGTCGCAAAGAATTTTCAAGATGGAATGAAATGTTTTTAAGATATGAAAAAAATCCAAATTGGTACGGGACAAGTGGAAGAAGGTAGCATTGACATAGAATAACCGCCTTCATCTCACGGAATAGTGGAGCATGCACATAAAGGACTGAACAGACCACTCCTGCATCTATTTCTTAATCTAATGCACTGGAAATTGCCACTGGAAATTGACCTCGGATTTCAGCCCCTCTTAGAGTCTTGCATAAACAGAAGTTGAGAGAATTTAGAGCCATTTTGAAGAAGTCCTGTATTTTCATATGTAGTGAACATACAGGATGGGATTTAAATCAAGGTTCATTGGAGACATTCAAGGGGAATGCAATTGATTCCATACAATCTGCTTCGTAGAAAGGTTTATTGAGCATGTTAGTGAACATTCACTCTCCAACCAAGATGCATCGATAGATTGAGTCATTTCATCACTGTATTTTTCTCAAACTTATTGAGAGTATTTCACTGACTCCACAGGGATCAATTATGCTATGAAGTAATATCCAACAATCTTTGAATGCACTGCCTGGAAGGATGGTGAAGGCAGAGACTCTTGCAATATCTATGGGCAGGGCATTTATTTTATTTCGACAGGAAAAGGGAGTGGTGGTTACCTGGAATGTGCTGCCAGGGTTTGGTGGAGGAACACAATATGATAATAGTACTTCCGGGACTTTTAGATAGGCACCAGAATATCTAAGGTTTGGAGGGATGTGGATCAAGTGTAGGCAGTGGAGATTAATTTAACTTACTGTCATATCACATTTGTACAGACATCGTGTGCTGAAGGGTCTGTTCCTAACTGTTCTGTTCTATCTAAGTAGTATCTATTGGAGGCTTGAATTGCCAAGGTGCAGAAGGCTCCAGATAAAATGTTATTAATGGGAATCAGTGTAGATGGATGCCTGATGTTTGGCATGGACAGTATGTGCCAATTGTCCTACTTCCGACTCTATGATAGAAATCCAACTTCCCCCAGAATAAACAAACAGTATATCCCTGTATCGTGACACATTGGGTTATGGAAACATGCCCTTGCAAAAATTCACAAATCACTTCCAAAAACTTTGAGATAAGGAACGTAGAGATTTATTTGCACAAGGCAACACCGTAATGTTTCTCAACTTGATATCAGGTTTAAATTCTCAATGTTTTAGGGATCACTATCAGTTGCTCTACTGTTAGTAATATTCATAGTCAGAAGGACAAATGGTAGGCAGTTACAGAGGACAATGCCAGTGTAGTCTATATGCATAATGTCAAGCGCAAGAAGAATGTTCTTATTATTTTACGATGTGTCTCCTAAATATGTTATTGACATCCTGATCACAAAAGCCAAGTGTTTGAGACAAAATTAACTGTGATTCAGGCTTTAAATACTCAGTCGGATGGCTTCATCTGACGAAGACCAACCAACTGATGAGCCACCAGCCAAGAACACAACAGTGGCAGAAGATCAAAAGAATTGAGGTGATGTGATAAATCCCCATGAACAGGACTTGGAACTCATTAAACAGCTTCATAGCGGAATGGCTATAATGAGAAAAAAACGACAGAAAAAGTGTCAGGATATTGCATGACCGATTTTGTCATGTATTCTTGTCCGATTTCTTTAGTTGGTAATAAATATTATAATGTTTCCATAAATATATTTTAAAGATGTTCACTTTTTATTTATCGGCATGTCTTACCATTCTTAACTAGTTTACAAAAGGACAATGATTGCAGGCTGTCAGTTCATAGAGGAAGGTCACTTAAGGAATTTGTTTTGGAAACTGACAAGGCAATCTCTTCTATTAATGTTGACACAATGATACTTTAACAAACAAGCTAACATTCATCTCTATTTAGCTGAAACAACAACCATAAAATATAATTCAGATGGGGATCATGTGTGGATAAAATTTCATTTTACTTATCAAAAGTAACTTTGAATGCTTTAAGAGGAATAAAGTCCAATTTCAGGAATTCTCCTATTGCGCAGTTAATTAATCCACTAACTGGTGTGAATCTGATCGATATAAAAATTGATCATTATAGTTTGTTTAAGTTGACTTATCAATCCATTCCAATGGCGGTATAAACACAATAGTTGCAACCTCCGTTAACTATAAATAGGCTAAAGGCACACTTCAATTAAAAGATTGAAACCTATTAAAATTGCCAGCGCTCTCCAAAATTGCTTCTATCAACACTTCAACCATCTCCCATGCTAATGTGCACGTGGCAGAAAATGGGCAAAGGTGAAGCCCGGGTAGAATTAACTTACTGATCTGCCACCTTCCCGTGTAGTAACAGCTTGTGGCTGCAATGCAACTCAGATTACTATCTGGGCAGAGACTGGGGCTTCAAACTGAGCGCACCACAACCCAATTCATTGTTCTAACATATGCAGGGGTCAAGATTCATCTCCATTCTACTTACTAAATTGGGTGTACTGCTTGCATTGCAAATTTAGTGCAAGCGCCAATCAACAGGCATGCAACCAACCAAATATACAGAGCTGACCAGACTTAACAGCATGGTCAGATCTAGTGTCATCAAATCTAATTAACAGCAGAGATCCGTCTCATTCCAATGGAAGTTGTTTTTCATATATTTGGATCACAGGTTTAAAAAGCTGATCATGTGAAGTGTACCAACAGTTGGGTTATTCTTCAGATGTGAACAAGATAATCTTTTATCAAATGAATATCTGATGTTGCACCAGTAAGTCAGACTTTGTAAATGTGTGGAGAACATTGCCGTTACATGCAACCTCCCCTGCCTACTGAAGAATGGTGAATGGCACCATGTGGGTGGCAGGTAAAGCCAGCCAGACACAGTTAGGAGAGTGGCAGCGATGCTGAACTTTATGGCCACCACATCGGGTCAAATGATCAGACCCAATAAGTATATATTAAATTTAGCCCACTTTCAGAAACAAAACAGTCCATTCAAATAATCCCACCATAATTTGATGAATGTCACCAGATTGATGGAATTTAATTGCTCTCTTTCTGATAACATAGGGTTCAAAGTCAGATAACCGAGTCAGCATGAGCAAAGTTCATACATTGTACAAATGCATCGAATAAAAACTATAATTTCCCATTCAAATAATCCCAAACCCTTCTACTGACCCACACAACACTGCACTTAGCTCGTGGGCCAGAGTATATGGCAGTAGAGGTGCAGACTGATAAGCCACACATCACATTGGAGGGGCAGTCACAAGAATAATTTATATCCCAAGACTGATATAATCAGTTTTGGTCATGTAAATGAAGGCACAAAGTCCAGAGTGTATTGACTGTCTGGTTGCTGTTCAGATTGCTACAAAACAATAAGTTAATAATGGCTTCTTTATTTAAAATGCATGGAATTATGAGTTTTTTGTGTTTGACAGCATAATTTGCATTAAGTCATTTTTATAGCCCTTATCAATCCTGGAGACTCGCTGCGCACATTTCATGAGATGGGAGGGGTGAAAGAAGTAACCTGATATAATAGCACTGCATGCACAGGAACACAAGTGACCAGAAGAACAATTAAAGCAAACAATTAAAACAAACAACACTGATTTGTTTGTCCCTCTTCCCATCAGAACTGCCTCCTCCATCAACTCTTTTAAGTCTCGACTTAAAACGTATTTCTACTCACAAGCATTTCTTGAGGTCCTCTGAGGGAACGCTGTATGTATGTGTTTATGTATGTGTTGTTAGATCTATGTACCACTATTTGTAGCATGTTAGTACCTGTACTGATGTAAAGCACTTTGGTCGACAAGAGTTGTTTTTAAATGTGCTATAGAAATAAAATTGATTTGACTTGATTAAAAAAATATAAACATTCAAATACCACGCAGGTGGAATTTTTATATCTTAAATTATTGATAGTTGCCATCTGAGGCATCTCAGCCATGGTTGCCTTGATAACATTTGCCTGCCAAGTGAAAGTTTCTCCCCAGAGCAGCATAAAATGCAGGGCAGTACTGAGATTTTCTGTACCAACAGATGTAGCAACTTTGGGATTAAATAGTATCTGCTCTCGCGGTGAAACAAATGATATTGTGCTGCAAAACCAAGGAAGATACGACCAATACCCTGGTCAATATTCCCCCCCCCCCCCCCCCCCCCCCCCCCAGCCAAACACACCAAGGTTGAAACTCCATGCTGTTAATTGGGATTGGGTGTGTGCAGTTCGACAGCCACTGGACATAAATAAGTACTTCATTGTTTAGAAAGTATTAGTGGGCATCACAAAATTATCAAAAAACCAATGCATATGCAAGACTTTTCTTTGAGTGAAATCAATGGCAACGACAATTTATTTGTGATATTGCAAAGAATTATTATCAATTAAACAGCAGGAAAGTTAAAAAAATGGCCAAGGACATAAGTAGGGAGATATTAAATAGCAAAGAGTATGATTTTTGCTTTATGACAGCAATGATCAACGAGAATTCTCCTATGGATTAGGCATAATACATTTTTGAAAATGGAAGTTGAATAATAAGGAAAGAATTAACATTAATTCATCTGAAATGTTCCGAATTTGGTTCAACTCTTAAGTATTACTCACGCACAGTCCAAGTAATATAAAACTACTTTTTTTTTTCCAAATAACATTAAGCAGCAAGAGAGGAAATCCAGCACATGTATTTCAAATCAACTTAGAAGTAAATCCAAGGAGCCCGAAGGAAAACAGTGTTTGCATCTTCCATGTGCACGGCACAAAAAAAATGATTCAGCAATGCAGAAAACCATGTTTATTCAGGCCAGGATGCTTTTCCATGACCTTGATTGTTGATGCATTAGGGACTCTGCTCTGGGAAAAAAATTTCATTACAAAGTTTCATGCTCAATTATTTACTTGTTACAGTAATCATATATCAACTATGGCACCAAAATTAACACCAATGTATTGAACATTTTTCATCGCTTCTGACAAATGTGTTTTAGATCAATGTGGTTGTGTTAATTATAATTTCATGCTTTACTACTCCATACCTCTTTAGTCTGAAGGAGACTTTGACATTTTTACTTCAAAATATGTGGCTTAAAAGCTTACTATAATCCAGTTGCATCACATCCAAATTATGAATGCATATTAAATGGATATGCACGCAATACCTATGTCTTTTTTTATAACTCAGAATGTTTCTGAACCACCAGGAAAGTTCATTGTGTGGGAATTTGTTTCATCAAACAAAGTTGATATTCCCTTTTGCTTCTCAACATTCATAAATGTGATTAAGGGTATTAACATCAATTTATGAACAAGGGAAAACAGAAGAATGGCAGAGACTAAGATAAAACACAATAAAGTGTAACAATAGTCTACATTGAAATATGGCAAGGCCAATGTTAGACTCCCCAGAGATGGGAGAATATTGTGAGAAATACTGTCTTTTTTTTTAACCTTAAACAACACTAATAATGAGTTCTATCGCAATTATCACAGTGAAAACACTCAGATATTGATGAAAAACATGCCAAGACTGGAGAAACTCAAATAAAAACGTTAAGGAATTGGTGGTTTTGTAGAAAAGTCAGTTTTATCCAAAACCATGCAAGGTCCAAGTTTGTTTCCAGGTTAAGGAAATTTAATGAAATAGTTGCTAAACTTGTAGCTGAAATAACAATAATTATGGCAACACACTCTGCAAAATGCTAAGAGAAAGATTAATGTGTAATTCCTATTCAGATGGAATTGTTTTCAAAAGTAAATCTGATCCACAAAGTTGAATAAGCAGTGGAATCAAGTAAACCATGCAATCCAATTATGTTTGTTCGTGCCAGGTAACAGCATGCATTGGGAGGTTTTGACAAAATTCTCTGCTCAGAAGCAAGTGGGTGCCATTTTAAAAAGTTAACAAAATTCCATTCCAGGTGAGGCGGGAATCACGCACCATCTGAATGCAAAAACCAACGAGAATAGGCAACATCACAAGAGTTTGTACGAATACAATCAGACGAAAAATGATTGAATGAAATAAATAAATTAAAGAGGTCATATAGGACTTCAAGTATGCTTCGTCATAGATTATGTCACAGCTGGTCTTCAACCTTATCTCCAACTTCTTGCCCAATCCCCATTTGTTTCGATTACACTGCGCCCCGAAATCAATTTCTTCCTCCAATTTACTCAAGCATCCAAGAATCCCATCGCAACAGAAATTTGCCCTAAATCACTCCTCAATGTTCAACCGCTTTCTGAGACCATGCTATCTTCTCTAGTTTCCCCATCCCACTGCTCAGCCCTTCCGAACAACACCTGGCATTCTTCTAAATTCTGGAGAAACACATTCTTAAAAAGACTGCTCCCTCACTATCTGATTAAAATCCACTGCGTTAGCCTGAAGGCAAAACTATTCTTCCTGAGAGATGGAGTCTCGGCAAGACACCATGTGCAGTCTCATCAGCGCCTCATACAGTTCATGCAAGTCCTCCTCATTATGGTGAACAAACCTCCCTGCAATTATAGTCAACACCCTCTTTGGCTTCATAATTGCATGTTGTGCTAACACCTTTGTACTAACTTTGTAATTCATGCACATCCCTCTCAGTGTTTATAACCTACTCTCCAGAACCACATCAATACATCTGCAACACTAATTCAGGCAACAAAGGGGAAATTGGTGTTATGCCCTTTGCACACAAAAAAACACTTTACCCTGTCAATTATTTTCTCAACTGCATGCTCTAACTTATCAGTAAATTCAACCTAAAAGCCATTAAAACCAGTATCATGGAGCAATTACTCAGCAATAACCTGCCTACTGATTTTCAGCATGGGTTCTGTCTGAATAACACATCATTCGATTACAGCCTTGGCCAGAATATGAACAAAGGAAGTGAATCTCAAAAATGTTGCAACATATAATATTGAGTCGTTGCACCAAATGCAATGGAAAATAGTTCTGGTTACTGGAAGTCAGTGACTTCCACGCTGGTGACTTTTGAACAGCAGTCTCATGTGTGAGAAACGCAGTAGGCAATTTTTGCACAGCTGTTTCATCAAATAAACCATAGTAAAGAACAACGCAAAGTAGTGCGGTAAATCAGCGGGTCAGGCAGCATCACTGGAGACCATGGACAGGCGACATTTTGGGTTGGGACCCTTCTTCAGTCTGACCTGAAATCTCACCGGCCCATGCGCTCCACAGATGCTGCCCGACCTGCCGAGTTAGCAAAACAGCATCTGCAGATCCTTGTTTCACCCAATTAAAGATGTAGTTCTGAATAAAGTGGCTTATGTACCTTGGTGATAATTATTTTAGCTATTTATCTGTGGAAACCTCACGTGGAAACATAATCATCGCTGCTAAATTCAAGGGAAGCCATAGGCAAATGGTAACATGCGCGTGTTGAGAAGCAAGACAAAATGAGCGCAGCAAAACAAGGTTCGGGCAGCTGCGTTCAGAATCTATCTGGTCAGCCCAGGCTGGACAATTGCTTATTTGTAGACCCATGAAAAAGAAAATGATGTTTGCTTCAGTATTGACATAACCGATTAGATTCAGACACAGTGCCTGCGTTGCGAATGCAGTCACAAGACTAAAACTTCTCTCGCGCTCCACAAGAAATGACTTCAGTAGGAATTTAGAAAGTCGTAAATCATGTGATATAATTATTACACAATGCCCCCACTCTGCATCATGCTTGATCATTAAAATAGACCACATTTTATCTCGCAGCATGTTTTAATGACTGTCATTGCGTGTCTTACACATGACTTTCTTACCATCACAAGAGTACCTCATGAACAAAGTGATTTAATACACGGTGCCTTATGTCCCTGTCCCAGACCTTTGGAGACTTTGCGCCCCACCCAAGGTTTCCGTGCGGTTCCCGGAGGTTTTTGTCAGTCTCCCTAATGGTCGAAAGTGGTTTCCGTTTTAAAAATCGGTAATTTTTTAGTTGAAGCCGGTTGCGATGCTAGTTGAAGGTGGATACCGGAGGACGGGAACCAGCCTTGGGTGGGGCGCAAAGTCTCCAGAGGTTTCCGTTCAGGTTTTCTAAGTGGGACAGGGGCATCACGTTGTTACGGTATCAAGGCCTGGATTTTTGTCAACTTGGAGTAAAGCTATCCACAGAAACAGCCAAAGAATCACAACATTCAAGGGGAATCCAGAGTGCTCAGTCCCTGCAGCTGATTTCATCCAACTGGACACACTTCACCCATATTCTGAGGAGGTCCATTGGAACCATGGAGTCAAAGGATGTGAATCACAAAGGTATCTCCTTTCACACAGCTGATGCCTTTGCCCCAAGTGAGACCCTGTTGCTGCTACCTTGGTCACCTCCTGACACTAATTTTTAATCAATCTATCATTCATATTCCCAAATGGTCGATGGTGGAGCAGCTAATGGAGATGCTACCTCAGCTCCAGTGACCTGGGTTCAATCCTGACCTCAAGCGCTCAGTGTGTAGAGTCTGTCTCTGTAACTGTGTGGTTTCCTCTGGGACTCCATACTCATCCCACAGCCCAAAGACTGGCTTATTGATGAGTTAATAGACCTGGCATCAATTCAGTGGCTGAATCACCTCCTTGAAGGGTGCAATCTTCCATGACATAGAAAAAGGGAGAAACAACAGACTTTCTTTTCATCCACCATCTGTCCCTTCAAAACCATGACCAGAAAGGTCACCCTGGACCTATCCATTCGTCCAACTATCACACAATTTTTAGGTTGTTATTCATGTCCAAGTTCCTGTATCATTGCCTTGCAGCTGTATGTTCACTTCACAGATAACTTTACTTTTGGAATGCCTGAAGCCCCATTACTAATCTTCCCAAATAACCACAAGCGTGTTAGCCAAAATCGTCATCTACATCCTGAACATCTTTGGCAAACAGCTTTGTCTGTCCTGATCTCCTGCATTACATACAAGCATTCACCATCTCAACTCTGTCACATCACTATGCAGCTAATGTCATGCAGATCAATTCCACAAGCCGTATTCTCAAGGCGTGTCACATTGCAATACTCTGAGTTCTGGCAAGCCCAAACACACATCTTCACAATCACAATCACCATACAATCACAATCACAATAATATTGTATTAGCCAAGTATGTTTTACAACATACAAGGAATTTCATTTGCCAAGTCAGTCATACAAATAAAAAGCAACAGAACACACAAACACATTTTAACATAAACATCCACCACAGTGACTCCTCCACTTTCCTCACTGTGATGGAAGGCGAAAAAATAGTTCAATGTCTTCGCTTGTGTGCTCTCCCGCAGTCGGGGGCCTCGGGCCCTCCGTTGACGGGACGATCTTGACTCCTGTAGCCGGTGGTCGGACCCTCTGCGTTGGGGCGATCAGCTCCTGCATCGGGGGGATGTCAGCTCGCCCGCACCGGCGATCGAACCCCGTGTCGGGACTGGTCGAGCCTCTACGTTCGTTGGAGGTCACGACTAGCCTCTCCCGAGACTGCGAACTCGATGGTAAAGTCCGCAGGCCACGGTTGGAGCAATCCCGCGCAAGGGATCGACTCTGGGGTCCACGCCCCGTGGGGGCGCTCAAGGTCAGTCTGAGGAGACCTCCAGCTCCATCGATGGTAGGCCGCAGAGCGACTGGAGACATGATCCAGAAAGTATTTCGCATCTCCAGCAAGGTACGAAACTGAAAAATAAAGTTTCCCCCGACCCCCTCCCCTTATATAAAACAAACCATAGAACATTTACACAAACTTTGAAAACGCACTAAAAAAATTTTTTAAAAGACGAATAAACAGACAGACTGTTGGTGGGGCTGCCAATCGTTTGGCGCCCCTGGTGATCTTTATTGAGTAGCAGACAGGAAGTTGATGTTATCAAGGGGGCAGCATGTGCTTCATAAACCCATCTCCGACACTAAGAAATAGGCCATGTGACCAAGTTGTGGCTTAGGCAGGATTTTTAAAACAATTATACATGGAGAAAAACCCAAAGGAATAAGCTTCAGCCTAACCAAATGTTTTGCATTCTTGCTTTCATCTCTTCCACTCCCTGAATGAACTAGACTCCACAGACCTCTGATCCCTTCTGAGCGGTTAGCTTCAAAACAAAATCACTAGATGTCCTGCATTTCCCATTTGCACCCCCTACTAAGCAGAATCATAGAGTCACAACACGGAAACCGGCCCTTCAGCCCAACTCATCCAGACCGACCAAGAGGCAAATTCCACAGTCAATATTTTTCATTTCTCACTTTGAAACCAAATGTTTCGATTTACCACACTGTCAATGTTTCCACCGACCCTTCGAAAATAAACGGTTAGTGTCTGCATTAAGATTGTACAGAGTGGACTTCATTATTTGGACGTTAAACCTTCATTTATCATTTGCAATATTTTACGTGCAGAAATGACTTAACACTTTACAAATTACAACTTTAATTGATGCTAAATTTAAAAATAGCTTTTAAGTTGAAATCTGGGAGGGAGCTGTAAATGAGAAAACCAAAGAAAATGACATTTTGACTCCAAATACACCATGCTGCAGATTAACAGGTATTACTGACTGCCCATCATTCTGCCTTTTTAGGCAATTGCTAAGCCATTTAATAACACATTGAAGAAGAAATCAATACTGCTGCATATTCATTAGATTCTTAATGTCAAACAGACCGATGCAACCCTATGAATTAGGAGCAAGAAATGCCATTCTGTCCGTTAAGCTTGCGCTGCCATTTAATATGAGAGAGGATTCTCTTGAACCTCTACAGGTGTACAGCAGAGAGCATACTGACTGGTTGCATCGCAGCCTGATTCGGCAACTTGAACGCCCGGGAGTGAAGGCTGCAAAAAGTTGTGGACACTGCCCAGTCTATCACCGGCTCTGACCTTCCCACCATCGAAGGGATTTACCGGAATTGCTACCTCAAAAAGTCAGCCAGCATAATCAGAGACCCACACCACCCTGGCCACACACTCATTTCACCCCTGCCATCAGGAAGAAGGTACAGGGGCCTGTAACGTCCAAGTTCAGGAACAGCTTCTTCTCCACAGCCATTTGGCTATTAAACACTACAAACTTAAATAAGTTCTGAATTCCATAGACTATTGTTGTTATTATTAGACTATTATTCTTTGTTTTTTGTGTGCACGCATGTGTGCATATGTGTTATTTATATAAATCCATAATGTTTGTGACAAAGGCCCATCATTTATTTATTTGCCTCTGTACTCCACAATTTGAGATTTGTAATACAAAAACTCACATGTAGCTAGAGTGCACATTGTCAGATTTTAATAAAGGTCATTTTTATACATTTTGGTTTCACCATGTAGAAATTACATAGTCCCCCCATTTCAGGGCACCATATGTTTGGGACACAGCAATGTCATGTAAATTAAAGTAGTCATGTTTAGTATTTTGTTGCATATCCTTTGCATGCAATGACTGCTTGAAGTCTGCGATTCATGGACATCACCAGTTGCCGGGTGTCTTCTCTGGTGATGCTCTGCTAGGCCTGTATTACAGCCATCTTCAGCTTATGCTTGTTT
Source organism: Okamejei kenojei (assembly GCA_035221665.1). Taxonomy (NCBI): domain Eukaryota; kingdom Metazoa; phylum Chordata; class Chondrichthyes; order Rajiformes; family Rajidae; genus Okamejei; species Okamejei kenojei. Next base: position 24,386,532 of record CM069165.1, on the reverse strand, counting down.
TGGGGGCTAGTTCCCTTCAGTTTTCTCTTCAGCATATGAAAGGTTTGCTCAATTGTGTTCAGACTGGGTGATTGACTTTGGCACTCAAGAATTGACCATTTTATAGCTATAAAAGACTTCTTTGTTGCTTCAGCAGTATGTTTGGGATCATTGTCTTGCCGTAGAATGAGACGCCAACCATGAGTTTTGAGGCATTTGTTTGAACTTGAGCAGTTAGGATGTGTCTATGCACTTCAGAATTCATTATGCTACTACCATCAGCAGTTGTATCATCAATGAAGATAAGTGAGCCAGTACCTTCAACAGCCATACATGCCCAGGCCATAACACCCCCACCACCGTGTTTCACAGATGAGGTGGTATGCGGTTAACCAGTGGTTTGCATCTTGCAGTGTAGCCTCTGTATTTATGTTCATGAAGTCTTCTGCGGACAGTGGTCATTGACAAATCCACACCTTACTCCTGAAGAGTGTTTCTGAACTGTCAGGCAGGTGTTTGGGGATTTTTCTTTATTATAGAGAGAATTCTTCTGTCATCAGTTGTGGAGGTCTTCCTTAGCTTGCCAGTCCCTTTGCTCACCAGTGCTCTCTTTCTTCTCAATGTTGTTCCAAACAGTTGATTCTGGTAAGCCTAAGGTTTGGCTGATATCTCTAACAGTTTTATTCTTGTTTCTCAGTCTCATAATGGCTTATTTGACTTTCATTTCGTCCTCATGTTGACAAACAGCAATAAAAGTTTCCAATGGTGATGGAAAGACTGGAGGAAAGACAAGGTGCTGGGAGCTCTCTTATACCTGCATTAAGGAGGCATTTAAACACACCTGAGCAATTACAAACACCTGTGAAATCCATGTGTCCCAAACATTATGGTGCCTTGGAATGGGTGGGGACTATGTATAAACACAGCTGTAATTTCTACATGGTGAAACCAAAATGTATAAAAACACTCTTTAATAAAATCTGACAATGTGCACTTTAACCACATGCGATTTCTTTCTATTACAAATCTCACATTGTGGAGTACAGAGGCAAATAAATAAATGATGGGTCTTTGTCCCAAACATTATGGAGGGGACTGTATATCTATAGATATGTCTGTATTTGTATGTGTATCCTGTAAATGCACACACTGGCCTTTGTTTTCTCGTTTATTATATTGTTTACAGTGTACTATGTTTACATATTCTGTTGAGTTGCTGTAAGTAGAATTTCATTGTTCTATCTGGGACATATGACAATAAAAACACTCTCGACACTAATAAGATAATGGCTGCAACCAGTATACTGGCACAGCCAGTATAGCCAATGCCTTGCAGTATCAGAGACCACGGGTCAATCCTGATCTCGGGTGCTCTGCATGGAGTGTGCACATTATTCCTGCAATCATATGGGATTGCCCAGCGAGCTCAGGTTACCTACCACATCCCAAAGTTGTGTGGTTAGGCAGGTTGATTAGAGCAGCAACTCTGTGACTCCACTCTCCAGCCTAGCTACAGAAGTCTTTCACCCTCATGTTTGTCAAGAATCAATGTACCACATACTCAAAAATATTCAAGGCCTCCACTTCCATCAGCTTTTGAGAAAGGTCCCAAAGACTCACTGCCCTCATAGGAAAAAAATCCTTAACTTTGTCTTAATCAGGCAGCCTTTTTTATTGTTTAACCAAGACAAAAAAGTGCTGGGGGAACAGTGGGCCAGGCATGCATTTGTGAAGGGAATAAACAGACAACATTTCAAGTTGAGACCCTTCTCCAGACTGATTGAAGAAGGGGAGAGGTCTGGTGTTGGGTAGGCTAGAGGAATTGGGTGAGGGATAATTCTGGCAAGTGATAGGTGGATACAGGTGAAACAATGCATGTCCATTGCTCTCCAGATGCTTTCTGACACGTTGAATATCTCCAGGACTTTGTCTTTTGCTCGAGATTCCAACGTCTGCAGTTCATTATGTCTCCTTATTTTTAATCACTGACTCCCAGTTTTACTTTCTTCCACAGGAGGAAGCATCCACTGGATTTTGAAGGAACACATCAAGCTTTGTTTGGACAAATGTGCTCATTCAAAGAGAACTCATCAAGTGAAATGCATGTATTTAGCTTGCTTTTGTTCAGAGAGTTACACGGTTACCCTTCCCCCCTATCCCCCAAAGGTATATCGTTCATCCCACCCCCTATAAACTACTGCTGATGCAAAGTTAGAATTAACACTGCAGAGTTAAAAAAAAAACTGTCCAATTAGATTTATCAGAGCTCCTACCCATAACATTAAATTATTTTGCACTAATTAGGGGTCCTTAAAAAGACCAATCATTGGTGTTTCAAGGGATAAGAATTAGCATATTAAGACAAAGTCTTAAATTATTTGCATTTGGATAACAAAGGACGATGAATTTAAAAAGTGCAATGTTCTCATTTAAAGAAATGTTTTAGTAGCAAGAACAATACAGGATTCAAAATTACTCATTGCAACAAGCTCTCACCACACTAACCACGCCATAAACAGAAAACTCGGTCTTGAGTATATCCAAAAACACACTATACACTGTAAGAATTCAATTTGAAAACCATCATCTCAGGCATAGAGGAGGACAGGAAAGTCATATTGCTAAAACGCTCAGATTATCAATCATTCTGACAGTTTATTGGCTTTATCACCGCACATACCATTAAAATGATGTCTGGCCAGGAATGTCATGAGACAACATTAAACAGACCAGGATTAAAAAAAAAAACAGATACTAACAGTACTCCAGCAAGTTTCTCACTGAATTCTTGTAAAAGCAGAACATGACTGACTCTGGTCTTTGAAGGAGCGCACTGTCTGCAAGTCAAAGTCAACACAAGAGTTCACAATCTGAAAGGTTGTCTGACATTCCTCAAAAACGACCGCAATTTCTTTATCATTCCGTACACAAATAATGAAAAGGGAAAAAGAGCAAAGCTGTGTTTAGAGGTGATAGATCGAAACACAGTGACCTCAAAAAATCCTGAATGCAGAAACTTAATGTGACCTATAATAGTGTTTTCACCAATTCCAATGTGACTTTCAGACTTCTGGTATCCAGGAACCATGTGGTCAAACTGATATTGAATCAGGAAGTAAAAATTACGGAAACAGATTATTTTTAGTTTAGTTTAGAGGTACAGCACGGCCCACAGAGTCCGCCCCAGCGATCGCCACACATTAACACTATCCTACACACACTTGGGACAATTTGCATATACACCATGCCAATTAACCTACATAACTGTACGTCTTTGGAGCGTGGGAGGAAACGGAAGATCTCGGTGAAAACACATGCGGAGAACGTATAAACTCCGTACAGACAGCACCCATTGTCGGAATCGAACATAGTCCCCCGCGCTGCAAGTGCTGTAAGGCTGCAACTCAACCAGAGCACCACTGTGGCTGCCCAAAATATGTTTCACTTAATTTTCAGAAATCTAAAGGAAATTGGTTAAATGCAGGGCATCAATGTATTAGGCATTAAACAATTAATATTAGAGTTTTTAAAAACACAAAATGGAGGAAATACCAGCCAACAATTAGATTTTCAGGACTACAAAGCTGATACCACAGTCATTGGAGCCAAGTGTGTAGATCAGACATACTTGGTGCTAATAACTGTGAATCAATGTACCACAACAACATTTAACAAACAGTTGCACGTTCACAGAGATAGATACATTCTTGATTTGTACGGGCGTCAGGGGTTATGGGGAGAAGGCAGGAGAATGGGGTTAAGAGGAAAAGATAGATCAACCATGATTGAATGGCAGAGTAGACTTGATGGGCCGAATGGCCTAATTCTGGTCCTATCACTTATGAAGTTATGAACATGGGCAAATGGGACCTTAATTGGGCATCTTGGTTGACATGGACGAGTTGTGCCGAAGGACTTGTTTTCAAGAGAGCGTTAGAATTAGCTCTTAGGGCTAACGGATCAATGAATATGGGGAAAAAGCAGGAACGGGGTACTCATATTGGATGATCAGTCATGATCATTTTGAATGGTGGTGCTGGCTCGAAGGGCCAAATGGCCTACACATGCACCTATTTTCTATGTTTCTATGTTTCCAAGCTTTATGGCTCAATGGCTATGACTCAATCAACAAGAGTAAACATGTTTAAATACAAGAATAGTGTGCGGAATATTGAAGCTCACAATAAATTGAACATCTATAATGGAGAATTCTGCATTTCGACTTTTGACTGCTCATGTGCAAATTATGGAAATCATTTTCAGTAATAGTCATTTTTTTTAGATAATAATACAGATCCCTTTTATTCAACTTAATTCCAAAGTCCACAAATGAAGCTTTTTTTTACCCACTACTCACGACTCGCTCTTCTGTCAGCTTTCACTACACGAATAAAAGATCATCCAACACTTGGACATTACTCACATTGTTCTTCATGCGATCTCTTTCCCTCAACTCTCTTCTGAGTTCAGTGTGAAATATTAATGGATCTGCAAGCATGGTCTACTGAATCAACCATAATTACTGGTGTGATGCAGACAACAAAATGAACACTTTGCAATGTCCATCACATAGCCCTTGATTCTTACTGTTTTAAGTTTCAAAACTGAATTCTGAGGTCTTGCTGCAGCCCTTGAGGCTGGTTCATTAAGCACCAATCCAAGAGTCAGTGCAGCAGACTTTTCGGTATTCTACTGCCATAGTAATTAATGCCAACAATCCTGAATTGGCTGAACTAGGCTCAAATACACAGGAACATAGACTACCAGACATACTAATCTTTTCCTGAAGATTTCTTATCAGTTCTGATCATGCAAATAGGTTAAGGGAAAGGAAGAATTTTAATAACAAAAGCATTAACTCAAATATCTATTCTTGGATGATCTCCAATTACTGCAGTGCTGAGATTAAAATGCTGTAAAGTCACATAAATGACTCAAGTGGCATAAAAGTATGGTATGATTTTCATTTGAGAATTGGATAAAAATTGACTTCACATCAGCTAGTCAGGAATCAGGAGCTTTCAAATTCAGGATGCAAGTTAAAAGTGCTTTGTAACTCATTAAACTAGACATATGTGCAGGAGTAGGCCATTCGGCCCTTTGAGCCAGCACCGCCATTCAATGCGATCATGGTTGATCCACAATCAGCACCCTGTTCCTGCCTTCTCCCCATATCCCTTGACTTCGCTCTCTTTAAGAGCTCTAAAGAATGTTTGAGCAAAGGTTAAAGAATGTGAGGCAATATTGTTGCAAACAAGCAAACGAAGAATTTGAAAATAATATTGGGATGGAATCCAATTCAACAAAATGATCACTACTTTTTTGTTTTATGTTTTCTATATTTTAAATAGGCAAGCTCTGAATGTTGGAAGCCAATAACTTTAATGCTATTTAAAGTTAAATGCTATTTGAAATTTGGGAAGCATTCGAAGTTTAGGAATGGATAAGCTCTAACTATCTTGTTCAAAACTGCATATGGAAAAAACAAGCCAAAGGCTCTTTGGAACTGATATTTCTAAGTTACTTGAAGAAATCTGATAAAGTAAAGACACCAAATGCTAGAGTTACTTAACGGGCCAGACAGCATCTCTGGAGAACATGGATAGGTGACGTTTTGGGTCGGAACCCTTCTTCAGCCAAACGTCTTCAGAAGAAGGGTCCTGACTAGAAAACATCATCTATTCATGTTCTCCACAGATGCCGCCTGACCCACTGAGTTACTCCAGCATTTTGTGTCTTTCCTTGGTAAACCAGCATCTGCAGTTCTTAAGAATGGTCCCGAACCCAAAACATCACCTATCCATTTACTCCAGAGAATATCCCAAAGATCTCCAGGCTGATTGGGTTATTGGTCACTGTAAATTGCCCCCAGTGTGTGGGAGAGTTGCCGGGAATGCGGGATGAAGAGGACAAGTTTATTGTAATTGGGTGTTTGATCATTGACATAACCTGTGGGCCATGCAGTCGTCAAGTGTTTTACTGTCACAATGCCCAAAACAGAACAATGACATTCTTACTTGCGACAGCACAGCAGATTTGTAAGCATAGCTATCTATAAAACCTATAAAAAACAAAAAAAGTTCAGTGTATATTGTTTCTGTTGGACTGTTATTATAATGCTCAGTTCCTGACCTGAAACCTTAACACTGTTTCTATCTCCACTTATGTTGCCCGAGTATTTCCAACATGTTGTTTTGATTTGAGATTCCCACCATCTGAAACGTTTTAATTTTTAATTTTTCTGTGACAGCTCTGTGGTTATAAACAGGATGGTGTGTGAATTGGAGGGATTGTACAGATGGTGATATTCCCATGTGCCTGTTGTCCCTCTCGCAGAGACAAGACGTCATTAGTTGGGAGGTCTTGTCAAAGTTGCAGTACATTCTGCAGATTGTACGCGCGACAGCCAGAATGTACCTTTGATGCAGTGACCGAATGGTAGATGGAGCAACAATCAAAGGGGCTGCTTTACCCTGGATGATCACAAGTTTGTTTAGACACTCTTGGAGCTGCAGGCAGACATCAAATAGATGAGACTCAATTCCACTCCTGGTTTGTACCTCTTATATTGTGGAATTGCTTGGGAAAACGTACCACTGCCTCGGTGGATGTAACTGGGTTGCTGGAATTCTGAGGCAGTAACTCCAGCAGCTGCAGTATTGGGTAAATTGTCACCAAAATGCTGTAGATGCATCTTGGGGATATTGAATATGCATATGAATATTGAATTGATTTCATTATGGATATTGCATTCTTTTATTCCAGTGGACATTTAATCGCATGTTGGTATACTCCATACACACTACAGCCATAATGAAGTGTGGAGGAAAGAACTGCAGATGCTGGTTGAGATCGAAGGTAGACACGAAATGCTGGAGTAACTCAGTGGGACAGACAGCATCTCTGGAGAGAAGGAATGGGTGACGTTTCAGGCCGACACTCATATTCAGACCCGAAACGTCACCCATTCCTTCTCTCCAGAGATGCTGTCTGTCCCACTGAGTCACTATAGCAAGTTGTGTCTCACCATAATGAAATGACGGAATAGTGGATGGAGTAAACATCATAGGCGCTGCTTTACCCTCGATGATCTCAAGTTTGTTTATACACCATGGGAGCTGCAGCCAGACATCGAAGAGATGAGACTCAATCACACTCCTGGTTTATACCTCTTAGATTGTGCAAAAGCTTGGGAGAATTTACCACTGGATAGCCAACCCCTTATTCCTGTATTTACAACCACCTTCCAGTTAAATTCTGATCAATGGGCTTTCCCAAGATGTTGATGGTGACACACATCATACCACTTATTGTCAACATTATATGACTGGAATGTCATTAACCTATTTTCTTGTTGGGAATTACCATTGCCTGAGACCTGAGAGGTGAGAATAAGATTTGTCACTTAGTAGTCATCCCTCCATATTGCCCACGTCTGGCTGCATACAGGAATGGCGTGCTCTGTTTTCAAATAGAACAGTGAGGGGAAGGTTACATCCATTTTAGAAAGCATTTTATCATGCCATTAAGTGTAGGAAGGAACTGCAGATGCTGGTTTAAACCAAAGATAGACGCAAATAGCTGGAGTAACTCAGCAGGTCAGACAGCACCAGACCTATCCCATTTCTCCAAAGATGTTGTCTGACCCGCTGAATTATTCCAGCTTTTTGAGTCCATCGTGCCATTGAGGTGTGTCTAGTATACAAACAAAAAAGGCAAGGCTATGGTATATATGTCTGTTTTCAGCCATTCATACCAAACAGCTTGTCCTCCATGGCTTATTTCCAAGATCTCCACACATCACAAATATCAGTATTAACTAATTGGATTCATTAGAGATAATAATCAGAAATAGCCAAATGTACCAGACATAGCAGAAAGACGGGACCCGTAGGTTTAGTTTGGTAATTCTGTAATCCAAATATTACTTGGGTGGCTACATAGTCCACCCAAGAGAGGAGATAAGTTGGAGATATCCAGAGTGGATCGGAGGGAGGATGATGATCACATGAAGATCACATGAAGAACACATGAATAATCCAAAACACAAAGTGCTGGAGGAACTCAACACGTCAGGCAGCATCTGTGGGGGGAATGGAGAGGTGGCATTTCGGGTTGGGACCTTTTTTTTTTTTTAATAATTAAAAAAAAAAACGTTTTAAAGAGAGTACAAACAGACAGTGAGAGAGTCAAAAGGCAGAGATAAGAAGCTAAGGAGATTGAAAAAAAAAAGAGAATAGAAAGAAAATAAATTAGGAGAGATATACCTATTTAATATCTTTATCCATCCGTCACCCTGTCCTGAACCATTTAATTTCTAAGGTGATGTTATGTTGCACCATATGCTTGTAAGAAGTCGATAAAAGGAGACCAAATCTTTGGTTGGAGGAATCTCATTTCTTCAAGATGTAGCGTTTCCGACATTTGAAATCCACATTTTGAACGTTGGCGTGGATGCGTTTTTCCAAAATTGAAGTATACATGTTTTTCCTGTTATTAAACCATAATTAAAGAGAGCTTCTTGGAACGTAGTTAATTTACGTCCCTCTTCCATTGATCCGAAGATAATCAGTTCTGGGTTGGGACCCTTCTTCAAACTGTCCATCCCTTCCGCAGATGCTGCCTGACTTGTTGACTTCCTCCAGTGCTTTGTGTTTTGCTCAAGTTTTCAGCGTCTGCAGTTCCTTGCGTCTCCATAAATAATCCAATTTAAACATAAAGTGGAGAATCTGAAAAGCGTGATGCACTTGTGAATCATGAACCAATGTAGTCAGTAATCACGGGGCTGATGGTTGAGTGAGACTTGCTGTGGGGTAGCAAAGAAACAGTCACAGTACCTGATGGAGGGTGGTGGATGGCAGATTTCCATGGATAATTGTGAATATAGAGTTGACAAGCGAAGCGAGGCTTTTACCAGCTATTCCCGCCAAGGAAAATATCATCACTATCAAAACAAACCTTACAACTCAACACTTTCAGGGGTCAGGCTAACTTAGTCACAATACCCTGCCTCGCTTCAAATATATCATCAACTTCAGACAGACATAAAATGCTGGAGTAACTCAGGGGGTCAGGCAGCATTTCTGGAGAAAAGGAATAGGTGACATTTCGGGTTGAAACCCTTCTTCAGACCTTTCATCATCATTTTCATTTAGTAATGAAAATCTCTGCATATTCATTTGAGCAAATTATGCCTCCTTATACAAAATGTAACAACATAACTGCTATTAATATCTGTGCATTATCCAAATACACACCCTGCACAATGCTCTTTTGGTCATGATCAAATGCACATATCTGCTATCTCATACTGACAACAATCAGCAGCATTTAAACACCTGTGCAAACAGCAGCAAAATTATCGGTGAACGTTGACAAAGGCAATTTGGGAAAAAATGCTCAAATTCGCAGTGACTTTGAAAAGCAATAGGTCAAAAAGCGCAGAGAGACGCATGAGGAAGGAAGAAAAGTTTGGACGGAGAGGAGAGGGGGGCGGAATTAAGCTGCAGTCTTTCGGAAAAACATTCCGGGATCTCGGAATGATCGTCTTTGCATAAAGACCGATCAAAACGTGGAACAGATTACCTGAACCAACAGAGGAAGCATAAATCCGAATCAATTAAGAAAGGTAAAACACTGCATTGCAGGAGAGAACACACTGATAAAATTTCAGTTAAATCACCATTTTGCCCAGTTTGCTCACCAGCTGTGAACAAGCTAAGTGGAGAGGAAGATTGCAACCTTCACGTGGTCCGCCCAGTTTCGACTAATGCAATCAACTCGACGTGCACAAACGGAAGATCAAATAGAACAAGTTGTCCAACAACTTTAGGCTGTGCACGCCACACGAAAGAAGAAGAAGAAGAAGGAGAACAAGTTAAGTACTAAAGCTTCTTCATTTTCTCTTATAATATTTACTGACTGAAAGGCTGCAGAAATATCAACCATCCACTTCAACTGCAAGAAAAAGACTTTGAAAACAAGAGGTTATTTGTCTGTAGTTACATTTTGCCGTTTCATTACAAACATGCCTTTTCTTAAGTTGATTTATTTAATTCAGCAGCTGCCCTGACTTTATTCTAATTTTAAATAAAATCCTGTACATGAGGATGAAAGGATGCTTGGCAGGTCTTTTCGTTTTATTTCAAAGTAGCAAGCTGGTCATTCTTAATTTCAGCTGAAAGCTTAAAATATAACAATGAAAAAGTTTAACACATTTCCAGAATCAGATAGGTACATTTAAATTCTGGTAAAAATGTGCTTCTGTAAAATATGTTCTATCATAACCTAACTTACTCATCAGTTGACTCCTCTACCCACACAGACCAAACATGTAGCTTGAGCACAATGTGCCAATTCATAATCTGTTCTATGCCACGTGATATATTCATTTGATTTCCACGAAGAGGCTACCAACTATCATGGATATTTTTATACTCACTTAATTATGCAAATAATCATAATAGAATGACCCTTAATGTATTTATAGTAGACTGTCCTCATATGACTCGTTCATTTTACAATATTGCAATTACCAATTGAAAATATATATATTTGGATAATTGCACAGACATTTTTCAGATTAATTCACTCTTTTCAATATGTGCCACTGCTTTACTAGGTAGCTGTAAATATCCATCTGTATATTTATTAAATTTTAAAACAAAATTAAAAATATATATTATTTATTTATTTAAATATAATAATTGCTGTTCCATCTTGCTAAATAACAACTCGCACATGCTTAATAATATCTTTACACCTCATCTAAGTTTGTAACCTTCACAGTCCATTGTTTGAGCACAAGCTCATCAAGTTTGGATATGATCTTTATGTAATGTTCTTGCACATAGAATATATTGTACTATCTAGAGATAATATTAAATATTTATTTACCAAACTGCATAAGAATTATTTCAGATATTGAGCTGATTTGCCATGGAATTTGGGAGAGCTGGTCCAAGACTCTCATTCATTCATTTCTATTGCAATTAGCTGCAGGTTTACAAAATGAAGCAAAATCTAAGAGTGATTTATGTCATGTTTCAACACAGTTCCACACCAGCAATACATTTTCATTTTAGTTTTGGGAATTCTTATCCTTCAATATCCCATTTTTTCGATGAGCAGAACAGATAATTTCCTGAATGGACACCTACCTTTGACACCAAAGAAATTCTTCTCTCTGCTCCTTTGTTCATTCATGATCCATCCCTTTTTCCCTTCATTTCCCTCCCACTCCCACTGTCCCTATCCACCCAAATCCCTCCCTCAAGCTGTGTATTTCACTCCTCTTTTCACTCTTTATCTGACACCCTTATGACTAATTTTTATCTCTAGCTTTTGTTACTCGTCTGCCAATTACCCTCCCCCCTCACTTGCATCCACCTATCACTTGCTGGGCTTTGTCTCACCCCGACCTCTCTTTTCCAGATTTCTCTCCTATACTACAATGAGTCTGAAGAAGGTTCCTGATCCGATGCATTGTCAATATATTCCCTCCACAGACCCATTGACATCATCCAGCACTTTGTGTTTAGGTCTTCACTGAAGCTCCTCATTCATTAAAGTGCATGAATGATCAACACGACCACAACATCACTGGACAAATCAGTTAAAATAGAATGAAAATGAAACTCCATTAAAAAGTGTTAATAATGATTCACCATTAATTTCCAACTTTCAACTTAAGAAGCCTTTAAATTTAGAAATTCTTGCTTGGGAGTGAAATATAGCATTATTTAATTCCCATTAATTTTCATGGGAAGAATTTTCAGGTCAAGCACCAATGGGTTTAATTCATGCATTCAGGTCAATTAATTAGCAGATTAAGCACTAAAGAGTGAAGAGCCAAACAGGCATAGTAATGCCTCTCTTGTATGATACATTCATCGTATTCAATAATTGAATGGAATGGTGTTGAGGCTGGAATTACTTCTGTTCCTCATTTCTGCTGTTTTCATCCACTGGAGCTGGGCTGGATGAATTGGGACAGTAGCAAAAAGTGAAGCTTGAGAAGCGCAAACATTGCAAAGTGCAATGTCACGACCCAGACAGAGATACATCATTTCATTTAACATAACATAAAAGTTTAGCCGAGAAAGTTAGCTGTGTAAGACTCGATAACAATCAGCACGGGAGCACCTCGAGGCTGCGTGCTCAGCCCCCTGCTGTACTGACTCTATACTCATGACTGCGTAGCCGGTCATAGTGCGAACTCCATCATCAAGTTCACAGACGACACCACTGTTGTGGGACATATCACTGATGGGGATGAGTCGGAGTACAGAAGAGAGATCGAGCGACTGTCCATATGGTGCCAGCACAATAACCTGGCCCTCAACACCAGCAAAACCAAGGAATTGATTGTGGACTTTGGAAGGAGTAGGATGGGGACCCACAGTCCTGTTTATATCAACGGGTCGATGGTTGAAAGGGTCAAGAGCTTCAAATTCCTGGGCGTGCACATCTGTGAAGATCTTTCCTGGTCCGAGAACACAGATGCAATTGTTAAGAAAGCTCATCAGCGCCTCTACTTCCTGAGAAGATTACGGAGAGTCGGTCTGTCAAGGAGGACAGTAAGAGCTTCTACAGGTGCACAGTAGAGAGCTTGCTGACCAGTTGCATCGTGGCTTGGTTCGGCAACTTGAGTGCCCTGGAGAGGAAAAGACTACAAAAAGTAGTAAACACTGCCCAGTCCATCATCGGCTCTGACCTTCCTTCCATCGAGGGGATCTACCACAGTCGCTGCCTCAAAAAGGCTGGCAGCATCATCAAGGACCCACACCACCCTGGCCACACACTCATCTCCCTGCTACCTTCGGGTAGAAGGTACAGGAGCCTGAGAACTGCAACGACCCGGTTCAGGAATAGCTACTTCCCCACAGCCATCAGGCTATTAAACCTGCTCGAACAAAACTCTGAACATTAATACCCCTCCATCTGTTATTTGCACTTTATTACTTTATTAATTAATGTGTGTATTTAAGTATATAATTGTAGTCGCCTACTATGTTCTGTTGTGCTATGCAAAGAACGAATTTCATTGTCCTGTCAGGGACACATGACAATAAACTCTTTTGACTTTTGACTTTTGAAACCATGACAAAGCTATTATTTCAACCTCATGTAAACCTCCAACAATATACTAAGACTGAATGTTTTTTTGAAAAGAACTCGTGAAGCATTTGTTTTAAGATGCAATAGAATCTATTAAGATATGTTGACACAAGGAACTGCAGATATTGGAATCTTGAGAAAAATACCAAGTGCTTGAGGAGCTCAGTGAGTCAGACAATATCTGCAGAGGAAATGGACAGACAGTGTTTCAGGTGAGAAGCCTTCTTCAGAAGAGAACATGGGTCCCGACCCAAAACATCACCTGTGTATTTCCTCCAGAGATGTTACCTGACCCACCACATTCCTCCAGCACTGAGTTTTATAAGAAATGTTTTTGGCTCATATAAGCTGAAATTGAGCATGATTATATGAGAAGATTGGGAAAGATCTAAAGCCACACAAGAAAATCATAAGCAGAATTAGTCCATTCAGCCCATCAAGTCTACTCCGCCATACAATCATGGCTGATCTATCTCTCCCACCTAACCCCCATTCTCCTGCCTTCTCCCCATAACCTCTGACACCTGTACCTATCAAAATAGGAACAGGAGTAGCCCACTAAGCCTTCAAGCTTGTCCATCATTCAATATGACCACGGCTGGTTCACGCTGACCTCAACTTCCATGCCAGATCTAATCCCAACATCAATCCTCCAAACGAACTATCATGCATTTCTCTTTAATACACAACTTCATATGCACAGTGGATCCACTACTTGTTCTGAATTTATTACAAATTAATAAAGTTAGATTGTAAAAAGATCAAATTGGTGCATCAGGTAATTCTGCTCCCTCTCAGCTCCAGAAACCTGAGTTGAATACTGAGCCGGGTGTTGTCTATGTGCAGTGTCCACTTTACCCCCGTGACCATGTGGGTTTGCCTAGAGTCCTCTTGTTTCCTCCAATGTGCTGACTGAAAAGCTACCCTCACATCAGTGAAAGGTGAGGGTGAGGAGTGGGGGAACCGGATAGGGATGCGAGAAAAACAACTAATTAACGTAGAATTATACTAGATGATTGGCATAGAGAAAGTGGGGCCTATTTTTGTGTGATATGGATCCATGATATGGATTCATGCTTCCAACAACATTTTTTTTTTTAACTCGTCATCCAAAATTCCACTAACAAAGTACAACAGAAACTGCGGGAAATACATGATGTAGTGGGTTAAATTCAGCCCGGTATTTGACATGAGTAAAGTGACTGTGACAGATTATCCCTTTAGTGAGAGCTATCAACCTTTCTCTGCTGGCAACTGCTTGCGACCATTAGTTCATCAGGAAAACTCGTGTCCAAAACCTAATGTGATCAAGCTGGTTAATCAGCCAACAATTTTGAAGAATGCTAATCAACAGCCCAGCAACCAAAAGGACACATGGTGCTGGAGTAGCTCAGCAGGAACATGGATAGGTGACATCTCACATCATCAGGACTCTTCTTCAGTTCAGTCTGCAGAAAGGTCTCAATTTGAAGCATCACCTCTCCATTTCTCCAGAGATGCTGCCTGACCTGCTGAGGTACGCCTGCACTTTGTATCATTTTGTGTATTAACCAGCATCTACAGTTCTTTGCTTCTACAGTACAGCAATATTTTAAGTAATATTTTAAACATAAGAACCATTCAAAGGTTGGAGCATTCATTTATTAAAGTGGATGATGAAATAAGGTTTTAAAAAATGCTTTTGAAATATTCATGCGCAAAAATTGCAGCACAGTACGTAATCTCAAGCCAGACAATTTGTGAATGATAATTATGGCTATTGCACCATTAAATAAAATATGCAGCCCTTGTGTAACTAAGCACAACATTTACGGAAAAAAACAAAAAAAACGCTGGAAACACTCAGCAGCTCCGGCAGCATCTGTTAAGGTAGAGATAGAGTTAAAGACAACACAGAGACAGTAATCTTTTCACTTTCCACAGTTGCTGACTTGCCTGCTGAATGTTTCCAATGGTTTCTGTGTACATTTCAGATTTCATGAGCTTTGAAGGTTATTTTTTTGCAGAGGAGAGGGGAGGGTAAGTCCTTAATAGATTAGGTTTACATCAGTCTACTCATTTTTTTTTTCAAAAATGCAACAGAGAAAGATTCAGAGTACAGTCACAAAGTTGTGCTGATTTTGTGACAGCATCTCTACAATTTCTGCATTAAACTCCTAAAAATGCAGTCTCTGTCAGAATAATGACTTTGAACACCAGCAATTTCCCCTTAATTACCCATCACAAAATGTGGGCAGATGAGCGGAACATCTCCACACAAGACACCTGAAGGACTAAGTCTTAGTAAATCAGATCGCTGACACTGTTCACATTTCAAGCACTAAGCCGCAAAAATAATTCCAACGTACAGCTGTTGTGCAGAGTGGAAAATGATCGGCCTTGGACAAGAATAATCTACAACGCTGTGGCTGAAGGGCAATATTGGATAGAGCAGATGCATTTAGCTCCACTTCAGGATAATTCCTCACCATGGGATTGTTACAATGGTCAAATGCGTCATGCTCCATTCACAAAAAAACCCTACAAAAGTCAATACGTTCTGGCTCCCTTTCTCCACCCAGACATAACATTTTTCGCTCAACAAAATAGCTCAATAGACCAATGCAAAAAACAATTTATAAATTGGCCATTCAAGAGTTTTTCCAACAAGCTGCATATCTGTCACACATATTAACTCAACACAATGTTTCAGAGTTTCCAAGCTAGACCACTGGGAAAAGTAGAGAAAGTTAGCATGCACACTTTTCCCAAGTGGTGTAAGGCAAGGCACAGATTACCCTTTTATTGCATGCCCATGATCCCTGTATGACAAAGCAAATCTTTCCAAACACTTATTATTTGAAGCAAGATAAATCTCAATTGGGACTTCACCTTCAATGAAGAATAAAGAAACCACAATCTTACTCAGAATAGTGAAATGGCTTTGAATGCCTCATTCTAAACAACCTTACTTTGTATATGACTAATATTATAATAAATAGTTACGTCACATTTATGATATATTTTTTTAAGATTGAAAATCTGTAAGTCAATATTAAAGGGTACAATTTAAAACCAGCCAGTTCAGGGTTGTGTCTGTACAACCTTGCTGAATATTTTGAGAAAGGTATATATCAGGTCATGAAGGTAGCCCTTTCTTTCATTCTCATGGTACAGATCACTGCCATAGCCAGTATTTATTGCCCATCCTTAACTGCCCTCAGGAAGACACAAATGAGCCACCTTCTTGAATCAATTATCTGTCTATCTCCCTCCCCGAGTCTGAGGAAGGGTCTCGACCCGAAATGTCACCCATTCCTTCTCTCCAGAGATGCTGCGTGTTCCACTGAGTTACTCCAGCACTTTGTGTCAATCTTTGGTTTAAACCGGCATCTGCAGTTCCTTCATTGAAACAGGTAGTGATGTTCCCACATGCTTCAAGTTCTCATCAAGCTTGGTGATGGATGCCGTGTACTTGGGGATTGCTGTCAATATAGCCGAGGTGAGGAACTGCATGCAATTATTTTACAGATGGTAAACACTGTAGCCAGAGTTCACAGTTATTGGGGGCCAGTCAAGGGGGCTAAATTCTCCTCAATGGTGTTAGGCATGTGGTGTTGAAGCTATACTCTTCCAGGACTATCCTGGATCGGACTTTGCTTTACATTGCAATCAATGTTATTCACTTATCATGTATCTAAGCACAGTAAATGGCTCGATTGCAATCATGTATTGTGTTTCTGCCGAATGAAGAGCACACAACAAAAGCTTTTCCCTGTACCTCGGTACACATGATAATGAACTAAACTGAACTATAATCATTCTAAGTGCAGACATTTGTGGGAATGTTTGGACAAGGAAAAGCCGGCGACAATGCCCAGGTGAAAGCCAAGTGAAATTGGGCAGCACAGTGGCGCAGGGGGTGGTGCTGCTGCCTCACGCCAGAGACCCGGGTTCCATCCTGACCTTGGGTGCTGCCTGTGTGGAGTTTGTACGTTCTGCGTGGATTTTCTATGGGTGTTCTAGTTTTCTCCCACATCCCAAAGACCTGCCAGTCTGTAGATTAATTGGCCTATGTAAGTTGTCCCTTGTGTGTAGAGAGTGGAAGTGAACTAGAGTGAACAAGTGATCAATGATTGGTGTGGACTCAATGGGCTGAATGGGCCTGATTCTATTCTATATCTCTAACTAACTAACATATTACATAGAAATTAGGTGCAGGAGCAGGCCATTCGGCCCTTCGAGCCTGCACCGCCATTCAATATGATGATGGCTGATCATCCAACTCAGCATCCTGCACCTGCCTTCTCTCCATACCCCCGATCCCTTCAGCCACAAGGGCCACATCCAACTCCCTCTTAAATATGGCCAACGAACTGGCCTCAACTACCTTCTGTGGCAGAGAATTCCACAGATTCACCACTCTCTGTGTGAAGATTAATGGAGACTATTCCATCAACTCATAATAATATCTTATACATGCTTTGGATATCAGGTAGGAGAAATCACTCACCCCATAAGACCTGTTCTTGCAGACACAATATTTATGTTCATTTGAGTTCTGATCAATAGTAATCCCCAGGATGAAAATGGAGGGGAACTTGATGTTTGGTTTAATGCCATGAGATTTAATCGTCCTCGGTTAATGTTTAAACTCTAAGGACCACTCTTCTCTGTCAGTCTGCACTTTGCTACGACTTGTGCTGTTGACAATATGTAGGAGGGAATATATCAGGAGATTGTGAAGCAGAATCTGCATGTTCTGCAAGGGTGACTATGTAGTCTGTCCCTTGATTCCATGAGAACAACTATGGTAAGTTGTGTTTGACTGTTTTGTGAGACAACCCTCCTACTTAAGGCAACGGTGAACAGGTGTTACTGAGGCTTGTACATGGCTGACTCTGATGCAAGCCACTTTGTCCTGTCCAAATTCAGTATCTGGGTGGATGTCAAGGTGGTAAGAAAGAATTATAGATGCTGGTAAAATCGAGGGTAGACACAAAATGCTGGAGTAACTCAACGGGTCAGGCAGCATCTCTGGAGAGAAGGAATGGGTGACGTTGCGGGTCGAGAACCTTCTTCAGACTTCTTCAGTCAGGTGGTGCCTGGTTTCATTTTTATTCTATTCAAACATAGCGGTCTGAATACATCTTTGGAATTTGCAGGGTTGTTTCAGAGTATGCTTCAGAGTTAACCACACTATCCCAAGTCTGGAGTTACAACTGGACAGATCAGACACGGCTGCTAGACATCCTTCCTGTGAAACAGAGTTGTGATGAAAATTACTCTGACCAACTTCTCCCATCCCGAAGGAAAGTAAGCATGGTTAATTTAATCAATCCCTTATATTGGACCGTTGCTATAATGGGTATGACTTCACATCTCTGAAAAGTAAGTGTAAGCCTCCAGATTACCAATATGGTATCTTAACCACAGATGAACAGTGAGAGATTACGAGACCTCTGAAGTTAAGTTAAGAGGTACAGCATGGAAACAGGCCCTTCGGCCACCAAGTTTACACTGACCACTGATCACCCATTCATATTAGTTCTACATTATCCCACATTCTCATCCAATCTCTGCACACAAGAGGCAATTTTTTCAGAGGCCAATGAACCTTCAAACCCGCAAGTCTTTGTGATGTGGGATAAAACCAAACCATCCAGAGGAAACCCACGTGGTAACAAGGAGAATGTGCAAACTCCACGGGGACAGCACCAGAGGTCAGGATCGAACCCGGGTCTCTGGCAATGTGAGGCAGCAACACTACAGCTGTGCCACTGTGATGCCTGGACCCTCTATAGTTCAGGCATCACTGTCACTCGGTGCTAATCATAACATCCTGACAATAGATGATGGTAGATGAGAAGGTTGTACTTTAATCATCCAGTTAGATAACAATCAGCCAAAATCTAGTGATCCCAAGTAGATTATAACACTACACTTATTTTGCATATCTGCTGGTCATTTCAGAGAAAAGCATCCAGATCAGATTTATTCCCAAGATGTGGGCTTTGCTATGCAGTAAAGGTGGTTTTGCGCCTCTGTGATAACCCCCCACAATTCGTGTGAAATTCTCTGATGTGGTACAATATGACAATGACTTACCGCAGCCCGCCTGCAGAAACTATAATCAAATGCACTTTCATCGCAAGGAATGTTTGCCAGACCAGGTAAGGAACACGTCTACTTCCTCAGATAACATTGGGGAACTAGTTCAGCTTGTCCTTTGATACTGATCAGGCCAAGATGAAAGGTACATCCCAGCAACATGCTCTCCAGTATGAACAGGTGATCAATGGTCAGCATGAACCTGGTGGGCCAAAGGGCCTTCTCCATGCTGTATCGTTCAGCTACCTCCTCTGGTAACTCTTTCCATATCTCCACCATCCTCTGAATGAAAAACTTTAAGTTCCTATTAAATCTTGCCCCTCCCATCTTAAGCCTGGGACCTCAGGTTCTTCATTTCCCTGCCCAGGGTAAAAGACTTATTCATTCTCCTCGTAATTTTATACACCTCTATATGATCACCCCACAGCTTTCTGCACTCCTTGGAGCAATGTCCTAGCCTGCTCAACCTCTCATTATTGTTCAGGTCATTGGGTAAATCTTCTCTGCACCTACTTACCTGATCTTGAAATCATGAGAATTGCCACTGCTGTCCCTACTCTGACAGCTAGAGTTCAAACAACCAAATCCTTTCCAGGAAAGTATGGAATAGGGGTATCTATAGGCAGAAGCTCATGCCAACAGGTTCAACTTCTCTAACTTACAGTATGTTAGTTTAAAGAGTACAAATCCTGATGTGATTCTTTAGTCCAACAAACAAGACATATCAAATTAAATATCAAATGAAAAGTCACAATAAAAACTATTAAGTTTTAGAAAAAAATCTATTGTATATGCTTCAAGTAATTTATTGCTTTGCTCTCTACTGTTAAAATACTTTGAGTCATAGAGAGCTAAGATGTGCACCAATATATCCACATCTTTATGACATGCTTTGTTTTGAACTGAATCATTGCATCAGAAATACTTGTCACTATAAAATCTCTGTTGTCAAAAGTGGCTTCACAATCTGAGCTTGGGTCTTTCATCAATCCTCTTGAGAGATTTCTGTGTTGTTTTTTTTTTGTTACTTCAAGGTATTTTATCACCCTAGGATCTTTCTGGGGTTTGTATCTTCAAAATTTAGCTCATGAAAAAATCACGAGAACTGTCACCACTGTCGCCACTCTGACAGCTTCCGAACTCCAAAGACTAAAATCAATGTCTTACAGATGAGGAATGGTGTCCAGTCCCATCGGGATACTTCTAACGCGACCTGCAGGATAAATACAAAAGCCATAATTTTTTTAATTTACAGATCCCTGTCCAAATGTCCAAATGAAAGGAGGAGATTTTAATGTGACTATTCCCAGATACTCCTTGCTATAGAGTGCTGTACAATTTAAATGGTTTTCAAACCTTTTTTTTTAAGTAATACTTTTCTTTGGTACTCCAACAAACGAAGTACCACAGAAACGTCAGTAACATTACCGATACTCCACCGTCAACACAATGAGCAGCTACTTACTAGACCAGGCACATAATACTATGGTTATACAAGCACAATGTCTTCTAGGGTAAAGCAACCTATTTGCCAGATGCTCCATCTAACACCCTAAACAGTATTGCACTCCATTACCTGCACACTAAGTAATTCTAACAACAACTTGCAAACAAACCGGACAATCACCAGAGAGAGAGGCTTCAGGGAACCCACCATCTGCATATCTCCCCCCCCCCCCTCCAGACACAAAATGCTGGAACTCAGCGGGTCAGTCAGCATCTCTGGAGAAAAGGAATAGGTGGCATTTCGGATCGAGACCCTTCTTCAGACTGAGAGTCGTAGGAAAGGGAGACGAGAGATATATGTATAGAAGATACATGGAACAAATGAATGAAAGATTTGCAAAAAGCATCGATTGTTGAGGAAAGGTGGGGCCCACAATGATCCATTGTCAGCTGTGGGGTAGGTAATAACAAGTTATACAGACAGTGAAACTCAACAGGACGATAATTAAACTAGTACGACAACTAGGGTTGGTGGATGGACAGAGAGAAGGAATGCATGGGTTACTTGAAGTTAGGCAATCATCTTTTGCCTCCCTGTCTCCCCCACTCACTGGATATCGGCCAGACCTTGAATATGACCCATCATTCATTCTTATTGTGGATAATCCTAGAAATCCTCTACAAAACAGAATTGTGGGCGTCCATGTGGGCTGCTGTGGATCAAAGGAGTGGTTTGCCAAAACTCG
This sequence comes from Okamejei kenojei, assembly GCA_035221665.1. Classification (NCBI taxonomy): domain Eukaryota; kingdom Metazoa; phylum Chordata; class Chondrichthyes; order Rajiformes; family Rajidae; genus Okamejei; species Okamejei kenojei. The sequence continues at coordinate 24,365,152 of CM069165.1, read as the reverse complement.
TGCAGGGCTATTAGAGATAGGACAACAATTGGTGATGATGTCAAAGTTTGATGCAAAGTTCCAATTTCTTGGTGATAACTCAGATGTTTTGTTGGCTGGAAATATTCATGAACATTACCACCACCATTGCCCTTCCATTGAAAGCAGCATGAGAATCACGCCACTCTTCGCTTGATTTTTATTCCCCTGATAACCCAGTCACTGCTCACTCCTGACAAACCTGAATGCAAACATCAATCTATGACAAGGTTTTAGTCAAGGCTCTCAAATACAATGCAACGTTTTAACATTGGGGTTAACAAATCCAGTTTTTGAAGATACGTTACGGCTAAGACAATACCAGAACGTTTGTGCCATATTGTGCTTAAAACAATGGGAGCTCGTCTGTGAAAATAACACAGGTAAATCCTGAAGTGTTGAAGAACCTGCCGACATGCAAATAATAAAGCAAAATGCAATGCAGTTTGCCTTCCTCTCTCTGGCTTGATTACTTTCCATTTATTTATTCAGCTGGCTGCATTGAGTGACATTTCTACACCTTCATGCACATTTTTCTTTTTTGTCTCATCTTGATGAGAAGCCATCCTTCAATGTTTGCCTGGGTGCAGAATATGTGCTGACAGAGCTGCAGTTCCCAGAATAAGCTTGCTCAGTAATACAAGTCTGTCTGAAGCTGCAGTGTGCCACTGATGTGCCTGTGATTGCAGAATTATTTCATGTTGAATAAAAATGTTCCCAAACATGCCAAGTAATAACTTTCTCTTCCTTAATGACTGTAACGATGGCCAATGCAACAACAGACAAGGAAATATCTTAATACCAACAAACTAAACAAATCCTAAAAAGTTGGCAAATAATATGTTATGGCTTGAAAATGCCAGACTGACAATACCCATCTCAGTTTGTAGAAGTTCTGTTTAAAAAACAATTACATTTGTCTCTCATTTGTAAAACAAAGAATACATTTGGTTTTAATACCATGTCGAACTATATGCATTCATTTTACATGTAGCAGAAAATGATTAAGATTTTGTTAAATTGCAAAATACCTTTCTGAATATATTGGGACAATATCCAAGAAGTAATTTGTTCAAATCTGAATGGGACATTCATAGAACATAATTCAGTAAGAGGTGCCGATATGTGACTGCATGGGTTCTCTCCCACATCCCAAGATGTGTGGGTTTGTAGGTTAATTAACCTTTGCAAATTTGCCCCTAGTGTGTAGGGAGAGGATGAAAAAGTGGGATAAAATTGAATTTGTGTGAACGGATGGTCGGTGAACTCGGTGGGCTGAAGGACCTGTTTCCATTCTGTGTCTTTCAATTGAATTCAATATGAGGAACTCGATATTTCATACACAAAAAGTTCCATCATCACTAATAGTGCTATCGAACTTGATTTGGTGTGCACATTCCACTAGGCCAACCCACTGATGGTTAGAAATCTTCACATGACCATGGACAACTGGATAGTTGGCATATAAGGGGAACATAACAGTGCAACATCCCAAGGAGCCTATTGGAATGTCACCAATAGAATCTTTCAACATGACATGCAAGTAGATAAGAGGAAGCCACAAAAGGCTTGGTAAAAGAGTGACTAAGAGAAGCAAGATCCAGGGAACATGTTCACTTTTCAAAGATTACTTCAAGAGAATGACATGATGATTAATATTAAATGCAATCTTGCAGCAGAATTTACTGGAGACACCAAAAAAAGGTGAAAGAAATAGGGATGATGAAAGCTTAAAGTTTCTTGATGGCATCAGCAAGGGTAAGCATGTAAATGATAATTGCTTCTTGAGAAAAGAGGTTGATGATAGAACTGAGACCATTATTCAACGCGCGCTTTTGGCTCAATTATCGAATGCTTGTTTCCAAGATAGGCTGCAGGTTTAACTTCCACAGCTGATTTATTGCACAGGATGGACATTTCACATCACAGGTAGCGCAGTGCTACCTGTATGTCAGACAGACTATCCTTTGTACAAGTTTGTTTATAGCAACAGTGTCTAACTTCTGATGGGATGCAAAGGATACCAGCAAAAATTTGAAGGACAGCAGGTGAACTTATTCCAATGCTTGAGTCAATATCTAAAGGCCCACAATATCTAAAGGTCAGAAAAATCCAGATCACTGACTCATTTTCAGAATGCTATTCTGGGAAAATGGCTTGTAAAAACTATCTGCTGTCATTTCTTGATTTGGTAAATAAATCATATGAGTGCCATTGGCCATTATGTTCTTTGGTACAGTGAAGTCATGAAAGGTGCTGCTTAAATTCTAATTATTTTTATGTTCCCTTGTAAAGAATGTTTTTTTAATTGGTTTAATGTATAAAAACTACAACCATATGTTAGTTGACCATCTTGCATTCCCCAAAGTGGTATTTCATTGCCCATAGAGGAGCTTTAGAGCTTTATAGTTATGAATGCTGTGGTGGATGTTAATGTTAAATTTTTATTGTGTTTTTGTGTGTTCTTTTTCATTGTACCGCTGCTGGCAAATTCATTTCACTTGCACTTTACGTGCAAGTGACGAATAAAACTGATTGTGATTGTGACTACCAGTGCTGTCTGTATGGAGTTTGTACTTTCTCCCCGTAACCGCGTGGGTTGATTCCGATTTCCTCCCACACTCCAGAGGTGTACAGGTTTGTGGGTTAATTGGCTTTGGTAAAATTGTAAATTGTCCCTAGTGTGTGAAGGATAGTGTTAATGTGCGGGGAGCGTTGGTTGGTGGTGACTCGGTGAGCTGAAGGGTCCGTTTCCATGCTGTATCTCTAAAGTAAACTAAAAATTAGCTTGTAGGAAGGCAAGCCTTCTGCTTCATACAGCGTTTTTGCTGATTAAGATGCATTTTAATGCAGGATTTTGATATGCTTGGTACATAACATTAGTTACAGTTATACAGAATGGAAACAGGCCCCTCAGATCAACTTGCCCATCACCCACCAAGATGCCACATCTACACTAGTCCCACCTGCCTGCGTTTGGCCCATATTCTTCTAAACCTTTCCTATCCATGTACCTATGAAAATGTATTTTAAACTTTGTCATCGTGACTGCCTCAACGACCTCCTCTGGCTGCTCATTCCATATAGCCACCCTTTGTGTGAAAAATAGAGATATATTCACCAAATTTATTTAATATCTCCAACTCATAAAAGATAAAGGATTTTTTTGTAGGAACAAGACTGAGCAAAACTTAATGTGAAGACTCACAAGATAACTTTGCAAGATAATATTAAGGTGTTTCTGAAATAGCTCAGATAAAGAGATAGAGTGAAGGGAAGCTTCATCGAGTCAACTTGATCTTATAGGATGTGGTGAGTCAATGGTAAGGTTACCAGACTAGCAGACCGTGATGGTGAAAGGCTTGGATAGAGTGGATGTGGAGAGGATGTTTCCACTAGTTGGAGAGTCTAGAACTAGAGGTCATAGAACTAAAGGACATTCCTTTAGGAAGGAGAGGAGGAGGAATTTATTTAGTCAGAGGGTTGTGAATCTGTGGAATTCTAAGCTCGTCAAGATTTTTCAAGATGTTGAAAAATGTCCACGAGAGCCCCGAGTACCTACGAGCGGCTATTACCGTAATTCTCCGAGCTTGAATCAGGGAAAACTCGGGAGAACTCTTGAATTACCTCGTACAGTGGGACAGGCCCTTAAGTGTGTATGCTTTCCCTTTTAATGAGTTATTGGTAATGGTTACCATGAAACTACCACATACTCGTAATAATACATCTGGTCCCCTTATGTAATCTGTGGAAGGATGAGTAAATCCCCCTTGACAGTGTTTCTGACCACACACTCCTCTTGGCTGGTGGTTTGTAGAACTCGTTTCTTTGATGAGTGAGAATTGACTGATTGAGTCCTAATGAGCTAGATTGCACATGCCCTGCCCTCTGGTTGAAGTCACTGCAAACTCTTCAACACACTCGATTGTCAAATGACTCTCCCGTTCAAGGGCCAACGAGGATGAACAATAAATACTGGCTTTGCCGCTAATGTCACGCCCTGTATTTAAATGCATAGAATGCATCTACACCAGTGTTGGGCTTTTTTTTGTGACAGCACAAAAAATCAACTACATTTCCAATTATTATTATTTTTTTTAAATTACAGAAAGATTACTAAAGTTTAAAAATGAAATGTATTAATTAGTGAAGGCGGTCAGGTCCTCAAAAAGATAAAATGACAATCCGTCAAAGACACCAATAACAAGGAATGACATATTCTGGCATATTTATGTCTCTAAAAATAAGCACTGAGCTATACTATTTACTTAACCTCTTCCCTGTGATAGCAAGTTCCAGTTTCTTACCATTCATTGGCTTAAAAAAAAAATTGTATGAAATTGTAAGAATTTCTTAATTATTTCAATATTACATTGATATTCAGTGACTAAAATCTAAAGATCTGTTCTTTTCCACAAGTGAAATTATTCTCCATGTGTTTTCTCTTCCAAACCATTCGTAAACTTTGAAGACTTCCATTAGATCACCTCCCCAGCTGCCTTTTCTCTGAAGAAACCCAGTCTTTGCTTACATTTTTATTATCATTCTTGAAAATCTTCTCTGCGTCCTTCCCAATGTCTCCACACCAAAAATTGTAACAAGGGCAGAACAGTGGCGCCGGGGGAGAGCTGCTGCCTCACAGCACCAGAGATCCGGGTTCAATCCCATCTATGGATGCTGTCCATGTACAGTTTTTACATTCTGCCTGTGACAGCATGGGTTTTCTCCAGGTGCTCCAATTTCTTTCCACCTCCCAAAGATGTGTTGGTTTGTAGGTTAATAGACCACTGTAACTGGTCCCTTGTGTGGGACGCGAAAGTTGGAAAACATACAACTAGTGTATTGGTGATCGAAGGTCGATATGGACTGAAGGGCCCAGTTCCACGTTGTATCTCTAAACTAAACAAGAGGGCATATGTTTAAGGCAAGAGGGGAAAGGCTTAACAGAGACCAGAGGGAAGCAGTAGAGGCAAGTACAATTATGACATTTAAAAGACGCTTTGACAGGAAAATGAATAGTAAAGGTTTTGAGGGGCATGGGTTAGGCCAGTATAACTAACTTGGTTAAGAAATTAGATTGGCATGGATGAGTTAGGCTAAAGGACCTATATATGGCTTGTACAGCACCATGACTATGACTTCCCACGTCCATGCAACCAACTCGGTTTTCTTTGACCTTCTTCATTATTCTGTTTACTATCTCTCATGTATTGTACATAACAATTGCACCAACTAAATCATATGTCTTTACTCCAGAATACTGGCATATCTGATTATATAATTTACATTCCATTTGATTTGCTGTCCACATTAGTTAAGGTCATATTGCATCATCTTTAGTCAACTGGTCAATCATTTATGTCTACAGAATAAACACAATGGTTTACTATATGCAGCCCTTAAAAATAAAAAGCAACAATTGGATTTTTCCCGTTAATATAAAAGTTGGCATGTGCTATGTCCACCAAAGGTTTGAAATCAAGTCAGTGGAACATTACTTTACTCTCAAACGCAATGGCCAGATCTCCAATTTTATCAATCCAATCCAAGACATTAACAGACTAAGTTTTCAATACACATGCCAGTTTGTTCCACAGCTCAAAATAAACATGAAAGCTAGTTTCCAAGGCATTAATAATTTAATCAATACAAATTAAAATTATTTCTTAATGTTACCTATGTAATAGGTTTGTAACATCACAATAACAGGATACGATTATACTCCATCAATCATTTATGTGCATTATAGAAAGTATTCAGGAAACTTGCGAGACTACTTGGCCTTGAAGGTTCCTTACTCATCCTTAATATTTAAAATGTAAATGGCACAATTTTTGCTATTGCCGTGCAGAGTTTAGTTTAGAGATGCAACGCGGAAACAGGCCCTTCAGCCCACCGAGTCCGCGCCGACCAGCGATCCCCGCATATGAACACTATCCCACACACACACTAGGGACAAGTTTCACATTCACCAAGTGAATTAACCTACATACCTATATGACTTTGGAGTGTGGGAAGAAACCAAAGATCTCAGAGAAAACCCACGCAGGTCACGGGGAGAACGTACAAACTCCATACAGACAGCACCCGTAGTCGGGATAAAACCAGGTCATTGGCGCTGCATTCGCTGTAAGTCAGCAACTCTATCGCTGTGCCACCATTGCATTGCCATTAGATCCATTCAGATTTTTACATTACTGCAGAAAAATCTAATTTGGAAGTGTGTCATTTTCACAGAATTCAAGCTCTTTTCCTCCAAGAGAAAATAACTAATTTTTACTAAAGCTTGGCAACCTTTTGAAAATGTGACATGTGTGATGCAAAAGATTATATAAACTACCTTAACGAATGCAATGGAATGCAACTCAAAGGCTTTGAGCCTGGGATGAATACAACTTGTGTTTAAATATTACTTTTGCAGAGCTGGAAAATCGAAGGTAGACAAAAATTCTGGAGAAACACAGCGGGTGAGGCAGCATCTATGGAGCGAAGGAAATAGGCAACGTTTCAGGCCAAAACCCTTCTTCAGACGGCCCGAAACGTTGCCTATTTCCTTCGCTCCATAGATGCTACCTCACCCGCTGAGTTTCTCCAGCATTTTTGTCCACCTTCGATTTTCCAGCATCTGCAGTTCCTTCTTAAACAGTATACAGGGGCCTCTGCTAAAGAAACGCAGCATCTGCTGCATGTGTAACCCTTTAATCTCTCTCATAGCCTCTGCCCGGTGTGATGGAAGCTTCAACCACTGCAAGTTCACTTTGCCACTTCAGGCTTCTGGTCAAAATGTGCCAACACTTATGTCCAAAAATCACCATTTACTCTTCCAGTTTTTCTTCTCTTTAAACATATTTAAGCCAGAACTGAATTACCAATTTATCAACCAAAAAATATTGTGTAAAATGCTGAAATTCCACAACCGATTTGGCATACAAACAGATGACTGCTGAAATTAAATGGGTTTATCTAATGGTACGTAAATGGTATTGCATATCAAAATTACTTCCTGCAAATGTCACGATACATTTTATTGAAACTCCTGTCCTGCTGCATTTCCTTTAGTGTAAACTGTCAAGTGAGAACTGCACTTAAAATTGTATACTGGGGTAGTTAGCTAATAAATTAATCTTCAGATTAAATGCAATATTTATATAATATTGACTGGCCTTGAGGGATACACCAGGAATATTGCCCAAACTGAAATATGATTTCAGTGCGGGCAATATTTCCTGGTGTCTCCCGAAAGAAGTCAGTCAATATTATAATTATTACCTATCCCCACGTAAATTAAAATAATTCCGTCGTCGTCAAGAGACGCGAATCTCGCACTGCTGGAGGCTGCCATGTTTGTTTAGATGCCGTGACCTGATTCTTCGCGGTGAACTTTGGCCGGGTTCGTGTCCCGGATGTACGCCCAGGGTTCGTAATATTTCATCTTTGTGATTGACCGCAGTTTTTCTACGTAAAGTCAATGGAGAAACCCGGAAGAAGAAAAATACCAAGTAATATTGCCCGCTGGAAACTGCGCGTTTTTTGACCAATCAAAATACGAACTAATATTGCCCAGTAAAACTACCTTATATAGGTAATAATAATAGAATATTGACTGGCCTTGAGGGGGATACGACATATATTGCCTGAAGTAGATTCATATTGCCCGAGTCGAAGACGAGGGCAATATGGATCTAGTGAGGGCAATATATGTCGTATCCCCCGAAAGAGGACAGTCAATATTGTTATTATTACCCATATCAGACATCTAGAGGAAAATCTCAACATCTCATATTCCACGATATGAATGTATCTATACATTTTTTGCAATATGCATTGCAACATTGTAAATAAGGGTACTAAAACAATGTAACGTTTATGTTTCATTTATGTAATTTATGTCATTCATTTATGTGACAATGTGAAGGTCGAAGTTTTAAAACGCGAACCTCTTTCTCGCAGGAGGCTGCCATTTTTTGTTTTTTCGAGAACAAATTTAAATTTCCACGCAGCGTCACGTTGCCAAGCGTCACGTTCCCGGATGTGAGACCAGGGGAATATAAGAATATTTACCGCTGTTTTAACATGTAAAGTCCATAGGCGTTTGCAAGAAAGGGGAATACAAGAAAATATTCCCCTGTTAACCCTGCTGGCACTCAAAACGAAGGGAATACAATTTTGTAAAAGCATAGCTCAGATGTGTGATATGGGTAATAATCTGCAATATTGCCCATCAGCAGCATGAGAAAAGTTACCAGCCACTGCAAGCTCAGAATATCCTACGCAATATAGAAATTAAATTACATAAACAGCATAATAAAATCAGACTCTCGTAAATGGGTATTGCCGTTCAATGTAGACTTAGTTGGGCAATGGGCCTCTTTCCATGCTGTGTGACTATACGACTCGGAGTAATATATGGGACAGTACAGCACAGAAACACACCATTTAGCCCACACTGTCTGTGTGGGTGGAGCAGACTTTGGCCCAAGATGAAGCCAAGACCTAATGTTATCTGCCTGCACATAATCTTCCATTCCCTGCATATCCATATGCCTATCCAAAAGTGTCTTAAATGCCTCACCACCTCCAGCAGGGTGTTCCAAACTCTCACCACCCTCTGTGAAAAAAAACTCCCCCTGCACATCATCTTTAAACTTTGCCCCTCACACCTTAAAACTATGCCCTGATATTTGATATTTCCATCCTACGAACAGCAAATGAACCTCTAAGCCACCTAATACACACCATTTAATGTAGATCTTGCACCCTCACTGAATTTCAGCTTACAAACTTGCCCAAATGCACAAAACGTTCCTTAAATCCTGATTAAAATACATCTATACTTGTTTTAATATACATACCAGAATAAAACCAATATTAAATGAAACAATTTAATTAACAGATTAAAATAACTAAAAAATTGAATAAATTAAATCCCTTGACATTGTACCCCTCTTGAGATCACACCTTCCCTGGTCAACAATTAGCCTACCTGGGCACCACCCTGCCTGAGGTTATTTGTTACAGCCCTGATTTCTCCTGGTCATATTGCACCTCCAGCTCATCGCACCATCCCCTCCCCATCCCACACCCCCTGCTTTCAGTCTGAAGAAGGGTCCCAGCCAGAAATGGTGCCTCTCCTTAACCTCCAGAGATGCTGCTAGGACTTGAGGCCCTGAGCTACTATGAGAGGTTGGCCATGACTTTATTCCTAGGAGAGCAGGAAGCTGAGGGGTTATCTTACAGATGTGTATAAAATAATGAAGGGGGAAAGTAGGGTGAATACACAGAATCTTTTATACAGAGTAGTGGAATCAAGAACCAGAGGACAAAGGTTTCAGGTCAGGAACAGGTCCAATAACAACATTTAAAAGACATGCGAACAGGTATGTAGATAGGAAAGGTTTAGAGGGATATGGACCAACAAACGCAAGTGTAGATGGGGCATTTGGCCAGCATGTTCAAGTTGAGCCGAAGGGCCCATTTCTATGCTATATGACACTATAATGTGTATACACCAGTATTAGACCTTGTGGATCCCCCCACATAGAATATATTTCATCTAACCTTCCTGTTTGTAAGCAGCACATGAAAAAAGTCATAAAAATGGACATAATTAATATGCAATAATATTGCGATTTTCCAAAATCCATTGAAGGCCAGAGCAAAATACCCCTCTTGCTGATGCCTCATCTTATTTTACAGATGGATAAACAAGTTGTTCACAGTACCTCAAAAAAACGTGAAAACTTTTAATATCTCCATCAATGCAACAGTTTTTCTTAAACGCTTTGCATTACATAGAGCCACGTAATAGTTCCATCCACTTACATGTTTAATCAATTTAAAAAAAAATCAAACAGCAATATTTTTCATGTATTATCCCACGAGGTGCATTTACATTTTCCAAATATATTCCATGTGTCAGCTAACTTGATATCTCACTGACAAACTACATGTTATATACACAAAACGTCCCTTTAGGTTTTTTTTCCATTCTACCTCGAACATGTTAGCGACCAGGCTCTACACTACTGCGTGGGAATCTGACACGATTTAATCCCTTAATGGGGTGCTTTGCGTTTGACTGAAATTAAAGCTAATGTTTTGGCTGTGGCTTAATGATTTAACTATTTGATACAATTTGAAATTTCAAAAGGCCCATTCCAAAGTTACCAGATATGGATCAATCAGAAATGGCAGAGTTTCACGTAGGTGTTCCTTAAAAGCGTCAGCTGCATGGTAATGTTTAGTTGAATTCCCTGATAGCATTTCCCAGTGTTCTTGAACAATATTACTTTATAACTTCAGGGCCAATATAAAACTTCAGTGACTACATATCTTATATATATATATACGTATATGTATATGTATATATGTATATGTATATGTATATGTGTATATATATATAGCACACACAATCTTTGCTGTTCAAACTTATCAAATATTGGTGCAACTAACATTCCTGTTTAAACAAAGGTTTACACTGTCACAAACCGATCATGAACATTTGGATTCCATTTATCCTGATAGTTGGGAAAGATCCAATACAGGTTACTGAAAGTAAATTACTATCCTGCTGTACTGCATTAAGCAGCTTTAATTCAGCATGGCAATTGGTACACACAGTGGAATAATGACAAACATAGAATACTCTGGGAAAATTGTAGTCCCATTCTATTTGGAAAACAGTTCAGATAAATACATTCAGACATCATTTAAGTTTATGCAAGATACAATCAAAAGATGAAATGCAAGTTTTGCACTGTATTTTTACACTGCACTGTATCAAATAAATCTCCCAGACATATTTTCTTTAAACGGCGAACCAATGAAAATAATTTTGAGTAAATACAAACTAGTCTACAATCCAAGCATGATCTTTATGGTTAATTTAATTTAGTCATTGTTAAAATCTATGTTTCATCACAATAAAGTTAAATTATTTTTTCACTGGAAATCAAAAATAAAACTTCACATGCAGAAAATCTAAACTGGAAAGCAGAAAAAGGTAGAAGGACTCAACAGGCCAGGCAGCATCTGATGTGCTGAGTGAGTTGATGCCAGACCTGCTGAGTGTTTCCAGCTTTTCCTCTTTATATTTTTCCTTTCACTGGAACTTCGTTTGCACAAAGTGTGTGTTACTGGAATTTTCATTGGTGCATTTTCAGTTAATCCATTTAAACATTTTCTGTCAGCAAGCTAAATACACACTTGGGAGTTGCCGTCCCAGAAGAACAGAGTGAAAACCACAACATATGCAGTGCACATCTCCCACGTGACAGCATTCATCATACATGATCCAGACCTATCCAAAATTGTACTTTTCACTGTAGCCCGGTACACATGACAATAAACAAACCTAAAACAAAAGTCCCACACATAATTTACAGCATTGAAAACAAAACTCCCTGTTTGAACAATAAATTTGGCACATTAAGGGTTTTTTGTCAAAATCGTTTTGTTCTGTTATATTATATTGTAAACGTTATCTTCAAATATATTTACAATAATCTAGATGAAGGCAGTAAAATCAGAAATAATTTTGTAAGAAAATCATTTTGTAAAAAGCTGTGAACGGGAAAAACCTTGGTTTCAAAAGGAAAGCTTGATTGGATAGTTTTATGTTTAAGAAGGAACTGCAGATGCTGGAAAATCGAAGGTAGACAAAAATGCTGGAGAAACTCAGCGGGTGAGGCAGCATCTATGGAGCGAAGGAAATAGGCAACGTTTCGGGCCAAAACCCTTCTTCAGAGATTGCCCTTCTTCTTGGATAGTTTTATGGGAGTCGTTAAATACTAATTCAATGTTTTAATATTAATTTAATATTTTCAGATATTGTTTGATTTAAATAACACGTAGATTAAGTGTACCATAATTCGCAAACATGTAATCAGATAGCGATTGTTTGAACCTGTGATCCATGATGTGTTTCAGGTGAGATGCTCTTTATTGTAGGGGGTATTGGAGCAATACCTTTAAAGATACACGAACTGCAGTATACCAATGAATCATACAAGCTCCAATGAACTAACCAATGATTAGATACAGCAAACAGTTATTTGGCAGTGAAAGTTTAGCTGTGAGAAATGCTGCTGAAGGAAATAAAAAAGCTCAACTTTAGCAGATTTTTCTCAGGCCCCCATATTAAAAAGATCCAAGACCATCTCCCCGGTCTTGGCACAATAACTGCATCCCATTTCCCAACATATCTGTCTTCACTTGGGCTTAGTTCTCCAGGGGAAACTGTGCAGGAGACTTCCAGGGGAAGCAGGCCACAGAGCAGAGATGTAAAGAAATTCCTTTCTTCCATGTCCAAATCCTAACCTTTTTGGTTTGCTTCCAGGAAAGTTTTTAAAAAAATGGTGAGGCATTTCTAAGGACTTCTAATACGTTCCATGCCTCAAAAATGCTCTTACCATTAATCAAAAGGACGGTTTTGCATGATAAGGGACAAGAACTGGAAGCTAGCCATGAGCTCATAGAGACCGGATTTAGCCTTCATTGTTACCAAGACTAAAAGCTTTAGACTTTGCAAGTTGGTATTATACTTTAGTTGTACATTATCAAAAGACATTAATCTTATTCATCTTTGAACCTAATGATACATATGGAAACCCATACATTTAATGGTCTACTGCCATTACAGTTGACAAGATAAATGACAACAGGTTGAAACTGACGGAATTTCAGAAATGCTCCAATGGACCATTTATCAAGTCCTGAAGTTTCATTGCTAAATCTGTCAGAAAAAAAACTCCTCTGTTGAAAATGCCCCTTAAAATCAAGATATATTAAATAAACTGTATGAACACCTTGTCGACTGAATATAATCAGCAAACCTGGTCACTTATAATCACTGAAGAATATAAATAAATAAATCTTGTATTTCCAAGAGTTAAATGTGTAGAATATATATTATATATGGCAATTATAAGATATTAAATAGCAGGGATACAAATTTTTTTGAAAGATGATATCAGGATAATTCAACAATGGCACAAATGTATTGAATTAGTTTGACTTTAGTGAGTGATAATTGAAGTCAGGGCTGAAATTATTACCGCTGACATGTTTCTTGAAATGGCTCCATTTATTTTTGTCTAATTCTGACCATTTCTGACAGCTGGCACCAAAAAAAACCCACAAAAGAAAGAAATGGTTTCCCTCGCAAATCTGACCAGGTCCTGTTTAAAATTAGTCAAACATCATAAGCTGTTTTTCAGACTGGTGGCTTTTTTTTTTAATGTATTACAGAGAAACCGAAGGCAGTAAATCTCCTTGTCAGTAATATGCGATTAGTCTAGGAATGTAAGATACATACTTAGAAAAAGAAAAGGAATTGCCACTGATTTTCCATGTCATAAATTTAATTTGCACAACTATTTCAGTCAGAGATGATTTCTGTGAGTGTAGTATTAGTTTTTATTCCAAACACTTGATCTCAAAATGAAGACTGACTCAGAATCGGTGCATGTACAAAGCAATTTTTATGTCATTTCCTCAACCATAAATCAAAATCTCTGGATATCCCTTTTTAAAGTCACTTTCAAGTAGCATAAAATAAAATCTTAACTATCACTCTCGTGTTCCAAGGTAAGTGAAGCTAACTAGTAAATCCAAAACAAATACCAAACTGAAAGATTTGAATTTTGCAAATTAATGGAAACGTGAAAGGACATTTTAAAGTAATAGTCAAATACAAACATCTGAAACTATTTAACAATCCCTTTACTTTGCCGTCACTTGAAGTAGAAATGGTACCAAGACAAGTTTGCTGCTAACACTGTGCACAGTGAACACAAATGGCGAGTGGATTATTAATGCAGAAATATCGACAGGTATTTGGCTGAGAATGCATGTCACCAATGACACCATTTGATCCAATGCCTTTCCTTGGTCTTCCTACATTCCCTCCAAAATGACATCAAATTCCTTCGTAAAGATTATGATTGCCTCGAAGCTGCTAATTCTCTTGCCCAATCACTTGTCCCAACCACATCTCATCCAAGGTAGACACAAAATGCTGGAGTAACTCAGCAGGATAGGCAGCATCTCTGGAGCGAAGGAATGGGTGATGTTTTGGGTCAAGACCCTTCTTCAGACTGAACAGTTTTGTGTCTACCTTTGATTGAAATGATTTAAAGCAGCAACTGCAGTTCTTTCCTACACGTAGCTCATCCATATCCCCCGCCCTCTCCCCTTTCAGACCCTTTGCAACTTGCTCATGGACCACACTACTGACCAGCTTTGAAGCAGACAAGGATATATTACAGCAGGTCTACTCATCCCCATCACTGATAAAGATTTAGAACAGTGGAGATTCCAGCCCTGATACTATGTAGAACTCCATTATTCATAGACTACACTTACTGATTCCTGCTGTTTTCTTTCTGTATAGTCATCTGTTAGTCCTACCCCCAAAAATCACTTGCTCCAGTTTTGTTCGGCTCCTTCCCAAAAGTCTTCTGAACACCCAAATAATCCAAATCCATTGGTTCACCTTTATGCATTCGGTTAATTATAACATTAAGAAACATTGAAACATAGAAAATAGGTGCAGGAAGAGGCCATTCGGCCTTTTCGAGCCAGCACCGCCATTCATTGTGATCATGGCTGATTGTCCCCATAACCCGTGCCTGCCTTCTCCCCATATCCCTTGATTCCACCAGCCCCTAGAGCTCTATCTAACTCTAACAAAGCTAATAAATCTGTCAAACACGATTTCCCTATCACAAATCATTTCATTCAATCCAGTTTAATTATCATCTTTTAAGTGTCCCGTTACAATTTCCTTCAAAATAGATTCAAACATTTCTCCTACAACTGATTTGGTCGTTCCCCAAGAGACAGACACAGGGGCTGAATACAATAACGGACGACAGGCTAAAGTCAGGTGATCTCTAGCAACACTGCATCTCTCCCAGATGAGCTCATTGCCTTTTATGCCTATTTTGAACAGGCAAACAAAGCTGAAATCGAGGTGCACCCGCCCTTCTCCCCCCTCTCCCTTCCCCATTTCCCATTGGCTCTGTCCCATATATCTTGGTGGCTAAAGTCAGATCTGCTTTCACAAGGGTAAACTCTCAGAAAGCTGCCACCCAGACAACGTCTCTGGATGGGATCTGAAATCATCTGGCCACTAATCACCATTATGTTCAACCTCTCACCCGAGTTACTCCAGCATTTTGTGTCTATCTTCAGTGTTCATGGAGTTGCAGTCATGTGCTCTTACTCTCAACTCTACCACGTCCAGTTATTCCATTATTGTACTTCAATATTATTTTAGAATTTAACCTTCAAAGATATAGTGCAGAAGCAGCTCCTTTGGCCCACCGAGTCCATGCCGACCAGCGATCACCCCAAACACTACCCAATACATTCTACACACACTGTGCAAAATTTAACAACCAACCAAAGCCAATTAACCTACAAACCTGTACATCATTTTGAAGTGTGGGAGGAAACCTGAGCACCCAGAGAAAAACCACGCAGTCAAAGTGAGAATGTACAAACTCGGTATAGGTGGCACCCATAGTCAGGATCGAACCCAGGTCTGGCGCTGGAAGGCAGCAATTCTGCAGCCGCACGTCCCTCTTCGTCTGCACCCTTGGATTATGCACTCCAATCTTGTTCCAATGAGCTGTTTTGTACTCATTGTTATATTTATTGTGTTATTTATCATTACCATGTATATTGTTCACTCTGTGAGCTTTATATGAATTTCACTGTACCCTGGAGTATATAACAATAAACTAATACAAATCTGATTTCCTCTCCTTGCTATCAGTCAGTGTTAACTGTTCTAGAACTAGGTTATCCGTAATATCAATGCCTCATCTTTCAAATTGCTTGATGAAGGTCATCAAGGACTAGGATTTATTGCCTCGCACTACATTTTATTTACTTGGGATTTGTTCTGTCAGTAATCCTTCAACATTTGGCATTTCTTCATTTATAATGTTACTGTTAGCTTCTAAATCATGCTATTTTCCCAAACTTGTGGCAATGTGTTGATTTTTAGATCCAAATTCCTTTCCAGATTCAAACTCAAACTCAACATTTTTCTCTCAATCTCTCCCAGTTGCCAGAATCAGTGCTGGATTTTCCATTTTTGTATGTTTTTTTCCTTCAAGTTTTAAGTTGTTATCTTGTCTGTTGAGTTGTCAATGATTGT
This sequence comes from Okamejei kenojei, assembly GCA_035221665.1. Lineage (NCBI taxonomy): Eukaryota > Metazoa > Chordata > Chondrichthyes > Rajiformes > Rajidae > Okamejei > Okamejei kenojei. The sequence goes on along the minus strand of CM069165.1, from coordinate 24,348,966 downwards.
TTCTTTTAGACAACTACATCTCGGAGGAATAAACTTTATTTATTACAGTAAATTCTTTTTTGAACATCTCTCACTGTATCACTGTATCCGATAATAGATTTGCTCAGTTTAATATTTATTCGTATACAAAGTCCTTAACAGGCTTTCCCCCTCCTATATCAAAAATCTTCTAACCCACCATAAATGTGAGGTTATCCACTTTGGTGGCAAAAACAGGAGGGTAGACTATTATCTGAATGGTGAAAAGGGGAGATGCAACGAGACCTGGGTGTCATGGTACACCAGTCAATGAAAGTAGGCATGCAAGTGCAGCAGGCAGTGAAGAAAGCGAATGGTATGTTAGCATTCATAGCAAAAGGATTTGAGTATAGGAGCAGGGAGGTTCTACTGCATTTGTACAGGGTTTTGGTGAGACCACACCTGGAGTATTGCATACAGTTTTGGTCTCCAAATCTGAGGAAAGACATTCTTGCCATAGAGGGGGTACAGAGAAGGTTCACCAGACTGATTCCTGGGATGTCAGGACTTTCATATGAGGAAAGACTGGATAGACTCGGCTTGTACTTGCTAGAATTTACAAGACCGAGGGGATCTTATAGAAACTTACAAAATTCTTAAGGGGTTGGACAGGCTAGATGCAGGAAGATTGTTCCCGATGTTGGGGAGTTCCAGAACAAGGGGTCCCAGTTTAAGGATAAGGGGGAATTCCTTTAGGACCGAGATGAGGAAAACATTTTTCACACAGAGAGTGGTGAGTCTCTGGAATTCTCTGCCACAGAAGGTAGTTGAGGCCGGTTCATTGGCTATATTTAAGAGGGAGTTAGATGTGGCCCTTGTGGCTAAAGGGATCAGGGGGTATGGAGAGAAGGCAGGTACAGGATACTGAGTTGGATGATCAGCCATGATCATATTGAATGGCGGTGCAGGCTCGAAGGGCCGAATGGCCTACTCCTGCACCTATTTTCTATGTTTCTATGTTTCTATTCTACCTCCAGGTCCCTCAGGTCGGTCGACTTGGGGCTACTGACTATCCCGCGGTCTAGGTTTAAGCTCAGGGGTGACCGTGCTTTTGCGGTTGCAGCACCTACACTGTGGAACAGCAGCCCGCTCCTCATCAGTACTGCCCCCACCATCGACTCCTTTAAATTGAGGCTCAAAACCTATTTCTACTCCCTAGCGTTTTTTGAAGTCCTCTGAGGGGGCGCTGTAAACAGTTTATGTATGTATTGTTAGGTCTGTGTACCATCTTATGTAGCACATTAGTAACTGCTCTGATGTACAGCACGTTGGTCAACGTGAGTTGTTTTTAAATGTGCCACACAAATAAAATTGATTGATAGATTGATTGATAATATGGATGGGCTCTGCCACATCATCCTGAAGTCAGCCTTGTCTACAGTTGTGCATTCCTCCTTCAAACACCATTAAACCCGATCATGTTATCGTTATTATATAAATATAAATAACCATATAACCATATAACCATATAACAATTACAGCACGGAAACAGGCCCTCTCGGCCCTTCCAGTCCGTGCCGACCATTTGTTTTCCCCTAGTCCCATCTACCTGCACTCAGACCATACCCCTCCATTCCCTTCACGTCCATATACCTATCCACTTTACTCTTAAATGTTAAAATCGATCCTGCCTCCACCACTTCTGCTGGAAGCTGATTCCACACAGCCACCACCCTCTGAGTAAAGAAGTTCCCCCTCATGTTACCCCGAAACCTCTGTCCCTTAATTCTCATGTCATGCTCTCTTGTTTGAATCTTCCCTACCCTCAATGGGAAAAAACGTATCCACGTCAACTCTGTCTATCCCTTTCATCATTTTAAAGACCTCAATCAAGTCCCCCCTTAACCTTCTGCGCTCCAAAGAATAAAGACCTAACTTGTTCAACCTTTCTCTGTAACATAGTTGCTGGAACCCTGGCAACATTCTAGTAAATCTCCTCTGTACTCTCTCTATTTTGTTGACATCCTTCCTATAACTAGGCGACCAAAATTGTACACCATACTCCAGAATTGGTCTTACCAATGCCTTGTACAATTTTAACATTACTTCCCTACTCCTAGAAACATAGAAATTAGGTGCAGGAGTAGGCCATTCAGCCCTTCGAGCCTGCACCGCCATTCAATATGATCATGGCTGATCATCCAACTCAGTATCCCGTACCTGCCTTCTCTCCATACCCTCTGATCCCCTTAGCCACAAGGGCCACATCCAACTCACTCTTAAATATAGCCAATGAACTGGCCTCAACTACCCTCTGTGGCAGAGAGTTCCAGAGACTCACCACTCTCTGTGTGAAAAAAGTCTTTCTCATCTCGGTCTTAAAGGATTTCCCCCTTATCCTTAAGCTGTGACCCCTATATTCAATGCTCTGATTTATAAAGGCCAGCACACCAAAGGCTTTCTTTACCACCCTATCCACATGCGATTCCACCTTCAGGGAACTATGCACAGTTATTCCTAGATCCCTCTGTTCCATAGCATTCCTCAATTCCCTACCATTTACCATGTACGTCCTATTTTGATTTGTCCTGCCAAGATGTAGCACTTCACACTTATCAGCATTAAACTGAATCTGCCATCTTTCAGCCCACTTTTCCAAATGGCCCAAATCTCTCTGTAGACTTTGAAAATCTACTTCATTATCCACAACACCACCTATCTTAGTATCATCTGCGTACTTACTTATCCAATTTTCCACCCCATCCTCCAGATCATTGATGTACATGACAAACAACAGTGGACCCAACACAGATCCCTGAGGCACCCCACTGGTCACCGGCTTCCAACCTGACAAACAGCCATCCACCATTACTCTCTGACATCTCCCATTCAGCCACTGTTGAATCCATCTTGCTACTCCGCCATTAACACCCAAAGATTGAACCTTCTTAACCAACCTTCCATGGGGAACCTTGTCAAAGGCCTTACTGAAATCCATATAGACAACATCCACTGCTTTACCCTCATCAATTTCCCTAGTTACCGCTTCAAAAAATTCAAGAAGGTTTGTCAAACATGACCTTCCAGGCACAAATCCATGTTGACTGTTCCTGATCAGACCCTGTTTATCCAGATGCTTATATATATTATCTCTAAGTATCCTTTCCATTAATTTGCCCACCACTGACGTCAACTAGTAGGTCTATAATTGCTAGGTTTATTCTTTGAACCCTTTTTAAACAATGGAACAACATGCGCAGTACGCCAATCCTCCGGCACTATTCCCGTTTCTAATGACATTTGAAATATTTCTGTCATAGCTCCTGCTATTTCTACACTAACTTCCCTCAATGTCCTAGGGAATATCCTGTCAGGACCTGGAGACTTATCCACTTTTATATTTTTCAAAAGTGTCAGTACTTCCTCCTCTTTGAATCTCATAGCATTCTAAATGTTAACTAAATCTGGATCATTACTCAATACAAAATCCGATATATGCACCCTTGTTGATTTCAGGGCATATTGTTGCAGATAACTTGCAAAAGATATCAAATATGCATCATCTTTCTATCTGGAGTTGGTCTGGTTATCCCAATCAAGATGAATATTAAAACTCCCTTTACTACCATTCTGATTTTCCTGCGTGCAAAATCTCAGCAATAAAATGTTAGAATAATAATGACTGCTGCCAGGAACTCTTTATACTACGCCCACTACAATCCTGATCCCTTTTTACTCAACTCTGTCCATGGTGGCACACTGGCACCGCTGCAGCCTCACAGCGCCAGAGACCAGAGTTCAATCCTGACCTCGGGTGCTCTCTGTGTGGAGTTTGCACATTCTACCTGTGAACGTGTGGTTTCCTCCAACATCCCGTGGACATATGGATTTGTAGGTTAATTGTGCTCTGCAAATTGTCCCCAGAATGTAGGTTCACGGCTCGAAAGTGGGATAATGTAGAACTAGTGTGAGCGGGCGATCGATGGTAGGTGTGGGCTCGGTGGGCCAAAGAGCCCATTTCCATGCTGTATCTTTCATCCAATGAAAAAGGCTCGGCTGTCGGCTAACAGTGTTCCATCTTCCAGTCATTAAAGTCAGTTCATCCTTCGTCTCCGAGTTGCTTCCTCCCCGAGATACAACTTGCTTCATCCCCAGCCCCGATCATCCTGCTAATCCTCACTGCTAACGACCATGTCATGGTCTGCGAGCTGGAGTGGTGCTGGAAAGCAATCCCTTTTTCACGAAGAGGGTGGTGAGCATTTGGAATGACCTGCCAGATGAGGAAGCCAAGGCCACTTGGACAGGTGCATGGGTAGGAAAGGTTCAGAGGGACATGTGCCAAATGCAGGCAAATGGAACTAGCTTTAATGGGGACATATTGGGCTGAAGGACATGCTTCCAACCTGTACGACTCTATGATTTGCTCCAAAGATAGACACAAAATGCTGGAGTAGCTCTGAAGAAGGGTCCTGACCCGAAACATCACCCATTCCTTCTCTCCAGAGATGCTGCCTTTGTTGTAAACTAGCATCTGCAGTTCCTTCCTTCGCATCTATGATTTGCTCCTTCTGGTCACAACTTTGCATTTATTTTTCATAATAAAACAAGCATTAACTTCTTGATATTTTTTAATGTGAAGTACATTTTTATGCAAAAACATCCTGCGACAATGAAAGAAGAGGACTGAAGTATGGTCTCGACCCCAAATGTCAACTGTCCACGTTTTCCAGAGATGTTGCCAGACCTGCTGAGTTACTCTGGCACTTTGTTTCCATCTGTGACAATGCGATTTGCAAACAGCAAATACCTCACATACCTCCATGACCCCACCGCCACTCTATATCGTGATCTATCCTCTCTCCCAGAGCACAGTGGCCTATCACCCTCTGAATATTTTTCCGGTGATCATCTCTTTCTGCCCTCCCTCGATTCCCTCTTTCCCCAATCGTCTGCCCGACTGATTTTCTTCACAATTGAAAAGAAGCTGCAGATGATGGATGTCTGAAATAAAATCAGGAAGAGCTGGAAACAGACAGCAGGTCATGCAACATCTATGGAGGAAGATGCAAAAGTGCAAAACCAAAGTACATAGAACAATACTAGTGCTCATTTCGTACTATTGTTTTTAAAACCCCTAAAGAATTTTTTTTTTTTTTTTTTTTAAATGCTGCCGATGCTAGAAATCTGAAATATAAAGAAAAATGCTGGAAACATTCAGCTGGGCAGGCAGCAGCTGTGGAGAAAGAATCAGCATTTTGTTTCTCCTGATGGATTCTTCATCGGTAAAGATAACATCCAGATAGAGGGGGGGAGGAGAGGGCGGTGGGGACAGGAGAGGGCGGTGGGGAGAGGAGAGGGCGGTGGGGAGAGGAGGGGGTGGGGAGAGGAGGGGGGGTGTGGGGGTAGAGGAGGGGAGAGGGTAGGAGGGGAGGAGGAGAGGAGGAGAGGAGGAGAGGAGGAGGGGAGGAGGGGAGGAGGGGAGGAGGGGAGGAGGGGAGGAGGGGAGGAGGGGAGGAGGGGAGGAGGGGAGGAGGGGAGGAGGGGAGGAGGGGAGGAGGGGAGGAGGGGAGGAGGGGAGGAGGGGAGGAGGGGAGGAGGGGAGGAGGGGAGGAGGGGAGGAGGGGAGGAGGGGAGGAGGGGAGGAGGGGAGGAGGGGAGGAGGGGAGGAGGGGAGGAGGGGAGGAGGGGAGGAGGGGAGGAGGGGAGGAGGGGGGAGGAGGGGAGGAGGGGAGGAGGGGGGGAGGGGGGGAGGGGGGGAGGGGGGGAGGGGGGGGGGGGAGGGGGGAGGGGGGGAGGGGGGGAGGGGGGGGAGGGGGGGAGGGGGGGGAGGGGGGGAGGGGGGGAGGGGGGAGGGGGGAGGGGGGAGGGGAGGAGGGGAGGAGGGGAGGAGGGGAGGAGGAGGGGAGGAGGGGGAGGGGGAGGAGAGGAGGAGAGGAGGGAACGTCGATTCACATGAACTGCTCCAGTACACCGTGCGCACGGGCAGACCAGACTTGGACGCCTGGAAATGGCGCCCAGAATGGTGGCGCCAGCATGTGTAATATATGCAAATATAATGTCACTGTGCAGATGCGTATGTGACAAATAAAGCTTGACTGAACCATTGCCGAGTAGGGATCAGGATGACAAAGGTAAAGTCAATTTCCCATAACAGCCACTGCATTAATGACCCCACAACATTGGTTTTGAAGTGTTTTCACACTTTGCTTAACTCATGGAGGACAAGGTACAAATTATTTTTTTTCCTTTCTTGCACCTTTCTCAAATCAATAGTTAGATCATCAGCAAGTCACCAGCCTGTCTTGTTAGTTTGAAAACAATTATTAAAAATTGAAGATGGTAGAAAAGATTGTCATTTTTCCTCCAATGTTGGCAATAAAATATATTTAATTCTACCGTCAAATATCGTATAAATAAAATCAGAACAAAAATTCTGCTAAAATTCTTAAAACATGATATGGTGCTGTAATTTTCAACAGAAAGAAAATGTCTGGAATAGCAAATCACATCAAGACCTGCCACATTTTAGATATAATATTTATATTGAAATATAACTCCAAATTTTGTTACTGCTATAAAAAAAAAATAATGGAGAAATAACAATTGCAGGAGGCCATATGGCCCACTACATCCATGCCAAACACAAACGCTATGACCAAATATGGGCAGCACCTTGGCGCTGCGGTAGAGTTGCTGCCTTACAGAGACCCGTGTTCGATCCGTGACCACGTGGGTTTTCGAGATCTTTGGTTTCCTCAGACACTCCAAACATGTACAGGTTTGTAGGTTAATTGGCTTGGGTTTGTCTACTGGGTATAAGTGTAAATTATCCCTAGTGTGTGCAGGTTTGCGTTAATGCGAGGGATCGCTGGTCGGTGTGGACTCGGTGGGCCAAAGGGCCTGTTTTGGCACGATATCTCTAAACTAAACTAAACTAATCCTAATCCTAATCCTAATTCCACCTCCCAGAACTAAGTCATGGCCCTGCAGGTCATGGCTACTGGTACATGTCCAACACTCTGTACCCTGAAGGATACTTTGCTTTATTGGCTGAGGAACATAACATAAGAGCAAGGACTGTATGGGACCATATGCAAAACCACTTAAACCACAAGTAGATTACTGTGTTCGCTTCTGGTTACCATACTGGATGTGTCAGCACGAGGGAAGCTATTGTTTCGAGTACAACCTGAGTGCTGCGTGGTCCAAGTTGTACTGCTAATATGTAGAAACAAAAAACTGCAGATGCTAATTAATGCACAATAGGTCTGAAGAATGGTCTCAACCTAAAATGTCACCCATTCATGTATGGACACACTGAACTTTTATCTCCTGTTCTGTATTATGTTTACATATTCTATTGTGCTGCAGCAAGCAAGCATTTAATTGTCCTATCTGGGACACATGACAATAAAACTCTCTTGACTCTTGACTAACATGCTGCCTAATCTACTGAGTTGCTCCAGTATTTTGTGTCTTTTTGTGTTGTTTCTATGTGGTTATGGTTTGCATCTCCAGTTTTCAGGATGTGACTTGCAGCACTCTACCACTCCCTGTCAGGAAAACAGATTCTCTATATCCTCTCTAGTTCCTTACCTGCCTCCACACCACACCTGGCAATGTGCTCCAGACACGCACGACCCTCTGTATTGTGAACATAAAAATACCTTGCACATCTTCCTTACATTTTGTCTCTCTCGCCTTAAAGCTATGAACAGTAGTATGATACATTTCTATCCCGGGGAGAAAGGATTTGACTGTCTCTACCTTGTCGACCGCACATTGTGGGCTGAAGAGTCTGTTACTGCTCTGTACTGTTCTATTTCCTATGTTCCAAGTAACATCCAATCTGTCCATTTTCAGAACACGAGGGAAAATGGGAGACCCAGAAGAGATCTACGCCGTCTTGGAGAAGAATGTGTAAATCCACACAGACAGCACTGGTTCAGTTTAGTTTATTGTCACGTATATCGAGGTACAGTGAAAATCTTTGGTTGCGTGCTATCCATTCGGCAGAAAGACAATACATGATTACAATCGAGACATTTTCAGTGTATAGATACATGAGAAGGAAATAACGTTTAGTGCAAGGTAACGCCAGCAAAGTCAGATTAAGGATTGTCCGAGGGTCACCAAAGGGGTATATGGTTGTTCAGCACTGCTATCTGGTTGTGGTAGGTTGATTGAGTTGCCCAATAACAGCTGGGAAGAAAATGTCCCTGAATCTGGAGGTGTGCGTTTTCACACTTCTATTCCTTCTGCCTGATGGGTCAAACCCAAGTCGCTGGAGTTGCAAGGCAGCAAATCGACCAATGGTGCCACAGTACCGCCCCGACAAGTGCTTGCTAAAAACCAGATAGACCACATCATCATCACATGAACCATCAGCATTCGTCGCTCTTTGAACCTGACATTTGTAATTGAAAATAAAAAATTAATCACTGCAACAAAACCAAATATTAGTTTTGAAAAGAACAACTTAAAATGAGTCCCAGTGTGATTCTAATCACAGCCAAAAGCAACTTTTCCATCAGATGAAAGAGTTTACACAATAAATAGTGTTGGCCATTGACAAAAAGGGAACGTGCAAGGGACAATATTAATTTGCGTGCATTAGTCCATCTCATCTCTGAAATAAATTGCAGATTCTATCAATTTAACATGCAAATATACATTTTACAGAATAAATAACCTGGAGTCCATGGGCATAATTCAGTACATCGGAGTTATGACATTTAACCATCACATGTGGAAATATTATAATAAATACTGGATACCTGGGAGAGATTATTACAGTCTTGGTTGCTTTCTTTTTAAATGTGCATTCATGTGGCAACCTCACTTTCCCAGAATGTATCAGGTAAGCAGACATTCCTAAGAGTGTCAGGGTTAATTCAGTTCTGCACCAAGGCTGTTGAATTCATATAGTATCATAGAATGGGCATTATCAATCTTGGGGTATGGATAAGAACATTGGAAGAATTCTGTCTATCATTTTGGTGTAAAATGCTAAAATATGGACACACGCCAAGACATGAGCATTCTCAGCCATAACACCTTTGCAGTGAACATATTTTTATCATTAAGACCAGAACATCTACTCTCAAACAACAGCAGAAACCATCATAGATGTACTTTTAAGATTCCTTTTGAGATGGAGTGTGGATAGGAGGATGTATAGGAAGGGCCTGTAGATGCTGGTTTACACCAAAGATAGGCACAAAGTGCTGGAGTAACTCAGCAGGACAGGCAGCATCTCTGGAGAGAAGGAATGGGTGATGTTTTGGGTCGAGACTCTTTGAGGATGTTACTATTAAAGAAGGCTGAAAGTGGATAACATAATTTCTTCCACGTGCATCTCATGTTGCATCAAAGTACATATGAGACATGCATACATACACGCTAGAACATACACACTTTATATTTTATTTTGCCTGAGTATTAAATGTAGATGTATGCAGTTTCTTTGGTTTAGGCCAATCAGCAAGAGCTACAGGACAAGAATGTAAGGATATAAGGAGACCAACTGTGGTGCAATTCCTGCGAATGTAGCCTGGCTTTCATTGGGTTGAAGTTATTATTGCGCACAAGGTCATTCATTTCATGGATTCCAACCCAGCACCCCATAAAGTATTGTCTGTCTCTTTCAACCCTCTCCCCTGGGACTCTTTAAGGTTTATTTCCCTCATGTGCTATGGAATTTCCTTCAGAACCCAATACTTCATGTGTGGTCTCACCAAGGCCCTGGATAAAAGTAGTGGGACATCCTTGCTCTTGTACCAAACGCTACTGTAAAGAAGCCCAACACACCATTTGTACATTAACTGTTTCCACTGTTTATGTACTTGGTGCCTCTAGTTATAAACACACAATATCTTGCATTCTATGCCAATTCTAGATGTGTGACCATTGTCAAAGATCTACCCACAACAATTGTATCCCACTGTTCCTGTCCACTGTATAGAACTAGGTTATTAAATCGATATTGCCTCTCTTCATTCATTCAGCAAAAATGCACCAGCTCATTCCCCTTGGTACTTCATGCCTTCTGCACTTGGCTGTCCAATCTGTTAGCCAGCTTCTGCCCTGCTGCCGTCAATCGACATTACCCTCAAATATGACGTTATCATTAGAAAATAATAATACATAGCAACTGCTGAGCACTCTGCAAGCTAATGTCAATAGTCATAAACGTAAATTGATTTTAAGAACAGGCATGCCACAGTGAAAGAAATAGAATTAGCGAGGTACATAAACATGAACAAACAAGTTGATGCCTGTGTTTGTGTGCCACACTCGCCTCTTTACACCCTTCTCCATCTAACCTCTAGCACCAAATCCTTATTTTCCTTTCTCTCATCCTCACAAAAGCTAGAACACTCCCAACCCCCAAATACCACGATATTTTGTGCAGGACCTTACCCACATTCTATGATGATCTGTGGCCAAGTCGCAGGCAGAACACACAAAACTGCAGAAAAGTAATATTGATATATTTTTTCATTATTAGCAGTATTTTTCAAAGTTAAAGGATGTGTGTTTCTGGACGAGGGAAAAAAAAACGAACCGCGGAAAATAAAAAAAATATACCTCATAGGGGATGAATTTGTGCGCTCGGTGTGGAGAACTAGCTGCTGTTCTTCCTCACCCATCACCCATTGTCCTTCAAGTGGGGCTCGGAAGCGAGAGAGCAACAGCAGTGACCCAGACGATGAGGGGGAACTCACTTGCTCCACCTCACACCAGCTTTGGGGAGGAAGAGCCCCAATACCCATCGCCAGGGAAAACCCATCCCCAGAATCCATTGCAGGTGGTCTGTCACAGCTTCTGCTTTCTCACACTGGCTGACCTTTAACCTGGTCCAACTGGTGATCCATGACCTCCCACCTCTTGTACTCTTATGTTTCCATTTATAAAGCCTGGGAAGGCGTATGTTTTACAAGCAGCTCTCTCCACATGACAACCACCTCTAGAGATGTACACACCCATTCCTCCAAATTGTGCAATTTGCATTGTATTGTCTCTCCTGTCTAAATAGTTCCTTCACATATTTCCAGTGATAAATCACACCAATCCCACATATGTAGAAACCAAAAAAAACCTGCACATACTGGTTTATTCCGAAGATAGACATAAAGTGCTGGAGGAACTCAGTGGGTCAGGCAACATCTCCGGAGAAAAAGGGTGGGTGACATTTTGGGTCGGGACACTTCTGCCAATAGACAATAGTTGCAGGAGTAGGCCATTCGGCCCTTCGAGCCAGCACCACCATTCAACATGTAATCTAATAGTGTTCTCCACAGGTTTCTACATTGACCTATTTTTGATATTTGGCTCTGCAGTATTCTTAGATCCAGGTTACTGACATACACTACATAATAAAAATAGCGTCCTGGCTCTAATCCCTGGGAATTGCCACCCCAACTATTTACCACAACCCAGTACCCAAAAACACACAAAAGATGCAGATGCTGGAAATCTGAAATAAAAACAGAAAATATTGGATAAGTGCAGCTTGACCAGCTGAGTGCTTCCAGCATTTTCTGGTTTGCCACAATTTTGCTTCTCGTTTCCTCATCCAATCTTTATCCGTGTAGCCACCAAACCATTTATTCCAAATTTGTTAGCTCAGCTTTTACATGAGATTTTGTCAAATGCCTTCTGAAAAACAAATCCCTTTCATTTGAATAAACTGCACAACAACAACAAGCTGCTCATATTGTTTATGAATTTAATTCACCAATGCAATGGCTATATGCAACTGCCCAAGGAACCCAAAAATATATCCATTAATAAAAATGGTTTCCATTTTATTATGTAAATCCCAGTTCTGTTCTAGCCCAATATTAATATGGTCCAAATGTCAATCCACTGTGGAACAGTCTTTGAGAGATTGGTAATACCCAAAGAATAGCTTTTGATATATTTTAACTTACTCCCTTCCCTCCCCAGGAACCAAAAACACAAAAACTCAGATCCTGACAAGAAAAGTATGGAGTATAGACTTGTGTAGAAAACACAGTTAGCAACCACTCAACGTACGGTTAAATGTAAAATGAACATGTTATTTTTAATGAATATATTCAATAACGCAATCACACACACCAAATTTGTGTTTTTTGAACAGCAAATGGACAAAAAAAAAAATTATGATAGCTTGAAAGAAAATGTAAGCACTTAAATTTCTTAAATATTTTCCAGAGGCTGGATTTCAAAGAAATACAATTTCATTCTTCAATTTTGCCTCATTTCTTAAAAGCTTCACTTCCACAAAATATTCCATCATACATGAAAACAAATGAAGTGGCATTGTTCACAATTTATATACAACAAAAACTTACTCTATTACCGCAGATGAGTTCATAACTTTTGTTTTTATCATTTCCTGATATGATTCATCAGCTTGTTGTGAAATGAAATCAGCTCAAAGAGAGACAATTTCAATATATCGGCATGATGCAAATCAACTCTAGAGATTCCGCTTCATATTTTTATTGCAGCAATTTTTTTTGCTGGCCTAAAGGAGAACTCCTAATAAATGAGTTTATATATTTTGAAGGTATATTTTTCTCCATCTTATGAACCTAATTAAGCTTGAAGAACAACATATTTTCCTAAATGCATGATAAACAGATCTAGTTACTCAGAAAATATTAGTTTTAAATGGAGCTGATAGATCAGAATTGAAATATTCTGATTTCATCGGTGCAGCAATTCCCAGACCTGCATTTCAAGTAATTTAAGGACTTCCTTTAGATAGTTTTTCATATTCTTTTAACTGACATTTTATCTTCATTCCGACATCTCACTAGATTACACATGCACTAAGACAATGACAAGTCTTCTTCAGCTGTCACTTCTTATTTTGGATAAGAGGGATGTCTTATACTGGTGCACACCAATAATAGCTGCATCAAAAAACAGCAGAGACTATCTGCCTCTGATGGAAAGACAGCAATTCACATTTGTGACACTCATTTGTCAATTAACAGAACCCATCCAATGTTGACACTTGGGGCTTAAGAGATGCAGGCTAGTGTGTGATGAATTAAAAAAGACAGATGAGTAAGCTATAAGCTGCAAAGTAATACTATAATGTGCTTTAGATACGAATATCAACTGACATGTCTGACAGGTCATACAAGGTTTTGTTTTACTTTGCACTGTTTGTATGCTTCATACTTTGTCTTCTTTGTTCTCTTTTCATCAAGGCCCTAATGTCTCATTGTGACAGGGGAAGACACTCGAGCTATTTTGTTCCAAATGCAAGTTGCTAAACTTGATCTGTCATCAAAATGCAAAATGGTTCCTACTGTGGTTAAATGGGAGAGAGGCCTTCAGAGTTTTGCGGAGATCCACATCATCTGCAAAATGCACCCAACTTTCATCAGCAAATGCAAATAATAATCATACACAGAAAATGCAAATACATGCAAAGAAAATGTACATGCATCAGTATGCATCCGTAAATATTCATGCTTGTAAATATACATACATGCTCAAAAATAAACAGCAAGCATACATATTAATGATATTTGAACAAGAGCTCTTAGCAATTTGCCCTTTCATTGTATCATTTTATATAAACTGTCTTTGACAAAAAGCCAAAAGCTAAGACAGGCTTTTCAGGTAAAGACATCTAGCATTTACAAAGTTAATGTCTACTTAAGAGTGATAATGTCTTTCCAAGGTTTACATTAATATGCAATGTACACCATCAGAACTACTCTGACTGCCAAAGTGATCTCAGCAGGGTTTTTGCTCAGCAGAAAAAAAGTTAAATAATGGTGCTTTCAACAGATAATTACTGGTATGATTTACATTTTCAATTTTAATGCTTTTTCCATAGAAGACGGCTTACATACGCAAGTGAAAATTACTTGATTTCCCCCCCCCCCTCCCCCCCCCAAGTAACATGGGATCAAACATGTACACAGAGACCAGGCATTTCATAAAATTTGTTTAGTTGTCAAGCTGAGTTAGGAATTGGACCAAACATTTTACAATAATTAAGATTTGCAAACTTCCGTGACGTGCTATTGAAATGTTATAGTGGAAAAGGACAAACTGAAGTTTTTTCATGCAAGTTAATTCAACAAAGATGAGTTTAATGATCTTACTATCTCAAAAAACTTTCTACATATTGTGCTGTGCATTTTGTTTCACCCTAACAATTTCTAAGTTATTAGCACCTTCGAAACAATCTATTGTTCCAGCTCGAATCTGTTACGGTCGGCTTTCTTAGAAGTATTTTGCCAAAGCCCGAATCACTCAACCACCTTGCCCACATCAGGAATATTCCTATCCTCCTTTGTTTGCTTTTAAACCAATCACGTTGAAGAGGCCAACACTTCCATGTACATTAGATGACAGCTATTTCCACACCAACATTTGACAAGAGTTTCAATTTTTCTTTCACTTTAGACATGTTTTTTGTGCTTCCACTTCATGCAGCTCATATCAGATGAGTGAAATATATTTCAATACCTGCACCTGTTATTTTTTTATGGAATATCCATGTAAAAAATATAATAGATAAAAAGACAAATATGCATAATAATAACTGCAGACATTTTAACATATGCCTCTTTGTAAGTAACTATATATTTTGTATGTGAACAAGGTCTCAAATTTTCAATTACCTTAATAATTGGTTAGAATTACCATGTTAAGAAGGCAGTGTACATAAAAATGATGCTTTAAAAGCATTATTATTTCTGCTACTGACAAAATATCTTAATATTTCAATACCCAAAAAGGTTTGCAGCCAAGATAGAGGGGAAAAAAAAATGTGGGGTAGAAATATTTATACAGAAAAACAGACGACATATTCGATATCCAGGTCTAAGTAGTCGCACTGTCCCTTGTTGTCAGAGCGCAAACGAGGAGGACATGACGATCTCGGACTTGTCACGGTAGCTCAGCTCAATCTCAGAGGAGTCAGCATTGCAGAGCACCGTGCCCAGGCGGCAGGTAGAGCAGTAGAGTTGTTGCCTTACAGCGCCTGCGACGCGGGTTCGATCCTGATAATGGGTGCTTGTCCGTACGGAGTTTGTACGGTCTCCATGTGACCTGTGTGGGTTTTCTCAGAGATCTTCGTTTTCCTCCCACTCTCCAAAGACCTTGATTGTCTTCATGGTCTGGTTATGTTCCAGATTCGATTTGAACACAAGGATATGTCTGAAGAAGGCTTCCGACATGAAACGTCACCTATTCCTTTTCTCCAGAGATGTTGCCTGACCCGTTGAGTTACTCCATCATTTTGTGTCTATCTTCAATATAAACTACCATCTGTAGTTTCTTCCTACATAATGTTATGTTATATTGGGGCAATATATTTAACATAATGGCAGCTTACATCATCAGTTGAAAAGTACAAATCATTACATTTAATGGCATTAAGAAATCATGATTAACCCAAGAGGCTTGTAATGTTTGACGAGGGAAATAAAGTGAGTTGTTAACTTTAGAAAGAAGGAGTCTACATGCAAAGTGTTACTCAGGCTTCAAAGGTAAAGCTAAACTAAAAGAGTAGAAAAGAATGTAAATCTGCAGATATTTTCATTACTAAGAAGCTTGCCTCTATGCTGAAAATATAATTGCATCCCGTTTTATCTGACCCTCTTACCAACAGGAATAGAAAGCTCACGACATACACCAAGTTGACAAATGGACAAATTGTTACATAGCAGGATACAGCACAGGAGCAGGCCCTTCAGCCCATTGTGTTTGCCAAGTTAAACTGATCACATCTTCATGAACATGATCCATATCCCTCAATTCTTTGCACTTCCATGCATCTATCTAAAAGTCTCTGAAGTGCCATTATTGTATTTGCCTCCATCACCACCCCTAGCAGAGACCTCCAGACCCCCACGACTCGATGTAAAGAAAACTGACCATGCATAAAAATATTGCCTTTTGATGGAGAGAAATTCTCTCTGTAAGGATTTTGAATTAGTCTTCTTCCAAGGACTGTTAGTATTCTCCACTTTAGGCAAGGCTGAGTCAATGGGACTGCCACAGTTTAAATTCCTGTTTGAGAGATGACCTGTCTAACAGTGTACATTCACTTTTATATTGAAGTATTAATTTGTTCTGGGTTCAGGCCTCAAGTGGAATTGTCAACCTTCTGACTAGGTTGAGTATCACAATGAAGACAAACAAAGGCATCACACGTTTCCTGTGCAAACCTGCCATGTCCTCTGGGCATCCCCATGCACTACATTGCACACATTAACAAAGTCCCCATCAGTTCCAGTGAGGTCGCTACACACACCTAGCTTCAAAACTGTGGAGGCTATGAATGAGCTGCATGTCTGACTCAGTGTTAAGGGCCTGTCCCACTTGCCGATTTTTTCGGCGACTGCCGGCATCTTTGACTGACGTATCAGGTCACCAAGAAATTTTTGGTGTGACACGGCATGTTGACGTATGACGCAGTGCTTTTTCAAGTGTCGCGACATTTTTTTGTCGCTGCTGGATTTTCAAATGTTCACAATCTTTTGGCGACACTGATATGACGCTGGCAGTCGCCAAAAAAAAAAAAATCACCAAGTGGGACAGACCCTCTAGTACTCAACCAAATCAGATGATTGCCAGTTCTGCTTGAGACCTGAACCCATAACCTATCAACCCTTCAATATAGCAATGAGGGAATGTTTCAATGACAGATGCACCATCTCGTAAACAATATCTCGTATATTTACCTCTTGAGATGGGTACAAAAGATATTACGTGATTATTCAAAGGAAGAGCTCTCAGATGTCCTGACTAATATTTAAAAAAGAACATTGATTAATATGTTTTTTATTTTGCTTATCGCTTGTTGTTTATCCATCATGAAGTTCACAAAGGGACTGCTGCTTTGCTTACATTAGAATAGTTTATTGTCATGTGCAGCAAACTACAGTGAAAAGCTTTTTTGTTGCACGCTATCCAGTCATTGGAAACATAGAAACATAGAAACATATGATAGGCCATTCACAATCAATACAGGCTGATCAAAGTACCCGTACCTTGCCTTCTCTCCCATAACATTGTGTGTGAGAGATTCCTCAAGACTTCACCACTCTCCAAAAAAAGTGCAGTAAAGGAAAAGAAAGTCCATCTAAGGTCTCCAATCAGGAATATAAACCGAGAAATCCCAGGAGTCTGGTGAGGGCTGCTCTGGCACTCCCTCTATCACTTGTTATGACAGTAAAGAGAATAAAGGGTCGGTTGCCTGATAACAGCTGTGAAGAACGGTCCTTGAATCTGGAGGTGTGCGTTTTCACTCTTCTGTACCTCTTGTTTGATGGGGGTGGGGGGGGGGGGGGGGGGAAGAAGGGAGTGCATCCTTTATAATGCTCCTGCACAATTTAATTAGCTGCAGTGTTTTTCTTCTAATTCCACAGGAGTACAAAAAAAAGCTCCTCACGTCTGGTTCACCATTCCGAGTGATCGTGTCTGATCCTGTCCTTCAAGTCAACCGTTGACTGAGATGGATGATGCCTGTAATATTAGCTCAGCTTGTACTTATATTTTTGTCACTTATACTTCTCGCTGGGAGCGGAGGGCGTACTCAGACTGATCTACGGAGCTTTTTCTCCTGCTCTGAGTTTTGAAACTTCCACATTATTTTGTCGAGGTTCATTTGTCTATCCACTCCACTGGCCCTCCCCGACTTCTCCAATTCACTCATTAACCAAACAACATTGCTTACAGCTTTCCCCCCCCCCCCCCACACCAATAATCACACTGGTTTCAAGCTACCGGAGACTTGCCCCAAGCCCCTTCCTCTCTGCAACTCAACAAGCTTTTTTGTTTCCTTTTTAGTTCTCACCTGCTGAGTATTTCCAGGATTTTCTATTTTTCATACTAGGACAAATACCAAGGCTCCTCCATCCTCAAGGTGCTACCTGAAGAGTGTTTTCAACATTTGGGCAGCAATGGAGCTGCTGTCTCACAGCTCCAGAGACCGGAGTTCAATCCTGACCGCAAGAGCTGTCTGTGTGCAGTTTGCTCATTCTCCCTGCGACCATGTTGGTTTCTTCGATGTGCTCTCTTTTCCCTTTCCCAAGGGGTGTGGGATTGCAGGTTAATTAGTTCTAGAGTCATACAGTGTGGAAACAGCCCTTGCACCCCAACTTGCCGATCTCAACAACAGTTCTACACTAGTCCCATCTGCCTGCATTTCGCCCAAATCCCTTCATAGTCACCCTATCCATGTACCGGTCATGTTTTTTTAAACATTGTGATAGTACCAGTCTCAACTACTTCTTCTGGCAACTCATTCCATTTACCTACCGCCCTTTGTGTAAAAAAATTGGGCCTCATGTTCCTATTAAATCTTTCCTTCGCAGCTTAAATGTAGGTCCTCTGGTCTTTGATTCCTCCAACTCTGGGTAAAAGACTCTGTCCAAATTTACCCTATCTATTCCTCTCATGATCTTGTACACCTCTGAAAGATCACCCCTCAACCTCCTGTGCTCCAGGGAATAAAATCCTAACCTGCTCAACCTCTCTTTATAGCTCAGGCCCTTGAGTCCTGACAACATCCTTGTAAATCTTTTCAGCACCCTGTCAGTTAATTGGCTTCTGGAAAATTGCCCATAATGTGAGAGCATTGAATGAGAAAGTGGGATAACACAGAACTAGCGCGAACAGGTGATAGATGGTCAATGTGGACTTGGTGGTCCGAAGGGACTGTTCCCATGCTGAATGTCCTAAATAAAACTACACCTTGTGCTTTTATGTCAAACTTACAAAAATCCTGCAACAAATGCAACAAGACTTCATTAAATATCCCAAACCATTATAATAAAGTCCAATATATAATTTTCTTCTTCATTACTTGATGTTCGTGCATGTTTATTTCCTGGTTTTTCAATAAACAGCAGACCAAGATACTAGCACACTTCCCATTTTAGATATTTCTTCCTTTCATGCTTAGCTTCTACAGAGAAATTGAATTGGACATCCCCACATCATTTCTTGTACTTTCTAAATATTTGGTTTTCCATTATTTGCATTACTTTTGGCAGGGATTTATCTGATAGCTCCAGCTAACAAACAACTCATTTACAAAGACAAAATACAAACTACTGGAGAAACTCAGCTGGTCGAGCAGCATCAGTGGTGGAGGAGGGATGGATCCTTTCTCCCCACAGATCCACTGAGTGGACCGACTCCCCACCACCGACTACGGAAAAGCAGCCAACACGATCAAAGACGTCCCACTTGGTCATTCCTCATTCTCTCTGCTCCCTTCGGACAGGAAATAGAGAAGCTTAAAAGCACGCACCACCAGACTCGGGAACAGCATCTTCCCCTCTGTTATCAAGCTTCTGAATGGGCCTTCCATAAGCTAGGGTGCTGTTCGATTCACCTCTGCCCCATTGTGAACTCTGCCTCTGGAACTGGTGCACTATACTACTGAGAACTCTATTCTGCACCTTTCTCTCCACTCTACCTGTTATACCCGAGTTTGGGTTAAATGTACTTAGGCATAGTATTATCTGATTGGATCACATGCAATACAAAGCTTTTCAATAGACAATAGACAATAGGTGCAGGAGTAGGCCATTCGGCCCTTCGAGCCAGCGCCACCATTCAATGTGATCATGGCTAATCAGCCACAATCAGTACCCCATTCTCAGTCTTTCATTTACATTCATTGTATCTCAGTAAACATGATAATAATAAATCTATAGCAGAATTCCTACAGCAGTTTTTTTTTTCCTCCCAATTCCAGCAACTACTGATGCCCAGTTTCTTGTCTCTATGAAGTCCTTCATCCTGGCTGAACTGGACTAATATTATCCCTTCCACATTGTCTACTATATTATGCCGAGTTATTACTGGTTTCTGTAGGATGCTTTTGAAAAAGAGGAATATAATTTCAGGCTTACAGTAATCAATATCCACCAGGGATATTTCCTGAGCACATTCATGTCAACCGAAAGCAGAATCAACAGCAACAAGTTGTCCTTAATACCCAGCTGGACAACATGTTAATGACCAACCATCACAAGTAATTCAAACAACGCAGCTCAGATCCTCGAATGAAGCTATACCATCCAATTATTTAAGATTGTTGACAGCTATATGTGATGCTTTGAATGATAGCTGTCAGCTGAAACCATGCCTCAGGCTGGTAAAAGGGGCAGAGCTTCCTGTTCTTTGATGCCCAGAGTTTCTGACTGCATGCTTCAAGCCAGCTGCACATCACCAAATCAATGGCCTGTCTAAAACCACTGGATCAAGCTGGCTCCAAAATAGAGATTTGTCACCAAGAGTAGGAGAGTTTCCAGCAGTTCTTCGCAGGCTGTAAGATCAAGTTGAATCATGCTTAACCTGCACCTCAGCTCTGGAGGAATCTGATCAGATATTCCAAGTGTTATCTATCTGTTGGTATCTTAAATATAATAAGGAGAGGGGAAAAAAGGGCATTTATTAATAAATGATTATTGTTGAATGTGGGCTTAATCCCCATAATTCTAAAACTTTATTGCAGATACCAGAACATATTGGCTACACCACTCAGTGCAGAAGAGAATCTCTTAACTACGTGAGATAACCTAATAATTTAGTTTAGCTTATTGTCACGTGTACCGAGATACAATGAAAATATCTGGCATAATGAAACATTCAACATGGATGCACCAAAGCTGAAGGTAGATTAAAGAACACTGCACATTGGAGAACGAAAATCCCTTCCTCTGTGGAAAAAATACCACGGGACAAAAGAACGGAGAGCCACTGGAGGAACTCAGCAGATCAGGCAGCATCTGCGGAGGGGAAGGGTCAGTTGATATTTCAGGTCGAGACTCTCATCTAGAACATGGATTCCCAACCTTTTTTGTCCCGTTTACCCCTGGTAATTTTAATAGCACATAACAATGTTATTTCACTTATTTATGAACTAATGATGAACGGATACCGGTATACCAGAACCAAACACAGTCAGTCAATGAGAAAAAATATGTACAAATCCAGAATCAACAAATTTACCCCCTGGGTAGGCGAAATTTACCCCCTGGGTGTATCCTAACCCCCTAAGGATGGGAACCCTTGATCTAGATTTAGATGAATATTTACATCTTGAACAAAGCGGGGACCCGGAGTGGGGGTCGCCGGGAACTTAGGGGATCTGGCGTTGGGCCGTTCGTTGATACCAAGGGGAGAACTGGGGGAGCCTGCTGCATGGCAACACTTGTGTTAAAGAAGGAACTGCAGATGCTGGAAAATTGAGGGTACACAAAATGTTGGAGAAACTCAGCGGGTGCAGCAGCATCTATGGAGCAAAGGAGACTGGCAACGTTTCGGGCAGAAACCCTTCTTCAGACTGATACTTGTGTACTGCCAAGGTTGTATACAAAAACTTCTCCGTGGATTGTCACCTTGTCGTGGTGGAGAAGCTTGTGTGGTCCTGAGAGTGATGCCGTCTGGAGCGATTCTCCTGGAAGGGCCACCCATGGCAGTAAGGTCAAGAGGGAGGTCTCTGACAAAGAGCAACCCAACCAAGACCTCAACGTGGAACAGGCAGAGGACGATGGCTGACTTTAATGGAGCGTCACAACAGCTGGGAAGGCGGATGAAGGCTGCAGCAGAAAGGGGTCTCCGGTCGTCTTGGACTCCATGCCACTGGATCCTGACCCAGATCTGTCAAGGACCGTGGGGTGGCTGTCTGCATCAGTCTCCCCACGTTAAACAAAGCCACGCACAGGTGTCCTTGGCCCTGTGGGGAGAGAGGACAGTCATACTCATTTTGAGTGACCGCCGGTGATATATATAAAACACTTTTCAGTATACCCCGGTACATGTGACAATAAAGTATCATTTATTTATTCGTTCAGATTTTCTTACAGATTCCAACGTTAGAAAAATCAATTATCACACAGATAACATATCCCCGTTTGTGGGATCTTGTTGCACACAATCTGGCTGTTCTGTTTCCTTAGTTTCAATATTGACTACATTTAAAATCCACTCTGTTTGCTGTGAAGCCCTTGAGGATATTTTGGAAAAGTTTGCAAGGCACCATCTAAATACTTTCTTTCACCCATGTCTCACAGCTCACAATCAGACAAAGCAAAGAAAGCTGCTGAAGGTGTGCGCGGATGGCCTCGCTCCTCTCCATGTTTTGCTTCATTTAATTTATAGTTCCCTCATCAACAAAGAGACGCATTGAGCAGCATCACTTACGGTAAATAACTTCGCAGAACACTCGACAGATGGTAGAAAGGTTGAAGGAGTAAACTTCAACTAAGGCAAAGCATGTTGCAGGATTTGGAATTGCCTTCTACTGTGCAAAAAGTGGCCAACACCATTGATTGTCCAACTCAACTGACACCCTCAGCCCCATCATGGAGTTACATCCAATTCCTTAACTATGCTAAGGGATCCATGCTGAGGGATCTTAGCTACACAAGTAGGTCCAGCACTGAGGAGTAACTCAGACATGGACAGGTAGATGGAGAAAGGTTCATTGCTCACTTTCACCTCTCCCAGCGATCATGCCCGTTTGTTCTGGGAACGTTTGGATGCCAATGTAAATGCAGCTGGTTACGCCTTTCACTGTGAGCATCCAGCCAGACTTGCCTAGCCAGCCACTAGCTCAATATTTTGACCTGCATCAGTGCAGACAAAGATGACAATTATCTGTTCTGGCACACACGCCGCAAGTGGCATCTTTGATGCACTTGTGCACAAGATGTTGATGCTGGAGGTAAAGCCCTGGAAGGAGCTAATACTTGAAGGCTTTGTGATTGGGGTGGAGGGGGCGGGAAGCTGATGGCAGCCACAAATAACAAGTGGCCAGTTGTTCCAGCTGGTGGCAAACCATTGTCAGAGCCAGACACTGGGTGCTGGAGAAACTCAACGGGTCAGGCAGCATCTGTGGAGGGAATGGACAGGCGATGATGATTTAGGCTGGAACTCTTCTTCAGAGTGTCAGACGCAGTTGTGCATCATGTCTTTCTGCCATATCCGTGGCACCAGTGATCACAGTTGACAAGGAACCCAGTTTCTGACCGTCTCCCAAAACTGTAGCTCACGAATGGCCTCTGCTCCAGATACAAAGCCGTGGCCAGCTGCTGATAGGATTTGTTCTCCAATCTAAAGTTACACAGACAATACTAATCCCAGCAAGATGGAGTAAGTTAGCAAAATGTCCTGAACTACTATCTACCTCATTGATGACCCTCGACAGACTATTCTTGATCGGACTTTGCTGGCTTTACCTTGCACTAAACATTATTCTCTCATCATGTATCTATAAACTATAAACGGCTCAATTGTATTCATGTATTGTTTTTCCGTTAACTGGATAGCACGCAACGAAAGCTTTTCACAGCAAACTAAACTATACACCAAGCTTTTAATGCCACGTTTCCCCATATTCAGTCCTCCATTATCATTGTGCAATTACTTCACTTTCGCAATCAAACCAACAAAACCCCGGGTGAGTGTTGAAATAACAGCAACACTTAAACGTCAACCTGCTTCTAAACAGCTTATGCATCGGAGCTGGCTTCTCAGCAAGCACCCAAGTGGGATTTTGCCTGACAAGTTTATGGGGTAACCTTTACCACATTCGAGTCAGACTCACACACTAAAACAGAAACAGGCCATTCGGACCAATACCGAACCAAGTTGCCCCATCTACACTAGTCCTACCTATCTATGTTTCACCCATATCCCTCTAAACCTTTCTTATCCATGTACCTGCCCAAATGTCTTTTAAATACTGTTATTGTACCTACCTCAACTACCTCCTCTGGCAGCTCATTCCATGTACCCACCAGTGTCTGTGGGGGAAAATATTGCCCCACAGGTTCCCATTAAATCTTTCCCCTCTCACCTTAAATAATTGGCCTATGGATCTTGGTTCCCCTATTCTGGGTAAAAGACCGGGTGCATTCAACTTATCTATTCCCCTCATTATTTTATACATCTCAATAAGATTACCCCTCAACCCCCTGCACTCCAAGAATTGAAGTCTTAGCCTGCCCAAGCTCTCCCTCAATCTCAGACTCCCAAATCCGGGCAACATGATTGTAAATCTGTGGAATTCTCTGTCTCAGAGGGTGGTGGAGGCCGATTCTCTGGATACTTTCAAGAGAGAGCTAGATAGGACTCTTAAAAATAGTGGAGTCAGGGGATATGGGGAGGAGGCAGGAACGGGGTACTGATTGTGGATGATCAGCCATGATCACATTGAATGGCGGTGCTGGCTCGAAGGGCCGAATGGCCTACACTTGCACCTATTGTCTATCTTTGCAGCTCGACAAAATCCTTCCTTTAGCAGGGTGACCAAAACTGTACAACTGTGTCAGAACATCCCAACTTCTATGCTCAGTACCCTGACTGATGAAGGGCAATGTACCAAAAGCCTTCTTGATCAGCCTATTTACCTGTGACACCATGTTCAGTGAATTAAGTACAGTATCTGCACCCCTAGATCCATCTGCTCTACAACACTCCCCAGAGCCCTCTCAATACCAATACTCCACAATAACAGTATTATGGACTAAAAACCACTTGCTATCTATTTTATACACCTCTATATGATCACCCTTCATCCACCTTCAAGGAATAAAGACCTAGCCTACACAACCGTTCCATATAACTCAGGACCTCAAATCCTGGCTACATTCTTGTAGATCTTCTCTGCACTCTTTCCAGCTCAACAACATTTCTCCTGTTGTAGGGTGACCAACACTGAACACAATACTCCAAATGCAACCTCAGCAAGTATGGTATGCACATTCAGTTAATAGAATGTCTGCAAAGCCCAATGCATTTCAATTAATCAACAAGTTTATCTCGCAAGAAAAACTTTGGCTCCACTTTCTGAATTTCTTCCATGGTTTGCATTTTACCTTGTATCGATGAGCCTCAGTTCTCAACTGTACAAAATAAAATCTATTACCATCAACCTTACACCATTCTTTTATAATTGTAAAACTTCTATCATACCTGTAATCATGTTGTTCCAATGGAATATGTGTGTGTACCTATATCATCCCGACCTCTCACTGCATCTTCTTTTCTGTTGTGATGATGCTCCGTTTTATGTGCTGTGTCAATTCAAGTCGGTTAGGTCAACAAAGACAATGTTAAGTAATGTACCTTGCACATTTTAGCATTGAGTGCACAGATGGTATGGGCTAAAGATAGACACAAAACACTGGAGTAAGTCATCAGCGGGGCAGTCAGCATCTCTGGATAGAAAGATATTCCTCCTATCCAGAGGCTCTTATAGAAACTTAAACATTCTTAAGGGGTTGGATAGGCAAGATGCAGGAAGATTGTTCCCGATGTTGGGGAGGTCTAGAACAAGGGGTCACAGTCTAAGGATAAGGGGGAATTCCTTTAGGACCGAGATGAGGAAAACATTTTTCACACAGAGAGTGGTGAGTCTCTGGAATTCTCTGCCACAGAAGGTAGTTGAGGCCAGTTCATTGGCTATATTTAAGAGGGAGTTAGATGTGGCCCTTATGGCTAAAGGGATCAGGGAGTATGGAGAGAAGGCAGGTACAGGATACTGAGTTGGATGATCAGCCATGATCATATTGAATGGCGGTGCAGGCTCGAAGGGCCGAATGGCCTACTCCTGCACCTATTTTCTATGTTTCTATCCAGAGATGCTGCCTAACCTGCTGAGTAACTCCAGCATTTTCTGAACATCTTTACTGTGTAAACAAACATCTGCAGTTCCATCCTACACAGATAGCATGAGCTATTAATTTCAACATTGCTCGGAAATTTTCAGCAAACCATATTTTTGATCCAAAAAAATCTCTCAATAAAATTACTGGTAAATAAAACAGCTTGTGCAGTATCAATAAGAAAAATTGGTTTTAGGCTATTAATTGATAATGGACATCTCAACTGAATCCAGGCAAGCATATTTCAACAGTATATTTGGTTTAAACATACATTTTCAGAATGTTGTTGGCAACATTTCATTTATTTTAAAACAAGGGGTCTTGGCTGCCCGGAGAAAGATGGATGAGCAGAAAACTAACCCAAAATTCATTCCTTTATTGAGAGTCTTGAATTTAATGTAAAAATATTTAAGTATCTTTTATCAGTAATAATCTTTAAAATACTCTTGTCCGAGGCAAAGGATGTAGTTTGAAACTCAGAAAGACTGAAGATATAATGTAGAGAATGTAGTATATTGTTAACAGCTTCATTCCGCTCCTAGGTTGGGAGGCTAAATATCTCTTTGAGTACTCCCACTTTAAAGAGATAAAGGGTTTGTCCAAATATCTGGGCCACTGCTCCCCCACTGATGCCACTGAAAGTAGCCCAACTGGTAAGTCACCTCATATATTTGTTTTTGTGTGGCATTGATGGTCCAGAACTACCTACATAACCTTGCTAATGTAACAATGGTGCCTGCACTTTAAAAGTATTGGTTATAAACACAAGAGCCACATGCTGACCAAGAATTTGAGTTGAAGATGGACACAACATGCTGGAGTAACTCAGCGGGACAGCAGCATCTCTGGAGCGAAGGAATGGGTGACGTTTTGGGTCGAGACCCTTCTTCAGACTGATGTCATGGGAGTGGGCGGTACAGAGACAAAATGTAGTCGGAGACAATAAGATTGGTCGGAAAACTGGGAAGGGGGAGAGGATGGAGAGAGAGAGAGAGGGAAAGCAAGGGCTACTTGAAGTTAGAGAAGTCAATATTCATACCGCTGGGGTATAAGCTACCCAAGCAAAATATGAGATGCAATTCCTCCAATTTGTGCTGGGCCTCACTCGGACAATGGAGGAGGCCCAGGGCAGAAAGGTCAGTGTGGGAATGGGAGGGGGAGTTAAAGTCTTGAGCAACTTGGAGATTGGGCAGGTTTAGGCGGACTGAGCGGAGGTGTTCAGCGAAACAATCGCAGAGCCCGCTCTAGGTCTCGCCGGTATATAGGAGTCCACAGCTGGAACAGCGGATACAGTAGATGAGCTTGGAGGAAGTGCAAGTAAACCTTTGCCTCACCTGAAAAGATTGCCGGGGTCCTTGGATGGAGTCGAGGAGGGAGGTACAGAGACAGGTGTTGCATCTCCTGTGATTGCAGAGGAAAGGACCTGGGGAGGGGGTGGTTTAGGTGGAAAGCGAAGAGTTGACCAGGGAGTTGCGGAGGGAACAGTCAATGCGGAAAGCAGAAAGGGGTGGAGATGTGAAGATGTGGAATCCCGTTGGAGGTGGCAAAAATGTCGGAGAATTTGAGTATATCCTCATGGACGTTCAGTTAAAAGAGCCCTTTTAACATTAGCTATTAAGATCACTGGCAGGCTAATGGATAGTTCCTTTGTGTTTCAATAGTGAATTTAACATGACTGGCACTAATCTGTAGACCCCTCGCAAAATAAATAATAATAAAAATGGTAATATTAACTTTAGATGATGACCCATAAAATTTGTTAAGAATTAAGATAACTATCTGCATTTTGATGCTTGATTAAACTGATGGGAACTCAACAGAACTACAGTATGTATTTTTGATTTGTAAATAAACCTAGAAATGTAATATGCTTGACAAAATAATACATCAAAGCCCATCACCTGCAAATCCAAAAGGGATCCTTTATAGTCCTGCAGACCACTGTCTGCTTAGTCCATAGTTTGACCATTCCTTTCCCAATCCCACGCTTGTGTCTCGACTCTTGAAATCCTTGGATCTTTCTTAAACTGAAAAGTAGCACTTCAAAGATAGACACAAAAAATGCTGGAGTAACTCAGCGGGACAGGCAGCATCTTTGGCGAGAAGGAATAGGTGACGTTTCGGGTTGAGACCCTTCTTCAGACTTCAGAAGGGTCTCGACCCAAGATGTCACCCATTCCATCTCTCCAGAGATGCTGCCTGTCCCGCTGAGTTACTCCAGCATTTTGTGTCTATCTTTGATTAAAACCAGCAACTGCAGTTCTTTCCTACACAAGTAGCACTTCAATCTCTGACATGACTTGGTTTACCATACAAATGGAACTCCAATGTTGCAAGTTATTACTTCTCCCCTGAAAGCTTGTTGATCTACCTTCAGCAAAATGAAAGGGCAGACACAATTTCATGCAATGTTAGTTTCAAACCACTGGTTCATTAACGATATTAATTCTTTGATAAGTACTCATTTTAACATGACACATTGGAGTTATATCTCTGAACAGAGTTTGGCAATTATTAATATTTGACAGAATCAGACCTTAAGTGAATCAATTATACCAGCTTTCACAATTTTAACAGAGATAACTGCTTCAGACTACAATTTCCACACGACAAAGGCGGCCATTCAGCTTTTTTGAAACTTGACAGGTCAAAAAAAAAGCGAAACAAAAAGCACCTTCTAACCATCATCTCTCCTCTTTACTTGTCAGATTTACTTTACTAGTGTCTCCACTGAAATGTATTCGCCGTGCCAACTGCCACAAGGTGATTTTTCATGTCTTGTCAAAAAATATCTTCTATTCGTTCCATATTAACGTCACATTTGGTGATCAGGCCATTTCTACAGACGTAGATGGGCATGTTGCTTATGATGGGGTGGCTTTCATGTCCTCATGATAACAAAGGTCAAAATCTGTAATGTCAATGTATGCAATGCATCAAATAGATTCATGGCCAAAACGCAGAAATTGGTTTTGCTGTGAAAATGTTGCAAAGAGGTATATTTGGAAATTTTAAATCTCAAGTAACCTATTCTTTGCATTTAAGTATTAGATCTCCTCGACTCCTGCCACTCATGAGTAGCTAATACATTTTCGAACTGTTTCCAAGTGTGAAAATGGCCAATTTCTCAAACCATTGCAACATTTGGCAAAGTGACCGTGGGGAACTTCTTGAAGCTCAGCAAACTGCATCAGTATTCACGGATTCTGCTTCATTTCACAAGAGATCTTTTTATTAAGCCTAGATATTTTGTAACACACAGGAAACACACAAACATTGGCTGAAGTTATTCCAAGTCCGATCAAGTCCTCTAGAGAAAACTGATGACAAACGGATCTGCTTCACTGAAATATTCTGCTTAAAACAGAAGCACTAAAATTACACAAGTTAAAAATCAAATGGAAAATACAACTGAAGTTACATGCCTGTACATTCTGATACACATAAAATTAAAAACTGAAGCTAATGGCTTAAAGTAAAATAATTAATTAATCGATAAATTGGGAAATTATACAAAATATTGCTTTTATGATGGCTTTGAAAAGTAACCCATGAAAGTACTAGACTTGCAAGTGTAAAATAATAAGCTTTTCCTGCTTCCAGTAACCCCCCCCCCCCCCCTTCCCTTACAATCAATCTGATGGTATGATGGCCTTCTGCCACTATAGAAGGCCCCTGATCCGAAACGTCACCTAGCCATTTTCTCCGGAGATGCTGTCTGACCCGTTGAGTTACTCCACCATTCACTTTGTCTAAAACTACAAGTTGTTGGGAGTCTGAAGGAGAAACTGAGGTATCTAGAATTGCATGGCAGGTCAGCCAACATTGGTGCAGAAAAGCAGAGTTAATGTTTCAGGTCAACAAACTTTTATTGGAAGCATTGAGGGAAGTCAGGAGGTGTGTGCCTCATTTAGGTGGTTTGATAAAGCACCTACCTCTTATTTTATTCCCCTTTAAACATTAACATTAGGACTTGAAAAATCCAGCAGCCAAGTGGAGCAGGAACTGTCTTATGAAGAAGGAAACTAGGTTGCTTTCCAAGATTGTGTATGAACAAGAATAAAGGCTTCTGTCTTCCCTGCTATCGTTGAGTCAGTCCACATTGAAATCTCGGATGCCATGCCACATCACACCACTCTCCTATACCCCAATCACATTCAGGCTTTTGCACCACATTGCACCAAACCCTCCATAGAATATCTACCCAGAAGAATAGGTAATACAACACATATTGGCCTCCGATCTCTTCTAGAGTTGAACTTCTACAGGTGTACAGTAGAGAGCATATTGACTGGTTGCATCGTGGCCTGGCACGGCAACTTGAAAGCCCAGGAGTGAAGACTGCAAAGACTTGTGAACTTGTGAACACTGCCCAGTTCATCACGGGTTCTGACCTGCCCACCATCAACGGAATTTACCAGAATCGCTGCCTCAAAAAGGCAGCCAGCAACATCAGAGACCCACACCATCCTGGTCACATGCTCAACTCACCCCTGCCACCGGGTAGAAGGTACAGGAGCCTGAAAACTGTAAGGTCCAGGTTCAGGAACAGCTTATTCCCACATTAGGCTATTAAACACTACAACCTCCAAATAGCTCTGAATTACATAGATGGTTATTGTTACACTATAATTGTTTTTTTTTTAATATGTGTGTGTGTGTGTGTGTGTGTGTGTGTGTGTGTGTGTGTGTGTGTGTGTGTGTGTGTGTGTGTGTGTGTGTGTGTGTGTGTGTGTGACACTGATCTTATTTTTTTCTCGTGTATTACATTATTTACAGTGTTCTTTGTTTACACATTCTGTTGTGTTGC
Source organism: Okamejei kenojei (assembly GCA_035221665.1). Taxonomy (NCBI): domain Eukaryota; kingdom Metazoa; phylum Chordata; class Chondrichthyes; order Rajiformes; family Rajidae; genus Okamejei; species Okamejei kenojei. The sequence goes on along the minus strand of CM069165.1, from coordinate 24,318,543 downwards.
TGCGTAAGAATTTAATTGTTCTATCTGGGACAAATGACAACAAAACACTCTCGACTCTCGAATTTCCACGTCTGCTCCACAATCCCAAAACTGAACTGAACCAGTTACTCGGAGTGACTGGTGAATCCCCTTACTCTTGGTAATCCTGACTCACAAAGTATTGGAATCTTCATGTCTTGTCTACTTTTTAACCGATAAACAATAGTTAATTACTGCTAGTTAAAGTAACATTCAAAAGATAAGTCAGAAAGTCCTGGCATTCGTCAATAGACCGGGCAGCATCTGTGGAGTGAGAAGCAGTGAACATTCATATCAACATGTTTAAAGAACGACTGGCATGTTTGGCTTGATGAACTCATGGTAAGAGGCAGTCCATCAGGTTTTAATAATAGAAGATTTTTAAAACATAAAATTGATCTTCCCTGTCTTTTGTCTCTTAATCCAAACATTCAGAATGAGGACCCAGAACTGAAACGTCAACTATCCACGTCCTCCAGAAATGCTGCCTGACCCACTGCCTTACTCTAGCACTTTAATGTTCCACGCATTCTTTCCCACCATTTCCTCTCCCTCCTTGATTTAAGATCGACATGACCCAGTCTGTGCTTCCTTCAGTCTCTATCCTATCAATCATACAGTTATTGCAAATATACAAATGCTTACCACACTCATGCAGAATACAGATTAATCTACAAAAACCAACATGCACATTTAGTTGTTTGACACATCATCTTTCCTACACTACAGAGGGCAATCAGAAAACTGCTGAACCAAATATTAAAATCTAATCATATCAAGTGCAGCTAACAGCAGATGCAGTTATACAGTACATCTTGCTTCTGTGCATGACAGACCAAAGAAATTACATACACTGTGTGAAGGACAAATCTTGGTCAGCATAGACAGGTTGGGCCAAAGGGTCTGTTCCTGTGCTGTGCCTCTATGAACATATAGCAATATTCAAGAATCCTAGGCACAATAACTATCCACTATTTCATTTTATAACCCCGAAGGTCAACTAAACACTAAAACATGGAACAGTAATTAATATCCTAATGCAGTCCGTTTCGATTACTATTTAAAGTGTTTTTTTTATTAAAGCAATATTCTGTAAATCTACACATCACTTTTTTTTATATCGCTCATTTAAAAATCTTAATATTCACAGAATTGAACTCATTTTGCTACAGTTAGTCTTTTCAGTCCTTGTTTGCAAATCATCTCGATTTTAGGAACCTAATGCGCAAGTTCCTTCTACAAAGGATATTTTTCAAAAATAATTTCACTAAATTAAGGAGGCATTTGATGCAGATCCCCAACGTTCAAATAAAAAAAATGCTGTAACGAAGCCTTGATTAGACAGTCAAGTTATACTTGAAAACATTTACCGACAACCATTCATCCAGAGACTAGGAACAATCCCTGCAGTTATTTTCTTTTAATTTAAGAAATGCAAAGAACACATAGTCCAAGTAGTGCCTCATAATGTTGGGGAATTATTTTGTTCTAATCCATTTGCTACATTTTTTTTGATGGGTTCGAGCTTTTTGAAATGTGTACATCCCAAAGTTTAATTCAGTCTTTGTTTGCTCATTTAGAAACTTGGTTAGACTGCATTAATATACTCGTTTTTTGCTCTCTGCACGCCTGCGTGTTTCTACCTCAATTACACTTTTTTTTAGAAAGTAGACAGTCTTATATCCCTTTTAAAGCAATATTCTCCCTTACGGAGATATATGTAATTTATGTATCATCCAAAATATTTGGCTTTAAGATTTTTTTAGTACAATCTAAATTCATACCTTAAGAGGTAGGGTCATGCTAGTTGGAATAGCAGCAGGATTACCAGTTGAATCCGAAACATTGTCAGTTCATTTCCACACACAGGAGTGTGTGACCCATCGAGTTTCTCCAGGACTTTGTTTTTCCACTAGTTGGCGAACTATGTTTTTTACATAATCAATCCGAACATAGTTTTCACAAACTCATCAAAACTGGATTATTGACGAGTTTCAAATGAGTAAATGTGCGTGTTGGCTTTTGTAGATAAATCTGTATTCCGCATCAAGGAAATAGAAACATAGCTTATTTAGATTGGTGCAGGAAGGAACTGCAGATGCTGGTTTACACCGAAGATAGACACAAAATGCTGGAGTAACTCAGCGGGACAGGCAGCTTCTGTGGATCGAAGGAATGGGCGACGTTCCGGGTGACCTCAAATGTCACCCATCCCTTCTGTCCAGAGATGCTGCCTGTCCCACTTAATTAGATCTTCAGTCAAGTTTGCAGAGCCCAAAGCATGGTGAATCTCTTAGAAGGCAACAGTCCTATGTAACCAAAACAATAACTGTTATGAAGTTTGTCTTGTTAAATAAATGACCCAAGAATCTTCATATCTACTTATGTACAGTTTCCGAGAAATCTTCAAAACTTCATGCCAAATTCAGTTCTGTGAATCTGTATTGTTACAATGCATTGCAGTGTTGCGAGTGTGAAATTTGTGTATCATTGAATTTTACACATATGTTTCCATGGTACAATGCTTAATGAATTCTGGACCGATTATTTTCATGGTGAAGTGGAGCCAAACCTTCAAAAACTATTAACTAAAAATGTAAACAAATAAGACAGCATCATGTGACACTTTTATCATTGTATCCTTTTTCACGCTATAATGGCTCAGTGGGGTTTTTCAAAATGCAATAATTTTGAAAAATAAACTATTCTCTTTACATTATCATAATAAGACATTCAACTGCAATGGATATGCTACAAGCACCATACGATAAAACATATGCATTATTTATCTACGGTAAAATTGCTCATTTTTATTTTTGCGAGGATTCTTATCAAGTCTATGTGTACCATGCAATGTTGATACGAACCATTAACATGCCAGTATCTTTTTTTCTAAATTTATTATCTACTTTAAGCTATCTTTAGAATAAAAACAATCCATGTCTTTCAACTATGAAATAAGTTGTATCTCATCAATGGCAACTAATTACCTGTACACATCCCTTCTGTGAAATGCATATAATACCAACATAAAGGACTTTATCATCCATATGATTGAAAGGGTATCTGGAACACCGTCACATGGATGCTACTTTGATCTCTTTTATGGGAACAGCCAGCCATTGAAATCAGCTTTCAGATCATTAGAAAACAAAGCATATGACCCGAGAAATTAATTTTGCTTAAATTAGCAATTAACACAGATTTATGTCACGCCTCAGTCATCAAGTAAAAACCGTGACTAAAACAGCTGAACAGCTCATTGTAATTATTAGGTCATAAATAGTATTTTTCTGTGCATTGTTATATCAAAAGTCAATATTAGGGATAGACAGATAGTGTTTCTGGATAAAAAGCATTTCAATGACCTCTGCTGAATAGCTGGAGGTGATTTTGATACCCCCTCCCACCCCCACCCCGCCGGCCAACTTCATCGAGAGATTGAATGAGCAGAAACGACTCGCAGCACCCTAAAGGGCCTGTCCCACTTGGCCGTCATTTGCACGTCACGCAGGTGGCACGCAAAGATTTTGTGAATCCCAAACCCCTGGGGCGCCGTGCGCGACCGCCTACATCTCCACTCACCATGCGCGCGTAATGCACGGCGCGTCGTGACGCGTAAATTATGTCGCGTAAATGACACGCAAATGACGCCCAAGTAGGACAGGCCCAGAAACAAATCACAGCACCCGTATTAACAAGGATCCGGGTTCTTTAGAATTGAATTTATGAGCTTTTCAGACAAGTAAACTTCAGGAGAGTAGGAAGCTCAATTGCCCATCTGGAGCAGATTGCAAACCTCTCCTCACCTACAGAAATGCACAAACCTGGACTCTCTGCCTTCTCCAGGTGATTTCCAGCGATCTCTTTGAAAACGTTGGTTCCGCTGCTCTGTGTCCCATACAAATGGCTGAAGTACAAGGCTCACCATTCATTTGACATCAACATTGACATTCTGCATTAGATAGTAGAGCCTGACTTAAAAAAGTAACAGACCTGCTTCTCAATTTCAAGGACAACTCTAACTTGTGACACGCTTGAAGCCAACAAAAAGTTTGCAATTTATTTCTTCTGATTTGCCCCTTATTGTACTATTTTCTGACAGGAGGACTGACAAGTCTGAGAACTTTCCACTGTGTGTTCCAGTTGTAAGTTTAAATTAATCAAGGTATTATGGTTTGTAAACAAACACATTCTAAGTATGATATATTGAAACAATGGAAAGATGCACATTACATTTATCAGACTAAAAGGAAATCTTTCAAGTCTAGATGATCCATTATAATTCAATAGAATCTTTACTGTAGATCATATGTAGCATTGCCACTCAAGAAATGAGATGCTCACTGCAGAATTTAAGTGCTATTACTTACATCCTTGGAGATAAAATGTGATGATATGCTCTTTGTTAGATAGAACCTTACCTCAGTAGATTGAAACTAAGATCCAAGCGCTTTGTGAAAAGTCCATGTTTCATGCCAAGTTGTTCAGGGATTGCTTCACATTCTTGACCGATGTAAGAAACCTGCACAACACAAATTATTTATTTTAAATATTAAATAAATTTGAAATAAGCAGATTAAATTAGCATTTAACATTTCTGTATATCTAAGTGCATTTTCGGCACTGTTTGAGAAATGGTGTACAAGCACATGGATACATTTGGTATCTTTAATATAATTGAAAGTAGATTATAAAGTCTTCTACTATTAACAAGTAAGATGAGTGTGATTAAAGATTAGTAATGAACCCATTTGCTTGTCGGTGTGGGTTCGGTGGGCTGAGGACCCTGTTTCCGCCCTCTCTCTGATGACTGAACTGTGAATTTACAAATGTCACAGGTTAGTGAAATGAAGGAAATAAGAGCAGCTAACCTTGTTGTGGGCAGGGTGGCAATATTGTACAGTAGAATTAAAGAGGTCTGCATTTACAATGAATAATTCTTCATTCACCTTTTTAAACCACAGTAGAGAATTGGTGATTCAGTAAATCGCTCCGAGTTGAAGCACAGCAGGGAATGCATTGAAAACTCAGCTCAAAACCATTCTGTCTCTCTGTATTCACCTCCTTCAGAATCCTTTTAATACGCCTTTTGTCACCTCAAACATCTGATCTGTGACTTGGGGCCACATTCTCCCTTCTGCTCAGAGGTGTCGCGGATTGTGACTAAAAACACCACATAGTCACGGGTTCTGACATCGCCCATCATCATAATTGAAAACACAGTCGCTCCCTCACTTGGTGGTACCAATCATCACTAATGTTCTTCAGAAAATAATCCACTACAACTTCAGACGTACAGCAACACTGATGTATTTTACATGCTTTCCAGGGTGACCCAGCAAGCCATATAACAACCACCATTAAAACATATGATGATTGAAGCTGCCATTGATCTCAGCATCAAGCTCAGATGCAGCAAAGTCATTTACAACCCAGTCAATTCACCTCTTGAACATTTAGGGATTGTCCACTGCACTCATAGAACTATACCTTGAAGTCACAATTTCCAGTTATGTCCTTACCCAATTTCAGGCAGAGCTGTGAGAGATGGTCATAAAGTGGTATCCAGCAGTCCTGGTACCTCCAACGTGAATGATAATCCTCATGGCAAAAAGCAAGGACATTCCTCTCCACTCCTTTGCTCAGCTTCCAACTCGACACTGCTCCATGTTGAACAACACTTGGAAGAAGCACTGAGAGCATCAAGGCCTCAAAAAGTATTCCGGACGAAGAACCCCATCAGGGGCGGCATGGTGGATCTGCGGTAGAGTTGCTGCCTTACAGCGCTTGTTGCTCCAGAGATGCCGGTTCGATCCCAACTATGGGTGCTGTCTGTACGGAATTTGTACGCTCTCGCCCTGGCTTTCTCCCAGATCTTCGGTTTCCTCCCACACTCCAAAGATGTACAGGTTTGTAGGTCAATTGGCTTGGTATAAGTGTAAATTGTCCCTAGTGTATGTAGAATAATGTTAATGTGCGGGAATCGCTGGTCGGCACAGATTCGGTGAACCGAAGGACCTGATTCCGCGCTCTATCTCTAATCTAAACTATGCAGGGCATCATCATAAGCATCTCCACAGCACCTCTCTCAGACCCAACTCAAATAGTTCAGCCAATGTTACAACTACTACTTTAACCCAATTTTTTTAAGCAAAATTAACACAGCCACAAAAAAACAAGTTGATGTTATTGAATTTAAGAAGTGACGTGCTCCTTTTCTATCATCCTCAACAAAATAAACAAAATCATCTTTGCTCTTTAATTAAAACAAAACAAGTACCAACATTACCATTCACAGGACAAGAAATGCCAATATAAAATACATTGTCTGAATACATTGTCAAAGTCTGAAGAAGGGTCTTGACCCGAAATGTCACCCATTCCTTCTCTCCAGAGATGCTGCCTGTCCCATAGAGTTACTCCAGCATTTTGTGTCTATCTCCGATTTAAACCAGCATCTGCAGTTCCTCCCTACACAATGTAAAATACATGCAAGCTTCCAGTCTCTGAACAAAGATTTATTTTATTTTAATTTCCAAAATGGGGAGTTTCTACCTCAGATTTCCTCTCAGGGACAGGAAGAAGATAAAAGTCAGGCTTTTATACCCAGAGAGAAAAATATGAGGACAGCTTCACAGGAGCAGGCACTAAAATATGTTAACAGATCACTTGGCTCGGCTCCCAGTTGAAACAAATAAGCAGCGGGAATCTTCTTTGAAGACTGAGGAAAGAATTCCACCTCCATATAAAAATCTTTAGAGAACTTCTCCTTTAAAGAAAGAAAACCACGAGACAAGTAGAGGAAGTTGAACACTGCTTAATTAGGGGGAGAGTTTTGCTTTGTCTTAAATTTAGAAATATTAATTAATTTAATATTTGCTCAAAGATTTTGTGATAAGTTAGCGCAGATGCTGAATCGAATGAGTTCATTCTATGTATAATACTGTATCGCTGGTCTCATGCATTTCCAATTCCACGTTAACATCAACTTCAGAAACTCAAATGAAAGTTATCAGCTGCAGGGTAAATCATCAAAACTATTTATATCAAAAGATGTGAACATACACATGCACAGTGCTTTTGTGTCCTGTCGAAACAAAGTACTGGGCACAAAAACAAACAGGCTCTTGAGAAGCATTCAGCATTACAATCACATGATAAAGAGGAATGCTCATTTCTTAAGAAGCGAGATGGCATATAGGTCAATTAATTAGCAGGGTCGACTCATTCAACAATCTGTCCTCTGTTCAATCCGATATAATTAACAGACTGGTTTGACCATGAATACAGTCAGGACCGAGCATGCCTCGATAAAGCAATGAAGATGAGTACATCAGAAGTTAGCAGAAAGTCATTGGGTCCTTCACAAATTAAAAATAGAACTGCAGCTTTGTTATCTCATCTGCAAATGACTCTCATCTGGTAAATACACACAGTAAACATGTAGATTCTAAACACTAAACAAGAGTAATGTAACCAGTCGGTTATCCAAATAAGCATCCTGCCTCATTGACAACGTTTACTCTCTGCTCTCTACAGAATATATGAATTAAATGCCCGCTTTTCATTAGAAAGGTACAGGTGGCAGGCAGGCCCAGAGAAAGTACATACATTTACGGAATCGTGGACCTGGCTTGAGTAAGCAATGTACAGAGAATGTGACTGTTCATGTCCACAAGTCCCAAGAGCAGAATTAGGCCATTCGGCCCTTCAAGTCTACTCTACCATTCAATCATGGCTGATCTAGATTTCCCTCTCAACCCCATCCTCCTCCCTATAACACTCTTACTAATCAAAAATCTGTCAATCTCCATCCCTTAAAAATATCCATTGACTTGGCCTCCACAGCCATCTGTGGCAATGAATTCCACAAATTGACCCCCTCTGGCTAAATAAATTCCTCCTCATCTCTTTTGAGGCAGAAGCAGAGAAATAGAATTGTACAACTGTTAACTGTACAAGTGGTAGACAAGTTTCATTATTTGTCAATTCAATATTTGTCAGCGTTATTAATAACATAGAAACATAGAAATTAGGTGCAGGAGTAGGCCATTCAGCCCTTCGAGCCTGCACCGCCATTCAATATGATCATGGCTGATCATCCAACTCAGTATCCCGTACCTGCCTTCTCTCCATACCCTCTGATCCCCTTAGCCACAAGGGCCACATCCAACTCACTCTTAAATATAGCCAATGAACTGGCCTCAACTACCCTCTGTGGCAGAGAGTTCCAGAGACTCGCCACTCTCTGTGTGAAAAAAGTCTTTCTCATCTCGGTCTTAAAGGATTTCCCCCTTATCCTTAAGCTGTGACCCCTTGTCCTGGACTTCCCCAACATCGGGAACAATCTTCCTGCATCTAGCCTGTCCAACCCCTTAAGAATTTTGTAAGTTTCTATAAGATCCCCTCTCAATCTCCTAAATTCCAGAGAGTATAAACCGAGTCTATCCAGTCTTTCTTCATAAGACAGTCCTGACATCCCAGGAATCAGTCTGGTGAACCTTCTCTGCACTCCCTCTATGGCAATAATGTCCTTCCTCAGATTTGGAGACCAAAACTGTACGCAATCTCCAGGTGTGGTCTCACCAAGACCCTGTACAATGAAGTAGAACCTCCTGCTCCTGTACTCAAATCCTTTTGCTATGAAGCTAACATACCATTCGCTTTTTTCACTGCCTGCTGCACCTGCATGCCTACTTTCAATGACTGGTGTACCATGACACCCAGATCTCGCTGCATCTCCCCTTTTCCTAATCGGCCACCATTTAAATAATAGTCTGCTTTCCTGTTTTTGCCACCAAAGTGGATAACCTCACATTTATCCACATTATACTGCATCTGCCAAACATTTGCCCACTCACCCAGCCTATCCAAGTCACCTTGCAGTCTCCTAGCATCCTCCTCACAGCGAACACTGCCCCCCAGCTTAGTGTCATAAAAATTAGTGAGAGAAAAAATCCTTGGATGAAAATTATGTATTAAAGTACCTCCAAAGTTTGTGCTTTCACTGTAGGTTTTTCTGAGATTCATGAAGCTGCAGAACTCATTCATATCGGCATGCAACCATGTCCGTGTGGCTCCCTCCTTTGCTGCCCACCACATCCTCAACTGCGGTCAGCAGGTTGCATTTTGTCTAGCACAGTTCAGGACTTTGCTCTGCTAAAGTGTGTCAAATCTGACAGAAAAGTCACTGTTGTAACCGTGGTAAATGCTGGAGCCAACTCCAGTGAAGCAAGGTGTTGTAAGCAATTAAAGGTGATTAATAGTTGTTGACACAAGGAACTGCAGATGCTGATTTACAATAAAAGACAAAGTGCTGGAGTACCGCATATTCCGTTTGGGTAGCTCACAACCCTCTGACTACATTTCCTCTGACTTCATATTTCACTCCCCTTCTTCCCGCATCTCCTAATCTCACAGCCTTTTGTCTTCTTCCCATCTCTGTCCTTTATCCATCCATCTACCGTTCAAACCCTACTCATCTATATCCACCTACCACTTGCCTGGATTTGTTGCACCCCCACCTCACTTTCAGCTTTCCCACCCCCCTATTACAATTAGCCTGAAGAAGTGTCCCAAACCCAAGTTTGCCTATCCATGTTCTCCAGAGATGCTGCCTGTCTTACTGAGTTACTCCAGCACTCTGTGCCTTTTTAAAAATTGGGGTTGATGTGAGATCGCAATTGGCAGGAGACCAAGAACATTCTCCAAATTATGTCATAGGATCTTTTACATGAAATGAGAGAGATGGTACGTTATTTGACCTGTATCTCCTGGAAGACCCCATTCCTCCAAACTGCACAGTGTGTGGATTAGATCCACAATTTTCTAAGTCAAGAAGGTGAAAAAACTGCCCGTGAGCCAAGACTCACTGCAAACAAGACTGACAAATCTGGCAGTCATTTTGTTTGCTCAAGATAAATGAAGGAAAAGTGAATCATGTTGCTTTTCAAAAAGTATAACCTATGAATCTGGCCCAGATTCTATATAATTAGTCTGCATTCAATCTCTAAACTAACAATGATTTGACTACATAGTAAGGCTATCTCTGAATCAAATTCATTTGTGGTGCCTGTGTGGATTAAACATGCAATGCAAAAACATTTTGCAGGTTTTTCTAAAAATTGGATTTAGTTAACTACACTGGCAAATAGCAGTATTCATATTAACCCATCTGTGAACTTAATAATAAGCATCAGCCAGAACAATATGCATTCCACTGGACAATGGATGTTCCCCAGTCTTTGCAAAGACAAGTCTCATAAAGGACCTCCTGCAGGCTGCACTATGGTGCTATCACCCTGCTCAATGGGGAAATATTGTGAATCGATTTGGCACCTTAGAATGGACATCCATGTGATGCAAAGGGAAATCAGCAGCAAAATTATATTCTGCACATCACTAACTGCAGGCTCCCCTCCAAGACACATCATAACGATCCTACATCAGCACTGGGTCTAATCTGGGAATTGCCATCCCAACAGCAATGATGGAGTTGAATTGTGACCACTTTGTGAACATTTAAGAGATGAAAAATAAATACTGATCTTGTCAGTGAACCCCATGCCCAATAATAATCTTAGAGTCATAGAGTGATACACTGAGGAAACAGGTCCTTCAGCCCAACTACACTAGTCCCACTTCCCCACAATTGGTCCATATCCCTCTAAACCTGTCCTATCCATGTACCTGTCTAACAGTTTCTTAAAAGTTGGGTTAGTCCCTGCCTCAACTAGTACCACTGGCAGCTTGTTCCGTACACCCACCACCCTGGGGTCAAGGAAAGAGCGTTCACGTCGTGGCTCTTCCCACCACCACGCACAAGCAGCAAGAGACAGACACCATTGTATGCAGATGTCAAGAAGTGTGGTTGGCTCTGGCTGAACAACTTCTAATCTTGTGTGTGGACTCGACAAGAAAAAGACCCACAACCCTTTGTGTGAAAAAGTTACTCCTCAGATACCTATTAAATCTCTTTCCCTCAACACCTTGTAGCTATGTCCTCTAGTCCTCCATTCACCTACTCTGGGCAAGGGACTCTGTGCATATACCCAATCTATTTCTGTCATGATCTTTGTAAACACCTTGTAACAAAGTAGAAAAGTGCCCCAACTATAAAATACTGTTACACAGTCACAATGAAAATTATTTGATTTTCAGTGATATCCATTCATTATTAGGTGCACATATCTACTGCATTTCAAATGTGGTTAACTCAATATAAAACATGTTGGAATATTATGATCAATGATGCTTTTCTTTAAGCTTACTACCTTAGTTTAGAGATACAGCGCAGATACAGGCCCTTCAGCCCACGCTGACCAGCGATCCCCGCACATTAACATTATCCTACACACACCGGGGACAATTTTACACATACACCAAGCTAATTAGCCTGTAAACCTGTGCGACTTTGGAGTGTGGGAGGAAACTGAAGATCTCGGAGAAAACCCACGCAGGTCACGGGGAGAAGGTCCAAGTTCCTTACAGACAGAATCGAACCTGGGTCTCTGGTGTTGGAAGCGCTATAAGGCAGCAACTCGACCGCTGCGCCACCGTGCCGCACTCAAATAATTGGTATCAAATCGGTTCGAAAACAACTCGAAGGCACAAGAGATTGCAGATGCTGGAATCTGCAGTGAAAAAAAACAAAGATGCTGGAGGAAATTAGTGAGTCAGGAGGCACCTTTGGTGAGAAATGGACTTTTTGACATTTCAGGTCGAAACCCTTCATCTACACTGAAAGAGCAGTGGAAAGGTAGCCAACATAAAGAAGACAGTATAAATATATTAAATTAAATCAAAACAGTAATCTGCTGTTAACCTCACAATCAAAGAGTTGGCCAATGACCATAGTCTCTGATGGACTAGAGAGAGTAGTGAAGGTTGGCACTCCCACAACAGTTTAGAACTAGAAGAGCACTTGTGGGAGAGTCTCGGACCAGAGGTCATAGCCTCAGAATTAAAGGACATTCCTTTAGGAAGGAGATGAGGAGGAATTTATTTTATTAATATGTGCCATTCATTGCCACAGAAGGCTGTGGTGTCCAAGTCAATTGATATTTTTAAGGCAGAGATAGATAGATTCTTGATTAGTATGGGAGTCTGGGGTTATGGGAAGATGGGGTTAGGAGGGAGAGATAGATCAGCCATGATTGAATGGCAGAGTTGACTTGATGGGCCGAATGGCCTAATTCTGCTCCTATCACATGAATTCCCATAAAAGACCAATTGCTGGTAAACAGAATGAGTATACTTGGGACCTTGATGTTTTCATGGACACATTTCAATGCCATATGTGTCCACAAAAATAGCTTTTATTTGATCGGCAAAAGATGCCAGTACGCTGCTGCACATCAATCTAGTTTTAACACTTTTTCGAGGTGCCGTAAGACTGTATTGATACATACTGTCACGAAAAATACAATGACTGACTACCTCGTTTTTTTGTTAAATTAATTGTAACTTTGAAAATTATTTCTATTTTACCATTCCAATTCTGGTACTTGGGGGCTCATGTTGTTGACCTCCCCGAGTTGAGCCCTGTCACCTGACCTCAGTCAGGTGAACGACAACTAACAGAGACAGCAGCAGAAAGAATGCAATTTCAGTCACCGCAGCTTGCAGCTCTAATGCAATCTCAGTCGCCGCAGCTTGCAGCCCTAATGCAACCTCAGTCGCCGCGGCTTGGTGCCAACCTGGAGAATGCGCCCTTTTTCGGGTCAAACCGGGCGGCATCATCCTGCTGTAGCTGATTGCGGAAGGCCAAACTGGATACAGCGCCTGGAGGATGTTACATCATTTCTGCTGCCTCAAACGCAAGAAGACGACTTCTGGTACTGCAGGTACCGCACATTAATTTGCAACTCCTCATGACATGAAAAAACATTATTACTGAAAGAGTAAAACTTCAAATTTACTGTTTAAAAGTGAATTTAGTTAGGTGCCCCGTTGTGGTTTGGAATCGTAAACTTTTTTTAAACAAACAGCAAATAACTTTCCTGAAACAATAAGCTTCAAAATTCCACATAAAAGTAAACTTTTGTTTGGTATTTTAAAAGGAATATAAAACAAGTTTGAGATTAAATATCCAGCTTTCAAACCTATTTATCTCCATCATGAAATTGAAAGACACCCTTCCATTAAAAAGTCTTTGTAATAAAATTGGGCAAATGAATCATCAAACACATAGTAATGTTTTTCATTTGATTTGACCAATGCTATAGAACAGTAAAATGGCTCCAATTTCCCCAATGCAATTTTTTTACATCAGACCAATGTACATAATAGTATTTACCATAGAAAATGTTTTTTACCACTTTTTTCTCTCTTTTTCTTTTTGTCCTTTTTTTTCTATTCCTCTCTTCTTTCTTTCATTTATCCACTTTTTGGTTACACGACTTTGGTAGACTAGTGGTTCTATCTTTGCACCTCACTTTTTCTCTTTCTTGCTTTTTCTCCTTTCTTTTTTTCCCCCAATTCAAGCTAAAAAGTTAAAATTGAAGCTATACAATAACTGTATGACTTTATATGCCGTTGGTTCTATTTTTGTACATTTGTTTCTAATCAATAAAAACATATTTTTTAAAGTTTAAAAAAAATGTTGTCAAAGTGTTTCATTTGTTCCAGTACGAAAAAAAAAAGTAACTGATACTGGAGACTGAAAATAAAAATAGAAAATGCTGGAAAAATGCTGGTCAAGCAGCATCTGTGGAAAGAGTAGCAGTCAGTATTTTGGGACTGAGTCCCTTCATCAAAATACTTTTTAAAATATATATAATTGAATTGAATACATTTTATTAGCCAAGTGTGTATAAATACAAGAAATTTGCCTTGTTGCTTTGCTCGCCAGTAACAACACAATATACAGTAGACAATTAAAAATAAAACATTATAATTTAAACATGTGAAGAATTAAATAAAATATCAGAACATAGAAACATAGAAACATAGAAATTAGGTGCAGGAGTAGGCCATTCAGCCCTTCGAGCCTGCACCGCCATTCAATATGATCATGGCTGATCATCCAACTCAGTATCCCGTACCTGCCTTCTCTCCATACCCTCTGATCCCCTTAGCCACAAGGGCCACATCCAACTCACTCTTAAATATAGCCAATGAACTGGCCTCAACTACCCTCTGTGGCAGAGAGTTCCAGAGACTCACCACTCTCTGTGTGAAAAAAGTCTTTCTCATCTCGGTCTTAAAGGATTTCCCCCTTATCCTTAAGCTGTGACCCCTTGTCCTGGACTTCCCCAACATCGGGAACAATCTTCCTGCACCTAGCCTGTCCAACCCCTTAAGAATTTTGTAAGTTTCTATAAGATCCCCTCTTAATCTCCTAAATTCCAGAGAGTATAAACCGAGTATAAACCGAGTATGAACCAGAGAGAACACTTGGAAGATACAGACTTTTGGCTGTTGAGTAGAGCTACTGCTCGTGGAAAAAAAGCTGTTTTTTTGTCTGGCTGTGGCAACTTTGACAGTCTGGAGTCGCCTTCCAGAGGGATGTGCTTCAAAGAGTTTGTGGTCAGGATGAGCGGGGTCAGAGATGATCTTACCCGCTCGCTTCCTGGCCCTTTTCAATCATCTTTTCAAACAAGCTTTCACTGTTCCAAAGAGTGCTGGTGCAGAGTATGCTGATTGACACGATTAAGAGTTATCTTTGATACTCAGTGGGCACTCCAACTCATCATGGTCAAACTTGGAAGTGACATTAACACATATCTGTAATAGGCACAAAATACTGGAGTAACTCAGCAGGACTGGCAGGCAGCATCTCTGGAGAGAAGGAATGGGTGATATTTCAGGTCGAGCCCCATCTTCAGACCAATTTAAATCAACATCTGCCGGTTTTTTTCCACACCCTCAACACATATCTGTACCTTGATGGTCCCTTTATTGGGAAATTAATGTCCTTCTGACACATCAATGAACACTTCAAAACTGGTCACGATGGCGTCATGGGACAATTTTTTTTTTTTTAAGTAGAATTTAATCATATTTTCTGATAGGCTTCTTCTTGCGAATGAAACATAAACCAAAGGAATTGTTAGATCTCAAGCCGGGTGTTGAGTAGCCAGGCTGTTGTCCCTGCGTCAATGTCTGCCAGGCCCTGAGCTCCATTTGGTGGGTGGTAGAGCAGGCACCCAGAGATGACATGGTTGGCTGGCTGTTGTTCTGCTCCACATTCACAGGCTGGGCTCTGGCGGAGCCCCCATCTCCACATGCTGGCATTGAGACACCCAACTCCAGTATGAAGTCTGTTGAGCTTCACCCATGCTCTTCTGGGGAGGTCAGACCCTGGACAACTTTTATCTGGTGAAGAGATGTAGCTGTGTAATGGAGATGAGGTTGCCTTCCACTCCTGTGACCACTTGGTGGCTATCCACTGTGCTTTTGTCTCAGTCCTGATAGGCTTGATCTAAGGGATATCCCACGATAATATAAATTGAAAAAATAATGATTTTCCTCGTGCATGTTGATCCCAGAATGGGAAGATTTGGTTGTCACCAGTGATCAGAAACTCCAATGGAACTGCCACAGGAGCTAAACTGGGTATCCTGTGGTGAGTGACTCACTGACTGATAACCCAAAGCCTTCCCATCCTCCACAAGACACAAACTGGGAATATGACAGGTCACTCTCCGCTTACCTGGAAGCTCAACACCAATTCAAAACAGAGACAAAAGGAACTGCAGATGCTAGAATCTTGAGCAAAGCACCGTGTTGAAATAACTCAGATTGGAGGGATTGGATAGGTGGCATTTTGGGTTGGGACTCTTCCTCAGACTCTGACAAAGAGTCCCGACCCAAAACATTGCCTGTCCGTTCCCTCCACTGGTGCTGCCGGACCCACTGAGTAACCCCAACACTTTGTGCTTGGACAAATTTATATGCATCTTATTCAACACCAAAAACATCCATTCCCCCATCACCAGTGAATAGTGTTACAATGTGTGCCACCTACAAAACACATTGCAATTAGTTGCCTGGGCTACTCAGCCAGTAGGTCCCAAACCCGTGACCTCTACCACCATGAACAAGGCCTGCGGGTGCATGGAAACACCATGGCTGCAGGTTTCCCTCTTACAGCATTGAAAATATGGGTCCACGGTCCAAAATTCCTTCCCAATGGCATTGTTGGCGTTGGGGCATGAGAAGGACTGCAGACCACCACCTTCTCAACGGCATTTCAAGGTTGGCAATGAATGCCCGACCCAGAATCTCTTCATGAGTCATCTCACCAAAATGTGTTTCCAGCTCTTACTCATTATCACATCTCTTGACATCTGTTTGCTATAAATTAATCGATATCACCGACTTCTAGAACTGTATATGCAATTAAATATCAGCAAGATTGTAAACAATGTGCCTGGATTTCACTATAAGCCATCGACTCCATCCCTCTCCATGGCAAAAGTGTATTAGTTGCAAATTTCCAGTCTGCCTCAGGCATTCTGCCAGTTCCTGCTATGCTGGTCTCCCCCATAATGACAGCACAGTGTTGCAGCTGGTAGAGCTTCTACCTCACAGCACCAGAGAGCTGGGTTAGATCCTGATCCTGTGTGGAGTTTGTGTATTCTCTCTGTGTGTCTCATGGGTTTCCTCCCACATCCCCAAAACATGTGGGTTTGTTCCTAATGTGTAGAAAGTGGATGAGAAAATATGGGATATCATCAAACTAGTGTGAACTGGTTGGCATGGAGTTGGTTGGCGGAAGAGCCCATTTCTATACTCTATCCCTAAACTAAACACGTAGATAGATGGCAAAGGTGGTGTATGGTATGTTTGCCTTCATTGGTTGGGCATCGAGTAAAAAAGTCAGGAAGTCATGTTGCAGCTTTATAGGACTTTTGGGTTGTATTTGGTATAATGCGTGCACTCAATTCCCTTACCTTAATACCAATATCTCATGTGCTTACATGTCAAAAATTCTGTTTGGTAACATACCATGTAATGCCTTGGAAGATTGTTCTAGCTAGAGGGCTCAAATCACACAAGAGCACTATTCCAACAAACAAAAATGGTCTCATGCATGGGCTGCACTACCTATTATGTCTCATGATGCCATTTAATGGGTGATTTTGCCAAGGTTTTTAGGATTATTCAAAACATCAAGTGAATTTATTTAAATAAATTGACACCAAGGTCAGAGGTGCATCCGAAGTGCTGCCAGTCTCCACAGGGTAGAAACCTGGACCCCAGGGGTATAGCGATGAGAGACGCCAACAGCCAATCTCTCATTTTCTCATTTGGAAAAATTGGTAGTTCATGTCCTTCGCCAATATAAATAGTTGGAAAAAAATGTCATTCTTTAGGGATTAAAACCACTTCCCAAGACTTGACCAAGGCCAGCATATTTGTAGAAACCTAACATATTATATTAGGCTGACAAGAATGACAACAAACAGGTCCATCAGTGCTACTCCTCCATTCTAATATAAAGTTAACACCTCATATTTTGCTTGTGCAGTTTACACCCCAGAGGTATGAATATTGACTTCTCTAACTTCAAGTAACCCTTGCTTTTCCTCTCTCTCCATCCCTCCCCCTTCCCAGTTCCATAATCAGTCTGACTGTCCCTCTGAAAAAAGGTCTGAAGAAGGGTCTCAACCCGAAACGTCACCCATTCCTTCTCTCCAGGGATGCTGCTTGTCCCACTGAGTTACTCCAGCGTGTAGTATCCATCTTTGGATTATACCAGCATCTGCAGGTCCTTCCTACACAAGTTTATGCCTTGGGCAGACTTGAGCCTCACAATAAAACTTCAAACAAAGACTCAATGTTGTAACTCCTTGCCGACCTGTTTTAAATCACTATCACTGGCAAAACTAAGTGAGATTTTATCAAAGGCCAAAATATTTTCAAAACCAAACCCTGAAACAGAGATTTACAATCTGTCAATGGCAATAAGTGTGTCTCCTTTCCTGCTGAATGATTAGAGAAATCAATTTTGGGCTGCAAATATAAAAGTGTTTAATTGATTAAACAAGCAGATAGCAATTGGAAAGCATAGCCAATTCTGTCAATAACGCTTAGACAATTATGGTGGCATACCAAAGTCACCACCATTTCCACTAGTTATACCCATCTCATATGTTTGTTGGTCTCCGTTCAGTATTGGTACTATAACATTTACTGTTCTGTTTGAAAGGAGATCAGGTGAGCAAGCTATTGATGGTCTTGCAAATATAATCATTGAATAGTGGCAGGAAAGTTATTAGAAGTTCCAGAATTTATGATAAGCGACTGTGCAGACAATAACGGACACAGGTGAAGCACATTAAGATAAGTCACAGCTTTCCTAAACTAATCTAACTTTGTAACATTCTTAGAGTGTTATCTCCCCCAAGCCAACTCTCCTGCTAAAGTTATTAACACGAGTGTTTTAAGTGGAATTTAACCCACTCTAGATGGGCCACTGACCTTCCTTATTTTCTTCCCAAAATCCACCTTTTCCTTAGATGAGGTGCGTCATCCACCATTCAAGAAAACCCATTCTAGCCCTTAATTGATGTGCAATGAAACCGCCAATTGCAAATTTTAATCTCGCCCTTCAATCTTCCCCTATTTTGCTATATTTGAAAATACTCCCTAGATCAGTAACACTCCCGTCTTCTGCAAATTCTATTGAATTAACGGCTTCCCTCTAATTACAAGCGAAATGATTTGCAAGAGGAAAATATATATATATGTAAAAGCAAATGTGATGAACAGTAAAGTTACGTATCAATCCTCTGACAAAATAATTAGGTGAAAGCGCTAATCCATAATATTTGGTAATATTTACGTTAATTTATTTTTTCAAAACGTTTTTTTCAAATGACCAAGATGTGTCAGGTTAAGTGGCGAGTCAGTTGACATCAAAGTGGTTAAAAAAATGTTGTAACCTGCAAAATATAACTAACGAACATATAACATTGAAATAAACCCTGTACCTAACAAGTGAACTCGTTCAAATGCATACTTCTTCTTTTGTTCTGTGTAAATAAAGGCAAGTGTTTAAATACTTTGCACTTACTTGCGTTCCATCAACAACGACCCCTATATCGTTGCTCGCCTTCCCTGACATGCTAATTTTATATTACAGAAAAAGACTGAGCAGGCCGTTGTTTGTTTTATTTTTACCGGCTTTGCCAGCTGCAGCTCTGTATTTTTATACAAGGTTTGTTTGGAAGTACCGCTGTAGTAGCGGAGCATTGACCTGCCTATGGAAATACACAAGAGCTCTGCACTTCCGCACTCTTGTCAGCTGAGTCGGAGCGGAAGTCAGTGTCGAAAAGGAGGGGCAAAATGACTTAAAAAGCAAAGCTTTCAGAAATTGCATTACATGCAATTGTGATGCAGCCTATTCCCCCCCAAAACTGTGCATGGGAAGTTGGTTTAACCTTGGGGTTACTTTTTTTGCAAATGCCCCGTGCAACCCTAAACCTCAATTGTCACTCCCAAGCCCTGATCCAGCGCTGGAGACAAGGGCGCCGCGCTGCATTTATTGGGATTTCACCAACGAGTCGGACTAATTTATCTTTTGTGCCGCTCATACTGGAGTCGTGCAGGCAGTAGTGTAGACTGAACCATCAAAGCTAGTTTCCACCCCCCACCCCCCCTCCCACGGGGAGAAAACGAAAACTTCCCTTCCCGCCCCGAAAGAGCAGCGCATGCGGAAGTCTCGCACTGCAGAATACTGACTCAATCTCACATCCTACTAACTACTAATGTAAGCCGACCACACTGATATTTCACATAAGTAAGTTTTGATGCATGGACTATACTTTTCATTGATCCGGCCGTTCGCTGCCGAGAGATTGTTTTGTGTTTAGAAATTAACACCAAATTCCTTCTGTGTCGGGGTTATACGGAGAAATACAGCAACAGCAGTGATGTCTTTGTCACAGAGGGAATATGTGCATTTCAGAGTAGAATCGACCTTAAAATTGTTTGCGTTCGACTATTAATAATCAGGTATGGATTTTGATATTTATCCGCGTGCCTGAAAAATGTGTCAGCGTGCTTTGGTAGGTTGTTACTGAACTGTAAGCGCTCGCTTCGGCACACGGTGCAGTTTGGGGTCGAGCGGTATATAACGATGAGTTGTTTCGGAAACTATGTTAGTTTTCCGGGGGCAAAAAAAAAAAACATCTCCTCTTGCAATTAGATGATCCTCTCAATCGATGTAACGGCCGGATCTCGACTTGCACATTTTGTGTCATTTTTTTAAATAATTTTATGTTTCAGCTGCTCATCGGCGAAGCACCTCCACTGCGAAACAAAATAACTTCACAGCTAAAATAACGCCGATTGTTAAATTGCAATTTTTTAAAAGCAAAAAAATCCCGTTCGACCAACATCAGATATCCTAACTAGCTCTTGTTTCCAGCAATAATTATATTTGCTTGCGATGAGTGATTCATAAAAATGTCAGTCTGTAAAATATAGGCACGTACTTCAAACTTTCTATTTAAAAATCATGAATTATAGCCACGAAAAATGTGTTCCCATTTAGGGTAATACGAAGTATTTGCTGTCTTGTACTGAGACCCATCTGTCATCTAGACAATAAAGAAAGCCGCTGTTACTTTTTCCCTGACGTTGGGAATTTATGGGTGCCCTACACTGGCCTAATAACTCAAGCATTGTGTCAGCGTTTGACAGGCTTGCAGAAAAACAGCAACCCTGTTATCAATCAAACAACCCTTTGCATATTTTTAGCTGCGCTCTGATCTTCAAGACACGTTTATGTATGAATTATATCATTATGAATCATTCCACAGATTTACTGTAAGGCGGGACGTGATCTATCACGTCTTTCAAATCAACAAAAGGAAGAGAGATTTTTACAGTTTTCGCCATTTTAGAGTGCTTGACACTTGTGGAATTTTACACTGGAATAAATATATTTTATAACAAATCTTATCCGTGCATGCCGCTGTAAAATCCGCACATTCCTCCCCATTTTAAAGCCGTTTTGGAGATTGTATCTAATCTTTTTTTTTAAAGAGAAGAAAATTATCCTTAAGCTGCCTTTCCTCAAAGTAACTATTTTGATATATCGGTAAAGTCGCGCCGTGACATTCAGGACTGAGTTTATCTTGAGTTTTCATTGGTCGTAGCAAAGATTTACTTCCACCTCAAAACATCGTTGCTCTCGCTCTCTGGAAAGAAGAGTTCGGATTTAGTTAGCATTTGTCATTGTGTCTTTAATATTGTTACCATTTTTGTTTTGTTTAAACAAGCCCAGTTAAGAATGGACGAATAGAATAACTTCAAAAAACTAATTTCTATACGTCAGCCCGTAATTCCTCATCATCAAGCAAACACTATTATTCCAAATGGTTAGTATTCAACGTTCGCCGCAGTTTCAGGACATCAAATGTAATTTCTATATATCTTAACTGAACTAACTACATAATAATATTTTAAGGCCAATTTAAAATTTGTTTTAAAATGACAATGTTCCAATGATTTAGTTTTCTGGACCATTGAGATTGACACGGGATAAAGAAAGCATACTACTCTAAATGTGTGATAATCTAAAAGTATAACTCCGCGCGATAAATTCTGATTCACGAAGACGACACAACCTCAAATAGAATCTCCTGGGATACGAGTTTTTTCATGATGATGAATGCAAACATCACCGCCATTGAAAGATATTCAAGATCCCAGTGGTCCACGAACTATTTTTCTATCGGCCGAAGTAACTAAAAGGATGCCGACTTTTTAATTATTTTAATAGACTGGAATTAAATCGCCAGTCTGAAAGTAAAAACAAATCTTTCATTATTACCTGAAACTTTAAAACTCTCCCCAGCACCAACCCGGCCCTTGATCCTATAGGTAAACTGAGATCTCTTCACTTTCTAAAGTGTTTTTAACAGTGCTTCGGCACACTAGAATAGATGCAATATTTTTACAAGAACTAGCAACAAAAAGTACAGGACAATGAAATATTTATGTGTTTCGTGGTTCTAAATCGCGCATGGATTTTCCCACTTTGCGCGCACCTGACCTGACATAATTTAGGCTGAATTAACTCTGGAATGGGGCGCATGGAGGGTCCCGAACCGCGTGTGTAATTTTAAAGATTTCTTTAGATTTATTAGATGACCGCCACAGAGCGAATACAGCGTTGGCGGCAGCGCATCAAGGACAATGATGCGAACGAGAAACAAAGAGAATATCAGCCGTCCTTTCCAAATATTACCCATGGACTTATGGAATCTTAATGCTGATGCGGTTTTCCTCATAGCTTTTTTGAGAAAATAATATTGATTAATAATGACGGAACATACTCTAAAGCGAGTCGTAGATGGTGGGATGCTTCGTGTTATTTGGCTGCTTGTGTCTGTGGCCCTGAGTCCCAATTTTGCTGAATCTATTTAAAAGAAAGCGAAGCGTTTAACAGCAACTTGCCTTCCGCCGTTGTGTTTTAAGATGAGCGGTCCGTCCTGTTGCTTTTAAACCAATTTCGTTCCAATCCGCTTTCTGTTGAAATCCATCCCAGGATTTGTCAGATCTGACCTGACCTGTCAAGCGGATTATCATACAGAGAGATTAATAGGGTAGGCGGGTTGCAATAATAATCGTTTTGTTTGATGTGACAAGTTTGATAGGCGTTGATTTACTTACAAACTGATAGGCTTTTAATTGAGCGCCTCCATCCAAGTTAGATGAAAGGAAGCCGCGGCATTTTGTGTCTGAAAAGCTGCCCAATTGCCCGGGAGTCTGAATACTTATTACCCGGGTACGTGAACGGTCAAATACTTATTTTTGAATGTATTACTTTTTTTTCCCCCCCAAATGATAAATCTCTTACATTGTGCTCAAATCGAATTATGTTGACATGTCAACCAGTGACTTAGAAGTGGGAAATCTTGAAGGTTGAGTATCTTGATAATGGCTTAAGTTTCTAATTAAATTAACCTAGTTCCTGGAACAATATTCTCTTGTTTTTTTGTAAAGTCTTTCCCTCCGCAATAATTTTTACTCTTTTTTTTGACGTCATGAAAACTGGTCAATTGTGTTGCTTTTTGATCAAATCGTGTTGATCCAACCTGCGTTTGTTTGGATAAACAAAATAACTTGGACACAATGGTGGTCGTCTTGTGAAAGGGAAATTGAGACTGTTTGGTTCGTTTCAGATTTCTGCATTTAAAAAAAAAGGACGGCAGAATACTGGTCACAAATCTGTTACTTCCCAATATTTCATTATTTTCAGTCAGACTTGAATAGAGGCGTACAAATGGCCCAGCGCTGTATCTCTAGAAAGTGTACATTTTTGTATGTCCGTGTGTGTGTGTGTGTGAGTGTTAGTGTGTGTTGAATGTTTTAATTTGATTTGTTTGCCCCTCGCCCTCTAGCTGCACTTAAAACCCCCCAAACAACTGAACCGCACAGTGCCTCGAGTCTCTCCTCCGCTCTGAAGTGAACAAATCTCCAAAAAGTCTTCCCACAGTCGACTCCACCTAAAGCAATTAATCTTTTAGTTTTTTCTCACCGGGAGGCAGGACAAATACAACAAGAACAGATAGTTGTCTCTATGGTATAGTAAGGAAAACAGCTGTTCCAAGCAGTTAATGCAAATGAACACAAATGAAAGTACAGCGTTTCAATGTTTACTGCACTTCATCCATCAACCTGACGAGCCATTAAAAAGAAAGAACTGTTCTGTGCGGATCGAATTTACGCCATCACTTGGGAACCGTTCAGTCCTCGCCCAACACCATTACACACCTGGATAAATTTGTGCTTCCGACGCTACATTATTTAAGTAAAATACTTAACAAGAACCCTCTTTATAATAGGATTAAGTCGCAATATCATTTCCATTTCACTCGCTCAGACTTTGCAAATCTGATTCGCAAATACCTTTACATTTTTGAAATATTAGTATAATTACCTAAAAGAGGAATCTTTATTGCGGTAATATATTTGTAAGAAAACACACAATTTCATTCGGGGAAGCCATTAGTCAAATTTAGTGGCCCATTCAGTAACTACAGTGCTTTGGCGTAACAAATATTTACATTTCCGTTGTACATGCTGAAATTAGACTGCCTCCGTTTTACGGTTTGTGAGATTTTGACATTGTTTGTCGGTATTGTTTGACATTGTTAAAGTGGTGTTATTTATCGAGAAGGTGGTTTGCGTTAGGTTCAATCCGGATAGATAGTCCATCTCAGAAATTGGCAACGACCCCAGCACTTCCCGTGTTCTTCGCTTGTCAAACGTGTTTTTATCTTCAAGTGACCTTTTGTTAATGTTGTAGATTGTGTGGGCCACCATGTCGAGGCCGGAAACAAAAGCAAAGATTGATTAGCACATACATTTGCCAGTGAAAAGAAGACAACATCAAACAGAAGTCAAAATCTTAACAACCGCCTATCCCCTTTTAAAATTAAAGAGCGGCATAATAGACAAAAAAAAAGTTTGGCGTCTGCAAGGTCCTTAAGGATAGATTTTGCAGCTAACGCTAACTCGATTTGTTTTTTTCCAAAAAGCAGTAATGTTCGGCGTAGTTTGTGTGGAGAAAGCAGTGCGATAGCTGTGCGTGTGATATGAACCTTTTAAAGCAGTGACTTTGATCAGTCCGATCATTTGTTCTAGCTGTCAGGTTTAACATGTCAAGACTTTCAACGTGTCAATCTTAATCTTTTTCAAACACCGCTACGTGTGACCGGCGGGTTGACTGATCGGTGATACGATCTCAATAATGCCATTTTGTTTGTAATGTGCCGTAACGACCCGAAGTGAGATTTCTCAATTTAAGATTTAAAAAAATATATATATATATATTGTTTTTCAATAAGTAAGAAATGTTCATCGGGGGAGTAAGCCATTAGCGACTGAAGTGAAGGTGTATAATTCGTTCAAGCGAATTGAAGTGCGGTCTACTGCGCCCGCCTTTTGTTCGCATACAAATTGGGTTTACTCTGAGAACGATTTATTTCCCTAAATTGAATGGCTCTTTTCAAAAGCCGTCCTTTTTCAAGTCACACCAGGCTTGTAATCAGCAACAAAAGCTGACATAAATCAAGCCAGATTGACAGGGCTGACAAATAACTGATTGATTGCGGTTAAGGGAATTGACAGTTCGAAGGGTGGGGGTGTTGAATTGTAAGCATGTGACATTGAGATCCTTCTCCGGATTGGACTGAGACCGTCACATGCTGGACGTCTAAAATGTTACCTTCACACAATAACCAACACACATACGCACACACAAAAAGTTAACACCACATCCCCGTGACCCTCCAATCACCTCGGGGTTCGGTGTTCATTGTGTGATTTGATTGGAAGGCGGCAAAGGCTTTAATCTCAAAGTAATTCGATGTTTGAAGTGTTGACGTCCAGATTGTGTGTTGCATGTTGTGTTGTGTGTAGCTGAGCGGCGGTGCTGCCTCGCTGATGAGCGCCGGGGAGGATTTGGGCAGGGTCTCCCATTCCGTGAGTGAACGCTACCATCACCACCACCGCCGCCGCCGCGTCGTCGAGCAATACAGTCCCTCTCGGAGTGCTGGCTCACTTAGGTCATGATTACATCGCCTTCCGTCTCTATCCACAGAATTACAGCGAGTGAAATCAGCAATAACAGCGGCCGAGGAAACACGAGTAGTAAACCCTTCTACCACTCCGTACCTCCCTCTGACCCTCTAAGGCAAGCAAATCGTCTTCCTATCAAGGTCTTGAAAATGCTTACGGCTCGCACTGGACACATTTTGCATCCCGAATACTTACAGCCGTTGCCATCCACGCCCGTAAGTCCCATCGAGGTACGTTTGTGTTTTTTTTTGCCATTCTTGTCGCTAATGCACGGTTTTCCGATCTAATCTGTAGATGCGATACTAGCGTGTAAACTCGAGACTCGATAGATTCTCCACGTACAATAAAGACCATCTCAACAATGTACGGTCGTTACAGAATTCGGAACATCTGCTGGGGGAACAAATACCCCACCAAGTTATCTGTAATCATAGCTGATATTAAAATATTAGTTAGTGTGCATTGTTGTTCCCTGTCGAGATTTTTAACCATTGAATTAACAATTGGCTATTGTGGGAAGACGGGAGGTTGGAGAATATGTTTTCGGCAGCCGGAAGTATTGTTTCATTTTTTTTTATTTATTTAATTTTCTTATAGCTTGATGCGAAAAAGAGTCCGTTGGCACTTTTGGCTCAAACATGCTCTCAGATCGGCAAGCCTGACCCCCCTCCGTCCTCCAAGCTCACGTCCGTCACTTCCAACGGGACGAGTGACAAAGAGTCCGGAAAATCCGCTCCGTTGAAACTTAGTGACATTGGCGCGGAGGACAAGTCGAGTTTTAAGCCGTACTCCAAGCACTCGGAGAAGAAGGAGTCCAGTTCGTCGAGCTCGTCGGGCGGGTCTGGGGAGAAGTCTGGTTTCCGTGTGCCGAGCGCCACCTGTCAACCATTCACACCAAGGACAGGCAGCCCTAACTCAAGTACCTCCTCGCCCATGCCCTCCGACGGCAAAGGCAACGACAGTCAGGAGAAGAAGGACGTCGATTCCGTGAAGAACAGCTCCAGCGACAACGGCTCGACCATTAGTGTCGGTCACAACCGGATTAGCGTCAGCTGCGCTGGGATAAACGTGGAAGTCAACCAACACCAGGAGACTTCGGTTTCGAAGCCCATTATTTCGGAGACATCGGCTCTGGGCTCTGGACTTGTTGCCCCTGTTTCGCCCTACAAACCCGGGCAGACAGTCTTCCCGTTGCCCCCGGCAAGCATGGCCTATCCAGGAACACTCGGTGCCTACGCCGGCTACCCGCACCAGTTTGTACCGCATGGAGTCAGCTTGGACCATGCCAAATCCAGCCTGGTCGGAGCGGCTCAGCTGGCCAGTTCTCTGGGCTGTGGTCTGTCCGGCAAGCCGGCCGGTTCCAGCCCACTAGCCGGCGCCTCGCCACCCTCCATGATGACAGCCAGTCTCTGCAGAGATCCCTACTGTCTCAGTTACCACTGCGCCGCGCACCTTGCCGGGGCAGCCAGCAACTCTTGCTCCCACGACCCCACGGCTCTCAAGACTGGATACCCCCTGGTTTACCCCTCTCACCCCCTCCACGCCGTGCACACGACCATGGCCAGCAACGCTGGCACGCCGACCCTGACGGGCCACCATTTGTACCCTTATGGTTTCATGCTACAAAACGATCCTCAACCGCACATCTGCAATTGGGTCTCGGCCAATGGACCATGCGACAAGCGATTTTGCTCCTCAGACGAACTGCTCAACCACTTGCGGACGCACACTGCTTTCTCCGGGACTGAGAAACTCATGGCCGGTTACCCTAGTTCGTCCCTGGGTAGCGCGGCGGCGGCGGCGGCTGCAGCGGCCGTGGCTTGTCACATGCACCTCCCGCCTACAGGGGCGCCAGGGAGCCCCGGAGGTCTCACGTTAAGGAGCCCTCACGCTTTAGGACTCAGCAGCAGGTATCACCCATACGCCAAGAGCCCACTGCCGACCCATGGAGGCCCAGGACCGGTCACCACTCTCCCCGTGCCGGCAACAGGACATTATTACTCCCCATACGCACTCTACGGCCAGAGATTAACAACAGCTTCAGCATTGGGCTACCAGTGAACACAGACATTTTAAGAGCTGCAATATGCATTGCAAAGAAGGCTTATGTGGGTCCAATTTCAAAACAGTCAGGAAAAAGAAAAGTTTTTTTTTTAAATACAAAATGTTGACCTAGTTTTCTTCTGTTTAAATAATACAATCTGATTTATTTTTTCTTTCGTGAAGCCAGTCATCTCAAAGGTGAACCGATTAGTGCATAACGTAGAGATTTCGCCCTATGGAATTGTTTTTGAAAATTAGGATATGTAAATAGTTTTCTTGAAAGTTTTGAAATACAATCCAGGTACTCGCACACAAAGCAAATTGCAGTTTAAAGGGTCATTCTATGGTGTTCATTAATGGACGGGTTCCGTGAACGCTGTATTTATTTATGTTAGCTTCAAGCGGGGGAAAACATAACAAAGTGCATTACTTAATAAAACAAAAACGGATAGGTAACGTGGAACACAATGTAGAAAAAAATAGGGGTTTTCCTAAGTTTCTTTTGAATTGCTATGATTGTATTGTATTATTTAATGTCTCTTGGGGGGAAAAAAAGAATTTACATGCATGTTTGTTAAATTCCAACTTGTCATTATAATTTCAAATTACAATTATTTTTAAGGTGTACCATGGAAAGAAAATTGGTATTTTTTGTATGTATTCTGGAAATAAGAAGCAGTGCTATTCAAAAATATGAACGTCTTATTTTGTTATTAAATGAATACTTGATTACAAATTGTAACTTCGGTTCGCATTATATAGGTTTTAAAAATTTGGGTCTGGTATTTAATAATTTTTCCGCGTTTTTATAGTAATGCAGCGTTTTTTAAACTTTTTCAGTTTCCAACTGAGGACATCTTATCAGTTGAGAAGGCAAATATACCTTTATAAGAAATATTAAATATAAATGTAATTTTCATTTATTTTACACAATTGTTTGGCATCAAACCGTAGTGTTTTTTTTAACGGGCAGAACGTACGTTCTGGGAATGTACGAATTCATCTCACACACACACACACATCACTGACTAAGCAAGGCAAACAAAGCTGTCGGCAGTTCGATAAAACTGGTTATACTTTAAGACATCGAAATACAAATTGGCCCGCTCTTTAAATTCGGCTTTGTCAACGTGCATTAAACAATTTAGTGTCACTGCAAACATATATAAAACATAAAACCTCATTGCCATTGAAACAATAATATGCCAGATGTTTTAAAGAGGCTTATTATCGGGAAGGAATCAACCTGCCTACTTTTGCAGGAACCCCCTGTTTTTCGCAGGCGTTGCAAACGGCCTCTTCTTCCTTGTGCCTCACTTAATACCACAGAATCCGACTTTTCTCATCAATCTGATGCGAGGTGGGACAGTCACCCCCTCCCCAAATTTGGAGATTCATTAAACCCAAATCAATTTTAAACCCCAAAAAGTGGACCCGTCACTTTAAATGACAGCTTTCCTTTCTCCGAACTCCCGTTGGTTTCAACGTGAGAAACACACTGGACGAGCGTGTAAAGGGGAATAGCTGGACACGCAAAAAAAAAACACAGTTTTCACCGATTGACTAAAACCAGCCAAACATACGTGATTCCACCCACAAAAAAATCTAAATATTAAATAAATGGCAGTCCTGGTTTTATTACAAGATGCTCTCGTGGTTACTTTTAAATATGTTGAAAACCAAGTCTGTTTCAAGGAAATATACTCCGAGGCAGAGACAATATAGATCCTTATAAAATTAACGAAAACCCAAGCGCCCCATTATAAATAACTCTGAAATAAAAAACCTCTGATTGGTGTCTAATAATGTTTCAAGTATATTTTAGTCAAGTGTGCATGCTCACTATTTTAAAATTCCTTCTAGATAATAACATTACTTATAAATAATAGCAACTTATACCTGCGGTATTGGGCGCGTGTCCAAATAATCTATTCATCGAAGGGATATAGTCACGATGAACATATACATTTTTTAGATGTATTACTCTTATACATTAATGGATACAAAACTTGTTTTAATAACCTTTAACTCCCGCTGCTTATTTTCCAACGGACAAGAAAGCAGATTATAGCCACAGGATCCGCGTTGCGGAACAGTGTATTTCATATTTATTTGGAAGTGATGACTGGACACTTTATCGCACTCTTTTCATATTGTTCTCGTCGGCGCGGTTCTTTTTTTTTTTTTTTTGCGTCCCCGCCGTTTTATGCCTTCGTGGAAATAAATGGTGCCGACCCTTAGATTTTATAAATATCTAACGCAGTGTAATCAAGGCGAGGGAAAGTAATGTTGAGAACAACGAAACATGTGTTGCCCAGTTACGCAAACGAAGAGGGTTTTTGCCTCTGATGTTTACGTTCTTTATTGCTCAGAATGCTCACAGTTACATCAGATTAAGATTTAATCCAGTAACAAGCGTTTGATTTTTTTTTAATACGCCAGTGTTTACTTTAAATTTAATATTAATTGTGTTTATTATTCACTTTATTGGTCAGATTGTTATGGAGTAACGACGTGGATCATTTTGGGGTTTTTTTTCAGATAACCTTGCATTGGTTTGGTTTGATGCTGCGATTAGTTCGGTTATTTTTAAGAGCAACTTTATGTCTGAAGAAGGAAATTCGACCCGAAACGTCACCCATTCCTTTTCTCAAGAGATACTGCCTGTCCCGCTTAGTTACTCCAGCATTTTAGAACAAGGAAACATAGAAAATAGGTGCCAGGAGTGTGCCATTCGGCCCTTCGAGCCATTCAATATGATCATGGATGATCATCCAAAATTAGTACCCCGTTCCTGCTTTTCACCCATATCCCTTGATTCCCTAAGAGCTAAATCGAACTCTCTTGAAAACATCCAGTGAATTGGCCTCCACTGCCTTCTGCAGCAGAGAATTCCACAGATTCGCAACTCTTTGGGTGAAAAAGTTTCTCATCAACTCAGTCCTAAATGGCCTACCCCATTTTCTTAAATTGTGACCCCAGGTTCTGGACTCCCCCAACATCGGAGACATTTTTCCTGCATCTTTTCCTGTCCAATCCTCTAAGAATGTTATATGTTTCTATAAGATATCCTCTCATCCTTCTAAATTCCAGCGAATACAAGCCCAGTCGACCCATTCTTTCATCATATGTCAGTCCCGCCATCCCGGGAATTAACCTGGTGAACCTACGCTGAACTCCCTCAATAGCAATGAATGCCCTTTCTCAAATTAAGAGACCAAAATTGCACACAATACTCCAGGTGCGGTCTCACCATGTTACCTCAACTGAAGTAGGACATCCTTGCTCTTAAACTCAAATCCTGTGTCTATCTTTATGTTTTAATCATTTTGCTTATTCTGTGCGAAAAAGAAGTATTTCTAAGACAAGGCTCATGAGTCCATGTAAATATGGTTTAGGTTTAGGGGTTTGCGACTAAATATTTGCCTCTTTTTGTTTGAGGTTGGGTTTATAAATAGCAAAAGAGGATGTGTTACTGGACCGGGTGTCTGCGTTTGCCGTGTTGCCTCCTCGATGCGGGCCGTCAGTGTCGATGGTTCTACAAGCTGACAGACGCCGCCGGCCGCCGTCACGGGCACCGAACCGATCAGAGAGATCAGACCTGCTTCAAAAAGACAACAAGCAGAAGGGCAAATCACGTCAAAAGACAGCCCGCAGAGTCGCAGCTAACGCAGGGCAGGGCCAAACATCGCCGAGATATTGGCGTCCTCGCATTCGGCAGGCGTTGGTGAAGGGGGTCTCTTGCTCGTACCGGCCCTTCCCCAGTCTACCATTCGCCCCCTGCAGTCCTCTCCACCGGGGTAGTATCTCAAGTAGCCAACTTCCATCTTGTGTTCACCGTGACTTCAGCTAAAGAGAGATGCCAGTGCACAGAAAACAGAAACACAGACAATGCCGCTGGTTTTAAGTCAGGTGAAGTGGCGAGCCGCCCCGCCTCCCCGGGTTGCTTTGATAATTTCCTTTGATATCTCGCTGCAAGGCCATCAAAATGAAGCCGGCCAACCCCGCTTCTCAGGAAGAAACTCGTTCATTTGAAATTAATGTGCAATGTGTAGGAAAGAACTGCAGATGCTGGTTTAAATGGAAGGTAGACACAAAATGCTGGAGTAACTCAGCGGGTCAGGCAGCATCTCTGGAGCGAAGGAATGAATGGGTGACGTTTCGGGTTGAGTCCCTTCTTCAGACTGATTTGCATGTGTTCGGGTCTAATTCAGACATGCAACATGCAGGTTAATGTGCGCGAAAATTGGCGCTGGGAAGTGGCGAGTTGTCTGTAGATCTAGAGACAACTCACCACTTCCCAGCGCCAATTTTCAACAACAAAGGTCTTCGGTAAAGAGTAATTAATCTTTACATTTTAAAAGTCAACCCGTTCATTTGAAAACAATGCGTGCAAAACTAACCAAATAAATTGCCACGCAGACATTTATCTCACAATTTATTATATATATAACTAGTCTGGACACGAAACTAAGACATATCTCGGTATTTTGTAGTTGCAAATAGCGCAATTAGAATGGAGCTCGAGTGAATATAAAAATGAATTGTTGAATTGTTTTCTCTGGAACGCCGGTGGCGGAGGGAAGACCCGGTGGGAGTCTATACCGTTATGAGAGACAGAGGTGGGGTAGACAATCAGAATCATTTTTTTCCCAGGGTCGAAATGTCAAAGACCAAATTGAAAGTAGATTCACATTTTGCACATAAAGTGCGAGTTGCGTGGAACGGGTTGCCAGAAATAGTGATGAACGCAGATACGATAGTAGGGATAGTAGACCTTTAGATAGATACAAAGATATGCAGGGAATGGATGGGATATGGATCTTGGGTAGGCAAATTAGGTTAGTATATTTTGATATGATGTTGGGTATAGCCATTGTGGGTCAAATGATCTGTTCCTGTGCTGTTCTCTGCTCTATGATTGTTGGTAATGAGGAGGAATTTCTTGACGGAGGGCAGCGAATCTGTGGAATTCATTGCCACATACGGCCGTGGAGGCCGTCAACGGATACTTTTAAGGCGGAGATTGACATATTTTGATTAGTAAAGGTGTCAGGGGTTATGGCAGGAGAATGGGGTTGAGAGGGAAAGATCGATCAGCCATGGATAAATGGCGGAATAGACGTGATGGGCCTAATTCTGCTCCTAGAACTTATTAACATGTATAAGACATGCCCTTCCTGCTTAATGTATAACAAGTGACTTCGAACACAACATCAATGTAAATGGCAGATCCTGAAGTGAAATGAGGAGGTTGAGTTCTGTAAATGCATACACAGCGACGGATTGTCAAGGGTAGATTATATTTCTTTGGACGATTTCTTTTGTTTGGTTTGGAAGATATACAAGAAGGCAACAATTTATCTTCCGCCAACCCACACACTGTAGGCGCATTAAGGTTTTACTCGAGTCTTTGACAGGGTAGCTTTGCCGGAAGAGCAGCGAGATGAACAGAGACCTAAACCTGAACCATTAATTACACAAAGCAACATTTCCATCTGGCTTTCTCTGGCACCATTAACTAGCAGGCTTCAATGAATCAATCCAACGAAATATTGACATTAAATACTTGCTGATCGATTTAAATCCAGAAAACCCATTCCTCCCCATGTGTTTTCACAGGCGAACATTCTTTTTGAAAAGAATGGTCTAAAGAAGGGTCTCGACCCAAAATCTCACCCATTCCTTCTATCTAGAGATGCTGCCTATCCCCTTGAGTTACTCCAGCATTTGTATCTAGTGAGATGTTTTAACCACAGCAAGACTTTGGACCTGCCTTCCACTGCCTCACCACCTCGGCAATCGCAAGACACCTCTATAGATGTCGTCGCGGCAACAGAACGTGGACTCGACCTTCAAAGACGGTCTGCAATTTGCCAAGTTCCCAACAATAATTCCATGCATTTCAATGCCTCAGCCATTGATTCAATTTTAGGAGCGTAACTATTTTACCCATTGCAAGCTCTGTTGGGGCTATCAATGTTGCCTGGGCATTAGCACATAACTGATTTTATCTTTGCCTTGTCTGGAAATTGTCAAGATTTAATGCCGAGGTCACACTCTGTGGAAGGATGGCAAATTAAACGCATTTGGTTCCTGGCACGGTAAGCCAATCCCCGCCAGAGCAGATCAGAGAGCGAGGTTTCCTGGCCCGGGACTAGATGGTAGGCAAGGGTCCCGGGCTCAATCCTCAGCTGATAAACACTGGTTGGTTCTGAGTCCTTGGCATAAGATCCAGGATGTCTTGCGTCCATTGCAGTCCGTGGGCTGCCGAGGTACTGATGAGGCCAAAGTGGGGAGTGAACTCTTCCGTTGATGGGGCAGGTGGCCGCCAATAGGGTGGGCGTGTGGGCAGTTATGGCTTGTGGCGCATCCTCCACTAGTGATGTAAGCCATCCGTGTACTCCTTATGTAGGGGCTCAAAGTCCTCTATACTCTTCTTCACTTTGGGCAGTCATGAGGTTGGGAATCTTTGCCAATGGAAATTTGCCTTTTATGTCAGGAGGTTTTTAAAATGCACCCTTCCAGCTTACTATATAACGAGTGCCTTTGAGCACATCGATCTAAATACCAGATCTTGAACATAAATGAGGAGTTTGAGTTCTGTGAAGGCAGACACAAGTAACCACAGAAGCTGGTTTACAAAAAAAGACACCAAGTGCTGGCATAACTCAGTGGGCCTGGCAGCATCTCTGATTTACAAAAAAAACACAAAATGCTGGAGTAACTCAATGAGTCATAAAAAAAGGATGTAAAATGCAGACAATGTCCTTTCAAGGGTAGTTTATATTTCAGAGGAAAAATTATTTTATTTGGTTTGGAAGACGACAGTTGTCCGCTTGGTCATTTCATCCTATGACAAAGATCAGAAGACAACATGTTCCAGGAGTCTGGTGTCAGGCATGCAAACCATGTAGCCAGACCCAAGCCACAGACTGAGTAGAATTAGGGTCTCAGCAGCGAGGTCTTAGCCTGAGGGAGGACAGGTTTGCTGATCCTTCCAGTGAATTTGGATGATTTTGCATCAAATAGAGTGGCAGATTATTAATGTGTGGTTCCACTGCAGGTGGTCCCACTATGTGATGAATGGTTATTGGTTGGTGGCACTATCATTGAGCGCTAAATACGATGTACTTGTTGATTACCAGCACATAGTGTAGGTTTCAGTTGGTAAACAGCGCGTGACTAGCAATGGCAGCCTCAGGTGCTAAACAGCACATAGCAGGAAGTCATAAACTCACATAGGGTTCCAACCTGATACATAAATTGGGCGACAGAAGCAAAACTACTGCATCACGACCCCAGAGACCTGGGTTGGATCACGATCTCAGGTGCCCCCTGTGTGGAGTTTGAATGTTCTCCCTGTGAAGGCTTGGGTTTCCTCCGGGTGCTCCGGTTTCTCCACCAGAGGGTGGTGGAGGCGGGTTCTCTCGAGCCTTTCAAGAGAGAGCTAGTTAGGGCTCTTAAAAATAGCGGAGTCAGGGATATGGGGAGAAGGCAGGAACGGGGTACTGATTGGGATGATCTGCCATGATCATATTGAATGGCGCTGCTGGCTCGAAGGGCTGAATGGCCTACTGCACCTATTGTCTATTGTCTATTGTTTCCACCCACATCCCAAACACGTGCGTTTTGTAGGTTAATTGGCCCTCTGTAAATTACCCTGAGTGTGTTGGGAGTTGATGTGAAAGTGGGATAGCATAGTAGTGTGAACGGGGTGATCGATGGTTGGCCTGGACTCAGTGGGCCAAAGGCTCTGTTTCTACACTGCATCTTTCAATCAATTTCTCCATTTCCGTCCACAGATGTGCCTAGTCTGCCTAGTTCCTCCAGCAGTTTGTTTTTGGCCATTAACTCACGATGATAGTTTTGGATCGTAAATAGTACAAGGGCTTCAGTTGATAAACAGCAAGTTACTCTTGGTTATCAGCTCATGGCACCACCTCCAGGCAACAAACTGCATGTCACTGGTAGTTATCATTCCATGGTTATTGATTCCAAGTACCATCTGCCGCTGGTAAACCAAATGTGCCTGGTTGATTTTAGCTTACAGCATGAGCTCAGGTGGTTAGCGGCACATGACAAGCAGATATTAGCTCCAAGCATGGCTTCAGGTTGCAAACAGTACATGATGGATGGGTATTGGCACACAGCACAGCCTCAGGTAGAAACTGAAATTAATTTGATCTTGGTCTGGATTCAGATGCTAATGAGCAACCAGTGGCGTTTCCTTGCAGTGTAGACTTCACCTGGCTAACACTATGCAATTGGTGCTTATTAGAAGGGGGTTATTAGATAATGACTTAGCGTCTGATGTTATCACTGGCAGTGCTGGATTCTGATAGTAAACAGCATGTAACTGGTAGTTATCAGCTTGTGATGCCAGTTTAAAATGGCAAACAACATGTGAATTTTGGTTGGCAGCTCACTTTGTGTCTTCGATTGGCAAATTGAATGCGACTCTGCTATTACAATCCAACGGCTCTGACATCTAACATTATGAGGTGCATCAAGAGGCTGGTCATGGCACACCTCATCTCCAGTCTCCCAGGCAGCTTTGATCCATTGCAGTTCACCTATCGTGCAAGAGCTCCACACCAGACGCCATCTCTCTGGCCCTACACATTGCAGGAATACCAAGCTAACAGGGACACCTACGTCAGATGCATATTTTTTTACTATTGCTCGGTCTTCAACACTATAGTCCCAACAAACTCATCTCCAAACATCTGGGCCTAGGAGTAAGCATCCCCCTCTGCAACTTGATCCCTGACTTCCTGAACCACAGACCACAATCAATAAGGATAGGCGACAAAACATCCTCGCTGATAATTCTCAACACCGGTGCCCCACAATGATGCGTTTTCATCCCCTCACTGGGCTCCCTGTGCACTCATGACTGTGTGGGGAAAATCGCAGATGACACCACCATCGCGGGCCGGATATCGAATAACAACAAGTAGAAGTACAGGGAGGAGATCGAGAGCTCAGTTACATGGTGTCAAGATAACAACCTCTCCCTCAGTGTCCACAAGATAAAGGAGCCAGGCATTAACTTCACGAAGCGAGATGGTGCACAGGCCCCTGTCACAATCAATAATGTCAGTGGAGATGGTCATCTTCAGGTCCCTAGGTGTAAATATCATCAAATATTTGTCCTTGACCAACCATGACCTTCAGGCTGCCCAGGGAAAGCAGCTAACATAATCAAGGACCACTTAGAACCTGCTCATCCCCTTTTATCCCTTCTTGAAAGCTTGTAGGCAGGCCCCATTGATTCAGAAACAGCTTCTTCCCCACTGTTAGCAGACTGCTACAGTCCTCCCATAAGCTAGGTATTAGTCTCGATCTTCCAACCTACTTTATTGTGGACCTTACACTTTTTTTAAATCTGCACTTTCTCTGCGACTGCAAAGTATAATGCTGTAACATGATATTCTGCACTCCAATATCTCACTCTTTGCAATACCTTTTGTGTTGTGTATAGCTGGATTATCCTCATGTACTGTATGATTTGACTGGATAGCAAGCAAAGCTCTTCACTGTATCTCAGTAGGTGTGAGTCTCCATTGGTAAACAGCATGTGACTGGTGATTATTAGCTCTTGGTAAACTGCTCATAACTAGCGTTTGTTAATTTGCAGCGGTGAATAAGCTGGTGAGCACCACGTGACTGGCGTCAATGAGAATGCAGTACCAACTTCAGGTGGGAAACACCAGATAACTGGTTGCCATCAGGGAACATCATCAATTTCAAGTGATAAGGCGGCACATGGTCAAAGCCTATTGATTCATAATCAAACTCCAGCTAGTAACTGCACATCACCAGTGTTAATTTGCACAGTGTGGGCTTCAGGAGGTGTGCGACTGGCAGCTACTAGTTTATAGCATGGCCTCAGATGGTAACGAGCTCCCACTGCTAGTTATTAGCTCTCGTAGCTGGTCTGAATTGGTAACTGAGCAGTGACCAGCAAACCACACCCTGTGGAGTCCACAGAGGTTGGCAACCAACATTTTAGCTCACCATGCCACCTTCAGGTGGCACATGGGTTAGACTGGTGGTTATCAGCTTCGATTGGGCTTTGATTCGTAACCGGAACCCAATTATTTGTGCAAACCTCAAGCAACAATCAGCTGATGGGTATTGGCTTACATCATCGATGTAAAGTGGTAAGCAGGTCGTAATTGGTAGCTGTTAAGTTGTGCCATCCATCTTGAGCTGGTAAAGGAGCATTTCTAATGGCCAATAACTAATGGTATTGATGCTAGATTTGGATGGCAAATAACATGTGACTAGCGTCTGCTTGCATTTCATCTTTCAGAGGTAACAGTGAGCGACTGACAGTCATTAGTTCATGTCACTGTTTCATGTGGTGAACAGCTGAGGGTTATTAGGTATAGTGTTGGCAGTTATTAGCTCGTAACCTCATCTTGAGATTTTCTTTGGCACATGACTGGTGTTTGTAGTCATGAGCTGGCAGCATGATTTAAGGCAGTACATGCCTATGATAGGACTATTGGCACAGGTTACAACTTATCCGCAGAGCAACCCTAGTCTCACCCTGTAAGGAACATCCCCCTTGTCATATCCACCCCTCCTCATCCTCTTAGCTCGATACCAAATTTCTTTCTCTCACTCTTTTTCCAGTTACATAGAACTTATAATGATTTATACATGGAACATATGAATCATTTACATAGAATATATGATTGCAGATGACAACAGGATTTCTGGGGTCACGGACTGTGAGGAAGTCTGTGGGGAAAGCAGGATATAGTGTGTAGGAAAGAACTGCAGATGCTAGAAAAATGTACGGTGTTGACCTGAAATGTCGCCCATTCCTTCTCTTCGTAGATGCTGCCTCACCCGCTGAGGAACTCCAGCATTTTGTGTCTACCTTCCATTTTACAAGAGTCTGAAGAAGTGTCTCAACCCGAAAGGTCGCCCATTCTTTCTCTCCATAAATGCTACCAACCTGGGGGGGAGAAATGCCAAATGGAGATTAATCTGAGCAAATGTGAAGTGTTACATGCTGGGTGGTCAAATATAAGGGGAAAACTATACAATTAATATCATGACTCTTAACAGCTTTGATGTACCAATGGAATTTTGGGTCCTAGTCCATAACAACCTGAAAGTGGCAACACAGGGGTGGTAAAGAAGGCATATGGTATGCTTGCTTTCATAGGTTGGGGCATTGAGTATAAGAGCATTTGGAGTATTGCGTCCAGTTCTAGTCTCCTCATTACTGCTCTCGTCACCCCATTATGAAGCCTTTGGAAAGGGAGCAGAGGAAGTTTACCAGAATGATGACTGGATTAGGAGGTATTAGCTACAGGGAGAGGTGTCTGTTTTCTCTAAAAATACCGTTGGTTACAGAGAGACCTGATAAAAAAAGTACCTAAAATGATGAGAGGCATAGATAGGGTGGACAGTCAGAACCTTTTTCCGAGGATGGAAAATCAAATACTAGAAAATATAGATTTTCGGTGAGAGGGGCACATTGTAAAGGAGATGGGCAGGGCAAGTTTTTTACGTAGAGTGCCAAGAATGCACTGCTGAGGGTGGTGGTTGAGGTAGATCTGACAGTGGAATTTAAGAGACTTTTGGACAGGCATATGGATATGCGGGAAATAGAGGGGAATTGATTATGTGTTGATAGACAAGAGATGGTCTCGACGTAATGTTCGACACAGACAATGTGGGCCGAAGGGCCTTTTCTTGTGTTCTACAATTCTATGTTCCATAAAACAGTAGAGAACAGTAACAGCATGTAATGGGCTAGCAGAGCTATACCCAATACTCCAAATGTGGCCTAACCAAAGTCGTATAAGGCTGCATTATGACTTATTGATTCATATCCCTTCACCAATTAAGGCAAGCATACCATTTGCTTCCTTTACCAGTATATTACTTCTGTGCTGCTTTGTTCTATGACTGAGTAAACAGATAATATCTGGCGGTTATTACTCACAGTACTGACCTGTTTCTTAAGCAATCCCTCAGGATTTAGAATGACACTCTTCCATTCTAATTCCATGGGTTTCAAGGTGACCTGCGAGTCAGTGTAGGACCAGAAGCTCTGCATGTGTGAGACAGGCAGTGTTACTATGTAAAGTGTCAAACTCCTTAGTCTGAAGAAAGGGCTCGAACCAAGATGTCACCCATTCCTTCTCTCCAGAGATGCTGCCTGTCCCACTGAGTTACTCCAGCATTTTGTGTCCATCTTCCTTTTACATTGAGCTTCTTTGTACTCACAAGCTTCTTTGGTCTCAACATTCTCAGAGTTGCCCTAAATGCTCTTTGTTCATTTTGAGCAGCCAAAAGACATCAGGAATTCTCAAGGGCTGACAGAGATATTCTGCTCTTTCAAGGAGACTTTTTGAGAACATCAAGGTATCTTTCCCTCTTCAGCCTGGTATCTTTTCCATGTGACTGAATTCAGTAGCGTCTAAGTTTTTTGAGTCTGATTTAGAGATGCAGCATGGAAACAGGCCCTTTGGCCCATCAAGTCCATGCTGGCCATCAATCGCCCACATCCTACACACGAGGGACAATTTACAGAAGCCAATTAACCTATAAACCAATTAACCTTTGAAATGTGGGAGGAAATCAGAGCACCCGTAGAAAATTCAAGCAGTCACAGGGAGAATCTTCTTCTTCTTTCGTGTGGCGTGAAGTTGTAGGACAACTTGTTCCATTTGATCTTCCGTTTGAGCACGTCGAGTTGATTGCATTATTCGAAACAGGGCGGACCACGTGAAGGTTTCAATCTCCCACCCCACAGGGAATATGTACAAACTCGACACAGACAGCAGCTGAGGTCAGATTCGAACCCAGGTCTCTGGCGCTGGGAGGCAGCGGTTTTACCACTGTGCTGCCCGCATTTACATATCTCAGACATGTAAATGATGCAGTCTGCTCATAGAAGCAAAACTGAGGATATTGGGCAGGGTGAGGATACTGACGTCATCCCATTTATTCTGCCCGGTTCCAAGTGGTAAACTGCACACGATGGGTAATTGACAGCTAATGGAGCTGGTTTAACGTGATAAACATCAAGGGATTAGCAGTTATGAGTTCACAGTGTTGGCACCAGCTAGTAAGCAGCATGTGACCAGTAGTTATTAGCTCCTGGTTCTGGATTCAGGTGGTAAACGACATATGACAGGCATTTACGAGCTCATGGTGCAGGCACTGGTTATAAACAACACATGACTGATAGTTATTAGTCACAGTATTGGCTTCAGGTGTTAACAGCCAGTGACTGGCAGTTATTAGCACAGGGTGCAGGCTTCAGTTTGCAAGCGATACAGGCGGATGTTTATTAGCATGTGATGCCGGCTTCAGATGATAAATGACACAAGGTGGTTATTAGTATGCAATGCCACCTTTTCTTTTAGGACCCTGTTACTAGTAGTTATTAATTTGTGGTGCCTGCCTTGTGTTCACTATCGACAGCGAGTGAACGATGGCTCCACTTCATCTGTACGCTCACAGTCTTTTTCCCATGGTAGTGCGTTCGAAGACTCGGGCAGAGGCTTAAGGAGAAGAGGGGAAAGATTTAAGAGAGACCCCAGAGGCAACTTTTTCACACCGATGGTAGTTTGTATCTGGAAAGAGCTGCCAGAGGAAGCTGTAGAAGCGGATACAGTTACGACTTTTAAAAGACATTTGGACAGATATATGGATAGGGAGGATTTAGAGGACCATGGGACATATGGAGGCAAGTGGAACGAGTCCAGGCTGTCTGGACAAGGTGGGCCAAAGGGCTTGTTTCCTTGCTGTACAGCTCTACAACTCCACTACTCTGCCATATGGTTGTATAGTTTCATTTAAGGAGATAGTCGTTTTTTTTTTTTAAATCAAATGATAAGTGGTAATTCACACTATTTGTGCATTCAGCCTCATTAATGTGGTAATAAATTATTGGCACCTAATATCTGCCAGCTCCCAGCAGGGAAATCTCAGCAATCCCATTCTCCTTTCCCCTCCAGCCTTCGATTTTATTCTCTTTCTCTCTTAAATGTCTATTAACTCTCACAGTGGTGCAGTGGAAGAGTTGCTGCCTTACAGCACCAGAGGCCCGGGTTCGATCCTGACTGCGGATGCTGTCCGTACGGAGTTTGTACCTTTCTCCCTGTGACCCCATCAGTTTTATCCGGCTGCTTCTGTTTCCATCCCACACTCTAAAGACGTTTAGGTTTGTATTTAAAAAAATTGTAAATAGTCTCTAGTGTGTTGGGTAGTGCTCGTGTACGGGGAGATCACTGGTCGGTGAGGACTTGGCGGACTGAAGGGCCTGTTTCCACGCTGTAATTCAAAAGTCTAAACTCTT
This sequence comes from Okamejei kenojei, assembly GCA_035221665.1. Classification (NCBI taxonomy): domain Eukaryota; kingdom Metazoa; phylum Chordata; class Chondrichthyes; order Rajiformes; family Rajidae; genus Okamejei; species Okamejei kenojei. The sequence goes on along the minus strand of CM069165.1, from coordinate 24,276,596 downwards.
CTTGGATTTTTTGCCATTTATCCAGACGAGGAAGTAATTTCTAAAAGCAAGTCGACAGACCAGCACATCTTTGGGATGTGGGACTATGCTCACATAGCCAACAATGATCAATAATAAAATCAATTAATCAGTAAAACCCAGTCAGGGACAACATACAAATAACTAAAATGTGTCCCTCATACTCCACGACATTTCTAATCAAGATCATTGCTGTCTTGGGTATGCTATCCAACCTGTTGATTTCCATCTAGGTGAAAAATATATATTTTAATGGTACAGTCAACCCATTTATGCTATGTTCTAGGTCCCTGTATCCTATAACTTGCTGATTTCTAATCTTATATTCTAACCATCTCAAAAAAGTATTTTCGCAAGATTTTTTCCATACCATAAATGTGTATTGTATTCTCAATCTTACTCAGCAGCCTAGGTGCCATATCTTATTTACATAGTTGGTCTACGTTATACTTCCCTGGGGTCATTGTAATGTTTCTTACATCCTTGTAATGTGCTGCTAAGATCGGCACACATTATTCAGGGCAGGGTGGATGTCACCCTATTCGCTTTGTCAGATGTATTATATCCTTAAGTCAGAGGTTCTGAGCTTGTACCTGGCTTTTTCACCAAACGTGAATTTTATGCATTATCTGAAGAAGGGTCGCAACCTGAAATGTCAGCCAATCCTACTCTCCAGAGGTGCTGCCTGTCCCACTGAGTTGTTCCAGCATTTTGTGTCTACGACAATTATGCAAGTGGTTTCAAGACCCTCTCAACTAAAAGTTGATGATTATTCTCCAGGTAAAATTTTTGCATTTGCGGTAACGTATTTCTCATATCGTTTGCATTTCTTTCTATTAAACAACAATGCTATATTGTTAGAATCTAACCCGCTGCCTTTCAGATATGATTGCAACTTGTTGTCTTGTTTCTGTTGTCATCCATCTCGTTTTATGATAAAATGTGGACAGTGTTTCTGCTAACCTTTTCTCCTAATCATTTTCCTGTATTACAGTTACAATGATACAAATGTTCATACAGTAAACTTTCCCAAGGAATTACTCTCTAAAATTCAGTGAGGTTCAAGGAATTACTCTCTAAAATTCAGTCTGAGGTTGAAAGCGCATTAATAACGTTTGATACAACGAGGAACACTACACTAGCTTTTCCAGAGAAAGTTTATATATCAGTAATGCTGCAATTTTATGACTTTTCACTAGACGATTGGTGAAATTACACATTAGATAACCGCATTATCAGTGCAGCCCTCATTCAAAAGGCCGAGGAATGCATGATTTTTCCGTGGTGTGTCTGAACTAAAGCAACATTACACTGACAATCTCAAATATGGCAAGGTTATAAAGCCTTAATGATTTATACCAATTTTTAATAAGTCATACCAATCTATTCCTAACAAAGACAATACTATACTTGAAGAAGGGTCTTGACCCAAACCGCCACCCATTCTTTATCTCCAGAGATGCTGCCTGTCCTGCTGAGTTACTCCAAATTGATTAGTAGGACTGGGTGTTACAATCCCTAAGATTTCACTACAATTGACATTCTTGGGTATGACCACCAGGTGAATTTTCTAACAATCAGACACATCTTCAGTTGTGTACCTCAACGTCACTGGGTATTTCGGCCTTTTATCACAAGACACCCTCAGTCGAGGCAGGCCCACCGCAGGGTGATCAGACCTGGGTGTGTGTCTTATTGTTAGCCTCAAGATGGTCACCTGGCAGCCCAGACAATCTATAGAATACCAATCTATTCCTAACAAGGACAAACTATACTTGAAGAAGCGTCTTGACCCAAAGCGTCACCCATTCTTTCTCTCTAGAGATGCTGCCTGTCCTGCTGAGTTACTCCAGCATTTAGTGTCTGGAGGATAACCTGCTTGAGTTCCCATGTATTTTAAACAATTCTCACTGCTGATAAAGGTCAAGTGTTGATGGGCACGCGCAGAGGAGTTCAGACCTGTGACCTCCTATACTCAATGTTGTATTAGTACATCTTGCAAAACACAGTGTATGAATAGTGGAGGGAATTAATGTTTAGAGACAAAAATCCGTTACCAATCAATTTGTCTTGGATTATGTCAGGCTTCTGGAGTGTTGTTGGATCTGCTCTCACCAAGCCAAGGGAATGTATTGCATCATACTCCTGATATGATGGTGGGGAGTTTTAATGGATGGTGACATCACTGAATGTCAATGGTAGATGGTTGGATTCTCCCTTGTTGGAACTGAGTATGTCTTATAGACAATAGACAATAGGTGCAGGAGTAGGCCATTTGGCCCTTCGAGCCAGCACCACCATTCAATGTGATCATGGCTGATCATCCCCAATCAGTACCCCGTTCCTGCCTTTTCCCCCATATCCCCAGACTTCGCTATCTAATAGACAATAGACACATTGGTAATGTTAATGCAATGTGACTGGGTGTTACCCAGAGCGCACTGCACTTAGGTATTGATTGCTCCATTTGCTAAATGGTTGCAAATAGTATTGAACATTGCAGAGTCAGTGAATGGCTCTGTTTCTGGCCTCAAGATAGAAGGGAGGTCATTGATGAAGCAGCTGAAGATGACAGGAGCCTCAGGAACTCTTTCCATGACACCCTGGAATTAGGACAATCGATCTTCATCAATGTTCAACCATGGCTCTTTATGTGAGGTATGAAAGCAAGGATTGGAATGCTTTCCCTTTAATGCCCATTGATTTCAGTCCCACCAGGGGTGTCTTGATACCGCATTTAGTCAAGTGGTGCCTTGATGTCAGGAGCAGTTATTTTCTTCTCACCTCTGGCAGCTTTAAATCCACATTCGGACTGGCACTGTGATAAGGTCCAGAATTGAGTGGTCATGGCAAGAACAAACTAGCCATCAGTCATCAGGTTATTGGTGAGTAAGTGCCACTTGATAACATTGTTGACAACATCTTCCATCACTTTGCAGATAATTGACAGTGGATTGATTGGGTGGTCATTAGCCAGATTAAATTTGTCCTGCTTTTTGTGAACCAGACATACCTGGACAATTGTTCACATGGCCCGCTTTGTATTAATTTGGAAATAGGTTTGATGCATGTGGAACTCGTTCTGGAGTGCAAACGTTTTCCGTACTAACCTAGTTATATTATTTAGCCCCTATGTCAACTTTAAGTGCTGGCTGTTTCAACAATTGTCCTCAGTCTCATGTCTGCACTTAAGCTTCCCTTTCACTTGTTTTGTATGCTGTTTCTTAATCTCCTGTTCTTTCATGTTTGGCAAAAGCCTTCCACATGGTTTCATATCCCTTTCAAATCTCCTAAAAGGCAATGTTTGCCCGATTGTTCCAATACACCTCCATCAATTGACCCTCACCCCCTCCCCACATTTGATACATGATATTTTCCTCCTTACGCCATTCAGAATTTGTAAATAATCATGTGAAATAAATATGCAAAGAAGCTTGTATCAGAGAATTGAGTACCCTTGATCTTTCAAGTAGGACTTTCGCCACTCGGTGTTTTTTTAAAAAACGGGTTCGGACTGATTTAAACATTTGTCTTTCCCCTTATTCTTGATTTCTACCTAATTAAAACAAAATGATCAAGTTTGTATATCAACCACACACAAAGAACAGAGAAAGACATGAGCTATCACAGAAACATAAGTTTTGCAATATCTTCTAAGCGACCACAAGTTGGAAAAAATTGTATTAAAGTTTGAAAAATCCAAACCGGGATGAATTTTCGCCCAATATTATAAATGTATAATCACGTTTTGAATCATCCAACATTCAACGCGAGTTTATTCATGCATCAGCATTTTAGGCGTTTTCCCCTATTACGTGACATCAAGTAGGGAATTATGAAACCTGGAAAAAATTACGACTTAAAGGGATTGTTTATTCCCCATTTCGGTTAGTTTCTCTGTTTATTATATCTAAAGCCAGGGTGTTGCACATAAGGGATTAAAAACTACATATGTTTTTTTTTTGTCATAAAGTTTACAGTACTGTAGTTTAAATAAATCACTGTGATAAATTAAGATGACATTTGTACTGCAGAAAGCAGCTGCCATGTTTTTACAGGTCTGTATAAATTACAATCAAACAGAGATTTCAAATAAATTTCCGTGATCTCTTGGCAAAAGATTGTCGTGTTAAAAAGGTATTTGATTTTTTGAATTACATTCTTGGAAGGCCACTGAAAAGAAAGCTCTCCAATTCATAGAAGGAGTTTATTGCTTCAGTGTACAGTAGCTGTGATTTATTTATATGAGTGTGTATAGAGAAATGTGAAAGAACAGCACTCCTCTGATGTGCCTTTGTTAAAATCCTAGGTTACATTGCTCACTTGAAATATCTTCTATCAACACTAAACTAATAAATATAGAGGCAGATGTTGCTACTCATCTTAAGCAAAATTGTTCCATACTCAAGTTATAAAACTGCCACCTGTTAATTAAAGTTAAATCAGTAAATCTGGGATCAAATTGTCAATTCTCTATGGTATGCATTTTTTCCTCAATATAAAAATATACTGGAGTTTGTCCAGCCTTTTGTGTACCCTCGATTCTCTAACATCTGCAGTTCCTTCTTTAACACTTTGTCTACTCCACTGCGATATCTCCTCAAGGTATGCCTACTTTGAAGAAGTTCTCCTCCTCCCTACGGAGACAGTTTCACAACCTCCTCTCTAACTGCTAAGGAAGAAGGGTCTCGACCCGAAACGTCGCCTATCTCCTTCGCTCCTTAGATGCTGCTGCACCCGCTGAGTTTCTCCAGCCTTTTGTGTACCCTCGATTCTCCAGCATCTGCAGTTCCTTCTTTAGCATAAAAATATACTTCCTCTCTTTGTAGAACCACGTTTGACTGAGAATACTAAAAAGCCCCATGAAACCAGTTTGTTGAAGCGATTTCTTTTAAAGGGATAAAAGTGCAATGAAACAAATGAAATTGTATATTGGTTGGGCATATAACAGGCAGCCAATCCATAACCATCACAACAAATTCTACTCGAACATGTGTAATAATCGTGATGCAATGAATGAATTGACACCAAAGTAATCAAATTGATTGATACTTCATGAAAGGTTTCAAATAATTATTAATTAATTAGTTGATGGTTCTGAAGTGTTAATTAATGAATTAGTTGATTAACATTTCAGAGCAGTCATGTTTATGAAAATCAATCTAAACGTTATGCTTATGATGCAGTACAGGCATATCTTAGCTTTCTATGAGATTTTCAAGAGTTCAGTTGAAACAGTTAGTTTCAGGCAGAAAAATTCTCATGACTACAATTGCATTAAAGTACAGACAGGGTAACATCATGCCCACCTGGACAAGTTTATTACCTGTTGGATGACTGACAGAATTTTTAATGATTCATCATGCAAATATCATTTTATCAACTAATATTTTTTAAATGGGAAAAAATATTTAGCATGGCATTTTAAACTTAGATTAGCATCACATAGAGAAAATATAATATAACACATTCAAATCTACCAAATAGTAATAAAACACCATCACCTGTTAGAAGGGATGGAGAACAACATATCTTGGTTAAGAATTGAAGGAAAAATCATGGTATTATCATCCTGTATCCATTCATACCATAAAGGAGGAAATATTAGTAAAAGAGAGAAGAGATAAGTTTATTGGTTTGGGGACGGGCGTGGATGGAGATAAATTTGAAAAGCAGCTTCCCACCACAGTCAGCGAGATGCCAATATTGTTGCTTTGTCTCCTATTGTCACATGTACCAAGGTACAGTGAAGAGCTTTTGTTTGAGAGCTCCTCAGTCAAAGAAAAGACTTCACCTGATTACAATCAAGTTACCCACAGTACACAGATAAAGGATAAAAGGGTACAACAGTGCAAGATAACATCCAATTAAAAATTGTTCAAAGGACTCTAGTAAGGTAGATGGGAGTTCAGGCTCTGACCCTAACTGAAGGGAGCACCGTTCAATTGCCTGATGAAAGCAGGAAAGAAACTGCCACTGAATCTGGAGGTATGCATGTTAACATTTCTGTACCTCTTGCCTAATGGGAGAGGGGAAAAGAGGGAATGACCGGGATGATATTGGTTCATGATTATGCTGCTGGCCTTGCTGAGGCAGCTTGAAGTATTACATGGAAAATAGGTGCAGGAGGAGGTCATTCAGCCCTTCGAGCCAGCAACGCCATTCATTGTGATCATGGCTGATCGTCCGCTATCAATAACCCGTGCCTGCCTTCTCCCCATGTCCCTTGACTCCACTAGCCCCTAGAGCTCTATCCAACGCTCTCTTAAATCTATCCAGTGATTTGGCCTCCACTGCCCTCTGTGTCAGGGAATTCCATAAATTCACAACTCTCTGGATAAAACAGTTTTTTCTCACCTCAGTTTTAAATGACCTCCTCTTTATTCTAAGACTGTGGCCCTTGGTTCTGGACTCACCCGGCATTGGGAAAGTTTTTCCTGCATCAAGCTAGTCCAGTCCTTTTATAATTTTATATGTTTCTATAAGATCCCCCCTCATCCTTCTAAACTCTAGTGAATACAAGCCTAGTCTTTTCAATCTTTCCTCATATGACAGTCCCACCATCCCAGGGATCAATCTCGTGAACCTACGCTGCACTGCCTCAATCACAAGGATGTCCTTCCTCAAATTAGGAGACCAAAACTGTACACAAAACTCCAGATGTGGTCTCACCAGAGCCCTATACAACTGCAGAAGAACCTCTTTACTCCTGTACTGAAATCCTCTTGTTATGAAGGCCAACATTCCATTAGCTTTCTTCACTGCCTGCTGTACCTGCACGCCAACTTTCAGTGACTGGTGTACAAGGACACCCAGGTCTCGCTGTACCTCCCCATTACCTAACCTAACCCCGTTGAGATAATAATCTGCCCCCTTGTTTTTGCCGCCAAAGTGGATAACCTCACATTTATCTATATTATACTGCATCTGCCACGCATATGCCCACTCACTCAACCCGTCTAGGTCACCCTGCAACCTCCTAACATCCTCTTCCCAGTTAACACTGCCACCCAGCTTTGTGTCATCTGCAAACTTGCTAGTGCTGCTCCTAATTCCCTCTTCCAAATTATTAATATATATGGTAAACAGTTGCGGCCCCAACACCGAGCCTTGCGGCACTCCACTCGCCACTGCCTGCCATTCTGAAAAGGATCCGTTCACTCCTACTCTTTGCTTCCAGTCTGCCAACCAATTTTCTATCCATGTCAACACCCTATCCCCAATACCATGTGCTCTAATTTTAGTCACCAGTCTCCCGTGCGGGACCTTGTCAAAGGCTTTCTGAAAGTCTAGATACACTACATCCACTGGCACCCCTTCATCCATTTTACTTGTCACATCCTCAAAAAATTCCAGAAGATTAGTCAAGCATGATTTCCCTTTCATAAATCCATGTTGACTTGGACTAATCCTTTTACTGCTATCCAAATGCTCCATTATTACCTCTTTTATAATTCATTCCAGCATCTTTCCCACCACTGAAGTCAGGCTAACTGGTCTGTAATTCCCCATTTTCTCTCTCGCTCCTTTCTTGAAAAGTGGGATAACATTAGCTATCCTCCAATCCACAGGAACTGATCCTGAATCTATTGAACATTGGAAAATGATCACCAATGCGTCCACTATTTCTAGAGCCACCTCCCTGAGGACCCTGGGATGCAGACCATCAGGCCCAGGGGATTTATCATCCTTCAGTCCCATTAGCCTACCCAATACTATTTCTCGCCTAATGAAAATTTATTTCATTTCCTCTACCCCCTTAGATCTTCTGTCCTCCAGTACATCTGGGAGATTGTTTGTGTCTTCCTTAGTGAAGACAGATCCGAAGTACCTATTCAACTCTTCTGCCATTTCCTTGTAGCCCATAATTATTTCACCTATGTCTGCCTTCAAGGGACCCACATTTGACTTTGCTACTCTTTTTCCCTTAACATATCTAAAGAAGTCAATGGAAGGGTGGTTGTTTGTTTGATGGTCTTGGCTATGTCCACCACCCTCTGCAATTTCCTGCGGTCTTTGATGGAGCTGTTCCCAAACCAAGCTGCGAAGCATCCCGATAAAATGCTTTCTCCTGCGCATCTGTAGAAGTTGATGAGGGTTGTTGGGGACATGTCGAACTTCCAAAGTCTTCCAAGGAAGTAGAGGCTTTGGTGTGCTTTCATGGCCACAGGGACAACATGCTGGCACAACAGACAGTACCCAAGGTCAGAATGATTGAATAAGTTTATTGGCCAAGTATTCACATACAAGGAATTTGCCTTGGTGCTTCGCTCACAAGTGACAACATGACATTGTGACAGTTAAGAATGATACATAAAACATTAAACATTAATAATAAAACATTATCGATTAAACATGTGAATTAAATAAAATACCAGAGCAAAAGGAGGCTACAGATTTTTGGTTATCGAGTGGAGCTACTACTCATGGAAAAAAGCTGTTTTTATTTCTGGCTGTGGCAGCTTTGACAGTCCAGAGTCGCCTTCCAGAGGGAAGTGATTCAAAGAGTTTGTGGCCGGGGTGAGAGGGGTCAGAGATGATCTTGCCCACTCGCTTCCTGGCCCTTGCAGTGTACAGTTTGTCAATGGAGGGAAGGTTGCAGCCAATAACCTTCTCAGCTGATCGGACGATTCGCTGCAGCCTCCGGGTGTCGTGCTTGGTGGCTGAGCCAAACCAGACCATGATGGAGGTGGTGAGGACAGACTCTACGATAGCCGTGTAGAATTGGACCATCATTGCCTGTGGCAGATTGCGCTTCCTCAGCTGCCGCAGGAAGCACATCCTCTGTTGTGGCTTTGAGTGTGGAGTCGATGGTAGCCCCCCACTTAAGGACCTTAGAGATAATGGTTCCCAGGAACTTAAAAGACTCCACAGATGTGACTGTGTTGTTGTTGATGGTGAGTGGGTTGAGGGGAGGGGGAGCTCTCCTAAAGTCTACAATCAATTCCACTGTCTTAAGAGCATTGAGCTCCAGGTTGTTGCGATGGCACCAGGACGGCAGCTGTGACACTTCCTGTCTGTAGGCAAATTCCTCCCCATCCTGGATCAGTCCAATCAGGGTTGCGTCGTCCGCAAACTTGAGAAGCTTGACAGAGGAGTCAGGGGAGGTGCAGTCATTGGTGTAGAGAGAGTAGAGGAGAGGGGAGAGTACACAGCCTTGCGGTGCTCCTATGCTGAGTGTTTGCGGGTCCGAGATGTGCTTTCCCAGCCTCACATGCTGCTTCCTGTCTGTCAGGAAGCCGGTGATCCACCGACAAACGGGTTCAGGCACAGTCAACTCGGAAAGTTTGGAGTGGAGTAGCTCTGGCACAATGGTGTTGAATGCAGAATGCAGATCTAAAATCAACAAACAAAATCCCTGCATAGTCTCAATTTCCTCGTTTGTCCACTTTTTCGTTGTTCTGACCACAGGCTTAGTGGGTGTAGGTCGGAATAAGATGAACGAGACAATGATCAGAGAGACCCACACCCGCCCGGGGAACAGAGCGATATGCGTTCTTGATTGATGTGTAACAGTGGTCGAGTGTTCTCTCCCCTCTGGTGGGGCAGGTAACCTGAAGTCTGTATTTTGGAAGGTCACGGCTGAGGTTAGCTTTGTTAAAGTCACCCCAAAACAATGGCCATGGAGTCCGGGAAATCACTCTCTACTCTCATTACCTGGTCAGCGAGTTGCAGTCATGGGGGGGGTGTAAACTCCAGCGAGAATAAAGGAGTTAGATTCCCTCAAAGTAGAAGAGTTTGGATAAAGAATGGAACGTGGATCTCTGGCGCTGTAAGGGAGCAAATTCTACCGCTGAAACATCATGCCACCCCAAATTCTATTCATGGAAATAAAGCCCTTCAACACCAAAATCATTGCAGAACATCTCCATTGCACCCCTTCTCAGTACGATACTTAAGATGCAGCAGAGCCAATGTTTTATAAAGGCTCTTTGTGATTTTATGGTTCTTGTTCTCTATACCCATCAGTTTAAACCTCAAATGTCTTATGTTTTCACTCCCCTTTCTCAATTTGACCTGCGACTTTCAAAAACATCCAGGCGCTCTGGAGATCTCTGCATTCCTGTGCACGTTTTTTGAAACTGTGCCTCTTATATTACTTCCACAAAATCGAAGGCTGCATGCATTCAAGAAACCCTGTACATCTTCTGTGGGCACCTTGGCTGACAAAGTAAAATATGTTTAAAGTGCCAGTGAGTGGTAACACAGCAGGAAATGAATGGTAAATACTCTCCAGTGACTTAAACCATCAATCCATCTTCTTCCTGCCAAATAAGCAGAATTAAAATCATCCCTTTAGAGATCCAACAATATTAATTACGATTGTAAATCTCGTCCAACATTTGCTGTCTTTGATCCAAGATCAGTGCGACTAGCTGACAGTCTCAGCTAATCAGTCTGAAATTATTGCCAATAAGTTTTATAAAGTCATCAGAGGCTGGCATCAAATGCTATTTTAAACTAAATTGTGAGAATACAATTTGGGATTTTCGCAAGATAAACTGGAGTTAACAGCGTGATTATATGCATTTGCTGTTGCGGCAAGATTTTTGCCTGAATTAACAAATAACCAGTGTCAAGCTAGCTAAATGTGCACTGAGATGGCCAACTTTAATTTTGTGGGCTCAATTTCGCTGAATTTAGCTTTTGGTCTTGTGAAAAGAATGATCCTAATAGAAACCATAAAGGGGCCTGTCCCACTGCACGAGCTAATTCAAGCACTCTCCCGAGTTTAAAAAAAAAATCGAACTCATGGTAAACACGTAGAATGTACGTAGCGGGTACGTCGGAGCTCGTGGACGTCTGTTAGCGGCTCGTAACGCTAACGGCAGGTACTCGGGTAACGGGGTAAGCTCGTGAAGATTTTTCAACAAGTTGAAAAATGTCCACGAGAGCCCCGAGTACCTACGAGCAGTTATTACCGTAATTCTCTGAATTCAAATCAGGGGAAACTCGGGAGAACCCTTGGATTAGCTCATACAGTGGGACAGCCCCTTAAGTAGTTCACGGTTAAAAGATTGGAACCATGTTAATTGAATTACAGATAACAAATGAGGACCTGAGACATTATGGAGTTGCTTCCTTATTTGTTTGGTGACTAATTGGGGACACTGCTACAAAACGTGAGCTCTGTCTTATTGTACAAGACTGCAAATGTAATAAATAGAGGGAGGCAGCTCCCAAATCTAGATTAATTGAGGTGAATCGAGGACTGGACGACATAGGTTTAAGGTGAAGGGGAAAAGATCTAATAGGAATCTGAGGAGTAACTTTTTCACACAAAGGGTGAAGGGTTGCAGAAGTGGTAGTTGAGGCTGGGACTATCCCAAAGTTTAAGAAACAGTAAGGCAGATACATGAATAGGACAGGGATATGGACCAAACGCAGGCAGGTGGGACTAATGGCATATGTTGGCCAGTGTGGGTACATTGAGCTGAAGGGCCCGTTTCCACACTATACCACTCTATGACTCTATGATTCAGGGGGGTGCGGTGTCACAGATGTTAAGTTTTGGATTAAATAAAGGAGGGTAATATGAGGGAAGATTTTTATTTTGCAGTTGTGATGTGGAACTCAATGAATGTAGTAACAGATCAATAAGAGGGAATTGGAAAGACAATTTGCTGGGTGATAAGAAATCACGGTGATTGAGACTGAGAGGACAGCTGTACTGCAGATGTGCAGTTTCAATGGGCCAAGTGGTAACCTATACTCTAACAATTCTGTGATCTATTTGCTACACCAGTGCCCCATGATGTACAGACTTGGTGACCAGGCTCAGTCAGTACAATACATAGGGGGCTATCTATGAAGCATAATATTCAGGAAAACTCTACAAATCTGAAAGTGTTCATTATGCAGTAAGGAAACAACTTTTCTATCAAACCTTTCATCACCTGCTATATGCACATTGATAGCGAACTGAGTTGGCACTTGGGTAAAAGGTAAAATCTTTGAAAGATACATTTGTCTACAGGGTTTTACAAAGTGGTGGGGTAATTCAGTGGGTCAGGCAGCATATCTGGAGGACATGGATGTGATGTTTTGGGTTGGGAGCCTTCTTCAGCCAGGCAAACAGGTACAAATGAGGTACAATTTGTTTATACGGTTTATCCGCTCACAAAATATTTTCCTTGTTGGAATACCAGCTTTACAACAAAATTCACAACAGACTGTTCAGCTTAGTTTAAAGATACAACATAGAACCAGGCCCTTTGGCCCATTGAGTCCACACTAGCCTTCGGTCACACATTCACACCAGTTCTATGTTATCCCACTTTGTCATCTAGTTCCTACTCATTAGGGGGCAATATGCAGAGGCCAATTAACCTACAAATCCATGTGTCTTTTGAGATATGGGAGGATATGAGCACACAGATGAAACCCACGTGGTCACAGGGAGAACATGCAAACTCCACACAGACAGCACCCGAGGTTAGCGTCGAACCCACGTCTCTGATGCTGTGAGGCACCATTGCAGAAACATAACCTGCAAATGCCAGCAAGAATGTTGTTTGTCCTAAACAAACATCAATCTTCCAAAATATGAAAATTAAAACGGTGAAGAAAATACATTAAAAGCAGACAGCAATTCTAATCAAGACTACGTGATGGAATTCTTAGTGTTAAAGAAGGAACTGCAGATGCTGGAGAATCGAGGGTACACAAAAGGCTGGAGAAACTCAGCGGGTGCAGCAGCATCTAAGGAGCGAAGGAGATAGGCGACGTTTCGGGTCGAGACCCTTCTTCAGACTGGTGGAATTCTTAGTTTTGCAAGCCATCAAATTAATATGAACACGAACATTGCAGGAACAACAAGAACATAAAATTCAAAATGGATGCAATTATAATTTATTCCATTGTATCGCGACCTTGCAGTTCACGACTAGTTTCTTTGCCACAGAATGTGTCATGCAGCAAACTTGGCTTATAATGGCCCTGTCCCACTGTACAAGTTAATTCAAGAGCTCTCCCAAGTTTAATAAAAATCAAACTTGTGGTAAGCACGTAGAATGTACGTAGCGGGTACGTCGGAGCTCGGGACGTCTCTTAGCGGCTCGTAACGCTAACGGCAGGTACTCGGGAAACGCGGTAAGCTCGTGAAGACTCATGAAGATTTTTCAACATGTTGAAAAATGTCCACGAGAGCCCCGAGTACCGACGAGCGGCCATTCCCGTAAATCTCCGAGTTCGAATCAGGGCAAACTCTGGAGAACTCTTTGAATGAACTCGTACAGTGGGACAGGGCTTTAAGTCTACATAATCTTCATTTAAGAATGCTGATACAAAAAATCAGGAATGCAAAGTAAACTTGACTCCAGAAAAAACTTCAAAACAAATTCCAAGTTTGAACTGACAGCTTTGAAAGTATCTATGAAACAATGAATTAAATAACAATATCAACTTTTAGTTGGGACAACCAAAATACCTGTCAATGTTTAATTTAGTTTAGAGATACAGCGTGGAAATAGTCTTTTCAGCCTACTGAGTGCACACCAGCCAGCAAGTTCCGGTGGGCGGCGCGACTCTCGTCGCAGCGGCCTCTGCAGTCCGTCTGTCTTTTTTTAATTTTTTGTCTCGTTTTGAGTGCAGTTATTGTTTTTTTTTTTAGCTGGGTATGTGTGGGGGGGGGGGGGGGTGGGAGGGCGGGGTGGGGGTAACCTTTAAAATCTTTTTTCCTGTACGGAGGACCCGACCTTTTCCCTGTCGGGTCTCCATTGTCGTTGGGGCCTAGCACCGTGAAGCGGCCTCCAGTCGGACCTGGGGCTCCGGTCGCGGAGCCTGCGGACTACTCACCGTCGTGGAGCTGGCCGACTTAGGAACGGGAGGAGCGGTGGTGGCGCGCTGTTGCTGCCCGACCCCGGAGATTCGGAGGCTCCAGCTGCCGGCCGGTGGACGGTGACACCGGGAGCTCGCGGGTCCCCGGTGGGAGACCGCTTTTCGGAGCTCCCGCGGCGGCAACTTCTCTCGCCCGAGTTGCGGGGTTGAAAATGACCTGGAGCGGGGCCTTACTCGCCCGGCGCGGCTTTAATGGCCGCGGGACTTGCTAGTGCCCGCCGGGGGCTCCAACATCAAGACCCGCGACCTTGCATCGCCCGGTCACGGGACTTATTTACCATCGCCCGCCGGGGGCTTTGTTTCTGACATCAGGAGAAGAATGGGGAGTGCATGGGAGAGATAAGACTTTGCCTTCCATCACAGTGAGGAGGAGATTCACTGTGATGGATGTTTGTGTAAATTGTGTTATGTCTTGGTTCTTTTGTTTGTATGACTGCAGAAACTAAATTTCATTTGAACCTCAATGAGGTTCAAATGACAATAAACAGTATTGTATTGCATTGTAATACCTGCACATTAACACTATCCTACACACACTAGGGACAATTTTTTACACATACACCAAGCCAATTCACCTCCATACCTATATGTCTTTGGAGTAAGGGAGGAAACTGAAGATCTCGGAGAAAACACACGCGGTCACGGGGAAAGCGTACAAACTCCGTACAGACAGCACCCGTAGTCGCGATCGAACCTGGGTCTCCGGTGCTGCGAGCGCTGGAAGGCAGCAACTCTACCGCTGTGCCACCGTGACCGCCTTTACTAATCTTTCATTCTTGGTAACATAAACCTAAATGGCAATCTTATTTTTGTCAACAAATTTCAACCATATTTTCTGTAATATTGTGATTGCTTTAAATGTACCTTTAAAATTTGCTGGCCCAACTTTTTCCGTGTTATGGTTAGTTCTAAATTCAACAAGGTATGCTCTATAAATTGTACCAACTACTTGGAAAGCATGCATTCACATCGATGTCTAATATCTTCAACTTCGTATGGTTTATACAAATGATGGAGTAAAAGAATGATTGAAAGTAATAATTCTGAGAAATATGCAAAGATCAAACCCCCTTAATCCAGGACATCTGGGACCACATTTTATAACAGTACGACACGATAAGCATCTAGACAGCACAAGTATATTGATGTGAACCAAAGAATTAAATCTGCTCATACAAAGAATGTATATTAATATACCAATGAATGTTAGACAATGTATGGCCTATGAAGCAATTTGGCACACAATATTATTCCATTTACTGTGTTTAATCTGAGTTGCATTAACGGACTTAGATTCCAGAAAATGTCTCTGTGATGAACATTGCCAGATATTGTATATAACCCTTAGGGCTTTTTCTGGTCTGAATACAAGACATTCAACACTGATAATGCCGAAACATTCCAATAACTTCAAAAAAACAATCTGGCAACAGTAAAACTGCTTACAATGTGTCATAAGTTCATCTTATCTTACAGTCTTCCGTCACTCATATTGCATCTGTTATTACTGCTGCCTCCAACATTTGACTGTCGCAACACGACAAAGACAACAAAAGTCTAAACGACAACTGCAGAATCAACATATTTATCCTATGGGTATTCCTGACATTTTGCAGCCTACAATAAAGATAATGCAAACTAATAAAAATAATTCAGCACAGGTAACCTGTTGCAAGTTAAAACAAGCTATATTTCAAACAAGGGATTCTGATGACACAAACCAAAAGAGCAATTTGCATGATTTATTAGTTTAGTTTCAACAAACTTAATGCTTCCCTAATAGTCTAAAACTTCGCTCAACTGTACGATGTAAGTTTTTTTGGGGAAATATGGCAAATGCAAGCAGTATAAGCATTTAAGAAGAAGTTGTACTCCATGTCAGACTAGATACTTCTTGTTTGAAGTATTTGAGATTTACATTCCAATATCAAGGTTAAAATATTCTCAGGATATTTTTAAACAATGGATATAATATATTTGCCCAAGTGTCTATTTATTTCAATGTGGTTCCTCTGACCAGTTCACTGAAGGACTGATACTGGTGTGCTTTGTCAGAAGTCATCTTGTGCCTTGGAAAAGTTGAAGGTTTCAGTTGGCAGACAAGAGAAGACAAAATTCCTTGACCTGGATTTGCATTTGGGTTAAAGAAATTATGTTCCTCACTAATCGTGAAGCAAACTCCCTGAAGATCAAGCAATCTCAGCAGCAGGATTTCCTTTTTACCCTGTCTGTTGCTGTCAGTCATCAGTTCAAGGGATCCCTGGAGTGAAATGGTTGTGATGTCAACAATTATGGTGAGCGTTCAATCATATTAAAAAGTTTCATTTTGTTTCGACATATACCATTAAAACGGGTACCTTGGCCAAAATGAGTCTTCCCCGACTATCGATGGGCCATTCACCCTACTTCTATGTTATCCCACTTTCTCATCCTCTCCCTGCACACTTGGGGTAATTTACAGAAGCCAATTAACCTACAAACCTGTCTTTGGCATGTGGGAGGAAACTGGAGCACCCGGAGGAAAACCATGTGGTCACAGGGAGAACATGCAAACTCACATAGACAGCAGAAGTTGGGATCGAACCCGGGTCTCTGACCTTGTGAAGCAACGACTCTATCAGCTTCACCACTCATGATCTCATATAGAGCATACCAAGGAACAATTTATAATTAACATTTAAGTCTATATACAGTGTTGAATAAGTCTTACAAAATATATCTGATCTGTGCAGAAACTAATATATTGCAAATAGACTAATAAATTGACAAATATATTGTAAATAAAAGGAATACAGAATAGTACTTGTAAAATTCTTTATATTTTAAAATACGTATGTGAGGAAAGTGTAATCCAAATACATCAAATTAATCTTGTGTGTAAAATAGATTGCTCAGTGGTAAATATGGCTCAACAGATGAATAAATCTCATTGATCTTATTGAACAAACTATTGCTGGGATATTTTACAGCAGGAAGAATTCATAAATAAACATTAATTCCAGAGATCTCTTAAATGCAATGTAGAAGGTTGCAGAAAACACAGCCTGGAAGAGCACCAATAGTTTTGCTGTCATCTCCACAGTAAAACTTAGCCCATTATTTCTGACAGCTGAACTGCTCACAAAAACTTCATTCCAGTAAAAACCTCTGTGCCCATTGTCTTACATTGTGAATCGGCCAAGATTCAGACACTGGCCTAGATTTTGCAGTCAGTGGCAAACAAAAGGCAGACGTCATTCGATGTGCTTATGCTTGCACTTGCCCATGGGCTTAGAGTTGGACAGTCATACAGCACGGAAACAGGCCCTTTGGCTCAACTTGTCGATGCCAAACAAGATGCCCCTTCTACACAAATCCCACCTGCCCATGTTTGATCCATAGCTTTCCTTTCAGTGTACCTACCCCAAGCATCTTTTCAATGTTGTTATAGTCCCTGGCTCACCTACTTCCTCTGGCAGCTTGGTCCTTAACCCACCACACTCTGTGTGTGGGAAAAAAGTTGCCCTCAGGTTCCTATTAAATCTTCCCCCTCTCATTTAAACCTACCTGTATATCCTCTGGTTCTTGATTCCCCTACTCTAGGTAAAAGACAGTACAACTACCCTATCTATTCCCCTCATGATTTTAATCCATTCCAATCTATTCCCCTCAAGATTTTAATTTATTCTCCTCATGTCCATCTGTAGATTTATTACATGGTGACTTGCTCATATTACAGAGTTAAAACTGGACCCTTCCACTGATTGTAATATTAATTTGGCAGTGCATTCAGACAGATTGGCGGAAGGGGACAGTCAATTGGGACGCAGTGGCCAGAGATATTTTAGAATACTCAGAAGAAATACTGTCTTAAGAGAAAGAAAATCTCCAAGGGTTCGTCAACCAGTACAAGAATATGATTGCACAATGACTGGTGACAGGTTAGAAGATTGGGCAGAATATAAAAAACAGCAACTAATAACAAGTCTGAATTACGATGGGGAAAAATTAATACAGGATAAAGTGAGCCAGAAATGTAAAGAACTGACGAAGATGAGTTAACAAAATGAGTCCTATTAAAACGTGAGTCCAAAGTATTAACAATGGAAAACAAGAAGATGACTGATGAGATCAAAAATATATTTTACATCAGTTTTCAATATAGAGGAATGCACGCAACACTTCCAAAATAGCGATAAATCATGATTGGATGGCAAGGAAAAATTCAGGAAAAGTACAATCACCAGGGAAGTAGAACAAAAATAAATTGATGGAGTTGAGGGCTGACAATTCTCCAAGTCCTGATGAACTTCATCCTAGGAGCTTAAAAGAAGTGTCTAGTGAGATACAGGCACTCTGTGTATTATTGGAAGTGTATCTCAATTTTTCATAACACAAAGTGATGTCATCTGCAGATATGTCAAGAAATTAGATGTTTTAAATAATTGTGTGTTGTGGCGTCAGCTGATAGTCAGACCAGTTGTGGTCAAACACTCGTCAGTGGTTACGAGGGGTGTCACATGGGTTAAGAGGGGTGTCCTGCTACATAAGCATATCTCACCTTGAGATCACCCCGGTCAACAGATAGCTGAGCTCGAGACAACACCCTCGCTCAGCTGCAGCACCAGTGACATTATTATGTTAGAGGACCAAACTTGCATGTAACACCGGAATAAAGCAACTGTTTGGTCACCACGTTTGGTACCGCTACAGTTTATTTATTTATTATTTTTCACTCAACTTTCAAAACAAATGTTATTCCGTAACCCAGATTTTGTTTATAATTATTTTTGAATATGGTATTGGAAAATTTCTATTAACCAAACTGGCATGATATGGAGGTCACCTGCAGTTGATGGTTTGGTTTAAGTTTTCCAAATTCCCTAGATTCATGAACAGTTCCATCAGGTTGGAAAATGGCAAATATAACTCCTTAATTCAGAAGGGGAGAAAGACAGAAATAAAGAACCATCGGGCCCTTACCTTGTAGAGCTTATGGATATGAAAATAAACTTGACATGACTTGAATTAGTTGGTGACTTCCCAGAACAATGAACTAACTGTGTGACCTTTGTGGAACAAAATAATATGTTAAATGTAGCATGTCTTGTACAAGTGTAACGTAATATCCTAACGTCTATACCCAATGTAGCAAAAGCCTTTTTGCTCGCTCCATTTACATGTAATGGCACTTTCAGGAGACTATGTACCAACATTGAATTCCTCAGCCCACTTGCCCAGCTGATCAAAACCCTGCTGTAATTTTGAATTAATTAATTAATTAATACTTTGTTGCCACCTGTGACAGGTCCCAGTGAAATTCTTGCTTTTTGATAACCATGTTCATTATCTGTGATACCACCCACTTTAGTGTTATCTGCAAACTTACTCATCATGCCTTGTATATTCTCATCCAAGTTATTGATATAACCCACAGACAGCAATGGGCCCAGCACCAATCTCTGAGGCGCTCCACTCATCGCAGACTTCCAGTTCGAAAACACCCTTCCATCACCCTCTGCTTTATTCCATGAAGCCAGTTCTCTATCCAGTCGGCCAGCTCTCCAAGAGCAGCCTACTATGTGGTACCTCATCAAAGGCCTTGCGGAAATCCATATAGAGAAAGACTATGGCCCTGCTCTTGTAAATTACAGTTGTTTAGTATTTTGATATTAGTGTATGGAAATTCACTGTTCAACATAGTTACTTTTGACATTGATCTTCCATGTTGCAATAACCCTAACCTCGAGTACGTCATCCCTACCTTTGCTACGCACATTTGGCACCCCTTTGCCACACACATTTGGCACCCCTTTGCCACGCAAGCCCAAAGGCTGCTCTGCACAACACCGGCTGACGCTTCTAAGGCCACCTGGGTCAAGACGAGATGGAGAGACCAGTGGAAGTCAGCGGAACCATCTAGGCTACACCATTACATTGATGACACCATGGACGCCCCTGGCCAGGACCTGCCCCGAAAGCAGTGGACATCCCTCAACCGCTTGAGGACAGGCATCGGACGCTAAGGAGTAGCGATGAAGAGGTGGGGCTTCATGGACAGAGCACATGGTGCCCCCTTGTTCAGGGGAAAGTATTTCTACATCACTCCTGGAATTTGCCCCAATCTTACAACAATGAAAGTCATCATAGAGTGGTCAGGTGGGAAACTGTTAACCAAGCAACCTTCATATCGCAAGATCATGGAGCATAAACAGAATAAGAGCTTGTCTGAGATAATCCTGATCTCATGCGAAAACGATCTTCACTTGTGTCGAGTGTGGGGACCCAACACAGACAGTGGAGCACATAATCACCAGTTGCCCCAAACACCGGCCACGGAATGGTGAACGAGGTCTGATTGACCTGGACGATGACACGTTGGCCTGGCTCTCCTCAACAGAGCTGCGGGTCTAAAAGACATACAACAGAAGAAGATCCCTACCTTATGGATTTCATATCCTTTCTTCCATTATCTACCTTCCTGTTATAAAATGTTTGTATAGTGCTGATGACATTCAATTGGAAACCATCTTCCAGACTGAAGAGGGGTTCTGACCCGGAACATGGGCTATCATGATGCTGCCTGACCCTCTGAGTTAGTCCAACACTTTGTGTTTTACTCAAGACTCCAGCATCTGCAGAACCATATGTTTCTAACCCTCTTCCCAATACCATTTAATCATACAAATCACTCAAATCCTTGCTCTTTCTCGTCCTTATATGTTGGAATAATCCAAGAAGGTCACCCTCATATTCCAACTCTGGGCCTGTAATTTCCAAAAATCCTTTTACAGGGCGTCAGAACATTCCTTTTCATATTTTTGATTCTGCACGGATCACCATGTCTGGCTAATCTCCCGT
Organism: Okamejei kenojei; assembly: GCA_035221665.1. NCBI lineage: Eukaryota > Metazoa > Chordata > Chondrichthyes > Rajiformes > Rajidae > Okamejei > Okamejei kenojei. Next base: position 24,255,899 of record CM069165.1, on the reverse strand, counting down.
ACATTCCATAATCTTTTCCAAATGTTACGAATGCAAGATTAAAAGCTGACATTTGGAGAAGTAAACACTGTCTTATGCACTCCATAAATTTCATATTTGAACCATTCTGCTTAACTACCACCCAGAAGAAAGAAAAAAAAAAACCAGGAAAGGTGTTGCAACCCAATTTGTATACAACCCTTTTTAACCACATGAGGTGAATGGATATGGTGAATGCATAGTGTCTTTGATCCAGAGTAGGGGAATGGAGACCCAGAGGACAAGGTTTGAAGGTGAGAGGGAAAAGGTTTATTAAGAACCCGAGGAGCAACATTTTCTCTCGGAGGGTTCAAGAAGGAACTGCAGATGCTGGAAAACACAGCGGGTGCAGCAGCATCTATGGAGCAAAGGAAATAGGCAACGTTTCGGGCCGAAACCCTTCTTCAGATTTTCTCTCCGAGGGCGGTGGGTTTATGGAATAAGCTGCCAGAGGAGGTACTATAACAGCATTTAAAAGATATTTGGACAGGTATAAAGCTAACAATGGTTTAGAAGGACGTGGGCCAAACACAGGCAGATGGGACTGGCTTAGATGGAGCATCTTAGTCAGCAGGGACAAGCTGGGCTGAAGGATCAGTTTCCATGCTGTATGACTTGATGTCTCTCAGTAAGGAATGGCACGCCCATGAGAGTAATCTGGATGTAATTGCCCAGTGTGTTCCCTCACTTTCTTTAACGAACAAAGCAGCATACAAAACAAAAATGCTAGAAATCCTCAGCAGGTCGAGCAGCATCTTTAGTTTAGTTTAGAGATACAGCGTGGAAACTGGTCCTTCGTCCCGCTGGCTGTTTATTTAGGGAGCAAGGATTTGAAGGGGCCAGAGGAAAAACATTTAAGGACACTTTCAAAATGTGACATGGATATTAACTGGGAGAAAAAGGTCCAGGCCAGAACTGTGGCATCATCTCATCGGGGAGAGCAACATCTCAATTTGGAGATAGAGAAAAAACAGGAAAGAAAAGGAAACAAGGCTACGATCTAGGATAGATGTGTTTGCACTGGAAAGAGGGAAGAGGAGATTCATCAGGATGTTGCATGGACTGATGGAATTTAGTTAATGGGAGAGATTGGATAGGCTGAGCAAAGGAGGCTATGGGGCTATTTGATAATATAAAAGATGATGAGAGGCAAAGACAAGGGTGGGAGATAGGATAGAGTGTAGAAGTTGCAATGTTGTGCAGTGGAAAGGGGTTGGTTTGAAGCTTTGTCTAGTGCCAAACCCACTATCTCACATGCCTCTGCACGTGAGCCAGTGATGATGGAACTCATGTACATATACAACTATCCACTGTGTACTGTTGTTCAAAGGCTGGAGTGACTTTGCTTCTGGAGTGGAGACAATAGAATTGAACACCCTGTGTACTTGCTCCGCCTGTAGGAAGCTTATTGGAGCCGAGTGAGGAAAATTAAAAAAATTACTAGCTCTAAACCACATAGAAACATAGAAAATAGGTGCAGGAGTAGGCCATTTGGCCCTTCGAGACAGCACCGCCATTCAATATGATAATGGCTAATCATCCAAAATCAGTTCCACATTCCTGCTTTTTCCCCAATATCCCTTGCTTCCGTTAGCCTGAAGAGCTAAATCTAACTCTCTCCTGAAAACATCCAGTGAATTGGCCTCCACTGCCTTCTGTGGCAGGGAATTCCACAGATTCACAACTCTATGAGAGTAAAAGTTTTTCCTCATCTCAGTCCTAAATGGCCTACCACTTATTCTTAAACTGTGACCCCTGGTTCTGGACTCCCCAAACAGTGGGGATATTTATCCTGCATCTCGCCTGTCCAATCCTTTAAGAATTTTATATGTTTCTATATGAAGCCACAGTTTTGATTGATTTAGGTTTACGTTTAGGTTCATTATTGCTACATGTACCAAGAGACAGTGATAAGCTTTGTTTGGCATGCTATCCAAGCAGATCAGATATAATATACATTAATGCATATGCAGACCTCATTCTGCACTAGGTTTAAACAGTACAATGGTGGAATTATTTTCCATGACAGATTTTATTGCTGATAAATAGAAATTGAAATTGGTGAATTAAAATTATTTGCACAATATTATTTATTTTACTTTTGCATTAAAAGTATTAAGAAATCACCGATAAAGTAATTCAAAACGAATTTAAATGGCAAATAGTCCAATTGCCAAAGTCAAGAAGCCATGTAATGGAGCAATTTGCAATTTTTATTTAAGTTTAGATTGGTAAGTGTGCTCCTGTTCAACTTAAACAAGTCGTTTTGTGACCAATAAACCATGACCCAGTTGCTTTAGTTCGTACAGGCCGATGAGTGCAAGTTGCTAATTCTCTGCAAAATACTGTATGCTTCCTCATGTTGTCATCAAGATTGAGAGGGCTTTTAAGGTGCTACTGCCACGTTAAGAACATAAAGTCAAAGTATGATTTTTAAAATTGCTTCATTGGTCTGAAGTAAAAAAAAATGCAATGAAATGCAAGTTATCCAAACAGCAGAATCAAACTAATCATAGGTTAGAATTTCATAGTCGCAATTTTTTTTCTTGAGCAAGAAACTCAAACTGTCTGAAGAAGGGTCTTGACCCAAAACGTCACCCATTCCTTCTCTCCAGAGAAGCTGCCTTTCCCGCTGAGTTACTGCAGCTTTTCGTGTCTATCAAACTATTCGCAGATTATCAATATTGTGAAAGAGCACTGGTTACTCATTGGGAAATAAATGTCCAACATTCATTCTCATTCTGACAACAGCAGAACGGAGGAAGAACAGCAGTACATCATTAAATATTTATTGACGTAAGTCATGAGCATTAAAAAGGCACACGTTGCCTTATTACATCATGCATATCTCTCAACTAAGTAGATGTGCTCATGCATGAAAATAAAATTGTGTTCAGCGCAATTTCCAGTTCACTACTACTGATCCAAGCACAACCTAAATATGGCACATCTGACCTCCCACCAGGATCAGGTCAAAGGCCTTTTACAGCAGTAAGCTGTCAAAGGAGCAAAGGGGCAGGGGTCAGGACAGCGAGGCTTTGACACTGACCATGGCCCACTCCATCTCACAGGACAGGTTTCCACCTTCAAGAGAACCGTCAGCCGCAAACAGTGAGCGCAACCATGAGGAAAGCACAGGGTAACAGGCATTGTCATAGAGTCAGATTGCACATAGTCCTGGTCATGCTATGGCTCAGCACACGGTGGCAAGTGCAGAGGTGGGTCAAAAAGATCAGAGATGCCCACAGCTAATCCCCAGCGGATCCAAAATTCCATGCTTCAATATGCCAGGGTGTAACTCTATTACGACTCAATTTGATCCAGCATTTTTCAATGGACTCACCAGTTAGCAGTAATTGTAACCCAGCATAACGCAGCATGAGGTAGATTGAAGATTCACTCACTTGCATGGAGCAAAGCTCAAAACATTGACATTGAAAAGGGTAATAAAAGGTTCCAAAATCATTTGAGAGCAAACAGCCATAACAAGTGAATATAATGAGCAGAAAAAAATAAAGAGGAAAGTTAGCAAACAAATAGATTACTAGAATGAGTAGGAAGGAATGGCAGATGCTGGTTTACACCGAAGATAGATCCAAAATGCTGGAGTAACTCAGTGGGACAGGCAGCATCTATGGATAGAAGGAATGGATGATGTTTCAGGTCGAAACCCTTCTTCAGACTAGAATTGTGTTTATTTCATTTTCAGGGCCTAAGCATCACGAGTGAACCCAGTTTTTACTGTCCATTGCGAACCAAGCTGCCGAGCAACACCGCAAGTTGGAGGAACAGCACCTCATATTCCGCTTGGGGAGTCTGCATCCTTTGGGCTTGAACATTGAATTTTCTCAATTCTGTTAACCCTTGCTGTCTCTTCCCCTTCCCACCTCTCCCTCAGCCCTCGGGCCCTGGCATGCCCTCTCTCTCTATCTCCCTCCCCACCCTAGTCGCACCAGCTTCTCATTTTCACACCACAAACAGCTTACAATGGCTTGTTCCCTTTATCATTGATACTTTTTTGCATATCTTTCATTCATTGTTCTTTATCTCTCCACATCACCGTCTATATCTCTCGTTTCTCTGATCCCTGACCAGTCTGAAGAAGGGTCTCGACCCGAAACGTCGCCTATCTCCTTCATTCCTTAGGTGCTGCTGCACCCGCTGAGTTTCTCCAGCCTTTTGTGTACCCTCGATTCTCCAGCATCTGCAGTTCCTTCTTTAACACCTGCCTTCTTGAACTGTTGTGGTACTTCTGGTGAAGGGACTCCCAAAGCACTCTTGCAACGGGAGTTGCAGGATTTAAACCAGAATTGGTGAAGTCATCTCAGAATCAACCATAATTGTGGTTCTGGAGATGGATGACAAATTCCTTGCCCTGAAAGGTATCATTGATCCAGAAGAATATTTGTAACATGTCATTGTTTTGTGTCTTTTTCACATATGAATAGGTTTGTTTAAAACTCCAGATTGATAATTGAATTATGATTTCATAGCTGGCTTAGTAGAATTTGCACTGAATTACAAACCTGGTAACCAAAAACCCAATGCCACCACAGAGTGCTCTATGACCAATGGCTTGAAGTAAACTCTGGAAATGAGTGGCCTTTGCTGAAATTTGATATTGAGATTGATTTATTATTGTCATGTGTACTGAGAAAGTGAAAAAAAGTTATTTGCATACTATCCAGTCAAATCATACTATGCACATGTATAATCAAACCAAACAGGTAGTACAAAGAGAAGAATACCAGTTTGCAGAATATAGTGTTACAGCATTATAACATTACAATGAAATAGAAAGTGCGGGTAAAAAAGTGCAAGGCCTGTAATGAGGTAGATTGAGAGATCGCTATTACACTAGTTTGTGGGAGGACCATTCAGTAGTCTGATGACAGCAGGGAAGATGCTATTCCTGAACCTGGTTGTATGTCCTTTCAAGCCTGGAAGAAGAGGGGGGAGGGGGGAATGATCGGGATGAGAGCAAACTAGAATCTGGCTGTTTATTATCATTCTTTTCAACTCAGTGTAAGTCCCTGCATTACTTACAGACTGATAAATAAATCAAATTACAGCAACAGATAAGCATTCCATGTGAATATCTCAAACCTATTTTAAAACTTTCAAAATTCTTGATTTAATTTGGAGATAATTCCTCTTACGTCACATAGGTAGAAATTAGAGTTTTCTCTTTTCATTAAGATATTGTTATATTGCTAATGTTTTCTTAGCCTCTGAGGTATGGAAATTTCTCCCAGTACCTGAATCTAAAAGGGTTTTAGAATCGTGGATGATGTATGCCAGTCCAGAGTTCCAACAACAGCTCTAATTGCTATTGCCAGCTGTTACCTTTAATAAATTACTCTAATTACTTGGAGAAGAGCTGGCAAATAATATGTGAATGCTCTATAACTGTGTCTATCCACTCTGAAAAGGTGAATTATTAAGATGCCAGCTCTCTGGTACAGTTGATCTCAACCAACCAGTATCACACTTGCTTTCCTTTTGAATTTAATCTGTTTGCAGAGTGATGAAATCTTTAATTCTTGATACAAGTATACACCCCCAACAAAGGCTGAGCTGAACACAAAATGCTGCAATAACTCAGTGGGTCAGGTCGCGTCTGGGGACGGAATGGATAGACAATGTTTTAGGTTAGGTCACATCTGAATAAGGGTCCCAACCTGAATTGTCAAGATTCCAGCATACGTAGTTCCTCGTGTCTCCAAACATAATTTGTTGGCTTTGCACCAATAAGTGTTCCAATGTCCACCATCAAACTTTAGAACCTCCATGTATGAACACTTCAAAACCTTGTTTGTGGCTGCCAGTTTATTGATGAACCAAAGGAGATAGTTCAGTTTAGCGATACAGAGCGGAAACAGGCCCTTCAGCCTATCCAGTCCGCACTTCCAGCCATCCCCGCACATTAACTCTACCCTACACACCCTAGGGACAATTGACACTCATACCAAGCCAATCAACCTACAATCCTGTACGTCTTTGGAGTGTGGGAGGAAACCGAAGATCTCGGAGAAAACCCACGTGGTCACAGGGAGAACGTACAAACTCCATACAGACAACACCCGTCGTCGGGATCAAATCTGGGTCGCCGATACTGCAAGGGCTGTAAGGCAGCAACTCTACCGCTGTGCTACTGCGCCCCCCCCCCCCCATATTCTTGAATTACACTTGAACAATGTCTGCAATGTACTCTTCTCAAGCGAGTCCCGACACGATAATCCGTAACAGGAACTGTTTTTTCCCTTCTCCTGCCCAGGATATTGAAGCTAACTGAAGCATCTCTATCACTGCTCCACATGAGATTATCTACCACAGCGCAGACCATAAATCATACCGATTACCTATCCCATCTGCGCTGTGCAATCAACTCATGAGAGAAGTCCGGTCCTGCTAAAATCAGTTACATTCTTTACTTCAAATTTAAATTAAAGACTTTGACTGGCTCCAAAATGTATCCAAAACTTAAATCAGCACAAAAGTAACCAAAAAAAAAGGAAATAAGAATTAATTAACTGGGCAGACTGGGTGGAAATAAAGAGTCATGCTAAAAAAATTATAGTATGAAGAAACTTAGCAAAAACAAGAATCCTGGTTATAATACTGATTTAAAAACAATAGTATGATAATGGTTTACTGCAATACAGGTTTTCATTTCAGCAGACATCTTTCAGAGAAGTATGTTCCATAATCGTGCAGAGAAATCTTATTTTCCTCCAGTAAATCTAAAAGAGAATGGTTGGTTGGAACCTTATTTCATAGTTGCTCAAATGGCAACCTACAGTAGAATCATCGAGTTATCACTCACACCACATATCATCGCTGTGCAAGGCTTAACACATAATGCCTTTTTTCAAAAGAATGTCTCAACCAGTTTTTCTTATTTTACCAATTATCTCATAACTGATTGTGTATATTGTGCAATGCAGCAATATTAAAGACCACTATTAAGGTCCAACTACTGGAAATTATATTGGTAAATGAATTCTTAATAAATATTTTTGTTGAGAAATGTACGGGCTTCTATAAAGTGTAATGCGGCTCTTTAAACACGCAGCAATCTTAAACAATGATTTATTGTGACATAAGATGTGAGACATTTCCACAGCTTTTGTGATTGCAGTAATGAAGCTGTAAACCAAATAGCATGAAATGAAGCAAGGTCTTACAATTTAATCAGCTCGTAAACAGATCTACTACATCAACCAAATGACATTATTACCCATCTGAACTAAATCATGCTAATCTCAAGAGATAAAATCAACATCATTAATAGTCACATGTCATATTCATCAACACAAAAACATCCCTTTTGACAGATTAATCCTAACCATAACTCCTGGGATGTATGGTAATAAAGCTAGTACATAGCAGATAATTCAGCTAGAGATGACAGCCAACACCCACTTTCTGCAGTTTTAAACATCAGTTTTCCACGAAAAGGAATATCCTAACAAGGTTTCTAATTATGCTTATAATCAAGGAGCATACCAAAGAGGGAGAAAAACATTTGACTGGCTGATGCTCTCTAAACATGTGTGGTTGGCATAATGTTAGCTCTGAAACAACTATTGAATAATAGCATGGGCAGCATTTAAAAAGAGACAGCTTTGCATTTCGTACAATAAAACTGTTCTGCAACCCATCCATCTTGGCCATCCAGGAGCTTGCAATATATCTGAATAAGTCATCATGAAATTTCATTGCCGGCAGCACCAGCTCCTTTCTGCGAGCACTGCCTCCACACAAATGGATGCTTTCTAATCTATCCTCCATGTTGGATCTTTCCCCTCCATCCAGGGAGAAATACACATAATGATTCAGAGGCAACTAGACGGGGTGAAAGATTGCAACCTTCATGTGGTCCGCCCTGTTTCGACTAATGCAATCAACTCGACGTGCACAAACAGAAGATCAAATAGAACAAGTTGTCCAACAACTTTAGGCTGTGCACGCCACGCGAAAGAAGAAGAAGAAGGCAACTAGACAATGTAAAATGTGTAGGAAGGAACTGCAGTTGCTGGTTTTCACCGAAGATAGACACAAAATGCCGGAGTAATTCAGGTAACAGGCAGCATCTCTGGATAGAAGGAATGGGTGATGTTTTGGGTTGAGCCCCTTCTTCAGACTGAGAGTCAGGGGAGAGGGAAACGAGGGATATGGAAGGGTAAGGTGTGAAAACTAGAGATCAAAGGGGATGGAGATCAAGGAAAATATAAATTGATTCATTGTTAGTGAGGGGAAGGTGACAATGATTTAATCAGGAGGACACTCAGACTGGTCAGAGGAATAGGATGGAGAGAGAGAGAAAGCAAGGGTTACTTGAAGATAGAGAAGGCAATATTAACACTGCTAGGTTGTTTCAGCTGAGTCTAGGATATAGAATACAGAAAGGTCCAGCATAGGGACAGCCTCTTTGGCCCAAAATGTTTGTGCTGAACATATTTCCAAGGTAAACTAATCTCATCTGCCTACACATGATCCATACACCTGCATTCCCAGCATCTCGATGGTATGTGCCTACTAACAGGCCCTTAAACACCTCCACCACCCATTTGCCCCCACCACCACCCCTGGAAAAATTTAATAATAATAATAAATCCTTTATTTCAAACAGACTAAAAAATAAAAAGCAAGTATGAAATTAGAATTGCAAGTACATCTTAATCAGGAAACATCCTGCCCGACCTGCAATGTTGTCTGTCCATTCCCTCCACAGATGCTGCCTGGCCAGCTGAGTTCCTTCATTTCTCAGCATTTTCAGTCTTTTGTGTCTCCACGCTGGAGGGATTCAGCGGGTCAGGTAGCATCTGTAGAGGAAAACAAACAGAGAGCATTTGAAGTTGGGGCTTTTCTCAGATTCCTGTCCATTTCCCACCACGGATGCTGCCTGACCTGCTGAGTTCCTCCCGCTGGTTGTTTTTTGCTCAATATTCCAGCGTCCGCAGTCTCTTGTGCCTCCAAATGCATCTTCACGATTGGGCAGTTAGAGAACAAGGAAAAGTGAAACAAAAATAGAAACACACAGCATGTCAGGTAGCAGCTGTAGAAAGAGAAACGTTTCAGACCATAGACCCTTCTACCAAATAGAATTTGTGTTAGATTTGAAAAGTTTTTTTGACGTTTTAGCAGTGAAAATTGGTTGACCTTCTGTGCCAGTGTGAAGCCCAATCTGTTTGACGGCTGGATTTTTTTCAAGATGAATCTGATAGTTGTGGACTCCAAATGAGCTGCCAACTGCAAACATATCAGCTCTAGGCTGGCATATCATCAGCTATTTCTCTACTGAAAGGGTCAGTACCAGACTCCTTTCCAATATGATTTTCTTTGTCAGCAATTCCATTGTTTTATCTTTCTTCATCACGGAGACAAAAGGAGAGGGTAGCTTAATATTTTAATCATATTAAGACCACAAACCTTACATATATCTTAATTTTTCATTTCATTCATATTTTAGTTTTGTTTTTCCATTTATCTTCAATTACCATTGTGTAATGATTTGTTTGGCCCTTATGGATGAACCAACCAAAATGTTAATAAATCAGCTCTGCGAGTTATGGCTGTTAATAATCCTGATTGTTAATCAAGTTGACCTTGCTACTTTATCACACCTTACTATTTACTTAAAATTAATTGAACTTAAAATAACATTGACATATACTTGTACTTTACTCGTGCATACTTAGGATGTCACAGTGATGCTGGGGTTGAGTTTCTGCCTTATGGCCCTGTCCCACGGTACGAGTTCATTCCATAGAAACATAGAAATTAGGTGCAGGAGTAGGCCATTCAGCCCTTCGAGCCTGCACCGCCATTCAATATGATCATGGCTGATCATCCAACTCAGTATCCCGTACCTGCCTTCTCTCCATACCCTCCGATCCCCTTAGCCACAAGGGCCACATCCAACTCACTCTTAAATATAGCCAATGAACTGGCCTCAACTACCCTCTGTGGCAGAGAGTTCCAGAGACTCACCACTCTCTGTGTGAAAAAAGTCTTTCTCATCTCGGTCTTAAAGGACTTCCCCCTTATCCTTAAGCTGTGACCCCTTGTCCTGGACCTCCCCAACATCGGGAACAATCTTCCTGCATCTAGCCTGTCCAACCCCTTAAGAATTTTGTAAGTTTCTATAAGATCCCCTCTCAATCTCCTAAATTCCAGAGAGTATAAACCGAGTCTATCCAGTCTTTCTTCATAAGACAGTCCTGACATCCCAGGAATCAGTCTGGTGAACCTTCTCTGCACTCCCTCTATGGCAATAATGTCCTTCCAAGAGCTCTCCCAAGTTTGCCCTGATTCGAACTCGGAGAATTACGGTAATGGCTGCTCGTGGGTACACGGGGCTCTCGTGGACATTTTTCATCATGTTGAAAAATCTTCACGAGTCTTCCCGAGCTTACCTGCCGTTAGCGAGTCTTCCCGAGTAGCTGCCGTTAGCGTTACGAGCCGCTAAGAGACGCCCCGAGCTCCGACGTATCCGCTACGTTCATTCTCTGTGCTTACCACGAGTTTGATTTTTTTTTTAATTCGGCAAAGCTCTTGAATGAACTCGTACCGTGGACCAGGGCCATTACCGCGCCAGATACCCAGGTTTGATCCTGACTATGGCTGATGTCTGTACGGAGTTTGTACATTCTCCCTGTGATGGCATGGGTTTTCTCCGGTTTCCTCCCATATTCCAAAGACGTGCAAGTTTGTAGGTTAATTGGCTTCTGTTAATTGTCCCTAGTGTTTAGGATCGAATTAGTGTGAATGGGTGATTGTTAGTCAGCATGGACTCAGTAGTCCAAAGGGCCCATTTCCTGCTGTTTTTGTCAACCAAACATGCCGATTTTTGTAAACACTCTTACAAGATCATGTAAATAATACAACAGGTGAAAATAGCTATTGTCTCACAGTGCTGAAAGAACTCAACAGGTGAAGGGAAGAGACAGATGACGTTTTGGGTGGAGAGAGTCCCAACCCAAAATATTATCTATCTATCTTCTCAGAGATGCTGCCTGACCCTCTGATTTACTCCAGTACTTTGTATCTTTTATTTGCAAACCAGCATCTGCAGTTCTTTTCATCTCCATCTTTCAGAAATAACTAGAGAGCAAACTATAGGTCTTGCAAATCAAGAGCATAAAAAAATTCATCCCCAGTACTGGAGTTTATCTTAATCTTTCATCTGAAAATCTAATTGATAACGGCAGAGGTATTAACTGCAGATATCCAACATATCATTTTGATGTTGTGGTTGTCATTCATGCTATAAAGTGTTATCATTAAGTAAATACATCCTCATGTCAGTCAGAATTAAATTGCTGTTGGATGAAAAAAGTTCGTAACGTCAAATTATTTGTAAATTTATGACTCCAGATCAAAATATAATTTCACATGAAATGGGAGAAATGATGTAAAATTCCAAACAGAAGATCCTGGTGACTGAATGGTGCCAGTAATAGTGTGTAAATGGGGTTTTGTGCAGCTAGTGAGCAAATGTTATATATGAGCGATGACAGGGCATTAGATGGTGGGGTGGGAATGGGCTGCAGGGCCAGAGGCAATGCTGTCATGGCATTAGTTAAAGGATTCTCAACACTAATTCCACAGACTGGGACCAATTTAGCCCAACTCCCTTTGTTCTGTTTGGTTTATTATTGTCATGTGTATCAAGACACAGTGAAAAGCTTTGTCTGTGTGCTTGCCAGTCAAGTTATACTCTACACGAGTACAATCAAGCCATGTTTATGTACACAACTAGTGCCAAGAGAAAAATACCAGAGTGCAGATTATAGAGCCACAGTGTTTTAGTATTATAGTTAGAGAAAGTGCAATTTTAAAAAATGTGCAAGGTATGCAATGAGGTAGGTTGGGAGATCGGGTCTGCACCTTCAAGCTTCAAGAGCTTCAAACTTCAAGCTTCAAGAGCTTCAAGAGAGTTTATTGTCATGTGTCCCAGATAGGACAATGAAATTCTTGCTTTGCTTCAGCACAACAGAATATAGTAGGCATGAATACAGAACAGATCAGTGTGTCGATATACCATTATATAAATATATACACACATGAATAAATAAACAGATAAAGTGCAAATAAACAGATAATGGGCTATTAATGATCAGAATTTTGAGGAGTTTAATTGCCTGATGGCTGTGGGGAAGCTGCTATTTCTGAACCTGGACATTGCAGTCTTCAGGCTCCTGTACCTTCTACCTGAAGGTAGCGGGGAGATGAGTGTGTGACCAGGATGGTGTATGTCCTTGATGATGCTGCCAGCCTTTTTGAGGCAACGACTGCGATTATAAGAGGACCGTTCAGTGGTGACATTAGAGCGAGGATGCTTTTATATTTTATGCTTCAAGCTCTAGTATCTCATGCCCAGCGGGGGGAGTGATGATGCTGAATGTGCCATCAAAAGCAGGATGAAAGGCGGCTCCAACATGAGAGGCCCTAACCACTCAGGAACTTCTCAGTGAAAATCCTGGCAGTGAATCGAACACCACAGCAGATACCTGAGCTCTTCTGTGTTTTAGAATGGATGGAGCACAACACCCCAGCAATGAACACAATGACCTCACTGGTGTCATGCACCTTGCTCTAAGCTAGGGATGGGGAACCTGTCCATGTTGGAAGGCCGCATTAAGTTAGCTGTAATCTAATAAGGGCGCATCCAAGAAACTTCAATTAGATATAGGATTATTTAGTTGAATCTTCTTTTACTCTTTGGTATTTTAAATACGTTTGTTTTAAGATTAAAATTAAACTAATAAAAGACGAACAAAAACATATTAATAAAAATAAAAGGATTTGTTCTACCAAATTTGGATTCATTCAAAAGGACGCACTTAATGGCCTAGAAGGCCGCAGATTCCCCACCCCTTGCTCTAAGCTCTGATTTTCCAGAATCAATGATTTTTCATTGGATGCAAATTGCGAACTATGCAAAACCATGGCTCTATGGAATCAAATGTTCAGCCTGATGTCAATTCTTTCAGGCACTGGAAGCAAAAGTAAAATTGACTGGAAATAAATCCAAGATCCAGGAAGGATGATAGGTTGGATGAAATATTGAGTTGCAGAAGAATATATTCTTGAATTGAAAGAAATGCATTTACTTCCATCCTAAATAAAAATATTTTGAAGGTTTCAGGAGCTATGCTTCTCATTTACAACATAATTAATTTATCTTTCATAGTTTTATGGCAGAAGGAGAAATATGGATTGATAGAAATAAGATACCATTGGTATAATTTAACTGGCAAAACTAGTCACTCAAGTACATACCGTATGATTTTAGGTAGAAATAAGAGTTATAATAAAATGGGATTCAACCAAGAACGCTTTTGCCCAGCTTTTGTTTGCGAATTGATATCACATTTCTAAAAATATCTAATTGGAATTAAAAAATAACACTGAATGAGTTTATATTAGTCTAATAGATAATTCTTTATATTTTAGTTTACCTTCAGGAGATTAAGGGAGAATGAGTTTGTAAATAATGTTTATGGACAATTAGCCTTGATCATGGAAAACTAATTTATCTTTAGTAATTGCAAAGTAATTAATTTATTATTTGCAAGCAATCCAGGCAATTTAGAAAAAAACGTATAAAGTTTAGGATACAATCATATTCTATGATAATACATAATATTTTGGAATCAAAATTAAGTTCTTTCTGATTTGGCTTCTCCCACTTATTGCCAAATGTGCATGTCACAGTTTCATTACCCTTCCCTGTCTCCACTGCCTCCTCTCAGGCCCAATGAACTAATTCCAACTCACACCAATAGGTTTCTCCAGTCATCATCTCCTCCCCCATCTCCAATCAACATGCTTTCTCTGCAAACTATTCCTTTGGCAATTGCTGAAGATTACACAAACAAACAAATGTTTTGAGCATTCGTGGCAGCATTTATACAGTATCTTGGACCTCATGAATGGGTGAACATCAGAACCTCAATCATGCTCAAAATTGACATGCATTTTTTTTCATGGTTGAAGAATTATCAGATCATCATTCTTGGAATTATGCATTAGTCCAAGATGCTATCAATTTCTTCAATGGATAAGATTCTATTCTATCTTCTGAGAAGCAGACTTCCAGCCAATATACATTGATCAACATCTCCAACAGAAAAAAACACTATGCCTGTAATTTATCTCGTTGCTTTATGATACAATCATAAAGAAAGTCCATCAATACTTCGATCTAGTTAGAAGATTGAGAAGATTTAGTATCTTGATGAATACTATCTTGAACCTCTAATGGTGTATGGTAAAGAGCATATCGACTGGGCCAACATGGCCTTGATCAGCAACTCGAATACCTAGGAATGAAGGAGATTACAAAAGGTGGTGGACTGTGCCCTGTCCATCATGGCTACTGACCGCCCCATCATTGAAGGGATGGTGACCTCAAAAAGACAGCCAACATCAAGGATCCACACCAACCTGGCCACACTCTCATTTCACTCCGACCATCAGGAAGAAGGTATACGAGTCTGAAAAAAGTGACCAACAGGTTTAAGAACAACTTCTTTCCAAGAACCATTGGGCTCCTGAACACTACAAAACACCAATCAATCTATGAAGTACAAACTGTTTTGCTGCACTGAGGACTTTGCACTTTTATACTAATATATTGGGGTTTGTCTCCGTGGATTGTCACCTTGTCGTGGTGTGATTTATAATAACCCAGAATATTCACCATATTATTTCTTCCCATTTTTAGACGCAATATGATGAGTCGTGGCACAGATTTGTCACAATGGTGACACTATGCAACGGAGAAAATTATTTACCACAAATATAAACAGATTTAGAAAATAAATATATGTTCTGCGTTACTCCGCAGTCATAGTGTTAAGACAATTTGTCATTAAGCTTGGATGACTAGACAAATAGAAAACAAGTTTAATGTAAAATTGCATTAATAATTTAAGAATGTGTGAACGTTGTACTTCAATCCAAATGTATGCTCTTCAAATTAATAGCTTTGGAAATGGATTTAAGAACTAGTATGAAATGTCTCAGTGTCATTGCATTTCGCCTTGAGTCAGAAACCATCAATGCCACTGAAATTAAAGATGCTGGAAGACTTCAGTGAAGTGCATTGCTGATCCCATTTAATTCCAAGGCTGACAGTTATGTGCTCTTGTTACACAAGTATATACACAACACACAGAATTATAATGTGTGTACATCAGTTTTGATGCATACCGTATAATTACAATATTTATATATTTCTGCATCACAATAATGGCATTAGTGGGGCCTGTTACCGTTTATGCAGCTTGTGGCGTGCATGCGTTTTACGTTCTTCTATTCGTCAAGAGAGAGATTTTTTTTTTTTTGTGTATAATTGCACAAGTTCCATTGTAATCCATGCGCTAGTCTATTTCAAATTTCTGCTTTCAAGCCAGAACAATGCAATGTGACATTATGAATAATGACACCATCTAGATACCTTGAACTACAAGAGAAGAACGATGCCAAAACCTTCGGGAATTGAACAATCAAAGGAACAAAACTGTACAGTTGTCCTAAGTGGATCATTTTTAATTACCTGCAATCAATTTCTCCTGACGGTTTATTCAAGTATTTAATTAGTAGAGAATGCAGTATTTTAAGTATGCTTTTTTTTTTAAAGTTCACAGATGTTTTATTCTGATCAATATTATGTTAATTTCCCAAGCCTATCATTGTACAGTAGATAAACATATAAAACAAAAACTGTCAAATTGCAGCACCTAACAATCATTGATAACTATTATAAATCACACCATTTTTAATTTTACCATTAATCCTACAGTTCACAATTAGTAGCAAAGTTATTATTCAAAGGGACTATTTATTACATTGTTCAATAGACTAAAATTTCTAATGGTTTATAACAATAACCCAATTACCCGAGATCATCAATTAATTTAAACAAACATTGTCATAGCTTCTGTACAAAGCTAGCCACATTGATAAAAATAGATGATGCAACCAGATATCTTCCTCTTGTAATGGGATGATTGAGCCACATGGAACAGAGAACAGTACAGCACAGGAACAGGCACTTCAGCCCACAATGACCATCCCCAACATGACATCAAATTAAACCAATCTCCTCTGCCTGCCCGTGATCCATATCCATTCTTACCATGCATATCTACGTGCCTATCTTAAAGCTTCTTAACCACCACTATTGTACCTGCCTCCACTATCACAGGTGAAACTGGATAGTTTATTTGAGGAGTTGGGGTTGTTCAAGGAGAAATTCATTGACCCATGAACTAGAAAGTCATTGACCTATAAACTAGATTGGTAGGGGGTGGGACCCTATGCAGGACCAAAGCAGGTACAAAGATGGTATGGGCACTGATGAGAGGACATGTTATGGACAGAATAGGCAGGAGAAAGGCAGGGAGTGAAAAAGGGCTCACTCTGAAAGGACCAGTCTGAAGAAGGTTCGACCAGAAACGTCACCCATTCCTTCTCTCCAGAGATGCTCCTGATATCTGTCCCGCTGCGTTACTCCAACATAGTGAGAAAGGACTGTTGGTTTGAATTGCACTTATTTTAATGCAAGAGGCCGGGCAGTCATGGTAGGTGTACCCAGGGCACTGATAGGTACATGGAACTGGGACATCATAGCCATTGCAGAAACCTGGTTAAGAGAGGGATAGGACTGGCAGCTTAATGTTCCAGGGTACAGGTGCTTCAGGAGAGACAGAGGTGGGAGTAAAAGAGGAGGAGGTATTGCTTTATTGATTAAGGAGAATGTAACGTCAGAAGTCATTACATTACTGTTGGTTTGTCCAGTGAGGTTATATGGGTGGAGCTGAGAAATATGAAACGGATGATTGCCTACTTGGAGTGTGATACAGGTCCCGAAATAGTCAACAAGAATTAGATGAGCAAAAATGTAAGAGGGTGGCAGGTAACTGCAGGACTAATAAGGTTGTTGTAATAGGGGATTTTAACTTTCCCAATATTGACTGGGTAATGTCACAGTGCAAACGGCAGAATTTGTTAAATTTGGTCAGCAAAGTTTCCTCAGGCAATATGTAGAAGGTATTACATAGGAGAGGGCAATGCTTGATCGAGTCTTAGGAAATTGGGAGGGATAAGTGGACAAAATGTTTGTGGATGGGCTTTTAGGGACCAGTGACCACTGTTCTATTAAGTTTTAGATAGTTACGGATAGAGACAGGGTGGGTCTTCAAGTTAAAATTCTAAACTGGGGCAAAACCAATTTTGAAGGTACTAGACAGGATCTAAGTTGACCTGCTCAAGTTGATTGGAGCAGGTTGCTGGAAGGTTGAAGAAAGTGCGGAAAGTGGGATGTTTTAAAAGGTGTACTGCCAAGACTCCAGGACCTGGCAGATGGGGATAAGGAAGTTTGGAGAGAAATTGAGGCTCTGGTCAAAAATAAGGAGATGGATTGGGGCAGGTCTAGGCAGCTGCGATCAAGTGTAACCCTGGAGGAGTTTTGCGAACTGAGTACGCTATGAAAAGAAATCAGGAAGCAAAAGGGGAACTGGAGATAACACTGGCAGATAATATTAAGGACAATCCAGAGATATTTCATGTATGTTATGGGAAATTGGGTAACCAGAGAGAGAGTGCAGCCCCTCAGGAATCAAAGTGGTTCTGTGCGAACCATAGAAGATACCTTAATGAGGGATTTTTTTACTGTTGATAAAGACACGAGTAAAGGGGAACTCGGAGCACTCAATGGAAGTGTCTTGAAGGCAAACACAAAATGCTGGAGTAACTCAGCAGGTGAGGTAGCATCTCTGGTGAGAAGGCATGGGCGACGTTTCGGGTCGAGACCCTTCTTCAGACTGATGTCAGGGGAGGGGGTGGGACGAAGATAGAATGTAGGCGGAGACAGTAAGACGGGTGGGAGAACTGGGAGGAGAGTCTTGAAGGCTGTCAGTGTTATGATTGAGGAGGTGCTGAAGGTCCTAACGCATATAAAGGGTGTAGTTTACTGGTGTAGATGGGGCATGTGGATGTGGACATGTGGACATGTGGATCAGCATGGCAAGTTGGGCCAAAGGGCCTGTACAACTCTACGACTCTCTGACTAATAATGTATGCACCACCATAAAACTTGTTTGCACTCAGAGGAAAAATGAAAAGCAAGTGAGCAGGTGTTGTTAGTGAAGGATGACATCACAGTAGTGAGAAGAGACATTGGCTCAGAAAATCAAAATGAAACCGAGTAGAACTGAGGAGCACCAAGGGGCAGAAAATATTGGTGGGGTCACACAGTTTGGACACAGGCCCTTCACCCCAACCTGCCCATGCCAACCAGAGAGTTGTTCATGCGCATCCAATTTGGAAAAGTAATAGAGGATGGTATCCTATGGCACACCGACACCTAAATAAAGTTAAAAGCTAGATTTTCAAATTATTAATATTACAAAAAGATCACAAAAGTTTAAAAAAACAATTTGATAATTTAATTTGATGCTGAGACCCTTAAATACCTTACACAGCTTTTAGGATGAGGTTCTGCTGTAGGCATTTTAACAAGGAACAATGTGCATTCTGGAATATTTTTATGTACACAAAAGCACTGGGAACATCAACCAGGAAATTAAACATGCACATATAAAGGGCATTACAGTAATAAGGGGTGACATTAATCTATAAGTAGACTGGACAAAATAAATACTTCTATAATACTGTGAATAATAAATTCCTGAATGTGTACAAAATAATTTTGTAGACCAATACACCAGTGAGTCAACTGGAGGACAGAGTTTATTGTACAGTGCAAAGAGTTTTGTTAAGGGCTGTCCCACTTACACAATTTTTTTGGCAACTTGCTGGCATCCATCATAGTCAAAGCAGGTTGCCGAAAATTTTCAACATGTTGAAAATCCAGCGGAGACCAGAAAAAGGTACAACTCTTTGGACGACCACTTATGACCATCCAGATTATGCCGGCAGAGTCGCCGAAAAAAATCGCGTAAGTGGGACAGGCACTTTAATAATCTTGCTGTGCACGTTCTTCAGGGAAGAGTGACCATGATGTGATAGAAATGTTCATTAAGATAGGTCACTCAATCTGAAACCAGTGTTCTAAATCTAAATAAAGAAAACTGTAAAGTCATGAGGAGTGAGTTAGCTATGATGGATAGGCAATCTTTACTGAAAAAACATGATGGTGCTTGGTTATGCTATGAGGAATATTTAAGGAATGAATGCAAGAAGTGGAATAGTTATAGATATCATTCTGCACAAAAGCACAAAAGGACTTTATTCTTTGGAGCGCAGAAGGTTAAGGGGGGACTTGATTGAGGTCTTTAAAATGATGAAAGGGATAGACAGAGTTGACGTGGATACGTTTTTCCCATTGAGGGTAGGGAAGATTCAAACAAGAGGGCATGACATGAGAATTAAGGGACAGAAGTTTCGGGGTAACGTGAGAAGGAACTTCTTTACTCAGAGGGTGGTGGCTGTGTGGAATGAGCTTCCATCAGAAGTGGTGGAGGCAGGATCGATTTTAACATTTAAGAGTAAAGTGGATAGGCATATGGACGTGCAGGGAAATGGAGGGGTATGGTCTGAGTGCAGGTAGATGGGACTAGGGGAAAACAAATGGTCGGCACGGACTGGAAGGGCCGAGAGGGCCTGTTTCCGTGCTGTAATTGTTATATGGTTATATGGTTATATGGAAAAGTGTCTCATCTACAGCTAACAAAAGTAGTTCAAGGTCACATTCGATCCAAATAGAAGTTAATAAAATGACCAGAGAAAGTAGAAGGCCCGATGGTCTCGAGCAGTTTGGGATTGATAAAAAAAGGTTCCTGAATTTAATTTTTAAGAAGGAACTGCAGATGCTGGAAAATCGAAGGTAGACAAAAATGCTGGAGAAACTCAATGGGTGAGGCAGCATCTATAGAGTATAGATCCACGCTCCATAGATGCTGCCTCACCCGCGGAGTTTCTCCAGGATTTTTGTCCATTACGAATTTAATTCTTCTTCTTCTTCTTGCGTATGTCGTGCACAACCTAAAGTTGGAGGACAACTTGTTCTATTTGATCATATTTGATTGTGCACGCCAGGCTGATTGCATTCGTGGAAACAGGGCGGACCATGTGAAGGTTGCAATCTTCCACCCCCTGAATTTAATTAATAGAAGGAAACTAGTTTGAAGACAAACCTTCAAAGAACATTGAATTGTAAAGGCTTCTGTGTAAAAAAATTACAAAAGAATACTGAAGACAAAGTTTGATCCTCTGCAGTCAGAAAAAAGAAGAATTTATAATAACTAAGGAACAAAGAAACGGGTAGAACAATTAAACAATTACTTTGGTCCTTACAGAAGAAAACATACATAGCTATCAAGAAATTCTTGAGAAACAAGAGACTAATAAATGAGTAGATTTGAAGGATTTGAATTTTTTTTGTGACGAGCAGTGTTAAGGATATTAAAGGATTGAAAGCTGCCATATCCCCAGGACCTGATACTCTGCAATCCAAAAGAGGTAGTCATGGTAATGATGTTTATAATCTTCCAAAATTCTATAGATTATGGAATAATTCCTGTAGGTTAGAGATTGGTAAATATAACCCCATTATTTAAAAATTATTATATTTTCTATATAACTCCAGATATTACAGAATCGACCAGCCGATGGGAAGGTTAGCTACCAAGCTGGGGAACTACAGATCATTTGGCCTAACAACAGTAAGGATGAAAATGCTAGAGATGTTATATAACTGGACACTGAAAAATTGTCAGTGGAATTAGCCAATGTCAAAATGGATTTATGAAAGGGAAATCATATTTGACGAACCTGTTGGTGTTTTTGGATGATATAAGGGAAATAGATAAGGGAGAGACAATAGATGAGATAGGGTTGGAGAACCAAATTGTTGGACCAACCAAGTATGTGACACTAATCCACTGAAAAAAGCCAGCTCCATCCTTCGAAATGTCTTAACAACTAGTTAAGGCTCAGACCCTTCAGAGTCAAAATTGACACAATATTTCAAATGTATTTTGATTTTCTTTTAAAAACATAAAATAATCAGAAACATTTAAGTTAACTCGACTGACAAAAGAGCTTGTCTCTCTCCCCCAAAGTCATTGTTCTCCATTTGAAATGAATGTAGTTACTGAACCATGTCATGAGGAATAGGAGTAGACTTAGGCCATCAAGTCTAATCTGCCATTCAATCATGGCTGATCTATGTCTCCCTCCTAACCCCATTCCCCTGCCATCTCCCCATAACCTCTGACACCCGTACTAATCAAGAATCTATCTATTTCTGCCTTAAGAATATCCACTGACTTGGCCAAAGAATTCCACAGAACCAATAGAAAGTGTCTGCCTGCAGAATGTTTTTCCAACAAACTGATGATAAATGTCAGAGAATTGGCACTCGGCAACTGGTCCACAGGATCCAACATTGGAATGAAGGCGTTAAGGGCAACTTAGAAGATTGAACTATCAGTGACCAGGCGAGTGTGAAAAACCCACATGCAATGCAAGACAGTACGTGTTGGTTCAGCGAACCAGTACCGCTAAAAAAGCACCTCCAGTAAATGATTTTGTGTATGGTATATTAATAATCTGTCTATTTTTTACGTGTATTGGTTTTATACATTTTAGTTTACTAAATTTGAAGTTGATTGATCACAAAATCAAAACAATAGACAATAGGTGCAGGAGTAGGCCATTCGGCCCTTCGAGCCAGCACCGCCATTCAATGTGATCATGCCCAATCCGTACCCCGTTCCTGCCTTCTCCCCATATCCCCTGACTCCGCTATTTTTAAAGAGCCCTATCTAGCTCTCTCTTGAAAGCGTCTAGAGAACCTGCCTCTGAGGCAGAGAATTCCACAGACTCACCACTCTCTGTGAGAAAAACAGAAGAGGAGCGTATATTGAACATATACGGAAATAAAGTGTTGATAATTGTGGCTTAATTTTTAATTGACATGTAGAGCAGAGACTTCTTCTCTACAAAAAATGTGGTGTCCTCACATTTCCTTCATAATTTGTCATATTTGTTCCCCTTGTACTGTTCGATAAGGGACCTATCTTAAGAAGATTCTTTCCTGTGTTTTTCGCAAAGCAGTGCGATAGAAGATAAGTGTTCTAAGTAATATTTTAATTCTGGAGAAGCTAAATACTAATTTCTAAAAATATGCTCACAACAACGCGCAGATTCCAAATGCGCCAAAAATCAGTGATAGTGATCGACTCAATTACTAAATTAACCATTTATATTGAAACAAGAGCAAGGTCGGCATTCACACAATGTGCTGAAAGGCCGTTTTCATGCTGTTTGTTATGCAATGTCTCTGTGATAACAGAAAATTATAAGAAATTACAGAGGATGAAGGTTTAAAAAATCCCATTTTCCAATACAATAAGGCATCAATACCACCTGTCTATCAAAAACCTTCCGATTCAGATGTTAATTGGAAATATGTATTTATTTTCCGCCATTTACATTCTACAAATGTCTTTGCACTGTAACTAATGACAATGCAAGATAACGAACTGGAATGTTGCTAAGTGATCATACTTTAACAATGTTTAATGGACATGTATGTTAAACAAATATTGACTGCTTTAGAATGAAGCTTTCTAGCTGAGTGTTTTATACATGTCCAGGAGGGAGAGGTGGCGTAGGAGACTGTGGTACTAACATCTGTGGAGGAAATGGACAGATGGGGATTTCAGGTGAGGATCCTTCTTCAGATACAACATTCCAGCAAATGCAGTTCCTCATGTCTCTAAGTTCAAAAGACAAATTGGTACCATAATGTTCTTTTAGTCATAAGACCATAAGACATAGAAGCAGAATTAGGCCATTCAGCCCATCAAATCTGCTATGCCATTTGATCATGGCTGATCTATTTTTCCTTCTCAAACCCATTCTCCTGCCTTCTCCTTGTCACCTATAATGCCCTTACTAATCAAGAACCTATCAATCAGTATCAAAAGTCTTGCACACCCCTAGTTTCCCTCTCCCTTGTTTCTCAGTCTGAAGAAGGGATTTGACCCGAAACATCAACTATTCCTTTTCTCCCAAGATGCTGCCTGACCCACTGAGTTACTCTACCATTTTATGTCTATCTTCTCTGACTCAAACTTAGAGCCAACATCCAGATGGGCTGGCAGGGGCTAAGAATTGTGGCACGCGGTGCAGTTCCTTGTTGCTTCTTGGTAGTAAAGGATTCCTGGCTAAAAATATCAGTGCCCCAATTAAGGGAACTGCATTTAACTACTTAACAAATAAACAAGTTAATATTAATATTTGAAGAGATAGAATCTAATTATCCCTTTGGTGAAGGGTGATACTCAGCATGAAATGAGCTTCTAGTGATCCGTATCAGGACAGCGCAGTGGCACAGCTGGTAGAGCTGCTGTGTCACAGGGCCCGAGACCCTGGTTTGATCCTGACCTCTGGTGCTCTCTGTGTGGCGTTTGCATGCTTTCCGTAACCGTGTGGGTTTTCTCTGGGTGCTCCGGTTTCCTCCCACACCCCAAAAATTTGTCGGTTAATTGACCCCTGTAAATTGCTCCTAATGTGTAGGGACTGGATGAGAAAGTGGGATAAGATAGAACTAGTGTGAACGGGTGATAGATGGTCGTAGTGGACTCAGTAGGCCGATGCGTTTATCTCTAAACTAAAACTAAACACACCCCTCTCCTTGCCCTCAATTGTTAGTCATTTAGTTTTAAAGAGCTGACGTTGGTGATGGGAATATAAATGGCACAGTGTTCCACCTACTTCAAGCAGAATTTCAAAATGTTTTCATTGCTCCAGAGGAGTCTCAAAGAAGAACTAGAGATTAATTTACAAAATAATTGTAACACAGTACACACTGTAATTGTACTGCAGTGCTGTATAATAGTGCCATTGAATATAGAGATATGGCACCAGGCAGGCCCCCAATGAGTGAATAATAGTGAAAATAAACCATCTGCAGTAAGTAGCCACTTCCTCATAAACAATGAAGGAATCTTTCCTCAGGCCAGCACAAAACCCTTTCCACAAAGCAGAAAGAGAGATTTTTAAAAATTATAAATCTATTTTACATTAAATTGTCCTAGTATTGTCAGTTTTGTTTAATGCAATCTATATCATTTTCAGATTAGAACTAGGAAACATTTATTACAGTAATTACAAATTTGTTTTTATTTATCCACGACTTTGTGTGCAGATATTTGATATGGTGCTGCCAATAAATCCTTGCATATGGAATGGTTACACTCATTCATGCATGCTATCTTTGAATGGACATCAGGGAAAGTGGGGAGGTTTTCCAGATTCTTGTGTTCTGCAGATTAGGTGTGATTAGGTGTGTAATATTGGCAGTGGAACAACATTTCTGATCTTTCACAGATTGAGGAATAGTTGGAAATCACACCCGTCTTAAGTTGCAGATGAGGGAATGGAGAGCATCCATACAATGTGAAACGGAATGACACAAGTGGTGATATGCCTATTAATCTGCTGGGGAAACTCAGCAGGTCAAGCAGCATCTGTGGGGAAAATGAAATTGTTGATCAATTGTTGGTCAACACACTACATCACGACTGAAAGAGGAGAGCGGAAATAGACAGCGTAAAGAGGTCAGGGGGAGTGGGGAGACGGGAGCTGGAGGTGAGCAGTGGACACAGGAGGGGTGAAGTATGACAGCTTTTTTGTGGAATCCAGCATCTGCTGTTCCTTATGTCTCAACGTTGGACCCTTTTTAATTTTCTAAACAGAAGACAATAATTCTTAGCTGCAGATTCTTTATTTTCCCATCTAGGTATCTAGGTTTTGAACCATTTTTAACAGTCTATCTGGCCATCTATAAAAGGACTCCAACTCCTTTTATTTTGATATTCGCTTTATTCTATTCCATCTTCATTTTTAATATGAGAACAACATTGGAATGTGGTTAATGAACACAAAATGATGCAGGAAAAATCTGATGTTCTACAGGCAGAGGTTCTTCAGAAAATCCAGAACTTAAGAGCAGATGATAATTGGAAAGGGCTCAGTGACCTGTGGTCAACCATGATGCACATGAACACTGCTGCACTGACAAATCCACCTGCAGCCTCATCATCCTGGACCACACTCTGCTGCGAGCAGTGTTTCAATGTCATGGAAGTGTTTGGTTGGAACAATTCAAGCTCATCAGGGAAGATGCAAAATCGCATGTTAAACTTATGCAAGAGCTATGCAGTCACGTGGAATTAAATGTAATTATCTCCTTTACTGGAGAAGAGATTCCGCCATGCTAAAACAAGGGCACTTTTTAACTGTGTGCTGCAGCATGGGTTATGTCAGCTTTGTGTGCAGGCCCTGACGTCTCCTAGTGTGTAGGAAAGAACTGCAGATCCTGGTTTAAATTGAAGGTACATTCTATCTCTGTCCTGCCCACTCCCCTGACATTAGTCCGAAGAAGGGTCTCGACCCGAAATGTCACCCATTCCTTCTCTCCAGAGAACTCTGCCTGTCGTGCAGAGTTTCTCCAGCATTTTGTGTCTACCCTTACATCTCCTATTGCCCACTCTGGGAGAAAGAGTTTAACTCTCTGACTGACTGGAGACTATAGTGGGTGAGCAGCAACCTTTGTCATCAACACATCAGGTGCCACGACTAGAGAATAATGATCTCAAGGAGAGACTGGTACATATGGATCCAAGTACCTGATCGGAGATCGTCCTGCACAAGGTGACAACTTTCTATCACTACTGATATATTTTTCTTATATAGAAAAATAAGGGTATATTTTTCCTTTGTGAAATGGATGCAAGAGTAGACTCCAAATAACTCTTGGGGAGAAGGGTCTGTAGGTTGGAGATTGCGTGCTCCTCCCATTTGGTTGCCTGGCAGTTGACCTATGCTGGACGTATATGGACACCCAGTAGGGATGGGATAATTATCAGCTCCATTATGTCTCTGCTGTTAAATAACCTACAGATTTTCTGAACTGTAGTCCTTCAATTGCAAAGCTGCCTGGTTGCAAACTGATACCATTGCTGACTTCAGACTCACTTACTCACTGACAACAGGGCAACTGACCTTTGTGATGCAAGGAAGCATCTCTTGATCAACGAGACCAGTGGTCGATGGCACGTTTCCCAGGCAGGTAACCATTCATTTCATTGTTGTTGATAGTGATGGATGATTTGATGTAACAATCCACTCTTAGTAATCACCTCTGTCTTTTTTAGCCTCACAGTAAGCTTGTAGTTCTTCCACAATCAGCTGCAAATCCTCCTGGGCATTTACTTTGTGTGTAATTATCAGCAAACAGGACTACGTGAATGAGCTGCTCACAAACATCACTTGAAGCACGCATTTGGATTCAGATGAGAGGCTTCGCAGAAATATAACATGCATGATTGGATTCAGATCTTTTCTTGCATCAATCATCATTGCATGAAGACAAAAGCAACTTGATGCTGGATTCCCACCTCTCACACACCCTCTGCACAAACCCACCAGTGATATTAAATGGCTTGCAACAAATGCTCTCTGTGAATGCACAGTTCAAGGTACCTTATATACTTAGTAACTTACCTCAAAATATTTTCATGGATGTTCAAATTAAGACCAGCTTTCACCACTAAGGTTGTCCACTTTGTCAGTCGACATTGAGTGGAAAACAATTACCCAGTTCAATCTTCCCCACATTAGATTTTTTTAATTGGTTTATTGATCATAGCAATACCGACATTTATTGTCCATCCAAAGTTGCCCTTAGGAAGGTGATAGTGATCATGAATCCCTATGGGATCTGTGGTGGACCTCCACCTGCAGTGTTGTTGGGGTCAGGAGCTCCTGGAGTTGGAGCCAGCAATGATGAGTGAGCAAGGCTAAATTTCCACTATGGGACTGTGCGACTTGGAAGGATGCCTGCAGTTGATGGTGTTGCCATGTGCTTCTGCCTTGCCTTTGTTAGCAAAGGTCATGGATTTGGCTAATATTGACAAGGCAAATAATGAAAGTGCTTTTGTTTTGTAGATGATTTGTCAACAGCAACCTTGATGCGCCAGTAGTGGATGGAGTCATCATTCAGGGTGATATAACCAGTTCAATAAATCCTTTCGATAAGCAGGTGAGTTACTCTCCATGCCTAATCCAGTTACATTTTTGATTAATTTATAGAATATAGAAGGTAATAGATAAATTGACATCACTGCTTTAGGTGTCCCGGTGAGGTAATTAGACATACGGGACGGTGGTG
Source organism: Okamejei kenojei (assembly GCA_035221665.1). Classification (NCBI taxonomy): domain Eukaryota; kingdom Metazoa; phylum Chordata; class Chondrichthyes; order Rajiformes; family Rajidae; genus Okamejei; species Okamejei kenojei. The sequence goes on along the minus strand of CM069165.1, from coordinate 24,228,658 downwards.
CAGCGGTAGAGTTGCTGCCTTACAGCGCCGAAGACCCGAGTTCGATCCCGACTATGGGTGCTGTCTGTACGGAGTTTGTACGTTCTCCCCATGACCGCATGGGTTTTCTCCACGATCTTCGGTTTCATCCCACACTCCAAAGACGTACAGGTCTGTTGGTTAATTGGCTTGGTATCAGTGTAATTGGCCCGAGTGTGTGTAGGCTGGTGTTAATATGCGGGGATCGCTGGTTGGTGTTGACTTGGTGGGCCAAAGGGCCTGTTTCCACGCTGTATCTCCAAATTAAACTAAACATACCCTTGTTAGACATACTCTCGACACAAAAAGTCACCCATTCCTTCTCTCCAGAGATGCTACCTGTCCTGCTGAGTTATTCCAGCATTTTGTGTCTACCCTTGAAAGACATGGTCACAATGGCACATGTTTGGCATAAATATTACTTGATGGTCATAAACCCCAAGCCCAAGCCCAGATATTGTCTTGGTTCTACTGACTACACTGTAAATTTAAAATTTGGAACCGAACATTGTCCAAACCTCAAAGCTTCTACACTTTTGACGTGGAAGGTTATTGATAAAGCATCTGACCATGATTGAAATGTACAAATGTGGTCATTTAATTGTAAAAAAAGCTGACCATAAACCGTTCAATTAAACTAAACATCCTTCATGAATCATTATAACACAAACTGCCTGGAGATTAGAGTGCCAAGTACATTGCAAGTACCTGCAATTTAATTTCCATGAAAAATAAATAGTGAAGGAAAGCTTGCAGCATTTTTCATGAAGTCTGTGAAATTATGTGTACGAATGAGCTGTTTAATTGTTCACCCTCATCACAAGTAGATGTGGTAGGACTGCAAAGGTTCGATTGACTCAATTAGTGGTGAAATCAGTTAGCTCTATCTATTGCACACCCATCTTGCTGTTTACCACAGAATTAATCCTGTCAAACAGTTTAGCTAGACTGGCACCTCACCATTACAAAATCACGACCAAAATCACCTTGTACAAAATCACAAGAGGGAATAGATCGTATAAATGCACAGCGTATTTTGCCCAGAGTAGCGGAATCTAGAACTAGAGGACATCGGTTTAAGGTGATGAGGGAAGGATTTAATAGGAGCCTGAGGAGTAACATTTTTACGCTAGTGGGTGTGTATATGGAACAAGCTGCTGGAGGAGGTAGTTGAGGCAGGTACTATTGCAAAGTTTAAGAAACATTTAGACAGGTACATGGATAGGACAGGTAGACAAAAGTGCTGGAGAAACTCAGCGGGTGCAGCAGCATCTCTGGAACAAAGGAAATAGGCAACGTTTCGGGCCGAAGCCCTTCTTCAGTCTGCACCTGCTGAGTTTCTCCAGCACTTTTGTCTACCTTCGATTTTCCAGCATCTGCAGTTCCTTCTTAAACACATGGATAGGACAGGTTTAGAAGGTTATGGGACAAATGCAGGCAGGTGGGAATAGTATAGAAGGGTATGTTGATCACCATGGGCAAATTGGGCAGAAGGGCCTGTTTCCACATGGTATGACTGACTATTTCTATGGATATCCAATGCTATACACAGCATGTTTTGTGCTCTGTTCACTGAGGAAGGGTACCAGTGCAGAGTGAGGGAATGCCAAGCCATGAGGTTACAACTGGGCATTTCAGCTACTGCTGATGGTCCACTGCCCACAACTGAATTGCCTTTGAGGGAAGATTGTGGATTTGGGCTCCTTAAGCATTGTGGATGCAGCGCAGCCCATCGCACAAACTAGCCACCCTCCCACCTATATATCCACATTACACTGTACACTCCACTCTGCCTTGGGAAAGCAGCCAATACAATCAAGGTCAATTTACACCTCAGTCATTCCCTCTTCCACCCTCTCTTGTCAGGGCGAAGGTACAAATGCTTGAAATTGCATGCCGAGAAATTTAGGAACAGCTTCTTCCCACTGTTGAATTGACCTCTCATAAGCTAAGCATGTAGTCCTGATATCCCAACCTATTTCTCTGCGGCCCTTGCAACTTTCATATCTGCACTTTCTCTTTGGCTGTAATACTATATTGTAAATTCTTGATTTTTTTTCTTTGCACCACTCGTGTTTGTGGATGGTTTGATTGTAATCGTATATTTGACTGGATTGCACACAAGACAACATTTTTCAATATATCTCTGTGCTAGTTATTACAATAATAAAGCAAATACCAATAAAGTATATCACATTCACAAATAGTGGTTCAAAAAGACAGCTCATCACCACCTTCAAGAGTAATTAAGGATAGACAATAAAAAAAAAACTGGCTAACACAGAGTGTTAAGAGTAAAGGGCCTGTCCCACTTGGGCATCACGCAGATGGCGCGCAAAGATTTTGTACATCCCAAAATCCTGGGACACCGTGCGCGACCACATGTCACTGCCTAAATCACCACGCACCATGCGCGCATCACGTGCGAGTCACTATGCGCGCGTCGTGCATCGTGACGCGTAGATGACGCCCAAGTGAGACGGGCTCTTTACTCGGTGGCGGGTCAGGCAGCATCTTTGGAAGGAAAGAACAGGCGATGTTTTAGATTCTTCACACACAAATGCCGGCCTAATGATGACCAGATCCCCCAAAAAAACAAGTAAAACTCCTTTGTGGTTCTTTGCGAATGCAGGAAGAATCTGAAACATGTTGCAGTATATCCGGCAAATTGTAACTCATGCTGGGGCTTCCATTCACACTGCAGTGCTCCACACCATTCCCAAGCTGTCCCTGTACAACCTGCTTCCGCGTGTCTTAATAGGGCGGTGACCTCTGTTTCCCAAACGGCTGGGGACAAAGGCTAATTTGTTGCCTTGCTTCCGACATCTTATCACCGTTCACATTTATCACCCAGTCATCTGAGCCTCGCCTGCCTGTCTTGAATCTGCTTTTGTGACAAGGCCATTATAAGGTCTGTTGGCAAAACACTAAGCAGAAACAAATCATGCACTTCCTGTCACCATAACCTGTACCAAAGTATCCAATAACAAGTAATTAATAGAGAAAAATCCTTGTTCACAGTTAGTTGGTTGGGTTCATCATTTGGAAAGGCAAGATGGGCCTAGCCACTTTGTCACAAGATTAGTTCCAGCTAAATGTATACAAATCTGGGTCTGTTTCTGTGCTAGGCAGTCCAAAGCAAAGTATTACTCAGCTGACTAACCAAGGGCATACTGGTTTATGTTTCCTTCCCCAGGAATTCTGTAAAGTTATGTGAAGTAAGTGGATTTTGATTACAACTGACACAAAGTACATCTGTGTGATTTCTGTAAAATAAAGCTACTTTGTGATTTGTAGCTGGTCACATCTCACTAGTGTTTTCAGTTTGCCCATTAAATAGATAAGGACATGAAAGCAAAATAGGATGTGTATTTATAATGTATGCTGTGATTGGATATAATGCAAGTCTATTTTTTAATATCATAATACCCTTTTGATTACTGAATATATTTTCAACTTGCACAATGATGAGCTGACTGAAACATTTGCTTGTGCAATGACTTCCGAGATGTGGTTCCAATATGGAGAGTGTCAGAAGGGGCAAATATTGTTGCTTCTACTTGCTATGTTTTCACATGTTCAGTTATTGGACTATATGGTAGCTTTGTGGGCTATTTCAATTGGTTAATTGATTGATCGAAAGATACAGCAGGGAAACAGGCCCATCATGTCCATGCCGACCACCCATTCACACTACTTCCATGTTAACTCATTATTTGCCTGTACTCCCTCCACATTAGGGATAATTTACAGCGGCCAATAACCTGCAAGCCCACACATCTTTTGGGACGTGAGAGGAAACCGGAGCACACGGGGAAACCCATGCGGTTACAGGGAGAACGTGCAAACTCCACTCAGGACTCGAGGTTAGGATTGAACCCATATCTCTAGCGCTGTGAGGCAGCAACTCCACCAGCTGCACCACTGTGATAGTGACTAGCATAGCTTCTTCTTGTCGAGTCCACACAAGATTAGAACTTGTTCAGCCAGATCTGAGCACATTTCTCGGCATCCACATACAATGGTGTCTGTCTTGCGCTTCTTGTGTGTGGTGGTGGAAAGATTGGTGGAAACAGGGCCACGACGTGACCGCTCTTTCCTTGACCCCACTAGCATAGCTGAAACAGGCAGAATGTTTGAGGCAGAATAAGAATTTGCCACAATATAAATGATCATATTTGATCACATAAATGCTCATGACATTCATCTAAAAACTTTCTCATGGCTCACGTATTCTTAAAAGTATTAGCAATTTGGTTGAAAATAGCTGAAGATGGCTGAAGTTTTGAAGTAATTGAGGCTTTAGAGAATACCTTGGCACCAGAAAGGTAGAATATGGTTCCTCATGAAGCTTGGAACTGTGGGCTGTATGTCCAGGGTACCACATGAGTTTAAACACTCATGATTTGTTTTTCAAGAGATGATACCATAGAACCATTTTATTCACATTGGTGGTGTAAAGGAAGAATGGATGGAAGCAAAGCAAGTGTGGAGTTAAATCATGGAGAAGATGCAAATGGCGACAGCAGAATAATGAACGTTACCTGCTAGAAATACAAGGGTAATGGACTCTATGAGGCACATGACCACAGGAAAATAAATTAGTAAACAATCTTGATAATAAATCCATTAAAAAATGATTCACATTTCCTTGTTGAACAACATTCCTCCTAAAAGTAAAACTCCTTCATCCCGAAAAATTTGTAGACCATTAACTATTTTGACCACAATGGTTTGTGAAGGGGGAAAATATCTGCTTCTGTTCCTAATGTTTTTGCACACAAAGTTCAATTAAAGTTTCACTTTTATGACCACAACAGTAGAATATTTTCACTTTATCGAATTTAATTAGAGTTCTGTAAACTCGTCTTGAATGCCATAAGGCAGCAGCTCCAGTGGTAGTGCAGGTAACAGAGATATTCTCCCATTTATTCATCCATGAATACTTTAGTAGACACAAAAAACTGGAGTAACTCAGCGGGACAGGTAGTGTCTCTGGAGAGGAGGAATGGGAGAAGATAAGCTAATTTCTTCTCTCCAGAGATGCTGCCTGCCCCGCTGAGTTACTCCAGCTTTTTGTGTCTATCTTTGGTTTAAACCAGCATCTGCAGTTCCTTCCTATACATTAATATTTTGGTTGCTATTCAACTGTATTTCCCATATAAAGATGTGGGAAACTTGATCAAGTTATTCAGCACTGATACATGGAGTTATATAGTAAAGAAAATAACTTGTTGGCCCAACTTGACCTGCCCACCAAGATGCCCTATCTAAAGGGCCGGTCCCACTTGGGCGACCTAATCCGCAAGTTCTGGCCCTCGACTCATACTCGCAGCATGGTCGTCACGAGGTCGTAGGAGGTCTTCGTAACTCTCCTTCATGCTCGAAAGTGGTCTCCATGTACTCGAGGCCTCAGCAAGGTTGTGGCATTTTTTTTCAATATGTTACAAAATGCCGGTGAGTAAAAAAAGGTCGCCATGGAAAAAAACAAGACTTTTTTTACTCGTAGGTTTAGTCGTAGTAGGTTGTAGTAGGTCGGCATGTCAGTCGAAGGTAGTCTTCATCATAGTCGAAGGGAGGTCAAAGGAGGTCGTCTTCACTCTCCACTATTCGGTGTCCAATTTTCCCGAAGTTAGTCGTAGCTAGTCATAGCTAGTCTTCTACATAGTCGAAGGAAGTCTTCAACATGTCATTTTATCAAACTCTTCTAAACTCGCCAATTAGGTCTCCCAAATGTGACAGCCTCTTAAGCTAGTCTAATTTGTGCGCTTGGCCCATATCCCTTTAAAACCTTCCCATTCATGCACCTGTATAAGTATCTTTTAAATGGGGTTATTGTTACATCCAATCAGAAGACTAAGGAATAGCAAGTACAGCCCTGATCTGTGTGTGATTCCGGCCAGTGGCACTCACCCCTGTCATCGCCAAGTGCTTCGAGCGGCTGATCTTGGCTCACCTCAAAGCCAGCCTCCCCCCCACACTGGACCCCCATCAGTTTGCCTACCGGACCAATAGGTCAACAGAAGACGCCATATCTGCGGCCCTACACTCTGCCCTGACCCACCTGGACAGCAATAACACCTACATCAGGCTGCTGTTCATCGACTTCAGCTCCGCCTTTAACACTGTCATACCCGCTAGCTTGATCACCAAACTCAGCGGTCTTGGCATCTCCACTTCCCTCTGCAATTGGACACTGGATTTCCTCACTAACAGACCCCAGTCTGTTAGGATCAACAACCTCACCTCCTCCACTATAACACTGAACACTGGCGTGCCACAAGGCTGTGTGCTCAGTCCTCTCCTCTACTCTCTCTTCACCCATGACTGCATCCCTAAGTTTAGCTCCAACGCCATCATAAAATTTGCCGACGACACCACGGTGGTAGGACTGATCAGCGATAACGACGAGTCAGCCTACAGGGAGGAGGTCCAGCACCTGACAACCTGGTGTGCCAATAACAACCTCGTCCTCAACTCCCAAAAGACGAAGGAGATCATAGTCGACTTCAGGAAGAACAGAGGGGGCAGACACACCCCCATCCATATAAACGGGACTGAGGTGGAGCGGGTCTCCAACTACAAATTCCTCGGGGTACACATCTCGGAGGATCTGTCCTGGTCCCTCAACACCTCCAAGCTGGTCAAAAAGGCGCAGCAGCGCCTTTACTTCCTGAGGAGGCTCAAAAAAGCCCACCTGTCCCCCCTGATCCTGACCAACTTCTACCGCTGTACCATCGAAAGCATCCTGACCACCTGCTTTACGGTATGGTACAGCAGTTGCACCGTAGCAGACAGGAAGGCACTACAACGGGTGGTGAAAACCGCCCAGCACATCATCGGTGCCCCGCTCCCTGCCTTGGATGCCCTCCACCGAAATCGGTGTCTGAGACGGGCTGGGAAGATCATCAAGGACCCCTCCCACCCTAACCATGGACTGTTTGCCCTCCTACCATCGGGGAGGCGGTACAGGAGCCTCAGGTCCCGCACCAGCAGGATGAGGCGTAGCTTCTACAATAACACCATCGCACTGCTGAACTCGGAGTCCCGTCGATAGGTTCCCACATCTGTATTTATTTATCTGTATTTATCTAAACATTGCTATCACTACGTATTGACACTAAACTGCATTTCGTTGTACCCATACTTGTAACTGTGCAATGACATTAAATTTGAATTTGAATTTGAATTGAATTTGAATTTGTACCCTGGTGAAATCTACACCAATTATGCATTCTTTCTGCTCTGTCGCCAGAGACTGATGTGACAGAAACATTCAAGAATATTTAGGATTGATACCTGGGTCTCTTTAATTGGCAGCGAGTCGTACAGAAGAGTTGTACACCACAAAAAAGGTCCATTTGGTTTACCACATCCACACCTACCGTTTTTGCTCATCTACATTACAGATTTCAATACAATAGCGGCAGTCAAGAGGCTCTTAGATAGGCACATAGAAGTGTAGGGAATAGAGGGATATGGATCATGTACATGCAGATGAGGTCAGTTTAACCAGGCATCATGTTTGGCACAAGCATTGTGGGCTGAAGGCCCATTGCGGTGCTGTATAGTTCTATGTACACTCATCCTAATCGCCTGCATTAGCTTCATACCTTTCTATGCCTTTCCCATTTATGTACTTGTCCAAATGTCTCTTGAAGGTATTGTTCGTATTTGACTCTACTTCCTCCTCTGGCAAAGAATTCCGGATGCCAAACACATCATATGACAAAGAATTTAGGGAGACATAACTTAATGAATGATGAGCTAATCTCAGGTTATATCTTTCATGCCATAAATTTAAAATAACACTTTATTCAGAATATTTTATATTTTAGGAAGGTGCCAAATGTGTTTTTGGTACCTCCCCAAATAATTTTGTTACAAATGGGTGTAGCGGTAGAGCTACTCCCTTACTACTAGGGCCAGAGACCCTAGTTCGATCCTGACCGCGGGTGCTGTCTACACAGAGTTTGTACATTCTCCCCGTCACCTGCGTGGTTTTTCTCCTTGATCTTCAGTTTCCTCCCACACTCCCAAGAAATACGGGTTTGTTCGTTGGTATAAATGTAAAAAATTGTTCACAGTGTGTGTAGAACAGTGTGAGTGTGCGATATTGATATTCGGTGTGGACTCAGTGTGCCAAAGGGGTCTGTATCTGCACTGCATCTCTAAACTAAACTGAAATAATCTTCTTTTGTCTGTGGTGTGTTGCCTTGGAATTTTCTCCTGGTTTGTAGAATAGTTTTGACAGAGTCATAGTTATACAGTATGGAAACAGGCCTCGCAGGACAACTCATCCATGCCAACCAAGTTACCCATTATGTTTTGAACAATGCAAATAAGTATGAGCAGAAATTTGAACAACAAATTTATTTGGCAAGCTAGCACAATTTGAGAGACAGGATCTACCAGCATTTAGAAAAACAAGGATTAACAAGGAATAGTCTGCAAGGCGTTACACGGGAAATTGTGCCTCATGAAGTTAATTGAGTTTTTTGAAGAGGTGACCAAGAAGATGTGAAGTTTGTTTGACACGCATCCATTTGTTGGTCAGGGTTTTGAGTGCAGGAGTAGGCACATCATGTTACAGCTACACAAAACATTGGTAAAGTGACATTTAGAGTACTATGTGACCTACTGTATGAAGGATGTCATTAAAGTGAAAAGGGTGCAAACAATAAAATTGAGGATGTTACTGGGTCTAGAGGTTTCGAGTTAAAATGAACAACTGAATAAACTGGGTCTGTGAAATCTAGGAGGCTGAAGGCTGACCTTATAGATAAGGAGAAAAGTCACAGTTTTTCCCCTTGAGTAGAGGAGTCTAAAACTAGAGGGCATAGCTATAAGGTGATAGGGAACATATTTAAAAGAGAACAATTCTGACATTCAAAAAACACTTAGACTGATACATGGTAGGAAAGATGAGAGGGTTATGGGCCAGGCACAAGCAAGTGGAATAGGCATTGTTGGTCGAATAGGCTGGCATGGACAAGTTAGGCCAGAGGAGTTTAGTTTAGATTAGAGATACAGTGTGGAAACAGACCCTTCGGCCCACCGAGTCCACACTGACCAGCGGTCCAAGCACGTTAACACTGACCTACACTGGAGACAATTTTACATATATACCAAAGCCAATTAATCTACAAACCTGTACATCTTTGAGTGTGGGAGGAGACCGATGTTCTCGGAGAAATCCCATGCGGTCACGGAAAGAACGTGCAAACTCCGGACAGACAAGCACCTGTAACCAGGATCGAACCTGGTCTCTAGCGCTGCAAGTGTTGTAAGACAGCAACTCTACCACAGTGTCACCATTGTTTCTCTGCTGTATGATTATGACACCATGTGGACAAAGTTAACCTTTTATTTTACATTTTAGAGCCATTTGTAAAAATGATAGTTTACATATGTCAAACAATTGGGCTAATTGGACAAAATAAAATTGTAGTTCAAATCTTGGCTCAAACACATTTGCATAGTTCAGAACCTAACATCTTTCATGAGAAACAAATTGGATAGTGTTTTACACAGCAATTATTTCTCTTTTCTTTAATCTGATACTCAATGGTGTATGTAATAGTTATGTCCTATTAATAAAGCTAAAAAATGCTGTTTATCATAAAAATTTGCATTTTTAATGTTTTGTCCATTACTGAGAAGTTAACCAAATTAAATAACCAAAAATGACTTTTAAATCACAGAACATACATTTACTGATTAGATTGGCGTGCAAAAGATTGTTTCAGAGAACACCAAGTATTTAATATTTAAAAACATCCCCTCTTCAAAAGATAAATGACAATTATACTGAATGGAGATTCGTGGTTACTAAACTTGTTTGTGGCATGACAGGCCTAAACCAGGAATTTTGCAAACAAGGACCAAAGATCCACAATTTGTACCAATGACAACTAGTGCTTGAAACTTATGTTGATTAGAGGTATTATTTCCATTTGGCTGCATATTACATGACTTTTCTGTTTAAGTTGTTGGAAAGATTTCAGATGTGAAAGTCTTAATTGCTTCTTAAAAAATGTACCTTGATTAATCAATGAATGATAATAAAAAAACACCACCTGTTTTTTTAATCTATTCTGGTACATGTTGTGAGACATAAATTTCAGTTGCGTCAGTGCCAGCGATCTGGCTAAAGACACTGTAGGGATGAGTAGAAGGGGATGAAATAAATCTGTAATGTCACCGTGTGTCTAAATATGGCTGTCAGATAATCAAGAGGATTTAAATCTGTTTGAGAAAAATCTCAGACAAATCTTGGAAACATAATTCATGAGTCTGTAGGGAGAGTCTATCTCACTGCTGGTTTGATTTTACCTTCTGCAATTCTTTTTAGATCATATGTGCTGACAAGATAAACTGCGGGCCTTTTTCGGGAAGGCTTTCGGACAGCACAGCTGTGCGCCCTTTCTCCAACGGAGAGTTGGGCAACAGAGGCAAAGCCGGGGGAGAAACAGCCAGTTAGGAATACGAGCACAGCCGATAAGGTAGCGATTGCTCGAATCACCAGTTTGAGGGCTTCCAACAATTAAGAGCGTGGAGATTTTGTGCACGTCAGCGTTTAGGTTCTTGTCAGTGAGATGGCTGCAGTAGCCAAGAGTGCTTCATTCTCATAGGTACCGGGAATGGAATAATGAAATTCTTACTTGCCGTAGGTTTACAGGCTCATTATCGCAACAAATAAATACACAATCAGCAATAATACAATTAATTATTAGCAATATCAGGGAACCAGACCATACTAATAATGCTAGAGATAGATACAAAAAGCTGGAGTAACTCAGTGGGACAGGCAGCATCTCTGGACAGAAGGAATGGGTGATGTTTTGGGATGACACCCTTCTTCAGATTGAGAGTCAGGGGAGAGAGAGACCAGAGATAGGGAACGGTAAGGTGTGAAAACAACAGATCACAGCAGATGTTGATCAAGGAAATGTAGAACTGCTTAATGCAACCAAACAAAGCTGTTGGTAGTTTGTTGCTGAAATAGGGTTGTGTAGTCTGGTTCAAGACCCTGATAGTTGATGGGAAGAAGCTGTCCTTGAACCTGGAGGAATGGGAAGGGAGCTGGGGATGAGTAGGGTGTTGAGGTGCTCGTAGGGCATGCTTTCTGCTCCAGAGCAAACAGGTTTAATTTTCATCAAATATTTGGCATCGTAACTCCAATACAATACAGACAAGCTCAGGGGCCAAGAGTCAAGGCACAAAATGACAGCAAATGGGTGTTCCAAAAACATAGGTCATGCAGAGGTGAGCTGGTAATTAGATCAGGAGTGGCAGCAAACAGTTCTGTTCATCCCAAGGTAACTCCTGCAGACTATTAACTTCCGGGTTAGTTAATTATTTCATTTTGGAAGATATTCGCTGAGACCAGTCTGCCCAAGTATATCTAGGAACAACACTGCATGCCTCTTAGCAATACAGTCCACAACAGGTGACCTAAAACAGGTATGTCAACAATTAATACACAGGAATATGTAAAGAATACTTTTCATTGTCTTTCTCCAATGCAGTGAGCAATGACTTCCAAACATAAATATTTAAATACATCAGCAAGACCAAGTGTAGACTTAGTAACCCTTCTGCCTAACATTTGCACTTGGTCCACCAAGGCCTATTGGCTCTCCCGGTTGCTAATCTTTTAACTCCTCTTCCTATTCCCATGAGCTTGCTGTCCAAGGCCTCCTCCATTGTCAGTGCGAGTCCACACGCAAACTGGAGGAACAGCATCTCATATTCCACTTGGGTTGCTCACAACCCAACAGTGTGAACACTGAATTCTCCAATTTTAGATAAATAATCAAAAGTCCCGTCCCCCCCCCCCCCCCCCCCGCCAACCCTCTCTGTGCCCCACATGGATTCCCATGCATTTCTCCTCTCCCACCTACCTTCCTTGGCCACTCTTCCACTCTTATTTCACATTTTCATCTCTTTTCATCTCTTGTCTTTGTCCAACTACCTGCCTATCATACGACCCCCCATCACATATCCACCTATCACTCATCATGCTTTGCCCTGCCCCTCCTCTCTTCTAGCTTTCTTCTCATCCACCCACAGCTTTCTTCTCACCCACCCAACCCCCACTCCATCGACTCCTTTAAGTCGAGACTTAAAACTCATCTCTACTCCCAAGTCTTTCTTAACGTCCTCTGAGCGAGGGCTATATGTATGTATTAATATCTGAACCACTGTTATATAACATTAGTATCTCCACCAATGTAAAGCACTTTGGCCAACAAGAGTTGTTTTTTGAATGTGCTACAGTGGCTTGCAAAAGTTTTCATATCCCTTGAACTTTTCCACATTTTGTCACGTTACAACCACAAACGTAAATGTATTTTATTGGGATTTTATGTGATAGACCAACATAAAGTGGTGCATAATTATGAAGTGGAAGGAAAATGATACATGGTTTCCAAATTTTATTACAAATAAAAAACTGAAAAGTGTGGCGTGCAAAAGTATTCTGCCCCCCTGAGTCAATACTTTTAGAACCACCTTTCGCTGCAATTACAGCTGCAAGTCTTTTGGGGTGTGTCTCTACCAGTTTTGCACATCTAGAGACTGAAAGTTCTGCCCATTCTTCTTTGCAAAATAGCTGAAGCTCAGTCAGATTGGATGGAGAGAGTGTGAACAGCAATTTTCAAGTCTTGCCAGAGATTCTCAATTGGATTTAGGTCTGGACTTTGACTGGGCCATTCTAACACACGAATATGCTTTGATCTAAACCATTCCATTGTAGCTCTGGCTGCATGTTTAGGGTCGTTGTCCTGATGGAAGGTGAACCTCCACAACAGTCTCAAGTCTTTTGCAGACTCTAACATGTTTTCTTCCAAGATTGCCCTGTATTTGGCTCCATCCATCTTCCCATCAACTCTGACCAGCTTCCCTGTCCCTGCTGAAGAAAAGCATCCCCACAGCATGATGCTGCCACCACCATGTTTCACAGTGGGGATGGTGTGTTCAGGGTGATGTGCAGTGTTAGTTTTCCGCCACACATAGCGTTTTGCATTTAGGCCAAAAACTTCCATTTTGGTCTCATCAGACCAGAGCACCTTCCTCCACATGTTTGCTGTGTCCCCCACATGGCTTGTGGCAAACTGCAAACGGGACTTCTTATGGCTTTGTTTCAACAATGGCTTTCTTCTTGCTACTCTTCCATAAAGGCCCGATTTGTGGAGTGCACGACTAATAGTTGTCCTGTGGACAGATTCTCCCACCTGAGCTGTGGATCTCTGCAGCTCCTCCAGAGTTACCATGGGCCTCTTGGCTGCTTCTCTGATCAATGCTCTCCTTGCCCGGCCTGCCAGTTTAGGTGGACGGCCATGTCTTGGTAGGTTTGCAGTTGAGCCATACTCTTTCCATTTTCGGGTGATGGATTGAACAGTGTTTCGTGAGATGCTCAAAGCTTGGGATATTTTTTTATAACCTAACCCTGCTTTAAACTTCTCCACAACTTTATCCCTGACCTGTCTGCAGTGTTCCTTGGGCTTCATGATGCTGTATGTTCACTAATGTTCTCTAACAAACCTCTGAGGCCTTCACAGAACAGCTGTATTTATACTGAGATTAGATTACACACATGTGGACTCTATTTACTAATTAGGTGACTTCTGAAGGTAATTGGTTCCACTGGATTTTATTTAGGGGTATCAGAGTAAAGGGGGCTGAATACTTTTGCACGCCACACTTTTCAGTTTTTTATTTGTAAAAAAATTTGAAAACCATATATCATTTTCCTTCCACTTCACAATTATGCGCCACTTTGTGTTGGTCTATCACATAAAATCCCAATAAAATACATTTACGTTTATGGTTGTAACGTGACAAAAATGTGGAAAAGTTCAAGAGGTATGAACATTTTTGCAAGCCAATGTGTATAAATAAAAGTGACTTGACTTGACAATCAGTCCGAAAAACTGTCCTGACCCAAAACGTCACTTATCCATGTTCTCCAGAGATGCTGCGTGACCAGCTGAGTTACTCCAGCACTTTATATCTTTTCGTGTTAACCAGCATCTGCAGTGCCTTGTTTCCATAGTGCTTGCTGCCCATCAAGTTGAAGTCTTCACATTGCTAGTTGAACTGAAAGCAACGTTTGCTGAATTCTGGAGCTGCACAAAATGTTAGAGAGCAGTCATGGTAGAAATAATCCTACACAAATAAATGGCTGCTTTCCAACTCATGGAAGTTTTAAAAATATTTCTTGTTCCAGAAGGGATAAAAGCCATCCACTTGCCAAAATCCATTATAACAATCCGACAGAAAGATTTTAGTTGATCTGACAATGCAGAACTGGATAAATGTTTGGTAACGCTGTACAATGCAACATGTGTTCTTCATTTATGATGTTGTATAAAATAGAATAGCAATTCAGCTCCAAGGAAATGGCACGGCCAATTCCTATACCAGTTAAAAGGCCTGGCAGTATGTTTGGAAGAAACCTCACTGTTTAAAAAGAGAGGCATGAATATTACTGTAAAACAGCAGTTTTCCAACAAACCCGTCAGGAAATCTGCTGGCACATTCCAGCTTTGAGACATCAGCCTCAACTGTCCCAAGACGTAGCACCATATCATTGTGGGCAATTACCATTATTACATTCAACAGTACCAGCTTGTGAATCAGCCAACTTTTTCGCCAATGTGAACAGTGAACTCAAATCTAATGGGTAATATGGATAAACAGAGAACAGCAGAGGCTGGTTTACAAAAACAGGTACAAAGTGCTGGAGGAACTCAAAGGGTCAGGCGGTATCTCTGGAGAATAAGGATGTTTAGGGTCGAGACCCTTCTTCAGACAGCCACACCCATGGTAAAGATGAGGCAATGGAGGCCTAGAAATTGAAAGTTATTTAAGAGTTGAAGATTGTGCGAGGTGTCTCGGATGTTGGTCGGATGAGACGAGACAAGCAGAGATAGGATAGATTTGGAGACGAGTTCTCCAAGACGGGATCAGGTAAAAACAATGGGTCTGTCAGGGAACGCGTGTTTGTGTACTTTGGGAAAGTGGTGATGAGATCGGAAAAAGATCCTGACCAGAAATGTCACCCATCCACACACTTCACAGATGCTGCCTGACCCGTCAAGTTCCTCGAGCACTTGGTGTCTTTTTCATTGGCAATGTGGTTCCTGGTATGAAAAACCATGCTGTGAAGTAGAAGCATGGGATTTAAATGGTGGTACAGTATATGGTTATTAAAGATCTAACCCAAGGAACATTACACTGATGGAAACACGAGTAAAAATGTAAATTATTGGAGATAACAGCTAAATAAAGCTTTGGTTGGTCAAGACCCAGACTATTGCAAGATTTCTGCACACCACACCTTACAAGTGGAATATTGACCTTGGAAGGAGTGCAGTATAGATCCATCAGAATGACATTTCAACTCCAAAAGTGAAGTTAAATTATGAAGGGAGATTACACACAGCAGGGTTGAACTCTCTGGAATTTGGAAGGTTTAGAGGTGATTTGAGCAAGCCTTTCAAGATGTTGATAGAATAATTGGTGAAAAGGTATTTCTGTTGGTCTAGAACGTTGCACTATAGCAGAAAGATTGGAGGCAAGATGTTGAGGAGTGTTCATGAGTCACAATTAGATAGAAAGGAAAGTGCAAATTTGGGACCCTCTTCCACAATTGACCACCATTGAACCTTTGAATTGTGGAATGGTCTCAGCCCAAAAGGATGTTCAGCCCACAGGTCAACTCCAGCACTTAATAGTGCTCCACTCTCAGTCCCATTAACAGCCCATTCCCCTCAACCCTGTAAATTATTTTCTCCTGAGCATCTCCCATTCAATCTATTTCCACCACCCCTACAGGCAGTGAAATCCAAACCACAATTACCCTTGTGCCTTTTTTTTCAAACTATTCAACCTGTGGACGCTCAAGGAGAAGTCCATTTCCCTTTCACTACAGTCAACCCTGGATTACCTTGACCATAAGAACAGCAATGTCAGGATTGACACAAAATGCTGGAGTAACTCAGCGGGACAGGCAGCATCTCTGGAGAAGTCTGAAGAAGTCTCGACCCGAAACATCACACATCCCTTCCCTCCAGAGATGCTGCGTGTCCCGCTGAGTTACTCCAGCATTTTGTGTCTATCTTTGGTTTAAACTAGCATCTGCAATTCCTTCCTACACGCAATTCACGATGGTATTCACTGACTGCATCCCAGCTTTCAACACCATAATACCAAACAAGCTCATCTCTAAACTTCTGGACCTAAGATTTTGGGTCTCGATCTGCAATCGGCTTCTTGACCAGCAGACTTCATTCAGTTAAAACAGGCCATAGCATTGCCTCCACTCTGACCCTCGACACTAGTGCTCCTCGGGGTTAGTCGCCTGCTCTGCTCCCTGTACACTCCTGACTGTGTGGCCAAGTACGGCGCCAACTTGACCTTTAAGTTTGCCAATGATACCATTGCTGTCAGCCAGATCAACAACAATGATGAGACGAGCACAGCGAAGAGATCAAGAACCTTACATGATGTCAGAATAACACCTAGCCCTTAAGGTCAGCAACACAAAAGAGTTGTTTACTTAAGGAGGTGGGAGGGTGGCTTGAGCACAACCCTGTCCTAATCAATGGAACTGCTATTGAGATGATCCACAGCTTCAAGTTTCTAAGCTTCCATTTCTCAAGCAAACTAACCTTGTCTCTACACACTATTGCGGCAATCAAGTCAGAGTATCTGCTTTCTAATGCTTTAGAGAAGATTCAGTTTGAGGATTTGTTTGAACTACTACAGATCTGCTATGGTAGGTATTATGATGGGCCGCATGCGAGCCTGATGTGGCAACTGCTCTCCTCTTGACCACCTGGAGTTGCAGAGAGTGGTGAACACAGTCCAGTCCATCACAGGACCGTCACTTCCTCCACCCAGTCTAACTCCACGGTGCATTGTGTCAGGAAGGATGGAAGTATTATCAAAGATGTCTACCACCCCAACTATTACAATTTCCCACTTCTGCCTTCTGGGTGAAGGTAAAGGAGCCCAGACATCCAGAGCTTAGAACAGCTTCCCCAATGCTTTCAGACTGCAAAATAAGTCACTTATTTCACATCCTCTTCCAGAGGGTGCGTAATCTTATTGCAAGGTCTATCTCATTTGGTTCCTTCAATATTGCACCAGTATTTTTCAGTATTCTCCTTGGGGCGGGAGATTGCAACCTTCATGTGGTCCGCCCTGTTTCGACAATTGCAATCAACCTGGCGTGCACAATCAAATAGAACAAGTTGTCCTACAACTGCTTCTTCTTGCGTATGGCGTTCACCGCCTAAAGTTGTAGGACAACTTGTAGTTTGCTCTACTTCAGATTGCACCGAGTTCCTCTAGCCACTTTTTTGATTATTATTGTTTTTATGAGATTCCGGTCTCTGCAAGCATATGTGTGCATTTGTGTGTGTGTGTGCGCGTGGGCGTATGTATTGATGGGTGTGCGCGCACACATGCGTGAATGTGTGCAAGCGCGGGCGTATGTCTGGACATATGTGTGCGTGCGTGAGCAAGTACACGTGTGACAACTTCCAACCCAGAGAAGGAGACGCGTGCAACAGCGGGAATAAAGTTAAGCTGGTTAAATTGGTGTGAAGAGTTTGTGATGCGAGGAGAGAATAAGCAGACTGGGGCCCTACTCTCTTAGATTTAGTGGCATGATCTCATTGGAACAAATAAAATTCTTGAAGCCCAAACATTGCAAGATGAGTTTAGGATTTATCTATTTGGGGTCGCAGTTTACCAGGAAAGCAAGGCATGCTGTTCCCAGGGCAATGTGATCCAAGCTCCTCCACTATGTTCCAAAAACAGAACTGGATGGGGAGACCGACCACTGAATGGGGAGATAGAGAATGGAGAACAAAAACGTCACTGCATGGGGAGATAGAGAGAAGCCAGTGGATGATGGCAGATGACAGGATGGGGAGAGATCCACCATGGGATGGGGAGAGTCTGCTGGAGAGATGTCACTGTATGGGATCACTGGATGGAGAATATGACTAGAGGAGATGGAGAGATACCAGTGAGTGGAGAGAGACAGAGATGGCTGGATGGGGAGATAAACCACTGGATGGGACTAGTGGATGGAGAACATCATCACTGGATGGGGAGAGATACACCAATGGATGAGTGGAGGGACGCCACTAGATGGGATCACTGGATGGAGAAAATGTCACTGGATGGTGAGGGAGGGCGCTGGATTGGGAGACTGGACAGGGAGAGACCCCCTTAGATGGATAACAATATCACTGGATAGTCTACTGGATGAGGAGAGGTTTGGATGGGACCATTGGATGGAGAAGAATAACTGGATTGGGAGAGAGGCCACTGGATGGAACCACTGGACAGAGAACAACTCTACTGGACAGGGCACTGGATGGGGAGAGGGACCAGTAGATGGAGAGTGACATCTCGCTCACTGCGTTGCAGAAATGGCTGCACTGGGGACATGTTTGGGAGCGCTCGGTTTAATTTCCAGTGCGATATGAAACAATCTGAATGTGGTTGTTATCGTGTTTCACTCCAGGCGGAAAGTTTTTAATTCACATACCACTGAAAAAACAATATTTTGCAATTGAATTTCTCAGTGGGAGAGTCCTTACAATCACCGAAACAGACAGGGCAGAAGCCACATGAGTGACGGAAACCACAGAGGAGACAGTATATGCTTTGGATCAATCATCTTTATTTCCACTCTCTTCCTGCAATCCCTTCTGATTAACAAATGTGGATGTTGTGTGCATACATTTCTTAATAATGTAATCTCTTATGGGTCCATTCTCTTAATTGCCATGGAGCCATAAAGTCATAGAACTGTACAACATAGAAGCAGGCCCTTCAGCCCAACTTGCCCATGCCAACCATGTTTGCCCCATATCCCACTCAACCTTCCCTATCCATGTACCTGTCCAAATGTCTTTGAAATGTTGGCCCAATGTGATTAACTTTTCTTTAAATGTCAATCTCTTCATCCCAAGAATCGATCCAGTGAACCACATCATGTTCATGAATTCTAGGAGCAGGATTAGCCCATCAAGTCTACTCCCCCATTCAATCAAGGCAGATCTATCTTTCCCTCTCAACCCCAGAAAGGAGTGGGTGCCTGAAACTCACTGCCAGGGATGGTAGTGGAGGCAGATATGGTAATGTCATTTGAGGCTTTTAGATAGGTGCATGGGAATGGAGGGATATGGATTAGGTGCAGGCAGAGGAGATTAATTTAATGATGTTCATGGACATTGTGGTCTGAAGGGCTTGATACTGTGCTTCACCGCTCCATGTTCCACGTTTGATGTCCCATTCCCCAAGTATCAGGCAGGTAAAGATTCACATCCGTAGTGCAACGTTAAGATAACCATGCTCATAACCCAGCCCCGGTGCACGGTTTCTTTTGACATTCCAAATCAGATGCCTAATGCAGCTACACGCAAAGCGTTTGCCAAAGATTCACACTAATTTTGACTGACTGGCAGTGTGTCCACACAGACTGAGAGGTCTCTGTTATTATGTGCAATAACACAATAAAAAAGGTTTGTAGAGATATCCTCTGGCATTTAGTTTAGTTCAGAGATACAGCACGGAAACAGGCCCTTCGGCCCACCGAGTCCGCACCAACCGGCGATCCCTGCATATTAACACTACCCTACACAAACACACACACGTGACAATTTATTTGTTTTTGTTTACACCAAACCAATTAACCTACAATACTATAAGTCTTTGGGAGTGTGGGAGGAAATCAAAGATCTCAGAGAAAACCCACGCAGGTCACAGGGAGAACCTACAAACTCGGTACAGACCGAGCACCCGTAGACAGGATCGAACCCGGGTCTCTGGCACAGTAAAGTGGCAACACGACCGCTGTACCACCATGCCGCTCTTACCAACCAGCACCAAGTCCAACGATCAGGGGAGTTCGTAAAACACAGTGTACATCAATTCATCTGGAATCAAAGACCATGTTTCACCTCCTTTCACACCTCCCGATATAAGGGTCTGGCACACATTCACGTTGTGCGAGCTTCAGCCTAACACCTGCTGTTGACACTATTGGAACGAACATATAATTTATGAAGTATTGCGGTACTACATTAAAAAAACCACATCTGCTCTTTACCCAGGCTTTTACAGAAACTCTTGGAATTTTCAGCTCATGCAAAGGTTGTCACATCACAGAAAGCCTAGTCTGAACAAAGCACAGAAACCCCAGAACCACCAGACGTTTGTCATTAAAAATGTTTTCACAGCTTTTTCCCGTAGGAAGAAAGAAAAATGAACACATCCACCCAAAATTACAAATAGAAAAGAGGGAGTAATGGAGAAACATATTAAATCCAAGGCAAATCCAAATAAATCCAAAATGGCTGGTATCAATCTATACGTTTATTTCAGATCATTCCAGACTTCAAATTCAATTTGTAAGCGGTCCCCAGTGATTTAAAATCATATGCTCCAACTTAAAAAGATGTAAGCAAATATTTTGCTCTGGGTGCCAGTTTTAACAGGGACCTTGCTTAGAAATGCATTGAAACTGATGAAGAGG
Organism: Okamejei kenojei; assembly: GCA_035221665.1. Taxonomy (NCBI): domain Eukaryota; kingdom Metazoa; phylum Chordata; class Chondrichthyes; order Rajiformes; family Rajidae; genus Okamejei; species Okamejei kenojei. The sequence goes on along the minus strand of CM069165.1, from coordinate 24,208,074 downwards.
TAAAACGTTAGTATTAATCTTGGATGTAAAAAAAACTGCACAGTATTGCCGTGCAATCCTAAAAAAAGTATTAAATATCAACTAAAGAAACTGAAGGTAGGCCAAGTACATTCCTCGCTCTGTCAAGGGTTAGTTGCTTTCAGCTGCAGTTGCAAGTCTTAAGGATAAGCAACAAAAACGTTAGTCGTACGTCTTACACCAACTCCCGCCACCCTCCTGATATCCCAGGTGCGATGTGGAACTCAGCATGGGAAACCTTGGACCCAGTCCCGTGCCCAAACACTATGAGCACAGATCTGCATTCACAAACGTACACTTTCTTTTAAGCTTCGCACAGTGTTAACTTTGGCACAACAGTGTGAAAGTTCTGACACCCCATTTGATAAATTATCAAGCTAAAAGCTGCCACAAAAATCAATGGATACTTGGCCTTTTATTCAGAAACAGAGTAATTGAAAAACTCTTAAGCATTACGTAATTGCTAACAATCTGAAACAGATTTATTGAAAATCAGATACAAGGTTAAATCCTTAAATGGATGGTTATAGAGAACCACTAAAATTTCCTGTCTAATTTTATAGGATAAGTGAAATAATTATGCTGGACATGACACTACATTAATGGTTATAAACCTGTCCTGTTCATATATAACCTAATAATCTGTCTGTCTGGTACATAAATCCATGTAATAATTTATCTTCAATGATCTGCATCAAAATATAAACCTGCAGTAATTATCATGCCACCAACTAAGGCAAGTGTTTATAAAGTTTCAAAGAACGATTACATTGCCCATCCTTTCAACTGTGAAACGTAAATGTAATCATCCCAAAAAAAACATTGGTTTATTTATATTTTACTAGAGATTTACATTTGCAAACAACATGCAAATTAATCATTACTTCATCAGCTTGCCCCAATGACATGGTGTATTAATCTCCACTAAGTGATTTGTTAAATTTGTGTGCATTGCCACTTCAAAGCAGTCGGGAAAGGTATCCGCTAGCCTGGACCTGGCCCAGAGAGGCTGGTATTTATTTTTTAGCCAGATTATGATGTTGTCGTAACCTTCAAGACAGCTGCAAAATCTACCTGGCCAAAATCTGAGATCAAGCAAGTCATTAATAAAAGGCAAAGAGCAGAGAAATCAAGATCGGTTTATTGAGTTGTTGAAGTAGAGATATATGTTTACTTAATTTGAAATACAGGAATGTGTCTTGTACCAAGCCCTTCAAGCCATCTAAACAACATTATTAAAGAGAGTTCATCTTTGTTTTAAAATTAAGTTTTTGCACATGCATGCAAAAAAAATACCGTTCTATATTCAAACTTTCGGCATTAAAACCAAGCACATTAGAGAATCATTAACAGAAAATCAGATACGGGACGAAATTACCATTAGATGACCTTTGTAGGTCATAAACAACATGTACGATAAGGGCTAATGGTAAAAGTTATGGCATTTATAAAATGTCCCACTTGTTAAGCTTTTTAAAAGTTTCTATCCATTTGTTACTGAAGAAAAATGCTTTTACCACTTCACGACAATATCCCCTTGAATCTCGTACAATAATGAGTGAACTGTGCCGTGAAAATCCTGTAAATGATTTGTTTAGTACACTTTTTCAGGGAGAGCACTAAGCAGGAATCCAATAAAAAGTACAATTTTGATATATTGCTAAAACACAGCACAATATCTGAAGTAAAGCAAAATGATTGCTTTTAAACTGACCAATAATTTAAAAAAAAAAGGAGAGCACAGTGGAGCTGCTGTTTCACCAGCACCAGGGACCCAGTTTCAATCCTGACCCTGGGTCCTATCTGTGTGGAGTTTGCATGTTCTCCCTGTGAGTGACTGGGTGTCTTCCCGATGCTCTGGTTTCCTCCCATGTCCCCAAGACACATGGGTTTGTAGGGTAATTTGCTTAACGTGTCTCTGCAAAATGCCCCTGATGTGCAGGGAGTGGATGGGGAAAGTGGAATAACAGAGAACTTTAACTGGGTGTTGATGGACAGCATGGACTCGGTGGGCCAAAGGGCCTGTTTCCATGCTCTCTCTCTTTCTATCTAAACTTGTTTGTCACGATAAGTTTCCATACTCCTGATCCCCATTTAGTTCCGCAGCAAAACAGAATTAGTTCACTGTTCCAGATCATTAGTTACACAGGTTTCTTCCTATTTTTTCGTTTTTCTATACTTCTGGTACTATAATAAAATCTTACATTCACTAACTAGGTCTTTCAATAATTCCATTGTAAAGAATTGCAAGAGCTAGCCACGGTCTAAAGTTAATTTAATACAGAGTTCCTTTGAAAATATTCATGCAAAATTAAGTTTCTCAACATTTTTTTGAAGATTAAATGATGAGCAATTAAGAATTTGAGGCTTGAAACGACTCAAATATTTTAATCATAACAATTTAATTCAGAAAACTTTGTATTTTTCCCTTGTATTTGTGTTAAAGGAGAGCATAATGATCTACTCATGAATAGACACAAAAAGCTGGAGTAACTCAACGGGTCAGACAGCATGTCTGGAGAAAGGGAATATAGGTGACGTTTCCTTTTCATTCTCTCCAGAGAGGCTGCTTGGCCCGCTGAGTTACTCCAGCCTTTTGTGTCTACCTTTGCTTTAAACCAGCATCTGCAGTTCCTTTCTACGCATGATCTGCTTAGTGTTGTGTTAGAATAAATGTTATGTCAATTTCAATACAAAATCTGGCTCCAGGATTACAGAGCTTTTGGAATGAAAATTACAAGTTTTCTTTCTTTCATTTTTTCTGCACTAAGAGACCAACTTAGCACTTTACTGAAACAGGTGGGAAATAACTAATACTGCCACACGACTCAGGATCTTACCCCAAAAATGGGATTACTTTTGCAGCCCATCGCCTCCAAATATTTGTGGCCCCTAAAGTCAGTTCCACCAAGTTGTGGAATTGCAGGATGAACATCAAGTTGAGCTGCATGGAAATTGGTTGGGAGAATGGAATTGACAGGATTTAATCCTGAATACACAGAGCCTTTTACCCAGGGTGGGGGCATCAAGAACAAAGGACATAGGTGTAAGGTGAAGAAAGACACAAAAAGCTGGAGTAACTCAGCGGGACAGGCTGCATCTCTGGAGAGAAGGAATGGGCGACATTTTGCTTCGAGGCTCTTCTTCAGATGAAGGTTTAAGGTGATTTGGGTAAGATTTAATAAGAAGCTGAGGGTCAACCTTTTTACTCAGAAGAAGGTGAGAATATGGAATGAGTGGACAGAGGTGGTGGTTGAAGCAGCTGCACGAACAATATTTAAAATACATTTGGATGCCCTACACACCCTTACTAATCAAGAATCGGTCAATCCCCACCTTAAACATACCCATTGACGGCCTCCACAGCAGTCTGTGGCAATTAATTCCACAGATTCATCACCCTCCAACCAGACAAATTCCTCTGCATCTCCTCTTTAAAGGTACGTCCTTTTATTCTGAGTCTGTGCCCTCTAGTCCTAGACTCTCTCACTAGTGGAAACGTCTTCCCCAAATCCATTCTGTCCAGGCCATCCCAAGCATTCCCCCCTCACCTTGGGACTCTCTGGACTTCAGAGTGGAGAACGTTCAGGGAGGAGAAAAAACATTTGCGATCCTGTTGACAAAATGGAGCCCATGTGTTGGGAGCACACAGAAGCCCAGGAGTGCACCACATCACATTTTACCCATTACATTTCCCCATTACACATCTCCTGTCCATTTTGTGGAAGGCACGGTTACCACGTTAGTCTCTTCAGTCACCTAACTGCGGAAGGTAAGCAAGTCATCTTTATTCCCAAGGGACTACCGAAGAAAGCACCAACTGCAGAGATATAGTATTTTTATATAAATAGCTAAGTGTTTTATACCACTGCAATAAGTGTCCTACTTAGGATAAACTAAATCCAGGTCATTAATAATATAACTCCAGGAATTAACCCTTCTCCCATAAACCTTGTTTAACTCCATGGAAAGTGGTTGGGAGAATGGAATTGACAGGATTCATTGTAAGAACCAACTGTGTCACAGCGGTAGAGTTGCTGCCTTGCAGCGGCAGAAACCAGAGTTCGATCCTGACTACAGGTGCTGTCTAAATGTATTTTGTACCTTCTCCCCATGACCTTGCGGGTTTTCCCCAGGTGCTCCGGTTTCCTCCCACGCTCAAAAGATGTTCAGGTCTGTAGGTCTAATTGGCTTTGGTAAAAAAATTAAATTGTCCTTAGTGTGTAGGATAGAACTAGTGTAAAGGGATCACCAGGTCAGCGCAGACTCAGTGGGCCGAAGGGTTTGTTTCCACCCTGTATCTCTAAACTAAACCACTTTGGTGACCCTTGGACTATCCTTGATCAAACTTTGCTGGCTTTACCTTGCACTAAAAGTTATTCCCTTATCATGTATCTGTACACTGTGGATGGCTCGATTTTAATCATGTATTGTCTTTCTGCTGACTGGATAGCACGCAACAAAAAGCTTTTCACTGTACCTCGGTGCACATGACAATAATAATCTAAACTAATAAAGTAAACTAAACCATGTAGTTGGCTCTAGTATTGTCAGGATGACCAAAGACTGCTCCATTATCACAAGCCATGGTGTTATTGTATAGAAATTGTTGAGGTATCACAGTCAGAAACCCAATCTTGCAAAAGACACTATTGACAGACTGCCCACGGACATTTTACAGCCACTGTTCCTTCCTTCAGTCCACAATCTCCAACTCTCAATTGGATTTTAATTACATTTTTACCTAAATCATTAGGGTTAGTATTAAAGGTGGATGCTCCGATCATAGTTACGGATAGCAATGTCCATAATCACTTCGGATTTACTGGATAGTAAAACAATTGACTAATAATCCTCTAATAAATTCCAAATGTGGCATGTGTTACACAGTGCTACATTAACAAGTATTCGCCAGCCAGTTCCTGTTCTAATTTTACAGAAATATTTCCGATGAAATGCTGTAATGGTTTTTGACACTGGTATGGCTTTTATCCCTGTGGAACAAGAAATATGTTTCTAACTTATAGCTGCTGGAAAGTAGCCATTTATTTATGGTGGTTTGAATTTCAGCCATGGCAATTTTGTCCAACACCAGGATAACCGGCAGAGTGTCACATCGCTCCTGCCTGTCAAAATGCATGCAATCACCGCAGCAGAAAGCACCTATAATATCATCACAATCATCATTTTAAGAAGCAAATGAACAAGATCAATTCTCTCAGCTGACTGCTCTGCAGAACTCTCCTTTCCTCTGCCATGTCCAATGATCCTTCAGACTAAGGGATTGCAGCTGTTCTCTGTGCAACCTTTCAACCATCCATCTTGCTCATCCCCACAAATCAACCAGCAGTCTATCTTCCCAGAACACGATCCAAAACAAAACTTGTGCAAAATAAAGCAAGCAGCCAAAAAGTCTGAACTCCCAGAGGCACAGAAATTATGTTCCCAGGATTGATCTGTAATTTATTTTTCCAGAAAGCTTGAATGTGTTATATTCAAAGAGTAAAACTCAGATAATCCAGCACCCCTTGAGACTTTGGTGGTACTGGACGAACAGATTTTCCAGAGTATTATATGTTACTCCATTTTAAAGTCAAATGCTTCCATTTCACATCCATTTACACATCATGCTCTTGTATAACATTATTTTCCTGTGAACCCAACAAGTTTGAGGGAGCATGGAATATACAAGCACTCTGGATCCTGGCTGTGGCTGCACCTACCGACATTCCAGACTCCTGGCGTTCGAGTACTCAATAGTGGCGCAGTGTTGCAGTTGCTGCTTTACAGTGCTCGAGCCCCGGGTCCTGGGTTCGATACTGACTTTGGATGCTGTCTGTACGGAGTTTGTATGTTCTCCCCATGACCTGTGTGGGTTTTCACCAAGATCTTCTGTTTCCTCCCACACTCCAAAGATGCACAGGTTTGTAGGTTAATTGGCTTGGTATAAATGTAAAATGTCCCTCGTGTGTGTAGGATAATGTTAATATGAGGGGATCACTGGTCTGTGTGGACCCAGTAGGCTGAAGGGCTGTATCTCTAAATTAAATTAAACTGGCTGCACTCCTGTCCCACAGCCCAGACCCCAGCTACACTCCAGACCCCTGGTTCTGGCCACACAATCATTTTGCACTCTAAACCCTCAACTCACTTTCTAGGCTAATAATTGAGCCAGGTGCCAGATTATGAGAGTTTTACTGTATTTGACACAGTTCAGCCATACTCATCTCCTCACATTTCCCACTTCCACCACCTCTCCCTTTTATTCCCAACGTTAGACCTGTTGCAACTCAGATGTGAGATTAAACAAGGACAATAATAGACCTGTAGGGAGTGTGGAACAATTTGTAAAAATTGTAAAAAAAAAAAAAAAAAATTGTATAAAGTTATGCAACTAAACTTAAGGTAGCTCTTTCTTCCCAAAAGCCCTTTCTGGCTTAAGTCCTCTCTCCACCACCTCCAGTTTAAATTCCATTTGGAATATTGTGGGGGGGGGGGGGGGGACCAAGAAATTAAAGATTTATTCTCGTGATTTAATTTTGAACATTAAACATTACTTTTGTACAATGTGTTGTGATGCTAAACCAAAAATCAGTTATAGATATGCATTTGCAATTATTTAGTACAATGCATGAACAGCAGCAGTTGCAATGAAGTGTATGCGGAAACGTCCAACAGAAAAATACAGACCTCAATAACAAATGGTGGCCAGGAGCAAATGTCAATGTTTACAGTTGCTCTTTCAGAATAAAGCCTGAATAAACAGTTACTCAACATAAGGAGAAAGGCTTTATCAATAAGTTTTTGATCACACTCAAATAATACCACAGCACACAGCATCGTGCCTTTTCTATTCAATCAATCATTCCATACTCTTTTCGACTTCCTCAATAATGTCCTCTTTCAAGTCTATATCCAATGCACTTTAGAAGGAAGGCCAGCATCTTACCTGATAGATGGCAAACATCAGGACATTCCACAGCACAAACACTTGGTCAGACGCAGTTGTGAGAATTGCATTCATTTCTAACTTTTTGCAGTGGCAATGCAGAGGCTGCAACAAACCAAAGCAGAAGGTAAAAATAAAACAATGACATGAAAGATAAAAAGGCTGGAAGACAATTAATTCAATTCGATAATCTGTGCTGTATTTTAAATACTTTATGGTTGGACATCCATTTGTTCTTACTTCTTAAATTGTGCAAAGAATTAAAAAGATATTAGTTCAGTCTAACAACTATTTAGCAGCTATTTAGCAACTATCTACCAAATCATCACATAGCAAGGCTTTCAATATAAAATGGGTATTCATTTTTATGTTTATCAATATAAAGCAGCTATCCTACAACCTATGCTTTTAACCTACAAAGCAAGGATATATTGCAAAGAGGTGAATTCTTCTTGGATAGACACAAAATGCTGGAATAACTCAGCGGGTCAGGCAGCATCTCTGGAGAGAAGGATTGGATGATGTTTTGGGTCGAGATCCTTCTTCAGATGCTAAATTTCCCTTTCCTCTTTCATGCATCTTGTATTTTATAACCGTTCGCAGATCAGTTTACCTCCTGGGATAATTAAAGTTTGACGGTATCAGCTTCATTTGTTATTCACCAGGATGTTTCTACTAACCTTGCTGAGCATCCCTTATCTTATAACAGCCTTTCCATACAATTCATTGGATTGAGCTTTGCCCTAGTCTTTGGCAGAATGATGTGTGTAGCCATTTGCCACTCTGTGTACAAAGTTGTGCGCTGGCAGAATGTGGCCAGACACAATGACTATACATGATTACAATCAAGGTGTCCACAGTGTATGGATACAGGATAAAGGGTATAATGTTTAGTGCAAGGTGAAGTCCAGTAAAGTTCAAAGATCTCCTGTACTGTGGAGCGGAGTTCAGGACTGCTCTCCAGGCTGGTGAGAGGATGGTTCAGTTGCCTGGTAGCAGCTGGGAATAAACTGTCCCTGAATCTGGAGGTGCGCATTTTCACACTACTGTATCGCTCACCTAATGGGAGAGGAGAGAAGACAGATTGACCAGGGTGAGACTGGTCTATGATCATGCTAGTGCTGAGGCAGCGCGAAGTATAAATTGAGTTGAAGGAAGAGGGGTTGGTTTGTGTGATAGCCTGGACAACGTCCACACCTCTGCGATTTCTCGCTGGCTTGGATGGAGCCGTTTCCAAATCATACTATAATCCATCCCAATAGAATGCTTTCTACGATGCATCCATAGAAGTTGGTGAGGGTTGTTGGTGACTTGCCAAACTTCTAAAGCCCTGTATTCTACACGCCCTCTATTCTAACCCCCACTTCACTTCAGTGAAAACTCTCTGCAGTTGCTCGGTTGCTGTTTATGGAGAGTGCTTCTATATGGCTTGGGCTATCTAGCTAGTACTTCATCTCAGCAATAACTCAGCAACAGTGGTCTCTGTTGTCTCAGTCATCAACTCATTGGGAACTACACAGAAAAAAAACTTTTAATGCTTCTAATGGATTAGTGCAAATACTACCCTGATGATGAACTGGAATGTTTGCCAATTACCTGATATTTTATGCAGGTCACCAGTGCTACAGTACATACAACCATCTATTTAACCCACAATATGAGGGTGCTCTCCAGTTTCTCGACATATGGTCCTTATTGAGACAACATCTGTCACAACCCCAGTTACCTTTTACATTATTTTATTCATAAAATCAAGACAAGACTGTTCTTTTTTTGTAAAGGAAGCTGTTCATCAAAAGTCAATGTTCTGTTAAAGAGGAATTATCTTTGTTCAAAGTGGGAGAAAAATGCAATAAAGATTTGCAGCAGTCTTCCTGAACAGGCTGGCTTCTTTGTTATTAAGGCCATATTGGAAAAATAATTCACTGTAACTCACATGTAAGTACAAAATAGCATTTTATTTTATTTGAAACATAAAAAGCAATGTGCTGAAAAGTTGCAGTCACGATTTGATGATGTCATGCACATTGACACGATTGGAAATGAGGTTCTCAAATAGATTTTCTGTGCTAATCTACAATACAATTCCACCTCATAAAATCTAAATGGCAATATGTACTTTCCTGTGCCAAAACTTTAATAACATTTTGCAGAGAAAACTCTAATAGTTGGTTTCTCTTTGAGCGATACTTGGCGAGACTAAGTCAGGTTCATGAAACAGTAACTTCCATTGTCTGAGAGCAAGAGTGGAATGTGATGATATCATAAAGCGTAAATTAAATTGTATGATTTATTTGCTAAGACTTGAAAGTGTTTGCCAAACAGCTTTTAAAATAAAAAGGAATATACCCTTTTTGCAATTCTGTTTGCTCATTTCAAAATGTCAGCAGGCCAGAATTTGGGATTTTACATCAGGATTCGTACAACATGCCTGAAAGTTGCTGTTGTTGCAAGACGTAATGGAATTAGCCTGGTGCTAAGTGGGCTCTCGATTATGCCAAACTGCTTCGCAAGTAATTGAAACCACAAGTAAACCCAACAGCGACTTAGAAACCAGCTGCTGTAGTGGATCTAAAAAAAGTGAGTGTGACCATCAAAAGGGCAACACTTTGGAAAGCAGACAGGACATCGAGGGTACACAAAAAGCTGGAGAAACTCAGCGGGTGCAGCAGCATCGAAACCAGCACAGACAGGAAGAACTCAACCAGTATCTGCAAAGTGAGATGTCAACATTTTGGACCAGAGACCATTCCTCAGAACACACAGAGTAGCGGTGACAGCGAGGCGTTCCGGGGCCCCCCCCCCCGACTACGGGTGAACAACAGAGGAGGATGACTGAACTTTGGTGCCTTCCCTCACAGTGGGAAACTTTGATTCCGCTGTGTGAGGATGTCCATGTTAAAGACTATCGTGTTCTGTGCTCTTTTTTATTCGTATAGCTGTATGGTGACCACAAATTTCACTGTACCAATTGGTACATGTGACAAATAAATGTCTCGTCTCTTTCACCACAAATGGGGAATCAAGTACCAGAGGGCATAGTTGGACACAAAAAGCTGGAGTAACTCAACGGGTCAGACAGCATTCCTGGAGAAAAGGAATTGGTTACTTTTCGGGTTGAGACCCTTCTTCAGACTGTGACTTCTCGATCCAAAACGTTGCCTAATCCTTTTCTCCTGAGATGCTGTCTGAAACGCTGAGTTACTCCATCTTTTTGTGTCTATCTTTGATTTGAACCAGCATCTGCAGTTCATTCCTACACCAGAGGCCGTAGTTTTAAGGTGAGAGGGGAAGATTTAATAGGAACCTGTGGGAAATCATTTGCACTCAGAGGGTGGTGGGAATATGGAATGAGCTGCCAAGGGATGTAGTTGCGGCAGGTTTAATATCTGCATTTACAAGATAATTGGACGGGGACATGTATAGGAAAGGGGTAGAGGGATATGGGCCAAATCCAGGCTAAAGAGACGCGCTAAAGTGGCCCATCTTGAATGGCATGGACAAGTTGGGATGAAGGTGCCATTTCCACATTGCTCGAGTGGATCCATTTTGTGGATGGGGCTCAATGCAGTTGCTGTGTGCTGTTAGTAGGGGGGTTGGGGGGTGGGGGGGGGAGAAGAATAAATGTTTCAGGTGATGAATGGGTGCCGATTAAGGTCATAAGGTAATCAGACCAATGAATCCTGCTTTGAAGTCTATTCTTAGGATTGAAAAAAATACATCTTAGCTTTTATATATTCTTACTGTGAAAGCTTCACAGATGTTAAATGACTGTATGACATTAAACATTACTTTTTTCGACAAACTTGGATTAACTAAATGTCTGAAAAGTATCCACAACTAAGTTTCTGCTTCTTTCTCCTGCACCTATTTTCTATGATTCTATGATTCTGCACTTGCCAACTTTCCTTTGCAATGACATCAAATTAATCAGTCCACGGGATGACGAGAACGCTGTCTAAGGTTTGGCAACAGGAGGAGAGAAGAGCTGAATTTGGGCAATTTTGAATTATTTCTGGTTATTCCAGTCACTTCTACAGTGGCACTGTTTAAAGGATGGGACAAGTGCTTATTCACATTTCCCCCATCACTTATTGTGACAATATTAATGCTCATTCAGAGATCAAGCCACAATTTATGGATTCCAATCACATCACAGCTTTATGTGTGACATTTCAAGCAAGCTCCATTACTAATTTTCCATTAGTTTTGTATACAACAGTTTGGGATTTTGATCTGTAGGTATACAGCCAACTTGATCTAACATTACAATATTTCTCTGCCTCATCAGCCCCTCTCCCTTTTCCACTCTCCCTTATTTAAATCATGATCTCTGGTGCTGTTGTTGTGGAGTTTTCATGATCTCGCTGTGATTGCATGGGTGTCCAAGGTACTCTGGCCGTGCCCCATAACCCAAAGATGTGTGGATTGGTAGATTAGTATAAATGGGTGGTAGATGCCTAGACATTTAGACATGATTTAGACATGGTGTGACAAAGGGCCATTTCCATGCTGTCTATCTTTATGTTTCAAGCAACACTTTCTGTCCATGCCAAATTGGTCTCAAGTGTAAAGAACACTGGACCACGTTTGAATGGAAACAGAAACCCATTATCTCACACAGAAGTGTTAAAGAAGGAACTGCAGATGCTGGAGAATCGAGGGTACACAAAAGGCTGGAGAAACTCAGCGGGTGCAGCAGCATCTAAGGAGCCAAGGAGATAGGCGACGTTTCAGGTCGAGACCCTTCTTCAGACTGGTCAGGGATCAGGGAAATAAGAGATAGACGGTGATGTGGAGAGATAAAGAACAATGAATGAAAGATATCCAAAAAAGTATCGATGATAAAGGGAACAAGCCATTGTAAGCTGTTTGTAGTGTGAAAATGAGAAGCTAGTGCGACTAGGGTGGGGGATAGAGAGAGAGGGAATGCCAGGGCCCGAGGGCTGAGGGAGAGGTGGGAAGGGGAGGAGACAACAAGGATTAACAGAATTGAGAAAATTCAATGTTCAAGCCCAGAGGATGCAGACTCCCCAAGCGGAATATGAGGTGCTGTTCCTCCAACTTGCGGTGTTGCTCACTCTGGCTGTGGAGGAGGCCCAGGACCGGGAGGTCGGATACAGAATGGGAGGGGGAGTTGAAGTGCTGAGCCACCGGGAGGTCGGGTTGGTTAATGCGGACCGAGCGGAGGTGTTCGGCGAAACGATCGCCAAGCTTCCGTTTGGTCTCACCGATATAGATCATCTGGCATCTGGAGCAGCGGATGCAGTAGATGAGGTTGGAGGAGGTGCAGGTGAACCTCTGTCGGACCTGGAAGGACTGCTTGGGTCCCTGAAAGGAGTGGAGGGGGGAGGTGAAGGGACAAGTGTAGCATCTCTTGCGGTTGCAAGGGAAAGTGCCCGGGGAAGGGGTAGAGCGGGAGGGAAGGGAAGAATTGACAAGGGAGTTGCGGAGAGAGCAGTCTTTGCGGAAGGCAGGCAGGGGGGGGGGGAGATGGGAAGATGTGGCGAGTGGAGAGGTCACGTTGGAGGTGGCGAAACTGGCGGAGGACTATGTGTTGTATTTGCCGGCTGGTGGGGTGAAAGGTGAGGACCACGGGGACTCTGCCCTTGTTGCGAGTGGGGGAATGGGGAGAGAGGTCAGTGTTGCAGGGTATGGAGGAGACCCTGGTGCGAACCTCATCTATAGTGGGGAAGGGGAATCCCCGTTCTCTGAAGAATGAGGACATTTGTGATGACCTGGTGTGGAACACCTCATCCTGGGAGCAGATGCGGCGTAGACGGAGGAATTGGGAATAGGGGATGGAGTCCTTACAGGAAGCAGGGTGGGAGGAAGAGTTAGTCCAGTAGCTGTGGGAGTCAATTGGTTTGTAGTGGATGTCGGTCAAGAGTGTATCACCTGCAATAGAGATGGTGAGGTCAAGGAATGGTAGGGAAATGTCGGAAATGGTCCAAGTGTATTTGAGTGCCGGATGGAAGTTGGTGGTGAAATGGATGAAGTCAGTCAGTTGTGTGTGGGTGCAGGAGGTGACACCAAAGCAGTCGTCGATGTAACGGAGGTAGAGGTCGGGGATGGGGCCCTGGTACGCCGAGAACAAGGATTGTTCGACGTACCCGACAAAGAGGCAAGCGTAGCTGGGGCCCATGCGTGTGCCCAGCTACGCCTTGTGTTTGGAGGAAATGGGAGGAGTCAAAAGAGAAGTTATTGACGTTAAGGACCAACTCCGCTAGGTGGAAGACGGTGTCAGTGGATGGGTATGGGTTGCTTCCTCTGGTCGAGGAAGAACCGGAGGGCTTTGAGACCGTCTTGGTGGGGGATGGAGGTGTAGAGTGACTGAACGTCCATGGTAAAGATGAGAGGATGGGGGGCCTGGAGAATGGAATGCACGGAGCCGACGGAGAGTGTCTGAGGTGTCTTGAACATAGGTGGGGAGAGATTTAATAAAGGGGATAGGATGGCGTCAAGGTATGTGGAAATGTGTTCGGTGGGGCACGAACAGGCAGAGACAATGGGTCTGCCAGGGCAGTCGGGTTTGTGGATTTTGGGGAGAAGGTAAAATCGGGCCATGCGGGGCTGGGAAATGATTGGAGGCTCGGGGGGGTAGGGAGCCGCAGCTGATGAAGTCGGTTATGGTGCTCGAGATGGTGGCCTGGTGTTCGTCAGTGGGGTCATGGTCCAGGGGTAAGTAGGAGGAGGTGTCTGAGAGTTGGCGCGCGGCCTCCGCTTTGTAGAGATCGACGCGCCAGACTACCACGGCACCTCCCTTGTCGGCGGGTTTGATAACCCAGTATGGGTTGTTACGGAGTGAGTTGATGGCAGTACGTTCGGGGGTGGAGAGATTGAAGTGAGACAGGGGGGTGGAGAAGTTGAGGCGGTTGATGTCCCGAATCTGTATGAGCAACAAGGATAGGCATTCACTTAATGATTGAGTAGAATATAATGCACGAGTGTCATTCCTGACATCAGTGTTTATTCTAGGTGAATAATCCAGTTGCTTCTAACTTCAGGCAGCCCATTGTGCCTTTGTAAACAATGAATGGGAAGACATTGCGGTAGTACAAAAACAGATGGTTATTCATTCACCTTTGAAGCAATCCGGCAAAGGTGACAGGGACATTAGGTTCATGCAAATTTGAGAATTGGGGGATGAAATTGTAAATAGCTCGTTCTAAGCTTCCCCCAGTCTAGTTTCAGTCAATAAGATACTGAGTCAAGCACTTGCGCATCTAAACTTTATTTTGGAAAAACACAATAACAGTTCCCCACTACCATACCTAACCACCGCGGGTTTGATCCTTGTATCTGCTTGGCCAAGCCCTTCTAGCCTCGCACAGGCAGAGACACTCCAAAAGGTCACGCAGTCCCAAGCGTTCTTCCAGAAGATCGACACAGGACCTCGTGGGAGCTACCTTTTGTAGGTCACCGAACCTTGAGGGGCCGAACCATAGGGGGATGGTCTAAATACAGTCCAATAACAGATATCGATTAACACAGTACATGATAGACAGTTCCCTAACCCAATAACACTGTAATTAATACAATGTATTCGAAAGGAGCTTCTGGAAGGAAGCAAACATAGCAACATTTGTCTAGATATTCAAGAAACACAGACAAGGCTCAGCACTTAACCCAATCAACATCTAGCAAAGTAAAGCTTTGCAACATTATTGACACTGTGTATGTCTGGTTTGCATTCACCCAATCCGTTTCATGCAATTTACACCTAATTGTAAGAATCTGCAGATGTCCCATTCTTTCCCTGCAACTCTTAGCTGGGCTCCAGACAAGCTGGCACCATTCTGCAGCTTGTCCCATTTCTGCAGAAGGCACATTTTAATTGACCAAATGGCCTAACAAGACAGAAGCCTTTACTCAATTTTAATGTCCTGGCATCTCCAATTTGGCCAGAATTAACAAAATACTTGAAGTAGGCAGCTTCTTTTTGTGTATGGCATGCACAGCCTAAATTTGTAGATCAAGTGGCACGAAAAACGACATCTATTTGTTTGTGCACGTCGGGTTGATTATATTAGTCGAAACAGCGTGGGCCACATGAAGGTTGCAATCTCCCACCCCAGTAGGCCACTGATGAGATGGGGGTGGGTGGGCTGGAAGGCATTTTATTTTTCATAGACCAGTCAGAGTCTCAATGGGCCAAATATCCTCCTTCTGTGCTACAGGTTTTGACAGTATGTTCAACAACACAACATTCTCCAAGTCCCACAGGTTCCCTAATTTCAGATCGTAGAACATAGAACAGTACAACACAGGAACGTCCTTTGGCCCACAGTGTGTGTGCCAAACCTGATACCTAAGCAAACTAATCTCCTTTACCTGCACATGGTCTGTATCCTTCCATTCCCTGCCATATGCCTATCTAAAAGTTTCTCAAACACCACTATCGTGCCTGCCTCCACCACCCACCCCAGGCAGCATGTTCCCACCACCATCCTCTATGCAAAAAACTTGACCCACGTACCTCCTCCAAACTTCGCCTCTTCACCATACACTCCGAGTTATAGGAGAGGGTATTACCGATGTATGAAGTAGGGTTAACATGCGATGTATGAAGTAGGGTTAATTTCTACAGGTTCACGGCAAGACAATGAGGAATCTTGGCATGGATTGCCCTCTCCGTCAAAGACTGAAGAAAAGCTGAGGACAAGCGACCACAGGGCCAAACAAAAATGGAAAATAAAGTATGCAGAGAAGCTAAGAAATTAAGATTATAATTGAGATTCAAGAAGTCCCTCAGAGAGTGACAAGAGCCACTCTGTGGGTGAAAAGAGAAAACCGTTTTCCCATTTTTTCATACAAAAGGTCTGAAATATATTTAACAACCCTTTTTCATTTAATCATCATTCCGAGACTTGTGGACACAAGATGGAAAGCAGAACAGTTAAAAAAAATAGAAAAAAATTCAGTCTCTTTTGAAGCAGCAAGTGAGAAGGCTGTTTTGTAACTAAACAGAGGTCCCTCATCTGTCACAGCTGGACAAGGCCCATAATTCATTCATTATTGACTATGAAAGGCAATCTTACAAGTTTGAAGTCTATCCTGAATGAGAAAACACTTTTCTTAAAATGTCGTGCGTGGAGCTGACTGCATATAGTTCACATGATTAATGACTTGCGGACTCATTGTGTGGAACACCACTAATTAGCTGCAGACTGATTAAAGACATTGCATACAAACTTCTGCTGATAAGCTGAACTTTTTCCCTGCAAGAAGTGAAGCATGTGGAAACATTTATAGTCTCATTTTTAAGTTGAAATGGTTGGAGTATGAAGCCTGTAATTCCAAACACATATATAGAAATATTTCAAAACTAAGCTCTGAGGATTATAAAAATTACCCATATTCATTCATGCAATTAAAAAAAGGTCTGGATATTTATATTCTTTGCAATGAATTGTGTAGGGTATTGAATATCCGTCACATCAATCAATACTACCCATTGATAGTATGATGGTCTGAAGAAGGGTCTTGACCCAAAACATCACCCATTCCTTTTCTCCAGAGATGCTGCCTCACCCGCTGAGTTACACCAGCATTTTGTGCCTACCTTCATCCCATTGATACATTGGACACATCTTATGAGGCATCATTTTGTATCTACTCACGGCAATATGACAAACAATCGCGTTGCAGAGATACCAAATGGGGTAATTCCCCTTCCTCCACATCTCATTTGCTTTTGACGATTTGCCCTTTAATAATCCATACTACTTTCTGTAATCTATACTTCAGCAATTTTACATGTTCAGATTAAAAATAGTTTTCAGAATCTCCCTCTTTGCTTACATGCATTTATATTGATGGGGACGTATCTGATTACATGCAGTTATAGAGGTGTACAAAATCATGAGGGGAATAGTTAGGGTGAATGCGCAATCTTTTCCAGAGCATAGGAGAATCAAAGGGGTGGAAGGTTGCAACCTTCACGTGGTCCCGCCCTGTTTCGACGAATGCAATCAACTCGACGTGCACAAACGGATGATCAAATAGAACAAGTTGTCCAACAACTTTAGGCTGTGCACGCCAAACGAAAGAAGAAGAAGAAGGAGAATCAAAAACAGGAGGATGCATGTTGAAAGTGAGAGGGGCAAGATTTAATATGAAACTGAGGGGCAACTTTTCCCACTTAGAAAGTAGGGGTGATGGGGAACACGCAGCAAGAGGATAGAGTTGAGGTAGATACTTTAAAAGCATTTTAAAGACACTTGGGCAGGTTCATGGATAGGGAAGATTTAAAGGGAAATGGGCCAAACACATGTAAATAGGACTAGCTTCGATTGGATATCTTGGTCAGCATGGATGTCAGACCAAAGGGCCTGTTTCCATGCTGTACGACCTTATTTAGGTCTTATATCTGGGGCCACATCCTGCAGGTGACACAAAATGAACTGAAGTAGTGATTGAAGTGAATATCCATTATTTCTCATATCAACACACATTGTTTAATTGAGAAATAATGCAACATCATAAAACTGGAAAGCATACAAAACAAAAGTTTTTCATTTAGTGAAGATGCACACAAAATGATAAAGCAATTCAGCAGGGCAGGCAGCATCTCTGGAGAGAAATGGGTGATGTTCTCAAAACGTCACCCATTCCTTTTCCCCAGAGAGGCTGCCTATCCCACTGAGTTACTCCAGCATGTTGTGTCTATCTTTGGTGTAAACCAGCCTCTGGAGTTCTTTCCTTGTATTTCCATATTAGTGACAATAATAAGACGATAAATTTATGTTATAAATTCAATGCATGCGAGAGCAAAACATTCAAGAAACTATAGTATTCATATTGGTTTCCAGTATAACCTGTATTTCAAAATAATGAATGAAAAACTTTAGCCTAGAAATAGGATGAATTTGTCCCAGTCCGGAAGAAGAAGGTAAATCAGCCTGAAGAAGGGTCTCGACCCAAAACCATTCCTTCTCTCCAGAGATGCTGCCTGTCCAGCTGAGTTACTCCAGCATTTTCTGTCTACCTTTGATTTAAACCAGCATCTGCAGTTCTTTCCTACCCAGTCCAGAAGAATGCTTGTTCATTCCCTCCACAGATGCTGCCTGGCCCGCTGAGATCTTCCAGCACTTGGTGCTTTGCTCAGGCTCTCGCATCTGCAGTTCCTTGTGTTTCCCCAATTCTTAACAGCAACAATTTGGCAAAACAGTCCAGATTACTTATTAAAATCATTACATTTTTACGCAACCTGCACTGTTGGAAACACATCATTGTACAAACAATTTATCCAATTATTGCAATGTTTCATTACGAGTGACATCAGCTTGCACTTGCCTATCTTGTGAGGGCAATTATTTTTTTGCGCATTTTTTAAGTGGGGGTTCGCACACATGAACATAGAGTCAAAGTCATCTCCTGCAAGCTTTTCCGATAGAAGTCTTAGATAGTCTTCTGGTCCCACCGGTGTCACGGACCTCCTTCTTGGCAAGCATTGCCTCAAGGAGGAATTCCATATCCCTGTGAGATTAAATCTTGGAGTTCCCCCCTCCCCCCAGCCCCATCCCTTCTTCCCGCATGTGCTTTGACTGCCAGGACACCCACAACGTGTGTTCCTGGTGAGCAGATGCCTTGTTCACTGCGCAGCCTTGAGGGTTTTAAGACACATCTCTGAATAATCCTCAGCAGCATTGTAAGCCGTGTAAAATCTAGTCTGATCCCATTGTGCAAGTCCTATAATGGCGTACGTTTCTGGACATGAACTGTCCCGATTGACCAATTTCGATTGACCAATTTCATGACATTGCAGAATTTCCAATTGGCCATTTGCTCTCAACTAAAGGATGAAATCCATCTTCTGGGTCTTTATACATCATAAAATGATTAAGAATTAAACAAATTCACTCTGTGTTTCTTGATGTTACATTCTCTAAAAAAAATAACTAAGCACCAATATCAGTCGAGGTGGGAAATCTTGCAATGCTGAAGGTATGTTTAGCAACAGGAGGATTCTAAGAGGTCTTTTGATGCTGAGCTGAAGCATCAGTTCAACGAACATCTGATCGAAACATCCATCACTGCAGTCTCAAATGCAAGAGAAATTATTCTGTCATTTTTGGCTGCAAGCAAGATAAGTAGTTTTTCTGAGAAGTAGCTCCTTGAGTATTTTCCTATGTTGATTTGTCAATTTAAGTAAGTGAATGAGAAGAAAAGAACTTGTATATGTGTTATGTTGTCCATGACTTCTCAATCACTTTACAGAGAGTGAAGAGCTTTCAGTTTCTATTGAAAAACTAAGAGAAAAAGACAGAGTACTTTTATATTCACATAAACAACTGGTGAAAGGAGGACAGTTTGATAAGGAATGATGGAAGTAATCTAAGTGCTTGAATCATAAGCCAGTACTTTAGTACATAGTGGGAGCTAACCAAAAAAAACTGAGAAAAAGAGATTTTGGGCATCGGCAATGTAGAGACTTTTAAATTACATAATTGGAAATAATAGTATCCAAATGCTTAATATGGTGACCTGGACCCTTTCTCACTAATTTAGCTGAGGAGTTCACCCACTTGTAATAATTTACTATCCCTGTACAATTTCAGGTCCCAAGTTCCTTGCAGTTTAAGCAACTTGTTCAAAAAGCTAAACAGTATTACAAATACTTCCTTGAAGTCGTGCAGTTTTCAGTGTTATTTAAACGTGAAAACTATGTGCCTTTGTCATTCAACGCAAAGGACAAAAGGCCCCACAATAGGCAAAAGGCTATTATATATGTATATATATATATATATATATATATATATATATATATATATATATATATATATATATATATACACACATACACAGAGTTAAAACCGCGGCAAACATTCCTGAAGAACCCTCAATTTAGAAAGCTTTTGATGACATGGACCATATTGAAAAAGGGGCTTTATCCCATCCAGTGAATGTTGGAATTCTCAGTACTTTTGTTGTAAAAAAAAAAAAAAAAAAAAAAACTGCTGGAGGAACTCAGCAGGTCAGGCAGCATCAGAGGAAAATGAACAGACAACTCAAAGCAAAAATGTTGTCTGTCCATAGATACTGATTGGCCCATTCAGTTCCTCCATGAGTTTTTTTTTTAATATACAAAGTTTTTTTTTAATGGAAATGAACAGACAACTTGAAGCAAAAATGTTGTCTGTCCATAGATACTGCTTGACCCATTCAGTTCCTCCAGCAATTTGTGTTTTTTTTTTTTTAATCTACAAAGTGTATGTCCAATACAACAGAAATCTTGCTCTATCTTGCTTCATTTCCCATACTTCTAATCTTCTTTATATCTATTGAAATCTCCCCCTTTCCATGTTTGATTTTCCTTCTATGTGGTATATCTACACCATGTGGATAAATGTGAGGTTATCCACTTTGGTGGCAAAAACAGGAAAGCAGTCTATTATCTAAATGGTGGCCGATTAGGAAAAGGGGAGATGCAGCGAGACCTGGGTGTCATGGTACACCAGTCATTGAAAGTAGGCATGCAGGTGCAGCAGGCAGTGAAGAAAGCGAATGGTATGTTAGCTTTCATAGCAAAAGGATTTGAGTATAGGAGCAGGGAGGTTCTACTTCAGTTGTATAGGGTCTTGGTGAGACCACACCTGGAGTATTGCGTACAGTTCTGGTCTCCAAATCTGAGGAAGGACATTATTGCCATAGAGGGAGTGCAGAGAAGGTTCACCAGACTGATTCCTGGGATGTCAGGACTGTCTTATGAAGAAAGACTGGATAGACTCAGTTTATACTTTCTAGAATATAGGAGATTGAGAGGGGATCTTATAGTAACTTACAAAATTCTTAAGGGGTTGGACAGGCTAGATGCAGGAAGGTGGGGGAGTCCAGGACTTGGGGTCACAGCTTAAGGATAAGAGGGAAATCCTTTAAGACCGAGATGAGAAAGACTTTTTTCACACAGAGTGCTGAGTCTCTGGAACTCTCTGCCACAGAGGGTAGTTGAGGCCAGTTCATTGGCTATATTTAAGAGGGAGTTAGATGTGGCCCTTGTGGCTAAGGGGATCAGAGGGTATGGAGAGAAGGCAGGTACGGGATACTGAGTTGGATGATCAGCCATGATCATATTGAATGGCGGTGCAGGCTCGAAGGGCCGAATGGCCTACTCCTGCACCTAATTTCTATGTTTCTATGTCTTCAACTGTGATCAAAGAGCCAGGAGAAAAACATTGCCAGTTTCCCCTAATTGTTTGTAATGTTACCTTGTTCTCTTCTGACTACAATGGTGGGATTAAAATGCTGGAAATACCCAAGAGGTTAGACAGCATCTGGTGAGAGAGGAACAGAATCAACATTTCTTCTCAAGGGATGATGGACTATAATGGTGCGGTCAAAGTTTGAGATATGAATTTACTTACTACTGTGACTGTGGGAGGCCTCCTAATCAGAGGCCCATGATCTTACCAATGATGATACATATTAAAGAAGTTTGCAGCTGCACTGGAAACAAATATGGATAATGTTGGTCTCAGGGACAAAGGAAACTACAGATAATGTAGATTTATTTGATTCCTAATGTAAAACAGCACTGGTTCTTTGAGGGAACACAAATGTTAGAAACTGGTGCACCAGGAGAGTTTTGCATTTGGTGGTAATGGGCATTTGGAGGTCACCAAAATTAACTGATGACGGATGTAGAAAATATTCAAAGCTTAGACCAGTTTGAATTAGGCTAACAGCTAAGAGGTTTTCGCCAAACTTGAATAATCAAATAACAGAACATGTAAAATCTTTCCAAAGAATCAAAGTTTTAACCAGTCAGTGTTTTTTAAATGCCATTATCTTTGCTAATGTTCATACGCTTGTTAGATGGTCTGGAAATTTCATTATTCAATCAAAATAATTTAATTCAAATGGCCTAAGTTTTAAACGTTTTCTCCATTTGTTGGAAGACGACCTTGGATAAAGCTTCTCCATAATTTTCCATACATTTAAATCATCAGCTTATTACATGGTATATCTGTAAGGCAGGACTTAATAACTGTGGTGCAAGATTAAGCAAAAAAGCCTCACGACTAGAAAATGGTAATTTAGTCATGGGTTTAAAACCAGCAAAATGCGTACAAACCAGATAGGGAACCTTGACTAATGACGTGACACAAACTGAGATACTTTCAGGGTTTAAAGCCACTGACATTCACAATAATTCTGGGAGGCATAAAAACATACAAATTCATATTCAAATAAAAATATATCATACTTAAAAGGACTCAAACAATAAACCACATGATCCTTCAAAGCTGGTAACGATAATTCAGAACATTTAAAATGTTATATGCAAAAATATGTCGGTTTAGTTTATTGTCATGTGTACTGAGGTACAGTGAAAAACTGTTGTTGCGTGTTCTCCAGTCAGCTGAAAGACAATGCATGATTACAATTGAGCCATTTACAGTGTTTAGATATATAATGGATATCTGCACGATATTCACATCTTCCAAAAGATACAGTACATGTTCTATATTCAAATAAATCATCTCCTATCATTGACTGAACTGAGAGCATTGCTATACTGATCCCAAACTCAGATGATTCAATGCAGATGTGTAGGATTGTTCAGACAGCATATTGCAGCTACAATATAAATCAAACAACTACTTCTCATCACATGCTGAAGAAAATAACACACCTACAACACTTTAAGAATAAAATAAAATCAGGACTGATGACAAAAATTAGACATAGCATTGTAAATTTCGTGAAAATTCAAGAAACCCCTACATTTGTCCATAGCAAGAGTGACCAAGAGTCCATAAGGAGGGAGAAATCAAAATAAATTTTCATTTGGTTCAAAGTTCCCCATAATAAGATATTTCTCACATGCTGAAGATTATATACAGAATCTGAGTTTGAGTTTAGATCATTATCACATGTACCGCGTTACAGGGTAAAGCCTTCGTTGCATGCTAACCAGTCAGCGGAAAGACAATACATGATATGATTCTGGGGAAGGAAGTCTAAAACATACAAATCTCTCACAGAGCAGTGGTCCTGATTGAGATCCTCAATGCTCAGGGCAAATATTCTGCATCACATAGAAACTGTCAGGATAAGGGAAACCATATTATTTAGGCCCACTGAGGCCCACAAAGTAATCAGGGACACTGCCACTTTGAGCATTCTCCTCACCCATTACACCTTCCCGAGCAAAGGATGAGAGGGGATTTTATAGAAACATAAAATTCTTAAGGGACTGGACTGGCTAGATGAGGGCGTCCCCATGTTGGCAGCGTCCAGAACCAGGGGTCACAGTTTAAGTATAAGGGCTGGGCCATTTTGGACTGAGATGAGGTAAAACTTTTTCATTTAGAGAGTTGTGAATCTGTAGAATTCTCTGCCACAGAGGACAATTCACTGTGTGTTTTCAAGAGAGAGTTAGATAGAGCTCTGAGGGGTAACAGAATCAAGGGCTATGCGGAGAAAGCAGGAATGGTGTACTGATTTTAGATGACCAGCCATGATCATATTGAATGGTGGTGCTGGCTCGAAGGGCATCCTGCACCTATTTTCTATGTTTCTAAACAACCACTACCTTTGGGGTGGCTCATGCACCCCCTCTTTTAATAGACCCCAGGCTGCTCGAGTTCCACTGGGCCCACTTGGTTTATCATGAAGCTCACCTCCCACTGTGCTACATGAGCTGGAGAGAATCACATGGCACTCCTCTGATATCTTCGCATTTAATTCTGCTCTCAACATCGGTTTCTTCAAGAAAACCCTCATTCAAAATTCGGTCTTACCAATTTGTCAGGTCAACTTGGTCGCTGCAGTTTTTCTCCCCCACGGAAAAAGAAAATGTCTTGAGAATTAACCTTGACTGTGGCAACAATTTGCTCTTCATAAGATTGCGAATTTAAACCACCTGCAGCCATTATTTGGTTCCGACCGACTGTGCTGAAACCCAAACATACGGTACATCCATAACTGTCAAGATAAGAAAAACCTCAATTGACTATAATCTACATAAATTAGAGCCATTTTGCTGTATTTGCTGTACTTTCCCCTTCCAAATATTCTCAATCAATTGCCTGTCAAGTTAAAATAAAACCTATCACATTGCTCTTAAATGTGCACAAGGATGGATCGCATTCATTTAAAATTAGTTACATTCTCAGATAGTCAGATTGTCAACATATTACAACTATGTCACGAAAAAGTACCCCACATATCAACAGCATGGTTAGTAACCAGCTTTGCTGAAGAAACTGGTGTACATGCAGCTCCGAGTAGATTTTAATATGTCACATCTGAGAGTTGTGGATTAACTTGCTTTTAGACTGGCCGTTTTTTATTTGCATGTGGGTAGATCGAGGCAAATGAAAGTCAGCTCCTCCGTTAACAGTCAATTGGCCTGCAATGGATATTTTACGCAGGTAGTAACGTTTGTCAGTTATCTTCCTCCTTGTGTGGAAAGGCGACGAATATTTCACGGCAGATTCAGACAGTTTTACACCTATACACTTTGCATTGGGCGACAAATAGACACATGTAAATTGGACAACGCCAATAAATCAAATGCCAGATTTTCCATTATTAATACCTTATCAATATGCAGAACAACTTAAATATTGAACAGGCACTTAGCATTGAGAGGAGATGTGTAGTCTTGGAAAATGTGTAAATAAGCAACCAACGCAAGCCAAGACAATGGATTCAAATCCGACCTTGGCAGAATTTACAAATTTGGTGAAGAATAATTTGGGATCTTTGGCCGTGTTTATCCACTTAAGCTGCTGAAGACATTCGCCATTTTTCCGATGCAGCAGTGCATTGCCAAGTGCAACAAGAAATAACGCGCCTGAAGAAGGGTCTCGACCCAAAACGTTACCCATTCATTCTCTCCAGAGATGCTGCCTGGCCCGCTGAGTTACTCCAGCTTTGTGTCTATCGTTTGTCCCAAACTATTATTTAGGTTTATTATTGTCATACTCACCGAAGTACTCACCTGAATGCTGTCCAATTAAATTTGATAATGCTAAACATGACTACCAGCACGATAAATACAAGTACAAAAGGTAGAGCAAAGAGAAAGATATCAGAGTGCCACATGTAGTTTCTTAGCATTGTAGTTCCAATGTTCCCCAATGAGGTAGATTGGAAAACCAGGACTGTACCCCAGCTTATGAAAGCACCGTTCAGAAGTTTAATCGGAAGATACTCCTGGGATGTTTGCCAATACTTGCTCATCAAAGTACCAACTCTGCACCAGAAGGCTTTGATGAATGTCCAGTCCAATGAAGGGTCTCAACTCAAAACGTCACCTATTCCTTTTCTCCAGAGATGCTGCCTGACCCGCTGAACTACGCCAGCATTTTGTGTCTATCTGCACCAGAACACCTTGCAAGAGGGAAACATGGTGTCAGGAAGTCTAGTCCTAGTTTACACCTTGAAACTGCAAGGGTCATACAGAGACTGAGGTTCCTCCTCAGAAAGGAGCAGGTCTTTGCTGTACGAAAAGAGGCAAGCAGAGCAGCAGGAAACCTGGGCTTATCATTTTAAACATGTTGAGACTGAAAACGGAGAACATTGGTACTACCAGATAGTGACACATTGTTCTGATCAACATACATTGTCAATTATTATGGGGTACAGGAGGTCTTTTCCTTGCTTGATCAATGGTGTTTTATCATTAATGTTTTATTATTAATAATGTTTAGTGTTTTCTGCGTCATTCGTAACTGTTTTGTATGCCATGTCGTTACTTGTGAGCGGAGCACCAAGGCAAATTCCTTGTATGTGAATACCTGGCCAATAAACTTACTTACTTTTAAAATGAACTTGTACGAAAAAATTGTGTTAAGTAAAATACAATGGTGAATACTATTTGCTCAAGTATGTACACAGTTCCAGCAAACATTTAAGGTGGTTTATAGAGATTTCACTGGGTGGTTATTACATATAATGAGAAAATTAAATAATTGAGTTGCTGTTCAAATCTACAATCATGTGATCATTAGCAGAGCACCTTTGGTGTATTACTTTATGGAATAAGATTCAGGCACAAAGTTCATCTCAATTATACCTTCAGGGAGTGTTGCAAAACAGAGGCTAATTGTTCCTTTCAGTTTGAAAAAATAAATAAATCAGCTGATCAGGGAGAGTGGGTTGTTCGTGAGCCTTTTAGGAGTCAGATCAATGCAGTTAGCTGTGTGGAGTGACCACATAGAGTAACGTTGCTTTTATTCTGCACTAGCATCATCATCATCATCATCATCAACATCACCATAACGGAGTCCTTTCCACGAGTCTTGAGTTGGCTGCAGAGGTCAGTCCTGGAGCTACACACTGTAATTCTCCAGACCTTGTAACATGGGGAGACCAGTACACGTATAGCCAGCACACGGTCCTTGACAGAGACAGACAGATCCAACCACATGGACTCCACCACAGTCGGGATCGGTCCCCAATGCAAACTTCTTACATATTTTCAGCCATTGCACTGTTCCATCTGGTGGCCAGCCCATTCCACCATTCCAACTGTTCCACCATTGAAGGCTTCTTTTTGGGCCGCATTTTGTCAGGAACAATCCCCTCCTCCTCTCGATCAGTCCACCAGGAGTGTCCCTGCCAGGTGCATAGCTCCAGATAGTTTAACTCTCCGGACCTTTGACACACCCAAGCTGCTCAACCATGACAAGATGGTGACCCTCTGTGAAGTGCACCAGCATATGTCAGTGATAACCGTATAAAGAACTCCCTACAAGTTGGCAAGGACCACCCAGCCAGTCCAAGAGTTGGCCTTTACTTCATTACCTTCTGTAAGGCCAACATTGAATTCCCATTCTAAATCACCTTTTGAACAGAGGGAGGTCAAAACTCAGTGGCCTGCTGCCAATCTAATATGGTGGATAGCATGCCGATTGGTTGCATCATCACCTCCTGGTTCAGAGACGCCCGAGAACGAAGGAGGCTGCAGAAAGTGGAGGAGATTGCCATCATGGAGTTGACCTCCTCACCACCAAAGAGATCTACAGGAAGTGTGTAGGAAGGAACTGCAGATGCCGGTTTACACCAAAGAAACACAAGCCGTAGTAACTCAGCAGGTCAGACAGCATCTCTGGAGCAAAGGAATAGTTTACGTTTCGGGTCGAGTCCCTTCTTCAGCCCTAAACTCAGGGGAAAGGGAAACAAGAGATATAGACTGTGAATGAGAGAGAAATACAACAAATTAATGAAAGATATGCAAAAAAGTAATGCAAACAATGATAAAGGAAACAGGCCATTGTTAGCTATGAGTTAGGTGAAAATGGATTACAGACAATGAGACTCAACAAGATGACTTTGTAGCCAGTAAGACGGGGCGATGCAAGGATTACTTGAAGTTAGAGAAATCAATATTCATACCACTGGGTTGGAAGCTGCACTGTCTCAAGAAGGCAGCTAATATCAAAGACCCACACCACCCAAGCCACACTTCCATCTCGCTGAGACCATTGGGAGGAAGGTGCAGGAGCTCCAGTGGCTCCTGCATCTCTTCCCCCAACACCACCACCCTCTCCTCCCCCCAGTCACCCTACTAGTTCCACTGTTCACATCCTCATGAGCACATCTCCCCCAGCCAACAATGCGGCCATTGTGGACTCCACCCTTCCTGAGGTCATCTGTTGCCAGCCCTGGTTTGTTCACGCCTTCTCCATCTTTCAGATTGAAGAAGGGTTCTGACCCAAAACGTCACCCATTACTTTTCTCCAGAGATGCTGCCTGGCCCGTTGAGTCCCTCCATCATTTTATGTCTACCTTCAGTATTCTCTCAGTACTGAACTAGAATTAGATTTTCCTGTTCCTTAAATGGGATTTAACCACAAACCTTCTGACTCAGAGACAAGAAATGTCTCAAATCAACCATTGGATTGATGGGAATAGAGGGGACATGAGAGACAATGCAGTTTGGTTGTAGTTAAGTATATTTGCCAGGAAAATTATTGCCTGTCAGTTACAGTAAGTAAGTGATATGGGAGCACAATGTACTGTGCCTCGTAAATCCAGTCCTTTGAAGTCAATGGATTTCTCATTGATTTCAGGTGAAGATGTGAAAACACACTCTCCTGCATAGGATAGGTGGGGGTCTGTAATTCCACTGCCTTGGGTTCTGCTGCATGTAGTTACAGGATGCAAGGGTGTAACCAGATTGGTTCCTAATCGCATATCCTTCCCTCA
Source organism: Okamejei kenojei (assembly GCA_035221665.1). Lineage (NCBI taxonomy): Eukaryota > Metazoa > Chordata > Chondrichthyes > Rajiformes > Rajidae > Okamejei > Okamejei kenojei. The sequence goes on along the minus strand of CM069165.1, from coordinate 24,179,942 downwards.
GTTGGACAATATACAAAATGTATTAGCAGCAAATAATATAAACAGAAATTACAAAAAAAAAACATTGGAAGAACATCAAATGTGTATTTTAAACCCTTTATTTCAAGGGTGGGACTATAATTCTTTGTGGCTTAGTATTTTACATTAGCTGCAAGCACCCACAGATAAAATGGTGATTTGGGGGGAAATTGAGTGTAAAACTTCAAGCAAACAATGTCCATCTACTGCAAGAAGTTTCTCTAGCAGATTTAGCTTAGTTTGGAGGTATAGCATGAAACAGAACCTTCAGCTGACGTAGTCCATGCCTACCATGAACATTTTCCATAATAGTTCTATGTTCGCTCACTTTCTCATCCTTTCTCTACATGCTGGGGGAATTTCACAGAGGCCAATGAGCCTACAACTCCACACATTTTGGGGATGTGGGAGGAAACCAAAGTACCCGCTCACCTGGTCTCAGGGAGAATGTGTAAACTCCACACATGCAGCATCCAAGGTCAGAATCAAACCAGGGTCACTGGCATTCTTCTTCTTGCGTATGGTGTGCACAGCCTAATGTTGTAGGGCAACTTGTTCTATTTGGCGTGCATGCCGGGTTGATTGCATTCATCGAAACAGGGTGGACCACGTGAAGGTTGCAATCTCCCACCCCAATGGCACTCTGAGGCAGCTGCTCCACCCGCCACGCCTCTGACACCCGTGAATCATTCCAATTTGTGACACAAGAGATCTTGCACTTTTTCCAGGAATCAACCAACTTACTGCCAACTGCCATTTTGCTCTGAAGATCAACTAAATTTAACATCGGGTTCCATGTTGCCAACACTCAATGACAGAAAATCCTTACAGCCAGCAGAGGAAGTAAATGTAATCCCTTTACTATAATTTCCCATTTGAACTTGGGTCCAGGATGCAGAAGGACACTATTAAAAACAAAATTACACTTATTCAACCCTCCAGCATATTTTACTTAAATGTCCATAAACTTAGAAGTGTTTCCTTTATCTTCATCAGAAACAAATTTTCTATAATCAATCCTAACTACTGCAATTCACATTTAATTTTGAAAAATGCACAGAGGATGCAATTTTATAGGTTTTATCTGAACACCTTTACTGCTCGACCACATTACTGTTTTAAAATACGCAATGAACAACACATCCTGAAAATTCTGTGTTTTGATTCACTAAAACTATGAGCAAACAAAATGTACTGTCATCCACTTTACCATTATCTGGACGCCGTTTCCTTTTCAGTGCCCAGTACATTGGGGGGGGGGGGGGGGGGGGGGGAGTACTAAGTGTCTAATAAAGTGTCTTAATCGTGCTGGGTTCCCTCGATGCCTCAGAGGGAGGCTGGTGGGTCTTGTGCATGTTTATGACCTCGCTATAAGCGGCCACAGCTGCATCAAGGAGTGCATGGAGGGGGAATGACGTGAGATGTGGGCCCGCAAGTTTTACAACACTTTTAACAAGGGTGGGACTCTCTTTAAGACAGGCAGCTTTCAAAGCACTCATTGAAGGGAATAATGAGTAGCAGGGAAATGCTCATAAAAAAAGGTAGCTTCATACTTTTGTGCACTTTTCTGTACAGAGACTTCAGGGTCCACGGAAATCAATTGAATTAACATTTGTTACAGTGCTGGCTTATACCCAGTCATGTTGACTGGGATGTTAATCAAGTTACTACTGTGTTCTTGCACCGATGGCCTGAGGTGACCGTTTTAGTTGCAGAGTTATAGCCATGACCTACGTGGGAAAATTGAAGCGAAATGCAAGTTTTACTTTTCCTCTGTGTGAAGAAAAGATTTAGGAAACACTGACAATGATGGAAAACAGTGGGAAATAAAATGCTCTACATTAGTATAATACATGAAAAATGCATCGGAGATGTGAGTGGTACAACATGTGTTATGCTAGCTGGCAGTCCATTAGGCTTGATAGACATTTCACTTACCAAAGTCAAATGTAACAGTATAATATTCATTAATATAAGAAGGGGCTGTGGAATCAAGCCTACCATCTGGTAACAGCGACATTATAATCTACAACCCATGATTAGGTCTGAGGAGTGGAATTTCACTTTAATCTTTTCACTGCTCGAAATTTCCATCTGCGCGTACAACACATCATTCCTCTTCAAGATAAATGTGGTGTTTTTTATGTTCCAAAATTAGATCTGAAGAAAACGATTAATCATGTCAGTGGTCGGGAAGGGAAACAAAGCCCTTGTATTTTGTCACAACTGCTCACTCAGTCTCGCTTCTCTCTCTCTCTTTTTCCACACACACGCGCGCACACACACACTCGTCCCTTTTTTTGCTCTTTTTTTTTTAAATGTTACTTCAAAAACGAGGTTTAACCAGGGGTGTTAAATATGAAACGAATATGTGACTCCAATTAGCATATCCATTTTTCTTGCATACCGTGCCCAAGGCAGCAAATAACAGATGGTGACTTGGCACGGTAACTGAAACTAAACTCAAGGAAACAGTCACTGGGCTGCAAATTAGTGAGACCACACAACTGTCAGGTGGCGGTCTCCTCTGACAGTTGTAGGCCATTATGGGAACATTGATGTTTTCACAGTGTGACAAAAAGGAATTATTTTTACAGAAGACCTGTCTGTCAGATGGGTCTCAAGTCATAACAAATCACTAGCACTCAGCTAAGGTTGAACATTCTGAGAGTCAGGAGGATGATAAATGACCTGCAGGGCTTTGAAGTGCTTTCCAGTTCAGATGGGTCTGCCTCGCTGACAGGGAAATATACACAACAGCGTAACCAATAATGAGAACATTAAACATTCCTGCCTTGTGACAGGCTGACAGGAAAACCAGTCGAACATCAATCATTTTCTGAGATGTAACCTTGACAATTAGCCCTTTTCTGATACTTAAAGTAGCCTCTTTCTGTTTTTTTTTTTTTCCCCTCATCCTGCATGATCTTGTTTTTAGTGCATCCTGCAGAAATGAGCAGTGACAAATTATTTCAAAGCTCTTGTTCCTCTCTCTCTTTCTCCGTCTGTCTCTCTTTCCCTATCACAGTAGCCTTGCTCGAAACCTGAAAAACAACAGGTGGGACATTTTAGGGTCGTCCCCTGCCAGTGAGTTGCCAGCACAGCCTTTTCCCTTTGTGGACGAGGCCTTAAAATTGTTCACGTTAATCATCAGAGACACAATGACCCCCAAAATGTACGAGCTCTCGGGTTTCATGCATTTGCTCTCTTCTAGCTGTATGTTTAGTTATAGAATGAAAAATGAGTTCTCTGGAATGAAGACATTTCCCCTTTGACTAACACATTTGCAAAAGGTATGTCAAGGATGTATTGCAGGGGTATGGGCAACCTTTCAAGAAAGTATTTTTGCTTGCTTATTGGAAGAGCAATAAATATCATGCAGACAGGCCTTCTCAGAGTTACAAAGCCTACCTGTAACTGAGCTGGATAATTAGCAGCTTTGAAGATGATATATGACTTTCATTACCCTTTGGGACTGGAGACTAAATGAGGACAGAGCTAATTGCCGTGCAAAGCAGTTTGGCATGAATCAGAAAAATGCAGGCACTGTCTCCAGCCAAAAAAGGCCCTGTTGCCGCTGTGATCTCATTGCTGCTTTGCCGTAGGAGTTCAGTTGATGTCCATAAATCACACACTGCTTACAGCTGAAACGGCACTGACTCATCAACATGCAATAAGCTGAGTGACAGATCCCATCCTGTCTGTGTTAGAACTTCAAGCATCGGGTTTTTTTTTTCAAAAAACACAGCATGCATTAAAAGAAAATTAAACACAGACCGTTCAGAATTCACTCCGACGAAACAAAATTCTCGTTCACATGACAGTCAATTCTGGGATTAACTTTGAGGATGGGTCCCACACGAATCGGTTTGAGGCCTGTTAACCTCCACACAACATTGCTTAACAAAAATCAGTTGGAAATCATTTTAAATCAAATTGGTTTTGGCTTTCACATTCAGTCACATCTGAGCTTTCCATTCACCAATACTTATGGGTAATATCCTGAGTCTACAACAGTTTGAAATTGGTTCAAAATCAGTTCACTTGTTCACATGGTTAGTGGAATTTTCTCATTTCCATTTCATTCAGGGGCAATAAAACTCAGATTAGCTTTCTCAGGAATGTTTCCCAGGCAAATTTCCTGTGCACGTTAACAAAGAAATTGTTTTTTTAATCATGTTGGAAGCCGTTTCAAAATACATGGTCGTTCTTTATGAAGTCTGTGAAACTTAATGACTATTCCCACCTACATCAAAGGGAAGTGTAACCCAGTCACATCCGCCTATTCAAGAGTTTGCAGCATTTCACAGTTTTGTCTATTATGGGGCCCGACAATGCCTCTGGAAAGAAAACACAAATATCAAACATGCCGCCACGCAATGAAGATAGTGCCCACGAGACTGAAACAGAAAATACAAAACTTTAATTCCCAATTGCAACGGAAACAAAAATGTTGCAGTTATCCAACTGTAAAGCGTATCTTCTACGAAAGAGGATTTACAGTCAGAAACACAGCAAAAGCATTTCCCAAGAACCGGCAAGGTGAAGCAGTTGCTGCGAGACCCAGGTTCGATCCCGACTACGGGTGCTGTCTGTACAGAGTTTGTGTGTTCTCCTCATGACTTGCGCGGGTTTTCGCAGAGAACCCAGATTTACTCCCACCTTTCAAAGACATAAAGGTTTGTGGGCTAATTGGCTTGGTGAAATTGTAAATTGTCCCTAATGTGTGTAGGATAGTGTTGGTGTGTTGGGATTGCTAGTAGTTGGGAGTGGGCCTAAAGGGCAGCACTCTGCCTCCAAACTAATCTCAGACAATGCCTTTCCAACATGGGATGGGCGGGGTGGGTAGAGGCTTTCCCTTCTGCTTGCACCGTTGCCTGGGATTGAAAAGGTTCCACGAACAGCAGTTCATGTTGGCGGCTTTAACAATACAACTGGGAATATGAGGCTTTTTGTTTCATAAGGGAGTCACTACCTGGGAGAAAAATAGAGTCTTCTTCATTCGTGTCCTTATGCTATATAGTGGCTCGCCACTGCTGTACACATTGTTGCAGTATTGGAGTGTTACGTGCAAGGTCTGCATTAGTACATGGATTATACAACAATGGGCATTGCAGTAGGTGTTGCATTGTCTGGGTCTGTGTGCCAGTCACAGGTTGTTGTACACAGTGCTCCTTCAGATAAGTCCACTGGAACAAATAAATCTGCACAAAATACATATTTTCATGAGTTAAGTGACATCATCATCACCAACTCCCAGCATTGGCTTCTCTTGTTCTGAGAGGTTTGCCCGATGTGATTCTCTTTTTTTTTTTTAAATGCTCTTCTGATATTAATGCAAAACATCTTGAAAAACCACTGACATTTAATTATGTGCTAAGTGGTAAATACCATATCTGGAACCCACCAGATAAATGAACGAGGAATTTCATAGCCCAATCCAAAATTGGCAGAAAGCAGGATTGTATTATTTTCCGTAAGAGCTGTGCATAAACTGTTTATCCGATTTCTCTTTGCCCGCTGCAGCTTCTCTGTAAAATCACGTGAAATGCAACCATAACATTTCTGATATCTGTGAGGAAAGTTACTGCTGGGGTATATGTGTCCAGTTTCTTATTGAACATTAACTTGAATATACATAGAGAATCAGCTTGTAAATCTTGCAGTGCGGACCAGCATTCACATTGGCACAATGCCACTGACTATTGGAGCATTAATACTGTGCAGGAATGCACAAAGCCTTTTGATATTTTTCCTACTCAATACCAAATGTGAGCTACGATGAGTGGGAATGGTAGGGGAGTTGGTGCCGTCACATGATGACTCTGGGACGACTTTGCAGTGGAAACGTCACGCAGGAGAATCGGTTTTGGGCAGTAGATAGTGTCCCATAGTGGTGAAAGACAGAAACTATAGAAGACTTTAGGACCAGACCATGCGCCTTATCAAGCAAACAAAAACAAATATACCATAAGATTCTTAAACATTATCAATGTTAATTGTAACAATCACATTATTGTTATTAACACTAATATTAATAAATTAATGTTGTATGATATATTGGCAGATTGAGTGTTAAAAATGTGGAAACGCGCTGTGGTGGAAATTTACCTTTTCTTTTCATGCCATCTTTACACTAAATTACTGGACAACAACATAACCTAAAGAAATGGTAAATGATGGCTCCATCTGCTCCCCCCTCCTCTGTCACAGACTCATTCATTTTAAGGTTCCATTTCATTGACTTACAAGATGTTCTTTGCACCGTCCTGTTTATGTCACGATGACTCAATATATCACTCGAAACTCTCTCATTATGGTCAGAGGGTGGCTGGATTTAGCACAACGTTAGCTCACTCTCCCACAGTCAATCATCCCTGTGAACTTTAGACCCGACTGAGAAATAGCCATGCCAGCGACATTCAAATCATGCAGCTTCTGAACAGCAGGTAAAATGTAATAGTGCAGCACTTTTCATCACCTGTTGGCCCCTTAATTACTAAACATCTGCTTCACCATGTATTGCCGTTACATGGCCGACCCAGATTAAATTTTCAGATCTTAAACACCAAGCAGAGAATCATTAATTACAATCAGAGGGCAATACTGACCCGCTGACTCAAGTCAATCTTATTTCAAAAGGGCTCCTTGAAGATGGTGCAGGAACGTGGCAACTCTTTGCGTGCTAGTCCCAGAGGAGGATCGAGTATCATCCGATACAATCGCCCTGCTCTTTAAAGTCTCTGTTCTCTAACTATTGTGCTCAAGTGTGACTTGATTGTATTTATGTATAGTATGACCCGATTTACTTGACTAGCATGTAAAACAAAGCTTTTCACTGTACCTCGGTACACATGATATTGAGCCCGAGCCTAGACCTAAACAGAAATACCATTGCTGTGTCCTTGATAAAGGATTATTTGCTTTTAAGTTAAACTATTATCAGCTACCTTGAACTGACTTGTGAGAGGATAAAACCCTATAGCTGATTAATACTGCACTGCTTTCACCGTGACACAAGCTACATAAATCCAAGTAAGTTTCAACCTCCAGCAAGGACTGAATAAATGATACACAGTCCAGTGAAAACTTTCTTCCCCCTGTTCATCTAACACTGTACAAATGAGAACAGGCCTGAGAGGAAAGATGGCATCGGGTGGGCGAAACGTTTTCTCTTGGAAGTAATGCTTTATTTAACTGCTGTCAGTGTAACTGAGGAAAATAGCTAATAAAGATATTACCAGACAGATGACTGGAAGACCGATTTAAAAATAGCAATATGTTCCCCACTTGTGCCAAGCAGTTCTCTGATGCATTCCTGCATGAGGGCATATTAGATTCAGCAAGGTAAAGACTTCTGATTACACATTCTTGAACCAGGCAACAGTTTTGAAATGCAAACCTTAAATCTTTCCAAAATACTTGGAAGGCACATCTTGCTCTCCCCAAACATTTGAAAATATAAACTACACTAAAGATATTTGAAGATGAAATAGTGCAGGGACGTTTTGGAGCCGAAGATGAAGTCTCCAATTAAACATAAAGGTGCCCGTCACTCATGGTGGTATCAAACCCACTGCTCGTGTCCCCTGGAGCATGTTTTCTTATGAACTGGTAAACACTGCAAGAACCAAGCCTCTGATGTAACAATAATTGACAGTTCTGCCTTATTTATGTGAGCGCTCTTTGCATTCTGGAAACTCTGAAGCAGCAGCTTTCATTTTTTAATTAAATTTACACATTTTACGTTTGGGTTTCAGAACACAGTTGCATCAGGCTATGGGATTCTTCCAACATAGATTCCAGTCAGCGCTAAACAAAACATAATGGACACGATCTTCCACGAACCATATGGAAGAAAAAAGACGAGTGGATCTGTCAACATTTATTGCATCAGTGGCAGGGTTTAGTGTTTGGAGATACAGCGTGGAAACAGGCTCTTCAGCCCACCAAGTCCACACCAACTATCCATCACCCATTTGCACTAGTTCCCACTTTATCCCACTTCTCAATCCACTGCCCATGCAAGATCAGCAACTTACAGAGGACAAATAACCTACAAACCTGCACGTCTTTGGGTTAGGAAGCTGCCAGAATAACCGGAGGAAACATTGTCATAGGGAGAATATGCACACTCCACACAGACAGTACCCAAGATCAGGATTGAACCTGGGTCTCTGGCACTGTGATGCATCATCCCTTCCAGCCACCCAACTGTGTTGTCACCAATTTTTTTTTTTTTTTTTGCAGTTTTTACGAGTTCTCCAAATGTTGCCTGTCCATTGCCTCCACAGATGCTGCCTGACCTGTTGAGTTCCTCCAGCATGTTGCGTTTTGCTCAAGATTCCAGCATCTGATGTTCCTTGTATCTCTGGCAAAATAAATCTGATCACAATTACCGGGAATCATTTTTTTTTGTTAATAGAATAATGAAATATTAAAAGCCCACTTTCATTTTGGCAGGAACTATCACATGGTAGGCAGAAGGTACAAGAAACTGCAGATACTGGACAATGTCTGCACTACACTTCAATCTAACTGAATCAACCCCATGATTACCACTGGAAGATCACTATATTGGTAAGCTATTGCGATTTCTGGTAACAAATCAGATGCACCAGTTACCGAGATTGCTTCACTGGGTTGTTGTGGTCACTGAAAGTCATAATTATCTCAAGAAGTCAAAGTTCCTGTTCTGCTTACCAAACTAACATTTCATAGATGACAGACCCAGGAAGAGGATAACAATAAATGACAATATCCTTGCTCTTTTGTAGGAGACAAATCTGTCTTGGGTTCAATGATCTCACCAGGTCTGCTAAAGCAAGGGAAAGATCTTATAATGTTGCTTTGTTTTTTCCTCAATGCTTGCTCTCCAGTGCAAATGTACATGACTTCTATTATGCAACTGATATAATTTGTTACTGTTCCCTTTCTTGACTGGTTCTATTTCCCCTCATGGCCATTATAGTTTTGTTGCATAATAAATTGTTCCATTTACTAAACCCATGTGTTTTTATATAGCATTTTTCTATCAGACTCTGTTTTTTTCCAACTATGCCTTAGGAGATTTAAGTTCCGAGCAGACAGGCAGAAATTCACAAACTCAAAGGAGTTCCTGTAACACTGAATATCTTGGATGTAACTCCAAGGGCACTATCAAATTAACCTTGTCTACAATCCGTTAATTGCTACACTTACAACCTGTTGCAAAACAACCTACAGATCTGCCAACTCCGGTGAAAATTCCGACTTTAAGGGGACTGTTTAAAGATAGAGAGCATAGCTTTAATGGTGAGAATCATCTCCGTGGATTGTCACCTTGTCGTGGTGGAGAAGCGTGTGTGGTCCTGAGATCCTGAGAACGATGCCGTATGGAGCTGTGCTCCTGGTAGGGCCACCCATGGTGGTAAGGTCGATGGGGAGGTCCCTGACAAAGAGCAAATCCAACCAAGACCTCAACGGTGGAACAGGCGGAGGACGATGGCTGACTTTAGTGGAGCATCACAACGGCTGGGAAGACAGATGAAGGCTGCGGCAGAAAAGGGTCTCCGGTCGCCTTGGACTCCATGCCACTGGATCCTGACCCAGATGTGTCAAGGACCGTGTAGTGGCTGTCTGTGCACCAGTCTCCCCACGTTAAACAAAGTCACGCACAGATGTCCTACGACCCTATGGAGAGGAGAGGACAGTCATACTCGTTTCGAGTGACTGCCAATGATGAATGGTGAGAGTGGCAATGTTTAAAGGAGATATGCTGGAAATTTAATTTTACTCAGAATATGGTGGGTGCCAGGAATGTGCTGCCAGGGATGGTGGTGGAGACGGCAGAACCAATAGTGGTGGTTAACAGTGTTTTAGATTGGAACATGAATGTGCAGGGAAAGAAGGGATGTGGGTCACATGCAGATGGAGGAGATTAGCTTATTTTAGCATTATGTTTTGCACAGCTGAAGGGCATGTATCTTTGTACCATAGTATCCTTGTTCTATCTTTTCTGAACTTTTAATTTCTATTAAACAGGTTGGATGGCTGATTATCAAAGAGATTACAAATATTTGATTATCAGATCAATATAGGGAAAATAAATTAAAGGCTTGCCTTTTTAAAAAAAAACTAAACAGCATTTAGCAGAGACTGATACTAAATGAAAAGCATATTGCAGATAGTAATTTTCCTAACTTCTAGTGTCATTAAAGATACTGCCATTTCAAAGAGGACATTTTGATTCTCCCCAAAAAAATCCAAAAAATAAAGGAATTAGTGAGGAGAAACTAACACAAGTGCCTCCTTCTGGACATCATCTTGTACTGCCGCCCAACAGGTCTTCTGTTGGTGCTGTATAAAGTCAGCCATAAATCTATTGTGTGTTTTATAATAGGTATTGAATTAAATAACAGCATTTTCCAAGCACTACGGAGATACTGTGTTATTTGCAGGATGTTGCCACCACTGACAAAGCCAAGAAGAGTCTCGACTCGAAACATCACAAACTCCTTCTCGCCGGAGATGCTGCCAGTCCCGTTGAGTTACTCCAACATTTTGCGTCCACTGACTAAGCCACAATGTTTCCCCTGTCCAAATTTGGCCTTGACAAGGTGATGGTCAACAACCTTCAGTCGCTGCAGTCATAGAGGTGAAGGTATGTTAGAGTGACAATAAGGGATAAAAAAAAACTAAAAAACTGCTCGATCACTTGGGCAGGTTAGGCAGCATCTGTGGAGGCAAAGGCATCGCGACATTTCAGGTCAAGGTCCTGCATCTGGGCAAGGATCTCGACCTCAAATGTTGATGAACCCTTTGCTTCCATAGGTGCTGCTCTAAAGTACTGGAAATTTTACCCTGATCCCCACTGACTTTATGTCACTCTTAATCTAATACTGCCTTTACTCCTCTCATCCTCTGGAATCCGTCTTTTGGTATTTGTGGAATTCACCAAAATCTCCTCCATCAAGGGATCCCATCAGTCCTCAGAGACAGAGGTTCACTTGCACCTCGTCTAACCTCATCTACTGCATCTGATGTTCCCGATGTGGCCTCCTGGACATCAGCAAGACCAAGCAGAGACTCCACGATAAGGTCACCGAATACTGGCTCTCAATCCGCCAGGGACTGCAGGATCTGGCAGTTGCTAACCATTTTAACACCTCTTCCCATACTGATCTTTCCCCCCTGGCCTCCACCTTTGCCAGAGTGAGACCACAAGCAAACTGGAGGAACAACATCTCATGTTCCACTTGGGTAGCTTACTACCCAGCAGTATGAACATTGAATCCTCCAATTTTAGGTGACAACATCACCCTCCCCCTTTCTTCCGCTAAATAAGCCTCTCTCCTTCTTCCATCCCCTTCCCCTGTGCACCACCTGGACTTATTAATTTCTCTCCTCCCTCTCCCCTACATTCCTTCCTCAAGCTTTACAATTGCAATTCATCAATCCTTTTGTCTCGCACCTGTGTTTTTATCTTTGGCCTTTGTCCAACTATCTGCCTAACAAAAAACCGTCCACCCCTACATCAATGTATTCCCTGGCATGTCTCATCCTGCCCCTCCTCTCTTCCAGCTTTCTCCCGTACAATCAGTCTGAAGAAGGGTCCCAACCCAAAATGTCACCTATTCATGGTCTCTTGAGATGCTGCCTGACCCACAGACGTTGTTCTTCTTTGTAAACCAGCATCTCCAGTTCCTATTGATATTTATGTTTTAACCAAAGCTGAAATAACTCCTTGCCCTGAATGTTCCTGGTGGCAGTCAAATTATTGGGACGAAAGTGGCAATGTCAACAACTTCCACAATTTTATTTTCATTGACCATGAATATGTTTCCACTGGCTAGTTTGAATTTATTTCCTGGGAAGCATGGTGTGAATGCAATATAGTAATTGAATTAAAAGTCTGGGTAATAGGAATAGGAATACTTTATTGTCACGTGTGACAAGGCACAGTGAAATTCTTTGCTTGCATACACAATGTTTACAAATAGCAGCCACCTACTGTGCTGACAAAGTCACAAAGCACATTGGCAGAATGGTGGCTCGGCAGCAGTGGAGATGCTGCCTTACAACACAAGAGACCCGGGTTGGATCCCGACTCCAGGCGTGGTCTGCACGGAGTTTGTACATTCTCCCCATGACCTGTGTGTTTTCTCTCCAGGAGCTCCAGTTTCCTCCCGCTCTAAAGACGTACAGGTTTGTGGGGTAATTGGCTTCGTAAAATTGCAACAGCACCTAGTGTGTGTAATATGGGGCTGGGGGTGCCTGTTTCCAGACTGTATCTCTAAACTAAACTAAACTAGTGCTGAGTGTGGTTGTTTAGTATTCATCAACCTGCATGCTCCCTCAGTGCCTGATGAGTGGAATCCAGGACTTGAACAGTTCACTCACCAGTGGTGCTAACTTGTTGATGGATATTGATGGCTCCATCCAGATTACATTGTGTCCTTGCTCTTCACAACTGGCACTTAACATCACAGATATGTGGGAATTGCAAAATTCTTAAGCTCTCCAGTACATTCTGTAACACACTTAAAGTAAGAACAGCAGAGCCAGATGGAGCCAATTTACATTGGTCTGTCCTGGTTCTCCTCTCTTCACACTCTAACACTTCACTTCAAAACCACACTTAATTTTCAGCAATTGCCCAGTGGATTTCTACACTTATCAGTCTGCTGCTTGCAATTAAATGGATCCTCTCTGAACCCGAGCAGAAACCAGAGAGAGGAAAAAAAAACATTTCCCCAAACCAATGCATACCAGTCCCATTTTCAACTTGATCAGAGGTCCCATCCAATATCACTCCTGTCGGCTTTGATGATTCTCAGAAGTTTGTCAATGCTTCATCCCATCCTTGAACACAGCTCTACTTGTGGAATAGATGCAATTTTTTTCCTTTGCATAATAAATGACGAATAAAGAACATTCATGATCAGCGTCATTTTTTCTCGTAAAAACACCTGCCATTGATAGAACACATCATTTTTGTGAGCATGGACACATTGTATTGGTCAAGTTATCGTTATTCAGCCCAGTAATTTTGTTATTCCAGGGAAGAATTTCCTGGAAAATCCCACTTGTCTAGGAATGAGTCATGTTCCATTTTGAAGGTGGCAAGTTTCCACCAAATCTAGGTCTAATGATCTGCTGCACTGTTGCTGATTCATCAACATCTACCACCTACCCACTGGTTTTTCGTCAAAGATATATTTTCATCAGATATTATGGACTTCCATATTTTGATTTCTGCGTCAAATAACAGTCTAAGGGTAACTAAAACAATGAAAGATTCCCTTTCCCAATAGCCCATCCCTTTCTTTCTGTTTTTGAGATTGCTAACCCAATAACGAGATCATTTATAAACTCTTTAAAATATTCACACTCTTGCAGAAAACAAATTGGAATGGTGTTTAGTTCAGCTTAGAGATACAGAATGGAAACAGGCCTTTCGACCCACCAAGTCTGTGCCAACCAACAATCTCCACACATTATCACTACTCTACACACACTAAGGACAATTTTACATTTACACCAAGCCAATTAACCTCAAAACCTGTACAGCTTTGGAGAGTGGGAGGAAACCAAAGTTCTTGGAGAAAACCCATGCAGGTCACAGGGAGAATGTACAAACTCTGTACAGACAGCACCCACAGTCAGGATCGAACCTGGGTCTCTGGCGCTGTAAGGCAGTGGCTATACTGCTGCACCACTCTGGTACCAGCAGTAAGAGAATTAATAATTTTACAAAAATCCGTTGAATTCAGGACACAACACTGGAGTGATGGAAAGTGAGTGATTTTACTTGAGTGACCTTTGGCCCATTTACAGGTAGAGTAACTCTTCCAAATGCCATTTCAAAATGGCATTAATGTCAGCTTTGTAAATCTTTGCTCAGCTTTGCAGTGATAACTATGTATCAACTTTATGGACAGCAGATCTTTAACGAGAATAAATAGCTCTTAAAAAATGAAAATGTCAGATTTGTAAAAGTGAAGATTTGAAGGAATCCCTCCACCTGGGTAAAGGAACATAGAAAATAGGTGGAGTAGGCCATTCGGCCCTTCGAGCCTGCACCACCATTCAATATGATCATTGCTGATCATTCAACTTAGTATCCTGTACCTGCCTTCTCTCCATACCCCCTGATCCCTTTAGCCACAAGGGCCACATCTAACTCCCTCTTAAATATAGCCAATGAACTGGCCTCAACTACCTTCTGTGGCAGAGAATTCCAGAGACTCACCACTCTGGATGAAAAATGTTTTCCTCATCTCGGTCCTAAAGGAATTCCCCCTTATCCTTAAACTGTCATCCCTTGTTCTGGACCTCCCCAACATAGGGAACAATCTTCCTGCATCTAGCCTGTCCAACCCCTTAAGAATTTTGTAAGTTTCTATAAGATCCCCCCTCAGTCTTCTAAATTCTAGCGAGTACAAGCCGAGTCTGCTTACATGGAGTTCCACTAATATTATTCATTGGATTAAAAATATCAGTCAGTAATTTTTATATTCTTTCACATTGACCATTAATAATTAAAACATTAACATTCAAATCAAAAGCATTTTTTGTGTCTTAGAATCATAATCATGGCACGGAAACAGGCCCTTCGGGCCAACTCGTCCATGCTGACCAAGATGTCCCCAACATAGCTATTCCTATTTACCTGCATTTGGTTCATATCCCTCCAATCCTTTCCTATCTATTTACTTTTTTAAGGGGCTGTCCCACTGTACGAGCTAATTCAAGAGTTCTCCCGAGTTTCCCCCGATTCGAACTCGGAGAATTACGGTAATAACCGCTGGTAGGTACTCGGGGCTCTCGTGGATATTTTTCAACGTTGAAAAATCTTCACGAGTCTTCGCGAGCTTACCGTGTTTCCCCGAGGACCTGCCGTTAGCGTTACGAACTGCTACGACGTTCCCGCTACGTACTTACCCCGAGTTTGATTTTTTTTATATAACTCGGGAGAGCTCTTGAATTAGCTCGTACAGTGGGACAGCCCCTTAAGTTTAACTCTATAAATTTCCATTCCAATTTCAACTCCTCCTGAAAGCAAAGGTTAATACTGGGATACAGTTGCAGAGAAATGTATTATTTACACACTGCAACAAACATTGTATGGGCTTGAACAGTGAATATTGGTGGGTTAATCAGCAAGGTGGTCATTAACTCTTCCAAGGTTAGATTCCTCACACTTAACACCCACACGCTCTCATCTACCTGACAATGGACAGAAAACAGATACTGGAAGTCAGTAATAAAAACAGAAAACACTCAGTAGGTCAGACAGCATCTATGGAAAGGGAAAGTTTAACATTTCAGTGCCGAGACTCTTCATCAGAACCAGGAAAGCATGAAAAACAAGCTAGTTTCAATTGCAAACAAACAGGAATAGGAACTGCAGATGCTGGAATCTTAAGTAAAAGACAAAGTGCTGGAGTAACTCAGCAGGTCAGGCAGGACCTAATGTTGAGTTTGAAGAAGGGTCCTGAGCTGAACTATCCTGTCACCTATCCATTTTGCCTGACCCACAAAGTTACTCCAGCAATTTGCATTTTACTCAGTACGGATAGTGGAAACAGGATGGGTAGACCAAGTCAATATCTTTGCTACGGTGAGACCAAATGGGCTGATGAGTGCAGTTAAAAGTACATTACACTTTTTTGGCTGTGCAATGTGTTATTAATGGTGAGTCTATGGGATATGCCCAGCAGGACAGCTTATATGAATTGAATGAGGAAAGCTGAGCTAAAGTGATACCAGGCAGCAATGGACAGTTCTGCAACATGTAGAAATAAAACGCAGGTTACTAATATTGGAGAATTCCATAAGTTTAGAAATCTTGTCCAGCATTTAAATTTGAGTTGAGTTTCAGTTTAGTGATGGAGCATGGAAACAGGCCCTTCAGCCCATCAAGTCCACACTGACCATTGATCACCCATTCACACTAGATCTGTATCCCACTTTCTCATCCTCTCCTTACACACTAGGGGCAATTAACTTGCAAACTCACACGTCTTTGGGATGCGAGGGGAAGCCGGAAGACCAGGAGGAAACACACAGTCGCTGGGAGAACATGCAAACTCCAAACAGACAGCACAGGAGTTCCTTATTGAACCAGAGTTTCTGACGCTGTGAGGCAACACCTCTACCAGTTGTGCCGCTGCCTGGAAGCATTCTAGGATCAATGTTTTTAACCAAAAACGATTGTGTTTCCAGCCAAGTTTACTCCTCATTAAGTTGGGACTAAGTTATATGCAGGAGTACGTGGGAGCTCGACAAGACAATTCTGCTTCTGTTTGTGGGATGAATTTCATGTTTCCTTCACCAGTCTGCGTTATTTTGAAGTGAGAAGAATGACAGAGGTAAAATGGAAGGATATTCTCAACTGCTTATTTAACAATTTATGTGCCTTGGAGGTAGCTCGAAGAAGGTTCACTAAATCCATTCCTGGGATGAAAGCAGTGTCCCGAGAGGAAATATACACTGAATGGGTTCACTCTCTCTCTCTCTCTCTCTCTCTCGAGTTTTGAAGAATAAAAGGTAAAAGATAAAAAAGATCTCTCATGTGGGGGAATTAGTTTTAGGATCAGAGTTGCCAATTAGGACTGAGATTTGCAGGAATTTTGTCCTAGTATTCTAGTCTAGGACCAGGCAGCATGGTGGCATAGCAGTAGGCTGCTGCCTTACCGTGCCAGAGACTAGAGTTGGATTCTGACGTCGGGTGCTTGTTGGTATGGAGTTTGTACGTTCTCCCGTGTGCTTTTGCTCCGCAATCTTTGGTTTCCTCCCACACCAAAGACATACAGGTTTGTAGGTTAAAGAAGGAACTGCAGGTGCTGGAGAATCGAGGGTACACAAAAGGCTGGAGAAACTCAGCGGGTGCAGCAGCATCTAAGGAGTGAAGGCGATAGGCAACGTTTCAGGTTGAGACCCTAAATGGCTTGGTATAAATGTAAATTGCCCCTAGTGTGTGTAGGATATTGTTAGTGTGTGGGGATCACTGGTCGTTGTGCCAAAGGGCCCTTTTCCACGCAGTAGCTCTAAACTGAAAAAACTAAGTTCTGAATATTTGTATTTCCTCTCAGAGGAGTACAGATCTTGTCATTGGGCGCACAAAAATGCTGGAGAAACTCAGTGGGCGAGGCAGCATTTATGGAGCGAAGGAATAGGTGACGTTTTGGGTCGAGACCCTTCTTGTCATTGGGTGCAATGAAGTGTGAAGTATGTTTGGGACTAAAGAGGAATCCAATATGGAAAAAAGGCTGTTTGGCCCATTGCGCCTGTACTAGCCAAGTGCCCACAAGGAACAGCTCCAAGTTACACATTTTTCTTGAACATTATAGACGGCTAAGTGGAGCAGCTGGTAGATCTAAAGGGTCCCAACCCAAACACGTGACCTAAACATCATTATTTTCCGGAAATGCCGCCTGACCCGCTGAGTTACTCCAGTACTTTGTGACTTTAAAATTTTTTTTTTTTTTTTTTTTTTAATTAATAAATAGCCTTTCGAGCTTTTGTCTCTCCATGCCAGAGCCTCGGATTCAATCCAGACCTCTGGGTGCTCCATTTTCCTCCCACATCCCAAAAACACATGGGTCCCTAGTTTATTGTCTAGAACCAATTAAGTAAATTTCCCCTGGTGTGTAGGGAGTGGATGAGAATGCAGAATAACATAGAACTAGTGTGAATGGGTGGTCAATGGGCAGCGTGGACTTAATGGGCCAAATGGCCTGTTTCCATGATGTATCTCTAAACTAAACTAATGTAAGAAACGCTCAACAGGTTAGGCTCTTGTCTCTCCATAGATGCAGCATGACCTAAATTATTTTCAGCATCCTCCTTTCTAACCATAAAGTGGCAGCACTGAGATTCAACACAATGGAAAATTGTTAAGGTGTTTAGCTTTAACTGCCTGTGGAAGGTGTTGTCAATTTTAATACATGCAATTCAATTGTATTTATATTAATAACAAGTTCACGTTACAGTAGAATTAGGCCATTCAGCCCATCGAGTCTACTCCACCATTCAATCAGGGCTGATCTCTGCCTCCTCATCTCATTTTCCTGCCTTCTCCCCATAACCCTTGACAGCCGTTCTAATCAAGAATGTGTCTATCTCTGCCGTCAAGAATATCCACTGACTTGTCCTCCACATCGCTCCGTGGCAATGAGTTCCATTGATTAACAACCATGAAATCCATGCTAAACAGACAAAAGGAATAGCTGATCAGGAAATCAAAGTCTGTTTCATGAAAAACTTATAATATTATTCTGCAACTCTTTCTTAAAGACCGTGTTAATTTGTCATTCTTGCAAATATTCCACAAGTCAATTATTTTCTCAATGGGCTTTAAAAAGAAAATGTTTTTCCAACCTATGATCGTCCATTAATGAATGTGTCCTTAGAAGTATTTCAAAGAGCCGATTCAGTATCAAAGAAACAACTTAAGATATATTAACATGTCATATATGGGTTGAGCAAATCTGCTTTTCAACTGAATGCACAGAGGGCTAACTTTATATTGGATACAGCTGATGAGGAAATGAGCTATTTATTTATTGAAGATGGAAAGTTTTATCATTTGAAAAGCTCGAGTGTAAAGCATCTTGTTCCTGCAAATGTACCATACAACTTGTCAATTCACCTTCCCTTCACCTTGAATCTCAAGCCGAGCCATCATGCAAGGCTTGACATCTTGATGTAACTAAGACTGTTCCATGCCAGGAAACTCTAGTCAGTCCCTAGTTGAACCATCTTCAACAGACAACGTCTCAAAGACAATGTTGATATGCACCATTTAATTTTACATTCTCATAGAATAGAGCAAGTTTAAATATCATTGTAGTATCTAAGAAAGGGGAGCAAAGCTAATTCCCAAACTTAGTTGTGGAGGCAAAATATCACATCTGGATTACAATTGGGCATTGGTCAATGTCCATTTAAATTATACCGACAGATATTGTAAGTTGATGATCAATGTGAGATAGCAGATAATGTAATTTTAAGTGTGGTGATTAAACTATAACAAAACCAAGTTTGCTGCTTAAATGAAGTATAATTTACATCTAACCGTGTGATAAGGTGCATGTTTACGTAAAAGCAAGGTTTACGGGCTATGCCAACAAGTGGGTTAATTTTAAGGAAGAATAAATCCATTTGATAAGGATTTTTGTTTGCAAATTATCATCAAATAGCACATGAAATAATCAATGATTTCATGATCATAAAACAACACGTGCAGAGCAGTAGATCATTAATTTGATAGCTATGTAAAATAAACTGATACAATTTTCATGCAGCTAATAAATTAAAAAAAACTCAAAGAAACGTCCATCTGCTTCAAATAATTTTTAATTTCCTATTCTGTCTCGTTTCCATTAGTGTATTCCACTGAGATATTTGGTAAATTCTTTAATTCACATCCTCCCATCTGTATTTCATTATGTCTTTCTATATAAATTAAGTTTGTATTCTTGCTCAGTAAGCCACATAATGTGCCAAACAGTGACCACATGTAATTATGAGAAACTGTGGCTTGGATTTTATTATTTGTTAGCTTTCCAAAAGTCTTTGTTGCAACTTGCTTGCTGGTACTTGAGAGATCAGAGACAAAATCTATTTTAGACATATATTTTGGCTCCACTCAATAAAACACCTGCTTGACTTACAGCTAATCTACCAACTTTGTAAATACCTCAACAGATGTTGTACAATCAGCCAAGGATCAGGCTCTGTGCTACCTCCATGTAATGATATACATAGGCATGAAGACCAGAGCAGTGCCGGACAATGCAGAGCAGTGTACAGACTTAGAGGCATCCTCATGGTGAACCCTTTGAGCTCTTCTTGTTTGCTTTTCGATGAAGACATTATCCACTTGGCATTTAAGTGTACACCTTAAACCTGACTTTCACATATTCCCTTCTAAGATTAGAAAAATATTCAACTACATAAATGTTCGTTGTAACTAAATCAATTAAAACTTTGGGGGGAATTTGCATCATCTTCAGCCTTTTTATCATTCGCATAGATTCCATGAACAGTGGTTGTAGCAATGACAACATTACTAAACAGACTCACACAGTATTAGTTCTTCGGGACCAGACAATGCGATTTGTTATGAGTGATGAGAAAAGACCAAGACCATAAAAGAACTAGCACAGGAACAATGGGGTGATTGGCCGCCTTCAATGATTCTCCGATTCAGAAGGGACTTCATTACAAGTCATCCAAATTGGCCCATCTTGATTATGCCAAATTATGATGGATGGGGACAATGGTTCTGATTGAAAAACATCGTCTTTCAGCTCGTGAATCTGCATGTATCGGGCTTCTGTGCATGCACCTTCGTGGTTCTGAAGCTCATGGACTGATGTTGGAGACCTGCCTTGGAGCCCAGTGTGGCTCGGATTCCCACGGCTTGCACATGATATCAAGATCTTTGAAGATTCAAATCCAGATACAAATGGGAACGTATGTAGCATTTGTTTTTATTATTTTGTTAAGATTAACTTGTTAAATTACATTGTTTTTAGTTTTCTCTTTTTTTTAAACTTTCTCCCAGTAACTTAAAACAAAATAATTGACTTCATTTTCAAATGGTTTTACATTTCTCTTTTTGAAATATTTGAATACTTGTAATCCTGGACAGATTGTGTCCGCGAGTCAAAAGGAAGTCAAGATCCAAGATGGAGTATAGGTGAAGAATGTCAATGAATACTATATACCCCTCTGTGTCCTTCACCTCAGATGCCAAACAGATTACTTTTATTGCTTACACAAGTTGAACAGAAAGATCAGTAATGTCACCATGTAGATGATTCTGTATTCACTCTTGCTTTATTGTATGGCTCAAATTCCATTGACTTATTGGATTTCCATAGAACAAAGACATCTTAATAGTAGCCAGGGTATTAAGTACTGGCTTGTATGATTTATTTCATCAGACATTGCGTGCAATGGTTCCAATAAAGGGTAGGGTTGGCTTGTAGGATTCAAAGCACTGGCACCATGAGCATAAAAGCCAGCTGTGTGCTCTCTTTATTGAGAGAAAATGGTCTTGTCAGCTCCAACTAAAGAACATCTATGGAGAGCAAATTATAAAATAAAGTAAATATCCCATCTCCGACCCAGATGGAGTCAGGCACAAATGGAGGCACAATGCACTGCAGATGCTGGAAGCTTGGGAAAAGCATAAAGTGCGGGAGGAACTCAGTGGACCAGGCAGCATTTGTGCAGAGAATGGATCAGGTCAGGATCTTTCTTCAGACAGAAGGATTTGGGGGGGGGGGGGGGGGGGGGGGAGACAGAAAGTTGGAAGAGAGGTATCCACTTAGCCTTCACAGCCACTGGTACTGCAGACCTTGCTCTGCATAACTTGCTTCCTGTGCACCATGGGTGAAAGCAACCTATTCTGAGAGCTCTTCTTCTCCACACCTGCGCCCACACCCATCCCATCTGGTGCCAACTCCCTGGTACAGAGTATTCCAAGAGAAATATTCAACAACAGACCCAGACTGAAAGAAAAACTGGATTTTCCTAAATTTAAGATTAGTTCTTCAGCTCCTGTAACACCCTTCTTGTGGACTTCAGCAACATGCAACTATTGTAGAAACCACTCAACACAGAATCACAGCAAGGCTCAGAAAAGGGGGGACCTCACTGAAGCTTGCAGAACAATGAAAGGCATAGATTAAGTGGATGTGGATAGGACATTTCCACTGGCGGGAGCGTCTAGGACCAGAGGTCATAGCCTCAGAATTAAACGGCGCTCTTTTCGAAAGGAGGAGAGGAGGAACTTCTTTAGTTAGAGGGTAGTTAATCTGTGGAACTCATAGTCACAGAGGGCTGAGAGGCCAAGTCAGCGGATATTTTTTAGCGAGACAGACAAATTCATGACTAGAATGGGTGGCAATGGAGATAGGGAGAAGGCAGGAAAATGGGATGAGGAGGCAAAGATCCTAATATTTGAAGACTTGTAATCCTGGACAAATACTGGATCCTAATTCCACTCCTATAACTTGTGAAAAGTAGAATCACCAAACAATCTGCAGGAACGTGAGAGAATGAGTGAGCGCGTGCTGTATTTATCTGCTGCTGAATACATAATTGCATGCTTAAAGTGTTAGTTAGCATTAAGCTCCAAAACCAGCATTCCTACATCAAATTACCACTGTACACCAAGTGATCGCATGACCAGCCCATTCTGCGTACATCTAATAAACCAAGATCTTCGTCACTACGAAGTGCGACGGTGCAGGATCAAGTCTGATCACATTGGAGAACGTACATGCTAACGCATCTCCAGCGACAAAATAAGACATTATTAAAATTAACTTTTCACACAATAGTTCTTGGATAAGATTATCACTTTGTTATTTTTCAATATTTCAAGAAGATGGTATTTCCTCTTGCATTTTCCCCTCACTTAGCGTCTTTTTATTATCTCGCCATCTCTCCAGAAAAGCAGGATTCAGAATCTAGGAGGTTGCTGTTTCCCCATTTCCCCGTACATTTGCCAGGCAACCCCACCAGGAAACTACTCACAAAACTGAGGCTGTTTTAAGCACTGGTCAATCCACATTCTGAGTACAGTGAGCAAATGCATGCCTCATATCCGAGGAAGGATGCGCTGGCTCTGGAGAGGGTCCAGAGGAGGTTTACAAGAATTATTCCAGGAATGAATGGGTTAGCATATAATGAGCGTTTGACAGCACTGGACCTCTACTAGCTGAAGTTTAAAAGGTTGATGGTGGGGGGGGGATCTCATTGAAACTTGCAGAATAATGAAAGGCATAGATAGAATGGATGTTTCCACTGATGGGAGTCTAGGACCAGAGGTCATAGCCTCAGAATTGAATGGCACTCTTTTAGAAAGGAGGTGAGGAGGATCTTCTTCAGTCAGAGGGTAGTTGGGGTGGGAGATTGCAACCTTCACATGGTCTTCCCTGTTTCAACGAATGCAATCAACCTGGCCTGCAGAATCAAATAGAACAAGTTGTCCTCCAACTTTAGGCTGTGCACACCAGACACAAGAAGAAGAAGAGAAGAGAAGAGGGTAGTTAATCTGTGGAACTAAATGCCACAGAGGATTGTGGAGGGCAAGTCAGTTGATATTTTTAAGACAGATGGACAAATTCTTGATTAGAATGGGTGTCAAGGGGTATGGAGGGGTATGGTCTGAGTGCAGGTAGATGGGACTAGGGGAAAACAAATGGTCGGCACGGACTGGAAGGGCCAAGAGGGCCCGTTTCCGTGCTGTAATTGTTATATGGTTATAAGGGTTATGGGGAGAAGGCAGGAAAATAGGATTAGGAGGCAGAGATCAGCCATGATTGAATGGCGGATTAGATTCGATAGGCCGAATGGCCTAATTCTATAACTTACAAACTTGTGAAACCATTTGCCCATGCATTTGCCAGGCCAGCCCACCAGGGAACAATTTGCCCGTGCATTTGCTTCTGATGGGGGAACTGACCAAGATGGAATGGGAATGTAATTGCTCCAGGAGATTATTCAGCAGCTCATCTAGTGATTCCCGGCAGGTGGCATTGCCCACTGATGGACTGAATGACGTTTCCTCAGCTTCAAAAGGGAAATCTCCTGCTGGAAAACCGCCCCATTAACGACTGCCAAACTCTGCAATGGTGTTGAAATTTCCCGACCACAAACATTGAAGATTTCATTGAAGGACAGGACTTGTTGAAATGTGTAATGAAAGATTTTACAACAACACGCAAGGGACAGTACTCTACACAGTCCCTTGCGCTTGCAAGCTCAATAATTCATGCCGAGAGATTTAAGGTGGCAGGAATGGTGGAAGAAATGACATTGGCACTAGAATCAAGGCTGGTCCAAGGTCAGCCACAGTTTCTGATGGTGAAAATATAGGGGGGGGAAAAAAAAAAAAAGACTTGCAGATGATGGAAATCTAAAATCAAAAATGATAAAATGCTTGAAATACTCAGCAAGTCAGCCAGCACACGTGGGAGGAGAAACAAATTCAAGTTCCATTTATTGTCACATGCACCATTCAGTACAGTGAGATTTGAGTTACCATACAGCCACACGAATAAAAACACGATACACGATAGAATTTAACATGAACATCCCCACGCAGCGGAATCAACGTTTCCCACAGTGAGGGAAGGCAATAAAGTTCAGTCATCTTCCTCTATGTTCACCAGTGGTCGGGGCCTTTGTGCCCTCTGCAGTCGCAGCCACAGATGGCCCGATGTTCAGGTCCTCTCGGCGGGATGATCGAAGTTCCGGCGACAGAACAGAAGAACACACTCAGTGGCTTGGAGTTTCCAAATCGGCCACCTGCTCCCAGAGACCGCGGTGTCTGAGTCCACGGGCCGAGCTGGGCGGAGGTTCAACACTGGTGACAGAGTTCACATTAGTGGTTGAAGAAGATACAAATAGTGGTGTTTAAAAGGCTTTTAGATAAATGAAAAGAGGGAGAAGAACCACGTGCAGGCAGATGAGCACAAACATTGCGGGTCGAATGGCCTGTTACTTTTTGTACTGTTCCTTATTCTAACATTGGTGAACAGTCTACAACCTGAAACATTAACTTGGTTTCTCTTCCCACCATTGTGGCCTGACCTGCTGAGTATTTCCAGTGTTTACTGCTTCTGCTTCTGTAAATTTAGACCTTCAGATTTAATTTAACATTCAATTGTAACATAACAAAAACACAATGTGAAGATAGCAGTTCAAAGCTTCTTCATATTGGCTATTGTCAACTGTAAAAGGATTTGATTTGTCTTCACTTGTAGGTGGCTAAGTTTCTCCCTGCTGCTAAATGCTGTTGACATCAAAAGTATCTACAAAGGAGCTATTAAATTTTATTTTCCCTCCAACCACTTAGTACGTTGCTGTAAATGAAATCTCAATCGCACGTCAGTACCACAGGGATTCACGAGCAGCATTGCCATAGTCTAATAATCTCCTTCCATGCTAGCCATGACTACAAAACACAGAGCTTGCATTCTCAGGGAGACTCCATCAATGAGAATAAGTGCCAAAAGATACTATCCCAATAGCTGTTCTCAACAGTTTTACCTTGAGACATTCACTATTGAGCAAGATACACAACATATTCACTTTAATTTACAGCGACTAGCATTTCAGTGGATGCAGAGCACCACATAGTCCCCCAGTGAGATATAAATCCCTGTACTGATTCCTGCAGCATCTTCAATGACACCTGAATAGCCATTTTAAAAATGATAGTGTCAGATGCACCTTAATTGTCACCTCTCCCTATTGATGATCGCATTACCTGTAATTGATGTTGGAAGACGCATGTTAACAAAAGCTAATTAGCTGGAGTTAATTTACAGTACCTCCATAAATCAAGGCTTCTCGAAGTTTTATGTATATGTTTAGGTCAGAATTATATAGTATGTGATGAATAGGAATGCTATTACCAACATTAATATCATTAAGTCATTCAGCGTTACATCTATAGTATAGTGCTTATTAAATGATATATGGGGACTTGGTAAAACAAAATCTGCAGAATGCTTGAGGTATGCAACACAAAACTGGCTGGGCTCCTGAAATTAATTCATAGCACAAAAGGAGACCAGGCCACAAAAGGAAGCGAGTGGAAGAAAGAACAAAACCACGACCTGACAATCAAAGAGCAACGGTTCCTATTTACATTAATAATTGGGGAAATCAGTAAATAGTTTGTGAAGATGTTGGGTACCAATAACAATATAATAACGATGAGAACAATGTCTCCAGAAAAAAAAATATCCTTCTAAAAATTACTACAAAGAACACCAGATACAATATATCTACATAATAAATACAACCTTTAAAATTTGCAACAGTCTCAGGAGTCTACTTTCTTCCCAAGTGAAAAATAATCCCTTAAAACATATCCTGCACTATTCAGGATTCTGTCATTTTCCCCCCCGAGCAAAAAAAAAAATCCCTGCAAAAATATAAACAAAGTTCCTTCTTCTGGGTCTACAGATCATAAAACTCAGATTTTGCTCTCAAAGTAAGTGAGACTAATGATGCAGGCGCAGCAATTTGAGACAAGAAACAGAGCCATAATTAAATGCAATGATGAAGAAGTTGCTCTCCAAGTTAGCTTTGCTCAAGTGATGTCTCATCGGTCAACTCACGGTTTTTACTGAGTGGATTGATACGGGATTTCACCAACTTCAGTTTCTTTTACTTTGTTTTTACATCACGAGAGACTATTCTGCTTATGAAATTGTTGCCAGTTCTCAGGCAAGCCATCTCATGAACTTAGACAAAAATGCTGGAGAAACTCATCCGGGTAAGGCAGCATCTATGGAGAGAAGGAAATGGGCAACGTTTCGGGCCGAAGGGTTGCCTATTTCCTTTGCTCCATAGATGCTGCCTGACCCGCTGAGTTTCTCCAGCATTTTTGTCTACCTTCGATTTTCCAGCATCTGCAGTTCCTTCTTAAACAAATCTCATGAACTTGTTCGCCTTCCCTTATCACCTGCAGCTCTGCAACTTTATTCTTCCTTCTATGACTCTGATTCCTTTCCTCTTAGCACTCTTTGGCCATTCACAAGACTGAAAGGCAATGTGAAGTAGTTAATTGCTTACCTATTTCATTTGGATCTTAGATACACAACTCCTTTGTTACATCATTGACAGCCACCACTTGCAAAAAACCTTATTTAAAATCTAAACGTGTATGAGGAAGCACAGACTATTCGATGCCTTGTTGTGCCAAGATTGTTTCTTAAAGCTCTTATAGGAATACAAGTTACAAACATATTAACATTAGGAAACTTTAGATTACATCTTAGTATAGGGGACACGGCCATCTATGGTGGTAATCTTCCATTCTCCATTGCTGGTCAATACTTTGCTCCCACGACTGGGAAGCATTTCATAGTCATTGACTCCTTGGTGCAATTCATGAGGAGGGAGCCCAGAAGAGCGACTGCTGCAATCACTGGGTTTTGGTCAGGGAATACACTGAAAACCAATGATCCCACTGGGATGTGCAGGTAAATCCTAGCATTGGCTTTCACTTCAGGTTAGAAGATCCAAAAATACATCAATTGTAAGTTTGTAATAGACAACGCTTTTCACTATAATATGACGATTATAAACCAACACCAAATCCTCATTCTGATCTTCAGTGAATAAAATCTGAAAAACGTCTGGATTTCAATGAAGTTTGTTTACATTCTATTGATAGAACACTAAATGTTACACAAATCATAGCCAGTGAATTAAAAGGAAAAATTTAAATTTTAATGTAGAAATCAACACAATTGTTTGGGTCATAATCTTAATGGACAAGCAATTGATCTTTGCACTATCAACCATTCAAAATTAATTGAAAATAAGATAAAATCAAACTATGGTGAATGAATGAATGACCACACTGAGTATTTGACTTCATATTAATGGTCAAGAGTTATGATTTGATGAGGTTTTTGATCATTGACACAAGTTTTCATATCATTCGTTAACTGTTGTTGAAGAAAAGATCTTCATGCAGAAATTGAATTAAAATTTATATTTTCTGGAGCAGAAGGTCGACCCAATGAGCACCACACTCCTGGATTTCAGCTGGGCGTTCAGTGGCTCAATCTGTCCGAGCACCAGAACTATACGTCAGTCAACACCACACCATCCAAAGCGAGACCAATTATTTCCCACCTGTCATTGACATTCTCAGCTCAACCAACGATTCACTGCACTACAGGCTGTGCCGTGTATAATGCAAAGGTTGACCAGGTATCTAACCTGCTACTAGAACCCAACTTGTGTGTGTCCCTGTAACATTTACTTACCTGCATGCCACCACTCAGCTCACGCATTTACCTCCACCCACTTAAATCCTGACCCCACACACCTCAATTATATACCCATCTACAAATCACACCTGCCACACAATGGCTAAACACAGGCTCCTAATTCATTAGCTGCTACTAATCATCGATACCCAATACGACAGGTACTTAATGATTACTGCCAATTGAACATCACTCCACTCTTTCCAATCTAATCAATGCTTCTCAACTCTCCACCAGCGCCATTGACTTAGATTACGTCCCAGACTTGCTCATTTCCCCATTGTGCTCTCTGCACTGGCACAGCAATTGACGGAATTAGCTTATCCTTTAGCTGGGAATATCTAATCAACGTTAACTTTGGTCACTTTTGACCGATTATTGTTAATATTGGCCAAAATAGAGGTATATAGAATGGAGGATCATTGCATCTGCAAACCCTGTTTGGCCAATTTCTGTGCAAAGCTGAAAGTTGCAAATCGGCATCAGTTGTCTAGGTCCTAGATTGAACTATCAGATAAGGTGAGGTCCAGATGTCCTCTCTATTGTTAAAATGTATGAGTACTTTGCAGAGAAACCCAAGGGTATTGCAAGTGCATGAGCATGATAGGCTGGCTGCAGAAGGATTGTAAATATGGTTCATAATGTTGCAAGATGTCTGTGTTACTGCTTGATGATTGGCTGAAGTGTGAAGCCTTGTTTGAATTGTTTAGACTCCCGAGGAGAATGTTGCATTATTTGGGTCAGTTGACTTCTTTCCAGAAGCTTCTGTAGAAACATTGTAATGGGATGCTTTGTAATTGGGTTGGGGAATTGTCAATAACACTTTAATGTAAACGATATCTGTGATTGGTTTGTAAGCGTACCACCTCCATATAGATCTGCCCCACAGGGTTGGATGACTTATAAAGGTTAACCCCCACGAGGTTCGTTGTCGAACGTCTGGAGCAGCGCTTGGGACTGCTTAACCTTTTGGAAGCGTCTTCTTGCACGAGGCTGAAGGGCTTGGACAAGCAGAGACAAGGATCTATCCCGTGGTGTGGCTAGGTATCGTATAGGGAATTTGTCATTGTTTCATAAAATAAAAGATTTAGTGGTCCAGTGCTTGACTCGGTGTTTTACTGTACTAGACTATGGGGGCTAGCTCTAGGAGCATAATTACATTATCACGTCACTAAACCCCCAAGTGCACAAGCACGTTTCCAGACCTCAGTTTCCCTTTTCCCCCCCCCCCCCAAAACTATTTGCAGAAGTCCCTGCTTGATGGCATTATTATTTTGATCTCAAATATACTCAGTGCAATGCATGTCCCAAGGTGCAAATCCATCTCCATCTTTCAATCGATGGTTTCCAGCCATTGCAATAGGAAGCAGCTGGCACCCGAGCCACAGTACATGTTCATGCAACGTATCTGTTGCATAACTCATTACTTCCCACCACCTGCTGATGTGTTTATTGCATCTATTCTTGCCTAATAGGTTGCATCACAGACGCAAGCACAAAGCTGGAAACAATTACATGTAAAAACTAAATGGAACAGCTTCAAGACGACATTAATGTGAAATCATAGCACCAGCAGATTGTTTTAGAGCATATTTTGAAGCTGTATTTTCAGGCTTATTGCCAAGTATTTTGGTTTTAGCAGTTTATAAAGACAAACCAAACTCCCGAGAGTTCACTGGAAAAAGACGGAGACAATTTGTTTCATAAAATTTCAGTAGTGCATGTAGGCTAGAGGGCGGAACGAGCCAGTGGAAAGGGCAGTAGTGTCACCCCTGACCATTTGTTGTGGGCCATTAGTTGCATTGACTCAACTGATCAACCATATGGATGCCTACCGCTACTCCAGTGAGAAGATGCATCGATATTGCCCAAGATAGACTCAAAGTGCTGGAGTAACTAACCAGGTGAGGCAGCATCTCTGAGGAAAAGAATGGGTGACGTTTCAGGTCAGGAACCTCTTTTTTTTTCTCTACATGACCTTCAATTTACTGCAGGGGCAGTGGTTCGCGTGATCAGAGGGTAGGAGCAGCAGGCCATAGCCTGCAGACAACCCCTGCTCGTCTCTCTCCCCACCTAACTCCAAGGACTGGAGAATGGCGAGGAGAGAGCATGGAATCGGTGAAAGCAGATGCAAGATCAAGGGCAGGTAAGAGAATGAACCTGGATCTTAGCTTCCTCGCCCTCAAGGTCCACTGCGAGAGCCCCCCCCGGGGGCACAAAGGATGAAGGTGGCCGGGCGAGGAAAGGTACGACGGTTCGCTGGCCGATCCGGACAGATGCAACAGCTGGAGGCCCTGCTGCAGCCTGGGGCTCGCCTGGATCGGGCACCATTCCAGAAGACCAAGTGCACGGACCAGACTGGACTTTGAAAATGGTGCCTAAACCTGGAGACTTGCATGCCATCTCAATGGACTACTTCTGTACATTGCATTTAGGTATGGCTACCCTTTACAGAACAGTGTGCAACAAAAAGTCACTGTATGCCTGTCATAATAAAGAACCTCAAAAAAATAATTTATTGATTGGGATAATTAATATAACTAAGCTGGATAGAGTACAGAAAAGATTCACACGAGATGTTGCCAAGAGTTGACAGGTTGAGCTATAGGGAGAGGTTGGACAGGATAGGACTTGATTCCTTGGAGCACAGGAGACTAAAAGGTGATCTTATAGTAGAGGTGTATATAATCATGAGGGGAATAGATATGGTCAATGCAAAGTGTCTTTTACCAATGGTAGGGGAACAAAGAACCTGATAACATAGGGTTAAGGTGAGAGGGGAAAGATTCAATGGAAACCTGTGGGGCAGCATTTTTCACACAGAGTTATGGGTTTATGGAACGAGTTGCCAGAAGAGGTAGTCGAGGCTGTTACAATAACAACATTTAAGAGACACTTGGTAGGTACTTGGACAGGAAAGATTCACTTGGATTCACATGGAACATGGATAAAATGGGGGCAAATGGGACTACCTTACCTGTTTCCATGCTGCATAATTCTATGATATTACTTTGAAGAATTGCAAGGGGATGTTCTTTCTCCATAGAGTCTTGTGGAATATTCATTCCCCAACAAATAAGACCTGATATTATCACATTGCTGCTTCTTTGACCGTAAAGCTCGCAAACAAAAGCTTTTCACCGTAGCTCGATGCACAAGACATTAAACTAAATCAATTCCATGATGTGCAATTTTCTACATTAAAATCCAGTCTTTTACCCAAGGTAGGGGAATCAAAAACTATAGGATATAGGTTTAAAGTGAGAGGAGAAAGATTTAATAGGAACACAAGGGGCAATTTTTCAGAGGGTGGTGGGTAGATAGAATGAGCTGGCCGAGGAGGTAGTGGTGGCTGGTAAAATAACAGCATTTAAGAGACACTTGGACAAGTACACAGATAGGAAAGGTTTAGAGGGATTTGAGCCAAATGAGACTAGCTTAGATGGGGCATTTTAGTCAGCATGGATGAGTTGGGGTGAAGGTCCCGGTTCCATGTTGCAGCAATCTAACATTGCAAAGAAATTTGCAGAGTCCTGTTATTGAAACCCCCCCACAATATGATCTGAATATTTTAAAAGTGAAGCTCCAGTGGTGAATGGTGTTTAGAAAGGTTGCATTCACTGCTAACTAAGTGCTGAATATACATCACTTCTCTGCAAAATAGCGATAAAAGCATGTGTAGTAATGGGCACAGTTAGCATAAAAACTGCATTCCCGATAAGAAATGTCTGCACTTCCTTTAGGATCTACTATTTATATCTCACTCAACAAAAAGTAAAATTATCACTCTCACAAGAAATATATTTCAATGCAATTGCCATATAACTAAGGCCAATATCATTGCTTTATTTTGAACAGTTATTGGAGACCTAGTACCAAAATTTCCCTAATCACTTGCAACTATGACCGATTTCTTGTTATCGTAGACACAGCTGAATGCTTTATTACACATCCGAGGATCCCAGTGCATGCATCAACAGCTTTGTGCAAACATCAGTATAAAGTTTTTCCATCGGAAAGATATTTTAGTTAGAAATAATCAGGCAGCATCTCTGGATAACATGGATAGGTAACATTTTGAGTTATAGAAACATAGAAAATAGGTACAGAAGTAGGCCATTCAGCCCTTCGAGTCATTCAAAATGATCATGTCCGATCATCCAGAATCAGTACCCCGTTCCTGCTTTCTCCCCATATCCTTTAATTCCGTTAGCCCTAAGAGCAATATTCAACTCTCTCTTGAATACATCCAGTGAATTGGCTTCCACTGTCTTCTGTGGCAGAGAATTCCACAGATTCACAACTCTCTGGGTGAAAAGGTTTTTCCTCATCTCAGTCTGAAATGGTCGTCCCCTTATTCTTAAACTGTGACCCTTGGTTCTGAACTTATCCAACATTGGGAATTTTTTTCCTGCATCTAGCCTGTCCAATCCCTTAATAATTTTCCTAAGATCCCCTTTCATCCTTTTAGATTCCAGTGAATGTTGACCCCGTTTCCCAGCACTGTCTTTTTGCACAATATTGCAGCATCTGTACTTCCTGGCATGCAGGTATTTTAGTTAATTGGCATTTATTGAAGAAGACCTATGGTTTCCATTTGGCAGAATACTCGTACACAAAGCAACAGTACAGCATTCTTCAACCTACAATTTCCACAGATGTGCGTATTATATATTGTGAAAGCAACGTCCATTTCCATAGCATTCCCCATTTATGCAAAATATTTCAAGTGTATTAGCAATCATGGGGAAAAAAATCAAAAATGGTTCAATGGTGCTTCAAGAGCAAGTGTGGAGGTCAGTAATGGAAAAGGGAAAATACAATTTAGTAGCTGGATTCCTTTCCCCTTCTTGTTCCATCGGCCCATCCTTCCATGAATGACTCACATTATCACCTTCCTTGCATATCAAATTCCAACATGTGGAAGCTTTGGAGCAAAATAAAAACAAACTGCTGAAGGACTTCAAACGGTCGAACAGCATCTGTTGCGGCAATGGAATTGCCAACATTTCAGGTCAAGATCAAGATTGTGCATCAGGACTGAGAGCCAAGAAGGGAAGTAGTCGGTATAGAGAGAGGGGAAGGGGTGAGACAAGTGATAGGTGATAGGGGTGAGGGATAATAGGCAGATGTAGCCAGGTAGGGGAGTGGGGAGGTGAAGGTGAACTCAGAGATGCAGGGAATTGCAGATGAAGGTTATAGATTAAAAATACAAAGTGCTGGCGTAACTCAGTGGGTCAGGCAGCGTCTCTGGAAAACTAGTGATGAGGAGAGTTTGTGGAATGTTGATTTCGTTGTAAAGGTATGGAACAAGAGACACAAGAGTATTTCATTGTCAAGTGAACCAGGAATCGATCATCAAAATTCTTTCTTGTTGCAGCTTTAAGGGCCCATTAATGCATCATAAAGCAACAAATAAACATACATCAACCAATAATCAGTAATGTTAGGTATCCAGACCATAATAGAGGGATTTCAGGAGGGTGTATGGTTGAAGTCATAGGATATATTATTACTTTTTTTGCACAACATTTATTCATTGTTCTTTATCTCTCCACATTATCGTCTATATCTCTCGTTTCCCTTATCCCAACCCGTCTGAAGAAGGGCCTTGACCCAAAACATCACCCATTCCTTCTCTCCGGAGATGCTGCCTGTCCCGCTGAGTTACTCCAGCTTTTAGCATTGAAGTAGATGATTAAAAAGGAGCTTTATAAGTCTTAAAGGGATTTTGGGGGAGTCCAGAACTAGGGGCCACAGTTTAAAAATAAGGGGTAAGCCATTTAGAACAGAGATGAGGAAATACTTTTTCTCACAGAGATTTGTGAGCTTGTGGAATTCTCTGCCTCAGAGGGCTGTGGAGGCAGGTTCTCTGGATACTGTCAAGAGAGAGCTAGATAGGGCTCTTACAGATAATGGAGTCCGGGGATATGGGGAAAAGGCAGGAACAGGGTACTGATTGGGAATGATCAGCCATGATCACATTGAATGGCGGTGCTGGCTCAAAGGGCCAAATGGCCTATTTCTGTACCTGGTGTCTATTCACAGAGATTTAGTCATATGGATTCATAGAAGAAAATGGTCTGCAGTGAATGGAATATATACCAGGTAAATGTAGAAGGGCTGTTGTGCGTGGACTTCAGCAATGCCTTTAACATGGTTCAACACAAATCAAGGTTAGAGCCATAGCAGTACTATTAATATCAACTCAGTTCCCTCCACAGATGTTGCCTGATCTGCTTAATCTTTGAAGATTGGTTTTTTTTTGGTGTGATTATGAGCCCAATTAATTTCAAAGGACACTCGCTAATGGATTGACTGTAGAGATGTTGCCATCATTCATGGATTCCCTCCTGCTGCCCAACATTCAGAACTAGCCCATGCAAAGGAACAAGCAAGGACATTTCTCAGTGGACAAGCAAAGACAAGAAGCTCTCGCACATAATAAAGGAGGTGGCATCAGAGATGATGCCAGGCCAACAATGCCTACACTTACACCAGCCATGATCACATTGAATGGCAGTGCTGGCTCAAAGAGCCTACTCCTGCACCTATTGACACTAGCAGTGGGGTGAACTCACGTGAGATGGTTTATTTATTGGGACAAGAAGGTCAAGGTACACGTCCCTGATCATCAGTGAGATCCACTGGTGAGCTCAGTCTTGGTCACAAAGGAGGCAACTCAGCAATCTGTCTTCTCCTTGTTCACTCCTTCACACCTCTCATCTGACTGGAACACCTGGGTTTATAAGGGGCAGGGTGATGAGGTTCAGGTGGGCCAATCCATTGTTAGCTAATTGGACACAGCAGCTACTCATTGAGCTCAATGATGCTGAGGTCTGGCCTCTCCTGGCCGGTGATTGGGATCAGACTGGCACCTGAGGGAGTGGGCGTGGTCACAAGGAGAGACGATTTAATCAAATGAAGGACAACACCAATAGAGATGCAGCTGGTAGCATCTCTCCCCATTGAGGATATTTGACTTTATTTAAACTGATGTTTAATTTAGTTTAGAGATACAGCGCAGAAATAAGCTTTTTGTCCACCGAATCCACACCGACCTGTGATCCCCACACATTAACACTATCCTACACACACTAGGGACAATTTACAATTTTACCAAGCCAATTAACCTACGAATCTGTACAAATATGGAGAGTGGGAGGAAACCAGAGCTCCCAGAGAAAACCCACGCAGGTCAAGGGGAGAATGTACAAGCTCCATACAGACAGCGCCCGTAGTCAGGATCGAACACAGATCTCTGGCTCTGTAAGGCAGCAACTTTACTGCTGTGCCACTGTGTGGCCCAATGTACTACAGTGTGAGAGCTATATTCTGCACTCTGTATTTCTTATTTGCTCTACCTATTGTACTTGAGTTTGTCTTGTTTATATACATGTATGGTATATCGGAACTGTTTTGATAGCATGCACACTAACACTATCCTACACACACTAGGGACAAGTGACACTTGTACCAAAGCCAGTTAACATACAAACCTGAACGTCTTTGGAGTGTGGGAGGAAACCGAAGATCTCGGGGGAGAAAACCCACGGGGTCATAGAGTGATCATGGGTTAGTTGGTCTCTGTAAATTCTCCCTAATGTGTAGCGAGCAGATGTGAAAGTGGGATAACATAAAACTAATGTGAATGGGTGATCACTGTTGGGTGATGGGTGGGCTGAAGGGCTTAAAACTCTAAATTCTTCCCCATCCTCTTTCAAGTTTAATCATCCTTTTACTGGTTGAATATTTGGCCATGTTAAGTCATCACGTTGAGGTGTCTAAAACCTTGAAGGGTGATAACCTGCGTGATATTGTGTGTTGCGGGGGGGGGAGGGGGTTGGGGGGGGGGGGAGGAGTAACTTGCATTCTCCTGTCATTTCCCAAACGAAATCCAACGTGGACAAAGGAATTTGGGATCGTTCATGGGAAATAGGAAGAAGTCAAATTTGAACATTTTGAAAAAGCAAGTTAACCAGAAAGGTGAAGGTAGTAACCCCAGAAGTAAACGTATAGTGGTATTTAAGTGGCTTTTAGATATCAGATGGATATGCATGGAATGGAGGGATATGGATCACGTACAGGTTTAACTTGGCATCATGTTCGGCAAAAACATTATTGGCCATAGGGCTGCTCCTGTGCTGTACTGTTCGATGTAACTCAAAGCCCCCGAGAAACCCGCCAATATAATTTTCCTTTGATCAAATTTTGTGTTTTTATCTCTGCAGCTCACATTGATACATCAAGCATTCATGTAGCAGAGCAGTCTAGGTGTTCATTCTTCCTATTACTTTGAGGTAAGTGAGGGATTCATTATAAATCAATGACAGTAAAGTCATGTGCAATTTTGAATTGGGTGAAGAAGATCTGTATGACAAAAAAAAAAGAAATTATTCTGCAGGAGGAGAGTGTAATGGATGCTACATATCATTCTGTGCAAATCAAAGGGCTGCTCAAGATAAGGACAGAAAAACTCAGCGCTGCTCTTGTAACCAAGAAAGGTTAATAAGGAAAAAGAAAAGCACATATATCTTCACTTAACCAAGAAAATATGTCATTGATTAATGGGCATGGCTCTGAAAATATCAACAATGTCAGATTACAGCGTCACGAAACAGCTGCAAGATTTGTGATAATCTTGATGGACCCATCCATATGGATTCAAGACAGAGAAACTCATCCTTTGAGATAAGGGAATTAATGCTTGGAATGTCACACTGAGAATGAAGAACGGAGAGGAGGTTAATTATGTCTCTTTTTACCTTCGACGGAAAAATCCCAAAAGGTAACTCAGCAATGGAAGGATGACAATTGACCAATCAAATGGGTTTTTTTTTTCCCATTTCTTTATCGTAATGGGAATCATTTGTAATGGGTTGGGATAAGGTGGTTCACAATATCATTCAATAAAGTGTAGAAATGCTGCGCAAATCATAAATGACAACATCACAATGAGTAAAATAATTCATCCGTTGTTTATTGGAAAGAGTTGCCACACAGGGTATTGTGTATCATAACGATACAGAGGTGGATATATAAGGGTGGTGAGTATATGGAATGAGCTGCCAGGGGAGGTAGTTAAGGCAAGTATTATCACAATATTTAACAGACTCTTGAACAGGTATATGGATTTGGGAGGCTTGGAGGTATGTGGGCCAAATGCAGGCAAATGGAACTAGCTTCGGTAGTGTCAGATATCCAGGCTGAAGAAGGGTTTCGGCCCGAAATGTTGCCCATTTCCTTCGCTCCATAGATGCTGCCTCACCCACTGAGTTTCTCCAGCACTTTTGTCTACCTTAGCTTAGGTAGGGCATCTTGGTCAGCATGAACAAGTTGAGCTGAAGGGCCTGTTGCCATGCTGTATGACTTTAAAATGTATGGCTGACAAAAATGGCCTACAGGAGCAATTATTTTTTGATATCAGAAGGAGTATGTGAATGATAAACTTTAAAAGTACAGAGGAGAGATTTGATCTATTTGAGAAACTGTAGGGGTATTAGTTTAATGATCTGCGAGCTGGAATAGTTGAGAGCTCTGCAAATGAGTCAGTGAGAAGTGAATCCAACTGAATGCAAAAGTCACAAAGTAAAATGCAAATCTCCTTCTGAAGAACAGGATCGTGAAGAAAATCACTTATAAAGTAACACTTAGTTTGCAGCAGTCAAGAATAAAATGGTTGTGGCTCTGAGATCTGCTGTAAACTGTCCGTCGCCGACCAACTAGCAGAATGGAATGATAACAAAAGACCAAACATAAATAGAGATGTGAACATTTGATTCAAACATATTAAACCATTGTGTGATACGCTAAAAATAAGCTGCAATTGCAAGGTAGAAAATTCACCTAGTCGGGAAGGGGGTGCCTCCTGGATTAAAACAGTAAATGTTGGAATTAATTAGTCCTCATAGACCTGAAACAATCATTTTG
Organism: Okamejei kenojei; assembly: GCA_035221665.1. NCBI lineage: Eukaryota > Metazoa > Chordata > Chondrichthyes > Rajiformes > Rajidae > Okamejei > Okamejei kenojei. The sequence goes on along the minus strand of CM069165.1, from coordinate 24,142,191 downwards.
TTTCCCTCTCCGCAGATGCTGCCTGATCGATGCCAGTGGGTGGGTTTCTGGAGGTGGCTCAGTGCACGGGGGGCTGAGCAATGGCCGGAGGCAAGGGGCAGCGTGTTCACAGCCGATGGTGAGGAGGTCGTGGAGTGGTTGAGCCGGCAGAATGAGCCACTAGAGGTCCTGAAGCAGTTGGGGCTCCATTGGATCGGGCACCCGTCCAAGTGAATGTGCGCATGGAGTGAACGTGGCCTACAGCGGCATGGAGCGGCGGGCGAGAACATCGACATATCGTCTGGCCCAGGTCACCTCCTGCAACACTGACCCTGTGCAGCCACCAGACAGTGCGCCTTTATGACCAAGTTAAGACTCTAACATTTTTTTTTTTAATTTCAAACTTGAATGGCAGAAGATTGCGCCAAAAACATGTTGACTCTTGTGTAGTGACTCAATGTGGTCTACAATGTTACACCATTATACCTAGTATGATTGTGTCTAATGTCTAATAGAATTGTCACAGTACTAAATGAAAACATACTTAGGTGCACATGACAATAACGTGCCATTGTATCACCATTGAACACACTGAGTATGTCCACCTAGTTTAGATGTTCAGTAACTGCAGGATTTTTACAATTTCTTCCTACATTTCTGTGGGGAGTTGAAATTAGAAAAGATGTGGCCATAATTGACCAGCCTTTAGATATGAGAATTGAGCAAGGGAATTGGGATATTGCAGGTATGGGTGAAGCATGAAGTAAGTACTAAGCCTAGAGGTGAAAAGGAGATAAAAGAATGACAGATAAGGCAAGAAGAGGAGGGAGCAGTATTGTTAAGCCAGCAGGAGTGCAAAGGGCAGGCGAGGAAAGAGGGAGGGATGAAAAGAAAAGGGGGGATTTGAGGATGAGAGATGAGCATTCAGAGGAGGGGAAATGAACAGTGGTGGGGGAAGGGGTGGGAAAAATATATGTGCACCTGGGTGGAGAAAAGGCACAGGCAAGAGCTGGTGGAAGGGGGGAGGTTCAAGTTATATTACTTGAAATTCGAGCATTCAGTGTTCATATGGTTGGGTTGTAATCTACCCAAGCAAGATTGGGGAATGTGTAGAAAGAAACTGCAGATGTTGGTTTAAACCAAAGATGGACACAAAAAGCTGGCCAGGCCAGTCTTAGAATAAAGGGGAAGCCATTTAAGACTGAGGTGAGAAAAACCTTTTTCACCCAGAGAGTTGTGAATTTGTGGAATTCCCTGCCACAGAGGGCAGTGGAGGCCAAGTCATTGGATGGATTTAAGAGTTAGATAGAGCCCTAGGGTCTAGTGGAATCAAGGGATATGGGGAGAAGGCAGGCACGGGTTATTGATTGGGGATGATCAGCCATGATCACAATGAATGGCGGTGTTGGCTCAAAGGGCCGAATGGCCTCCTCCTGCACTTTTTTTCTATGTTTCCCAGCGGGTCAGACAGTATCTCTGGAGAAAAGGAATAGGTGACGTTTCGGGGTCGAGACCCTTCTTCAGACTCAAGATTCAAGTCTCAAGATTGGGGAATGTTACACGATGGCAGGCCACGAGCAAAGAGTGAAAAGAAAGGAGGCAAGCAAAATTTGGCATGCAAGACAAAGGGTTACATTACCTCAGCACTCAGCTGTCAAATATCTCCCCAGCCCTAGTTCTAAGTGGAATTTTTTTCATGTAATTTATTGGCTGCTTGTTAAAGGTGATTCATTTAGTGCATATTTTTTTCCAGATAAACTCCTAAATCAATTGAAATGACAACCGAGGTGATGAGACAAGCAAAATAAATCATCTTTTTTATTAAGAATTCATTTCAACGCCATTTTGGAAGGATTAGTGTAAACCGAGAAGCTAATCTAAAGCACTCTGTCGAAGCAACAGAGTGTGTCTTTGGCTTTTTCTGAAAAGAAAGGTTCAACTTCTTTTGAGGATGTTAAAGTGGATAGAGGAAGGTACAACTAAAGGACTAAGAATTGTCTGGACCTAATGTTCACTGAATCAATAGAATTTAAATGACTTTCTTTGAAAAAAATATGAATGTGCAAAGCTAGATAAATAAATCAGGTACATATCTGAAATGCATTCTGCTAAAACCAAAACAGCAAGCAGGAAATGCCAGAATCCACTCTGAAGTAATTAGTTCCAAATTTCAGTGTGGGAAAAGGAATGAAAAAAGCACAGATTCAGCAATATATTGAAAGAATTAAAGGGTTTTCGTTTATGGATGGTTGCACAACAGATGTTGCAAAACAGATACATAATTATTGGTCACGAACCTGGAGGGACTGGAAGACCACATTTACCAAATCCACCTGCTCTCTCTCAGTATGTGATCTCAGGTCAAGATAACAAGTAACATCCAAAGCAAGAATTTCTATTTCTGCCATTTTTACCCTGAGGTGGTAGAAGCATTTTTATTGTGTTATCTGATTAAATTGAGAAAGTTCTGAGAAAGCTGCTCGTCTTAGCCTAACTAATGAACAGTCTAAAGAAGGGTCTCGAGCCGAAACGTCACCCATTCCTTCTCCTCCAGAGATGCTGCATGTCCCGCTGAGTTACTCCAGCATTCTGTGTCAATCTTCGAGATAATTATGCCCCATTGCACAAAGCAAGAAACTAACAAAACAATAGGTCAATGTTGCACAGGTCTGAGAGAAACTGAGGCTAAATGTGAATATTATGATCATGAGGAGAGCCCAAAACCAAATGAAGGTTGTATATTAAAGCGGTATGAACATTGACTTCTCTAATTTCAGGTAGTCCTTACTATCTCCTCCCCTTCTCAGCTCTCCCTCAGCCCTCTGGCTCCTCCTCTTCCTTTCTTCTTCCCCCCACCCTCACATCAGTCTGAAGAAGGGTTTCGGCCCAAACGTTGCCTATTTCCTTCGCTCCATAGATGCTGCCTCACCCGCTGAGTTTCTCCAGAATTTTTGTCTACCTTGTTGGAGATTTGGAGGATATCAAACTATTAGATAGACACAAAAAGCTGCAGTAACTTAGCAGGTTAGACAGTATCTCTGGAGAAAATAAATATGTGACATTTCGGGTCGAGATCCTTCTTCAGAACCTTCTTCAGGTCTCGACCCGAAATGTCACCTATTCCTTTTGAGTTACACCAGCTTTCTGTGTGAATCTTCAGTTTAAACCAGCATCTGCAGTTTCTTCCTACACACATAAAGCTGTTCGATCTACATGAGTCTCCATTGTCACATTCGGAGAATAGAATGGTTGGGTGAGAAAGACAAAATCTTATTCCAAATGGGATCAGTAAAGATAAAATACTGCCCTTGTATAGAACCATTGTGGTGGCAGCAATCTTTACAAAATAGAAAGTCTATCTGAGAGAAAGCAATCGCAGTCAGGTAAAAAAACTCAATAATTTCATAGGCGATTATCATCTTAAAAAAGGATGTGTCAGAACTCATCAAACTACTTTGAAGTCAACTGAGAGACCAACAACGATCCTGAATAATTATTTCTTATTTGCCACACTCATCAGAACACTCAACTCGAAGCTAAAAGTGAATGTTGAAACTTACAAATCAATGTATTGGTTCACATAGGCAGATCTGTCTAACTGATGCCTGAACAAACCTCAACAATCTTCACTGTCACCTTAATGTAACTCAGCGAGGAAATGCCAGGATATCTCCTTACAATTGCACTACATCTTTGACAGTTCTGGGAACATTTTCATTGCAAATGACATTCAAATCCAAGACTGTTAACATGATATTCTATGTAATCTCAGGTGACTGTGATAGGAGTTTTTGACACACTATCAGCTGCTCACATTGTGGAGATCACATGTGCAGTCCCTGAAGTTGTGACAAAAAAGATCACAGAACAGCATTTGGTGCCACAAGCATGAGTGCAATGACCAAATCAATGGGTGTGAACTTAAAGCTGCAATACAGCAAAGTTTTGTTCCTTCCCAGAGGGTGACAGCAATTCAGTCTCAAAAATAGACACGGGTCACAGAAAGTGCACCCTCTAGTGACATTAAACCTAATCTGCAAGGTTTGTGCAAATGAATTTACTACTACATCTACTCAAGCTCCTGTGCTCCGCACATTGTCACTTTCAAGTGGGAAACGGGTATGCATTATTGTCATTGTTTACAAAGACCATAGATTGAGAGAGCAAAGCAAAAGCAAAGAAAGAAGGAAGGTTTAGTTCCCAGGACTAGATCGTATGGTTTAACACCAAATTTACTGACATCTAACATGTCCAATACCCACCAGAAGCGTTAGAAATGTCAGAGTGACCCGCAGAACAAAGTGTTAACGTCGATGTCAGCCCTGTCGATGTGTATTTTGACAATCGGTGAATATCACACAAGTCAGTTCTATCTTCCATATCGTTCCAAAGGTTGAGGTTGTCATGGCAATGTTTGGTGCACTGAAATGCCGCAAGATCACACCAAGCCAATGGTGCGGGAGAGAGATTTATTTGCGCATTAATGAACATCATCCATACAGCTCGTGGTGAAGGGAAATCATGGAGGGGGGGGGGGGGGGATGAGATAACGTGCTTTTATTGTTACTGTCACATTGCTTCATTTCCTTTCAAAGAACATGGTGTGTATATCCTCTCTACAGCTATTGTTCCACGCATGCACAGTCTCTTAGGGTTGGTAATAAGGAAGGCAACTATTTGTTCTGGATGGTGAGGCAATGAATTTATTTAATGTATCACTGATCAAAGACCTAACAATCACAATTTACAACTTCCTCACTGAGGAAGGCCAGATCCCGCTGGCAAGGACGTGCACACACACACAGAAAGACAGAAATCCCCTCATGTGATGGGGGGGAGGACAGGTCTGGCTCATAAACAATAAAGAAGCCTTTTGACAGTCATGACCTCTTGAGTTTCCAAACATCAAAACTTTGAATATGATGATGATGAAGATGAGACACAAAATGCTGGAGTAACTCAGCAGGACAGGCAGCATCTATGGAGAAAAGGAATGGGTGGTGTTTTGGGTCGACACACTTCTTCAGAGTCAGGAGAGAGGGTGACTAGAGGTATGGAAGGGTGGGGTGGAAGATTGCAACCTTCACGTGGTCCGCCCTGTTTCGACTAATGCAATCGACTCGACGTGCACAAACGGAAGATCAAATAGAACAAGTTGTCCAACAACTTTAGGCTGTGCACGCCACACGAATGAAGACGAAGAAGAAGGAGAAGAAGGGCAAGTGGCGCCAGTGATCCAGGTTCAATGATGATCTAGGGTACTGTCTGCATAGAATGTGTTTGCACATTCTTCCTGTGACCACACAAATGTCTTCCGGCTATCCTCCCATATCCCAAAATCAACCGGGTTTCTTCTTCTTCTTTCGTGTGGCGTGCACAGCCTAAAGTTGTAAGACAACTTGTCCTATTTGATCTTCCGTTTGTGCATGTCGAGTTGATTGCATTAGTCGAAACAGGGCGGAGCACGTGAAGGTTGCAATCTTCCACCCCTCAACCGGGTTTGTAGGTTAATTAGTCTTTGAAATTGGCCTTAATGTGTAAGAAGTGGATGGGAAAGAGCGATAACATGGAACTAGTGTGAACAGGTGGTTGGCATGGGCTTGATGAGCCAAAGGGCCCGTTTCCATGCTATATCTTGGATGCTATCTGTGTGGAGTTTACATGTACTCCCCAAGACCACGGTGAGCTTCCTCCAGGTGCTCTGGTTTCCTCCCACATCCCAAAGACGTGCACGTTAGTAGGTTGATTGGCCATTGTAAAATTGCCTCTAATGTAGGGAAAGGATGAGATAGTGAGAAAAAATAGAACGGTGGGCAGTAGGGTCTTTTTCCATGCTGTATCTCTAAAACTAACAACTAAACTAAAGGAAGTTAAGGACATGCGGATGGTGTCCCAATTTGCTTAAATGGCAGACATGCCGACATTTCTCAGATAATCCAAGGAAAATGATTGTTACAAGGAATTCAGACAAGGAAAGAGTGTGGTGGCTCTCTGCATACTTTGTGTATTGTTTCCAAAACAAAGCATTTCACTGTACCTCGGTACATGTGACAGCTACGTATCATTCATTCAGATATGGCAGATGTTTCATTGGGTGAAGCTGTACAACTCAATGGTCTTGAAAGATCTTGCAATAAAAAGTGCACACTTTACGTACAATGAAGAAATTACCACTGAGAAACACTGAACGCACTGAGCAATACAACAAAGTGAATCAAATTGCTCTGAATTATGATCTGTCTCCCTCTGTGCACAAACGTTTTGAAGCTGTGTAAAATCTTTCAGCTGAGATGAGCAAGATCTTGGAGCTAATAATAGAGTTCACCTTGCTTTTCACCTTGCCCTCTTGCTGTAAAATATTTATCATAGGAAAAACATCAAAAAGTTCTTGTTAAGGTCTTTGGACCAATTTGTGACTCCGTATTAATCTATAGATATGGAGCATTTGTGCACACAATCCCATGGATGAATCAAAGCAGAAATCATTGCACTGTTGTAAAAATGCCCAGTAAATTTTCTTGGAAATTATGGATGATGTTTTAAATCAGAGATAATCAGAGATAACATAGTCGACTGAAGGACAAAGATGAGAGGTCTCACTTCTTACAGAAGGGAGCTACACAATTAGTTCAATGCATCCCATCAAAGGTCATAGACACAAAACGCTGGAGTAACTCAAGTTACAGGCGATGGGCAGGCAGCATCTCTGGATAGAAAGGAAGGGTGACGTTTTGGGTTGAGACCCTTCTTCAGAGAAGTCAGGGAAAAGGGAAAGGAGAGGTATAGATGATGATGTAGAGAGATAAAGAACAATGAATGAAAGACATGCAAAAAAGTGATGATGGGAAAGGAAACAGGCCATTGTTAGCAGTATGTTGGGTGAGAACAAGAAGCTGGTCAAACCCACCACTGAATTCAGGATACTAGCCCAGGGCAGTGTCATTACACAGAGCTTCTCCTGATCTCCTTAATTTGAAATTACAGTGCAGGAAAATACTATTAGTAAAAATAACACAAGGACTTCATGGTTTTATATGATATGTCATTTAATACAGCCATTATCTCATCATGGATTAATGGCTCTTAATAATGCGGAGAGAGGAATTGTAAATATTCTTCAGGGCATGAAACCAAATGATTGTGAATATTCTCTTTGGCCTAGATTTTGCGGCAAAAAATATAATAAAACTGTCATGTTCGCTGTCATTATCCCATGAAAGTGGTTGGAGCTTCTGGGATAGTTACTGGTACATGTAGAAATCCCATAGTTGTTCTTGTAGTTCCAAGCACAGTCTTTACAGTTCTGCAGCCAAACCAAGGAAAATTAGTAATCCAGTGTGAATTTGTCACTCTTATTGTAAAATACCCCAAAACATTTTTCATTTGTTGCATTAATTGTGAATAAGATTTTAATTACAACCAGAGTCATAATTCATGGTGAGGAAATTAGTTCATGAAAATAACTCATTGAGTTATGGACATTAAGTGAATTAATACTTTATTGTCACATGTGACAAGTGACAATGAAGTTCTTTGTTTTGCGTACGCAAGGTATGCAAAGAATTGCCACACAAAGGGCGCCGATAATGTTACAATGTATTCCACTCCAGGTCTCCCTTTGTTCCCCCACCGACCCCCCAGTCACGGAGGTCCCCCATGCCGGGCCCTCCTTTCAGTATTCAGTCTTTCCCCTCTTTCATCAATAATGGTGTCAGCTTAGTACCCCGCCTCTGAAATACATTCCAATGACTGCTCCGGGAAGTATGGTATCTGCTCTGCTCTTGACTATCTGTGTCGACAGGGTGATCACTGTCTTCAATTCAGTCCATTTTCATGGTGCATTGTGTCAGGAAGGCTCACAGTATGGTCAAAGATTCCTGCCATGCTAGTCACCCCCTTTGATTAGTACTAGTGACAGGGGTTTGGGGGAGAAGGCTGGAGAATGGGGTTGAGGGAAAGATAGATCAGCCATGATTGATTGGCAGAGTAAACTTGATGGGCCAAATGGCCTAACTCTGCTCCAATCACGTATGAACTTTTCTTTCTTCTGCCTTCCAGGAGAAGATACAAGTGCTTGAACATTCAGATGTCCTGATTTAAAGAAAAGTTTCTTTCCCACTGCTGTCTGACCTCTGATACAATCATCTCTGTCACATCCCATTCCTGGAGGTGCTGTCACATACACTTACCCTTAATTCTACCTCGTTCAACTATTCAATTATTCTATTTTCATATTATTTTGTGCTACTTGGATTTTGTATTGCAATCTTATACCATTCTCCTGTTCCCACCCATCCCTTCTCCCCAGAGAGGTTGCCTGTCCCGCTGAGTTACTCCAGCTTTTTGTGCCTATCTTCGGTTTAAACCAGCATCTGCAGTTCCTTCCTATTCAATATTCATACCGCTGGGTTGTAAGCTGCCCAAGCGAAATTCTTACAACCCAGCGATACCTCATAAGGTTTCCTTGCTTAAGGTCTTCTTAATCCTAACTCGTATTAAAGCAGTTCCAAGAAGGTTCATCTTGTAGATTCTTGATGGGTTTGTCTTGTGGAGGAAAAGTAAAACATGTTCTCTTTGCTGTTGAGAAGTGATGATCTGCGTGAAACAGAGTGATTGAAACAAGAATACTTCCCCTAGTGGGAGAATGGAGACCTATGGAGTTTACTTGCAGAATTAGGGGACATCCATTTAGGTCAGAGATGAAGAAGGATTTCTTTTTACAGAGACCCATGTGTCTTTTGAATTATTTACCCCCAAAATAAAGCATTGGAGGCTGAGTCACTGAATACAGAGTTGACATAGACAGATTTTTGGACTGCAGGGAACCAAGGGATTTGGGAAACAAACAGGAAAGTGAACAGAAAAGATCAGAACACCCAAGATGACCACTTCAGTGACTACGTGGGCTCCTCTTGCTCCATATCCTTATGCCAAAGTTTAGACACCAAGTTTAGATTAGTTCACTATTCCCATCCCATTTATCCAGAAAGTAAAACAGAAATTGCCACTATTTTGGTCCAAAATGACTTCACTGTCAAGCTAGTAAAGGTCCATTTTGGCCCGAATCCATTTAAACACATTCTTCACTCAGCTTTCTGTGAGCCACATTTACAGAAGGTTCTTTTGCTGTCACATTTGTTATCATCTTGTCTTCATTGGAATCAGCTGAACTAACCACTTACTCAACCACAGATGAAGAATGGTGATCATCTGTCTCTTGAATACAAATACATCTGAGCACACAGTCAATACTGTTTATTAACATAAACACTCTGGCCTGAAAAGGGGGGGGAAAGATTGACGTATTACAAGACAGACAGTATAAAATTCCAATTATCAACTTTAAGCTTGTTGATTTGTTGAGTTTGTTCATGATTTTAAAATTGAATAAAAATGATTCGCAGAGGCAGTAAACATCAAATGCATCACCAGAAAAAAAATTGGCAATCTCTGTGCAAAAAATACTCAATGCCCCCAGTTTTCAAATGCTGTGATTTTTAACTTCAAATTTATTTTTTAAACAGACATTAGAGTCATCGAGCGATACAGTGTGGAAGCAGGTATTTCGGCCCAACTTGCCCACACCGGCCAACATGTCCCACCTAGACTACCTGCCCCGCATCTGATCCGTATCCCTCCAGACCGGTCCTATCCATGTACCTGTCTAACTGTTACTTAAACATTGGGATAGCCCCAGCCTCGACTACCTCCTCTGGCAGCTCGTTCTGCATACCCACCCTGTCAGTTCATTCCATGTACCCACTACCATCTGAGTGATAAAGTTGCCCCTCAGGTTCCGACCAAATCTTTCCCCTCACCCTGTGACTGTTGATTCACCTACGCTGGGTCTCGGAATCATACTTGTAAATGAGATCATTTAGAAATGTTAAACGAGGGACAGAATACCTAATGGCACAGTGAAGCATGTTGTACAGTGAAACACTTAAGAAGCATACTTTTCATGAGTTGATTTCTTCCCACTGAATTTTCTTTGAGAGGTTTAGGTTAGGCAATTCATTTCCTTTTTTTGTCAGTGATGACAGATCTGTAGCAATGTAAACACCTGACAGATTTGGATAATAGAGAGTTGGATAGAGCACTAGGGGTTAGTTGAGTCAAGGGATATGGGGAGAAGGCAGGCACAGGTTATTGATAGCGGACGATCAGCCATGAACATATTGAATGGCGGTGCTGGCTCGAAGGGCCGAATGGCCTCCTCCTGCACCTATTTTCTATGTTTCTATGACCATAATCTCCATCCCACTCCGAGGCTTTTATCAGTGCTGCCCTCGTAGGGTAGTGGGTGGGATTGCAACAGCATTACCACACCACCGTGAAGTTGGGGACTCTGCTAAAATTAAATTATAAAGGAGATATTAAAATGTTTATGATTTCCGGGATATGAATTGCTCAAGACAGTGTGAATCCCTAATCTGGCGGTCATTTACAATGTTGAACTTCAGAAAGCTATTGGTATTTTTGTAGCAATCATCGCCCAGCACTGTACCTGAGAAAATGCACCATAAAATTACAACCAACCAAATGACATTTATATTTTTGACATTATTTCCATCATTAATCTCCAGAAGCAATCTCAGATGGCACGGGAATAGCAACATATTTCATTTTCCCCTCACCTGTTCAGGTTAATGCTCAATGGATTACCCACATGAATCAGGCAGATACATCTGTGGCATTATCCATGTCTTGAAGGAAAGTAACTAAAACATGAGACCAAATTTAAAAATCGTTTAAAAAAAAAATCTTTCATCTGTGAAAGTGAAGCTATGAGTTAAAGAAAAATGTGGGTCCCTTACAAGCAGAGTCAGAAGAAATTATAAAAAAGTGGAGGCTAGATATTTGCTTGATTGCATGTTCTGCATGATTTTGTGATTTACCTTACATTTTCTGCTGTTAATTCAGTTTATGTTAGGGAGCTGAATATCAGGTGGAATTCTCTGCTACAGAAGGTAGTTGAGGCCAGTTCATTGGCTATATTTAAGAGGGAGTTAGATGTGGCCCTTGTGGCTAAAGGGACCAGGGGGTATGGAGAGAAGGCAGGTACAGGATACGGAGTTGGATGATCAGCCATGATCATATTGAATGGCGGTGCAGGCTCGAAGGGCCGAATGGCCTACTCCAGCACCTATTTTCTATGTTGCTAAGTGGAATAAAACGCACAAAAACATTGCTCACTCCTTGAATAAATTTCACAACTATGAATAAATGTCTCTCTTATTAAACAAATATGTTGGTTCTATGTTTATGGGGGAAGATACAAAAAGCATTCAGGAAATTATAGGAAGCAAAGAAATGAGTAAAGAAACAATATTGGAAAAATGAATAGAATAAATTTCCAACCACTCCCCAGACCATGGTGTGATCGACACAAGATCTTACGGGAAATGCAATATAGTGCATGTATTGGTTTCTATTCTCAGCTTAAATACCCTTGTGTTATGGAGGGAATGCATTCCTATAAAACCAACTCATCTTCCTTATTCACAACATAAAGAGACTGGCAGAAACAGGGAATTCTAGGCCAGTTGGTTTAATAGCTGGTATTTGTAAGATGCTCTGATCAATAATAACGAAGAAATATCCAATCATTTTGTAAAGATAAATATCATGAAACCTGGTAAACATAGTTTTATGTGTACATCATGTCTGACAAATTTATACAATTAATAGGGAATATTGATGGAGGAGAACCCAGTTGATGCAATGTACTTACATTTCTAAAGGCATTTGAGAAGTACCATATAAGAGGTTGGTGCATAAATTGAAAGCCCATGGTCTCAGAGAAATGGATCAAAAACTGCCTATCTCACAAGAAACAAACTCTTGGAATAAATGGGTCCTTCTCAGCTTGAAAGAAAGTAACTATGATTTACATTATTGCATGCCTGGCCTGCAGAATCCTCCCAAGGACAAAGGTCTTGCACCGCTTGTGAATACTGCTGCTGTGAAACTTACACCAGGACAACCATGGACAGCTCAAAGACCAGCAGAGTGACCCCCCAACTCTGATTGTTCCCCCTTTAAACAACTTGCCTGCTTGGATCTCCCTCAGCTCCAACCCATTTCAACATAAGCCCACTGTTCTTCCCTCAGCTCCCAACCTGATCTACAGTCAACACCAATCCCAGATACCAGGATCCAATCCCAAATGACCCTCCCTCACCCCACCACCCTGCTGAGGTATCAAGAGTGTTTTATTGCCACATGTACCAACATTGCAATTAAAATCTTACTTGAGGTAGCTTAATAGGCTTGCAAATATGAAACTCCTTCAATAACATATAATAAACAAAAATATTCAAACATTAATAACCCCAATTCTAATATAAAATAAGCCCAAAGTCCTAAATGCAACAAATGATATTTCATAGTTTAGTGCATTGAAGTGTTCAGGAGCATGATGGTACTGGGAAGAAGCTATTCTTGAACCTGGAGATCACAGTTTTCAGATTCTTACAGCTTCTTCCCAATGGAAGGAGTGAATTGAGAGCATGGCTAGGGTGGTGTGGGTCTTTGATGATGGTGGCCACCTTTTTGAGCCATCGCTGCTTCTAGATTCCTTTGATGGCGGGTAGGTCAGTACCCATGATGGACCAAGCAGTGTCCACCACTTTTTGTAATCTCCTTCATTCATGTCGGCAGAGTTGCCAAACCAGGCTGTGATGCGACAGGTCAATATCTCTCTACCAGACACCTTCAAGGTTCAAGGGAATAATTCATAATCTCCTCGATCTTTTTGAAAAATTGGAAGGAACAGTCCATTCCCACAGCACCAATCACCAATCACCAGCGACCACTCTCACCAGACTATTCCAGTCTGAAGAAGGGTCTCAACCTGAAACGCCACCCATTCCTTCACTCCAGAGATGCTGCCTGTCACGCTCAGTTACTCCAGCTTTTTGTGTTTATCTTCTATTCAATTACAAGCCCAATCCACAACCCTGCATCGCACATAGAAGGAATAGGTGATGTTTCAGGTCGAAACCCTTCTTCAGACCCTTCTTTGAGCTTGCAAGGCTGCTCCTTTCCTGCCAATGATCAAGATAAAATTGTTTTTATGTAAGTACAGTTTTTCTTAATTCACTGCCATGGTAAAATCATGGTGCATGGATGATTTACTTGAGAAACAAGCCTAATCCCTCTTTCTCTCAATTACACATGTTACAATAATAGGTATTCTCCAAACTTGGCAATGTATGTCCCCTCTTCAAAAGTCCTCTACTTTCATGTGCTATAATTTATAAGCAATTTAAATGAGCCATAATTACCAACCATTCACATGATGTGCTTTTTCTTGTTTAAATAATTTCATATTAACTTCTTCATTTAGTCTTGATGTTCAGTTTCCATTCAAATCAGCAATCTCCTTGATCTCTCCCAGCATAAATTATGCTCTTAAACTTATAGCTTGTTCTTTATATCTCACTAAATTCGATATTGAATTGCTGCAGCTCATAAAAGAGATAGAAAGAGAACTGACACAGTTGTGGAGTTTAATTCTGAGATCCAGAGTCATTAACATCAATTAGCCCATGTGGACACATCACTTCAGTTGGCTATTAGCTAAATAAGTGTTGCTTTAATTAAAGACTTCATTACATTTATTATATGGGTGGAGAGGTGAATTGGGCTTTGAATTTATAACATTACAGCTTCAACATCATTATTCATTAGCAGCAAATGTATTTATTATCAGATCAGCCGAGCTGTGAGTTGAGAATTGTCAATTTTCCAGTCACCGAGTTATCAACTAAAAAAACATGGCTCGATTTATACAGAACCCATAATATGGACTCAAACCTGTGGAATCGATGTAATGAAATAATGACAATTTATCTCGTGATTACTGAGAGGCAGTCTGTACTTGGAGAATGATGTCTTGAAAATGGCAACACCACCATTGACCCATATACAATTAGTAAACTATTCCTTTCAAAGTTCCTTGCCTGTGATTCATATAACTGAAATGTACTTATAAATCATACTTCCCAGTTCCTTGATAACTGATTTATGTTAGTGAGCTGTTGAGAATATAGGAACAATTAAATAGTCTCATATATTACATATAATCGATTGACTGTTGATATCACCAACCAGGCGACCAACATGGATGGTGGTCAGACTGTAAAAACGTTACGATGCTAAAATTTGCCAAATGCTCATTTCACAAAGATTGCAGGCTTGAGATTATTGCAACTGTTGTTGGATCTGCTGTTTTGCTGTTGATAAAATTTCACTTGTAATCTCGATGTAATAAAGATTGAGTGAATGCAGCAATTGATACCCATTCATCTCTTTTATGTTATCAATCCTCCAAGGCAGCTCTTTTGATGATATCATCATTTATCATTTCTTAAAGAAAAGTGTTAAACAGAGATAAAAAAAGATAAATTTAGTACCCCATTTAACTTTCATTTGAAATTTGAGTGCTCGTGGGAAAAGGATGTTATTCTTAAACTTTCCACCTGAATTTCTTCATCATACAGTTGAAATCAACGTGTTGTCTGAATAAACACGTAGATTCAGTTTAGTTGTGTTTCGTTTATTATTGTCACATGTACCAAGGTGCAGTGACAAGCATTTGTTGCACGCAATCCAGTCTATGAAAAGACTGGACAATCCTGCCAAACAATCCAGTGCACAGATACAGGATAAAGGGTATAACATCTAGTGCAAGTTAAAGACCGATAAAATCAGATTAAAAATAGTTCAAAGGTCTCCAATGATGGGTAAATGGGAGGTCAGAATGCACACTGGCTGATGAGAGGATGGTTCAGTTGCCTGATAACAGCTGGGAAGAAGGTCTATAAACCTGGAGGTGTGCGTTTTCAAACTTTTGTACCTCTTGCCTGATGGGGGAGGGGAGAAATGGGAGTGACCAGGGTGGGACTGGTCCTTGATTGTGTTGGCCAAGACAGTGTGAAGTCATTGGAAAGGAGGATGGTTTGTGTGATGGTCTGGATAACGTCAACAAAATTCTGCAATTTTCTGGGGCCTTGGATGGAGCTGTTTCCAAATCATATTTCAACATGAGTCTGAAACAAACATCAGCTGGTACTAGAAAATGGAGTTAGAGAAGCTCTCTGTTGTACCCGAATCTCGCTGGTGCTCCAGGGCAAAGTCTTTAGTTGAGTTTATTGATACAGCATGGAAACAGGCCCATCAATTCACCGAGTCTGCATCACCTGTTCACACTAGTTCTATGTAGTCCCACTTTCCCATCCACACAGCTACACACTCTGGGCAATTTATAGAGACCAATTAACCTACAAACTCCCAGGTCTTTGAGATGTGGGAAGAAATTGGAGCTCTGGAAGAAACACAAGCGGTCACAGTGTGAACATGCAAACTCCACAAAGGCACCATTTGAGGTCAGGATTGACCCTTGGTCTCTGGCGCTGTGAGGCGGCAACTCTACCAGCTGTGCTGCCCCTCATCACGGCCAAATGCTATGAAATGCTGGGCCTTCAGGACTACACTTTAAGGGAGACTCAGACGCAGAGGCCACAACAAGGGCTCCTTGGGGAAGGAGTACAGTTTCAGGCCTCTGCCACTGCACACAAAATATTTGAAATCTGTTAAAAGCCCATGATGCACTGGCATTAAAGTTGCAAATGAATGATCACAGATGACAAACTTATCCTCAGGGAATAACAAGACGTATTATGAAAACATCAACTCTAATGTTTTAGTATTATATACCACTGATTTTTTATGTAATATATATTTAAAAATAAGAAAATAAACTTAGGTTATTTTTTAAACTCTTGGCCCTGGGTTTTATTTATTTGTTACATTTTTGGGATTTTGGCCCTCACTATATTCCAGTTTATTGCCTATTGAGTAGATGGTCATGAGCCAAATACAACTGCGTAGGAAGGAACTGCAGATGCTGGTTTACATTCAAAGACAGACACAAAATGCTGGAGTAACTCAGCAGGACAGGCAGCATCTCTGGAGAGAAGGAATGGGAAATCTTTCTGACCCCTCTCACCCTGGCCACAAACTCTTTGAATCACTTCCCTCTGAAGGTGACTCCGGACTGTCAAAGCTGCCACAGCCAGACATAAAAACAGTTTTTATCCACGAGTAGTTGCTCTACTCAACAGCCAAAAATCTGTAGCCTCCCTTTGATCTGGTATTTTATTGGCTCACATGCTTGATCAATAGTGTTTTATCATTAATGTCTTATTATTATTAATGTTTAGTGTTTTCTGAGTCATTCGTAACTGTCACTGTATGTCATGTTGTTACTTGTGGGCGGAGCACCAAGGCAAATTCATTGTATGTGAATACTTGGCCAATAAACTTACTTCTTCAGGCAAATACAATTGTTGGATCGCTGGGCTATGTGAAACTCCATGAGGTGGATGTGGAGTCGCATATAGTCCAAACAAGTGACGGGTGCATGTGTGGATGGTCAATGGAAGGCAATGGGATGGTCAACATTTCCAGTTGGGACTATGCATGAGCACTGAGAATGAAGAGGGGAGATGGGGTTGGTTGGTGATAGCTGTAACAGGATGTGGTGGGGGATGACAAGCAATATGGATCCAGGCGGGAGAGGAATGTTTAGAGATAGAAACTGGTGGGTAGGTGGAAACAGAGAAGGAAACAAAATGGGCAGATGGAGCCAGGTGGGGCAAGGTCGAGAAGCTGGAAAGTGATGAGTGGGAGGGATGATGAGCTGATGGAACCTGATAGGGAAGGGCATAGGAAGGTAGGCCAAGGAATAAGCAACCCAGGTGGGATAGGTACATAGGTGATGGACAGATAGAACCAGGTGGGGGAAGGTAATGATGGCAATAAGGGCTGAGCAATAGGAAAGGTGAACAAAGGAAAACAGAACCTCGGTGGTTAGGTAGGGTGTAGGAAAGGAACACCAGGAGTGTGAGTTATCTAAAACTGGAAAATTAATTTTCAAAACATTGGGCTGTGGCAGTGTTGAAGGCCCAGGGTAGATGTGGGAATGGGCAAAAGAGTTGGAATGACATGCAACCAGAAGCTCAAGATGTTGTTTCAGACGAACACTGGTGTTCCCCATTGGGTCCATCTGCTCTTCATACCCCGCTCATCTGGTTCTGCCTATCACCTGTCAACCCTTCCACACCGTCCTTCCCACCTCTACATGTTGACTACCTTCTCTCTATGCTCCCAGCCCTGATGCAGGGTCTCTACCCAAAACGTTGACCATCACACTGCCTTCACAAATACTGCTTGACCCATTGAGTTCCACCAGCAGTTTGTTGTTTTTTTTTTGAACTAAGGCTATTATTGCTCCACGTTTGTAACATTCTATGACATGATTTGAACTTGAAAAGTTTGGATTGCCCTCTGAATTAGTAATCTGGTAATTTAATCGTGATACCATAGCTCTTATCAGTGTTCATATTGAGCAAGATGCACCAGTCTTTAGAGTTGTTTTTGGAAACTAGACTCTATAAGTTGAGGGTAGACAAAAGTGCTGGAGAAACTCAGCGGGTGCGGCAGCATCTATGGAGCGAAGGAAATAGGCAGCGTTTCGGGCCGAAACCCTTCTGTTCAAAGAAGCTGCATAACAACTAAATAGTATTATTTTAGGTTTTTTGCACTATAATGTCCAGTGTGAAATCTCTTGGAATGTTTGGAGGGAATAAAATCCAGACTAAGTATTTTATTGTGTAACTGGAAGTTGCATAATCAAAAATGTCACCATACCATAGTGATAGGTGCTTAAGATTCCTCGTGGGTGGATTTTATTGAAAACATTGTACCCCTTTAATTAAACATGGAATGCAAAATACAGAACAGAACGGTAAGGAACAGGCCCTTGTGCCCACAATATCTGTGCTGAACATAATGCCAAGACCAACTTGTATCTGCCTGTACATAATCCATAACCCTCCATTCCCTGCATATCCATGCGCATATCCAAAAGTCTCATATGCCTTCATGTAAATGAGATATTCTGTATTATAATGCAATTCAACCAAATAATTAAGTCTGGAAAATATGCTCGAAAGTGTAATCCAATAAAGCTGTAACAAATTTAAATAAGGCAATGAAGGTTTGGAATGAGTACCGTTGCATCCTATATATCTTACAGTAAAAAGTCAATGAGAATTGGAAATATGGTCAACAAACTACACTAATTGCATACGATGTATGCAGGCAATGCTTTCCTTGCTGACAAATTTATTGTCACAGTGACTGCAAAATTTAAAATCATTAAAGTTTAATGATTTAGATACAAAAGTAGTTTACCCCTTAACTCATTTCCCCCACACTAAATCAATGTTTGCACAAAAGCAACATAAATTAACTGGTTATTTATAATATGTCGTTATTGCCTTTCAATCACTGGAGGTGGTGATATCTGCACCTACAGCCGTGGGCACTTTTCCTTTCTCTTTGGGGCATGCGATGTTGTTAAATTTAATGAATGATTTGGGAGAGAAGTAACGACTCAAATGTTACATAAATTTTAATGATTGAGAGACCTATCGGGTTAAGATTTTTTACCTACAGGAATAACCAGGGAAAAGGAAATAAAATTCAATTTACCCAGCAGATTGCGAAACTATTTGGATTATTTTGTTCAGCATTGGACCCCCTTGGTTAAATGTTTTTATTCAGACATTCATGCTTTGAAAAAGTAAATAAGTAAGTTTTAACTATCTCGCAGCCAAATGAGCATCAATGCAATCATCATGTGCTGTATGTTTTGACTATATTTCAAAATCTTTGCAACTCAGTAAAGGAAATTCAACTAATTCAGGAAAAACTGCAACAGAAAACAAACCCCCATCTAATTTTACAATTATGACATGTATTAGAATGTTTTAAGAATGTCTTGAAACTATCCTGGAAAAGATGAAATTAGAATTTAAAGTTCCAGTAAACTTTAAATAATTTATACAATGAGTAATGATCATAACCGTACAGTTAAGCAACAAGGTAACAATGAACAAATGGAAAATAAATAGTGAATTGAGAATAACAGGAAAGTAGATGGCATGATGAACAGATCTCCATGTTAGTTTACAAACAGTAGGTCTTGCATCTTGTGTAACAAGGAATATAAGTTATAAAGACCAAATGAAAATTTATAAGCTTGTAGACATTCACATTTCTGTGACTGAAATTTCAAGATAATGATAAGGAATGTGACAAGTGATTGAGTTAGAAAAAGTACTTCAAATTCATTATGACTTTGATCATGACATCTTAAATCAATAAGTTATATCAGATAGTGACATGATGTATATTTCTAATGGCTTTAAACTTCACTGTCGCTTATGTTGTCTTCCATGGTGGATTAATTGTACTGAGCTTGAGGGCTAATATTTTATTTTGAAAAAGTGACAAAATGTTAACATCTATGGTGTATCGTGAACAAACTCCCAACTACATTTTTACCGTAAGTGAAGTTTTGACCTTTCAGGGGTTTCTCTGGAATTTATTCTGGTGAATTGTTGAAGAAATTGGATGCAGAAACAAAATATTTTGGAGCTTTGTCATGAGTGTCTTGTTTGCTTGAATATAAATCATTATTTTGTTTGTCAGAAAAAAAGGCTTCTCTGAAATATAGCACTTGGAATAGGTCCAGAGGAAGTGAAGGGCATTTAATAATAATAAAGCAATAATCTCAGACCTTCACGAACCTGTCATCAGCAGGGCCTCTATTCTACTGATTGTCTTTAAAGCAATTTTTCATTGCTAGCATTGTTTCTGCCACTAACCAGTATGAGTGAATTATGATTCTTCTAACTACAAAGACCTTGGGGATTTGTACAGAAACCTATGTATTCCTCATAAATACAATACTCGTCTAATTTGTTCAGGTTAAACTTTAGCTATCATTTTGGGTTTTTACCTCAGTTTGAAGTCGTTTCAGATAAAAATACGCAATGAAAACTTGAGTACTGAATCCTTTGAGCAAAATGTAGCTACCAGGTCCAATTAAGATCGCAGCCACCAAAATACAGAAGATCCAAATCCGAAATCTGTGTTTTTGGGCATAAGGTGGGATAAATTGTACGAGGGGAGTGGATAATGTTCAGTTTGCAAATATTTCCCCAAATTGAAACTCAAAGTAATGTTCAAGTTCCATCAAAAATAGCAGTGTTCAGATAGAAAATGTGTTCCTCATCTTCATCATTTCTGGGCACCTAATTATAAATATATGTACAATAAATTCATCTGTTTTAGACAGCTAAACTAATCAGATATGAATTCAGATTTTATCCTTCTAATCTCAGAACACCTGCATTTGAAGGGTAATTTGATGCTTCTTGTTGTATTAGATGGTAGAAAAGGGTTGATTTGGAATGTAAAAGCAATTACATTGAAATTGTAAATTCAGTGTTTTGTTATTAAATGCATTATTGCATGTCTGCAAACATTTTATATCAGGGATATGTTTTTCTTAATTTACTTTGAATGTATTTGCTGTATACATGCATCTGCTGAAACATTTACTCAGTTACATCAAGCCATCCTTGATTATCAAACACTGGTTTCATAGTCTGCCCATTTCTGATACCAACCTCTATCCTCATACCCCTTAATCCTCAAATCTGCCCAGATGGATGGTCACAGATCAACTCCATACATAATTCAACAAGAACTAATGCATTTAATTCAAAATTTAAAAAAAAAACAGAAAAAGGTGGAAATACTCAACGGGTAGAGAGAGGGCTGCTTCTGTGGAAAGAGAAAACTGAGTTAATGTTTCAGGTCGAAGACCCTTCGTCAGAACCTGGAAGAAGAGACTGAAGAAGGATCTCGGCCCAAAACGTCACCCATTCCTTCTCTCCAGAGATGCTGCCTGTCCCGCTGAGTTGCTCCAGCATTTTGTGTCTACCTTCGATTTAAACCAGCATCTGCAGTTCTTTCCTATGCAGGAGAGAGTGGAATCTTGTTAAGGTACAGGGAGAGTGGGGAATGGTCTCCGAAAGGGTGAAAGAGAGGTGTTTGTGGCAATAAGCTGAAAAACAAGGTGATCTGGTAATCAGGGACAGCAGCTGAGGAAAGGGAGGTGGCCATGGAAGGAGGGTTTTGGATAACACATCTCAAAGACAACATGGAAAACAAAAATGATTGAAGATGAGAAATGCAGAAGCAAAAGGCACATTCTTGAACAAAAAAAATGTTTTGGAGGAATTCAGCAGCTCAGTGGACAGAATGGACAGACAATATCTTGGATCGGGACCCTTCTTCAGATTGATCAAGTTGGGTGCAGACAGCTGGATAAAGGAGGTGGGGGGGGGGGGGGGGGGGGGGTGAATGTCTGAAGAAGGGTCTCAACCCAAAACGTCACCCAATTCTCTCCAGAGATGCTGCTTGTCCCACTGAGGTACTCCAGCTTTACCGGTCTATCTTAAGTGATAGGTGGATACTGGTGAGAGAGGTGGATGAATGGCTGATGGGTAGAGATAGTGACAAAGGCTATCGAGGTGAGCATGAGTCAACAGAATGTTAAGTAAGGAAAGAAGAGGAGTGAACGAGTGAAATATAAAGCTGGAGAGGCAAGCAGATGATCCTGTCGAAGTGTGGAGTAGGGCTTCACCAGGTTAGGCATTCCTGGAGGGGAATAAATCAGTGAAGTAAATGAAAAGACAAGGGACCTTCGACCTAAGCGTTAGCTTGTGCTGGCAATGTGGTGCAGCAGTAGACTTGCTGCCTTGCAGTGCCAGAGACTCTGGTTCAATCCTGACTACTGGTTCTGTCTGTACGGAGTTTGTACGTTCTTCCCGTGACCTGTGTGGATTTTCTCCTGGAGCTCTGGTTTCCTCCCACACTCTAAAGACGTACGGGTTTGTAGGTTAAATGGCTTGGTATAATTGTAAATTTTCCCTGGTGTGTATAGGATAGTGTAAGTGTGCAAGGATCGCTGGTCGGCGCAGACCCGGTGGGCCGAAGGGCCTGATTCTCTAAAACTGAAAACTGCAAACTCTATTTCTCTTCCAGCCGGCGTGGACTGACCCGTTGAGTATTGGCAGCATTTTCTCTTTTTATTTTACATTCCCAGAACCCGCAGTTCTTTTTCATTTTCATTGCTTTTAAAATTGCGTCTAACAAAATATATAAATATTTTTTTATTTCCTTGGATCACAAAACTGCAGCAAACAGGGACGATGCAGCTCCAGCATTATAAGAACCCTTGGCAATGGAATGTATTTGTCAAGGCCAAGCAGTTGATTAGAGTGCATTTAGCACCATGTTAACAAAATGATGACAGAAAGCGTGTCTTTAAGTGGAGGGTCAGTGTGATTTACATTGTTTTTCACTCAGTCTGGGACGGAATACTGAAGTGCTGTGATCCACATACAGAGAAAACCAAGGGCAACTTCCGAAATGCCAGCGAGATGAATTTAATAGGAAGTGCAGCATCTTTCAGAATGTCATATGGAGCGAGTGTAATATATTACCACTCGGTGTAGGTTTGATATATTTTCGTTCTTTAGATGTAGCTACAATTTAATAGACAAGAAGTAGGAATATGAGTAAAAAAAATTTAATACAGCATGATCAGCAAGGTTTCAACTCTTACTAACCAATTGAAGTCTACCCCATATCTATAACTCATTTTGTTTTATAGGCCATTAGGATCTCCAGAGAAGGGCTGCATGGAGACTGCTGCTTTTTGTTGAAATTAAAATGTCAAAGAAAAAGAAATAGAACAAAACAGGGAATCTGCAATTAATTACAAGCCCATAAAAATTCAATAATCAGAAGTCTGTGCAGCTTCAAGTCAGGCTCTATCTGATTCTGGCTAACAGGAAGGGAATACATTCATCTTTTCAAATTAGTTTTTTAATCTAACTTGAATATACTGATAAGACCTTTCACCATTTGTCCAATGTTCCTGTCTAACATGTTCAACATAAACCGTGTAAAATTTCTGATCAGTGGCGCAAGAGTTCCGCGTGTTACTCTTTTCTGATCTGGGCTTTGAAAGTGAGGAGGGACCTTATTAATGGGGTCGTTTGTGGACCTCAGCTGGACATGTGTGGAAGTGGACACACCAAGGGTCTCAGTCAGTGACCAAGGGTCCCGACCCTGAACATAGCCTATACGCCTCCTGCACAAATGCTGCCAGACCCGCAGAGTTAACCTTGAACTTTGTGTTCACCCCAGTCAGTGAGTTCCCTGATCTGCTGCCACCATTGTCATTTTAAAGGCCCTCTTTTCAGGACAGGTTAGTTCCCCTGGTTGACATCCTTTGCTTGAAACAATGATTCAGAAAGTAGTTAAAATGTGTAACTCAGCGGGTCAGGCAGCATCTCTGGAGAATTTGTGGAGAACATGGATAGTTGACAATTTGGGTTGGGACCCTTCTTCAATGCACGGAGCATTTCACAGTGCTCAGCCTCATCAGCAGGGTTCCCCGTCAAAGTTAACATCTGAACATTCTACAGCAGGACTCAGCTGCAACCTTAACCCATGGTAATTGGAATCTGGCACAGTTCTTTCCCCTTGCCATGACTACATGCCCACAAGTGGGTATTGTCTCAAGGCCTGCAGATCAATCGTACCTAAAATCCAGGCTGCGCCAGGGTATGACAGTGCAGTTCTTGGGTCTCTGAGATCAAAGGGCCACAAAGGTTAGACATTGATACAGAAAGGGAAGGTTAGTGGGTAAATATATGCACACACTTACACTATCTGCAAACAGTGAGTCAGAAGAAGGTGTGCCTTGAAGGGGATGTGAGATGTGGAGATGCTGACTCCACCATTGAGCGTTGGTGTCCCAATGGTTGTCAATACCTGCCCCTCAGGGGAAGGATGTGTGGATTTGCTACCCCAGCAACCTGTTAGAATGACCTAGCTCCTGCAGTTGAATAGCTGGCAGCGTGCGCAAGCCAAGAGGTGTGGTGTTAGGCTTGCAGCTACAATAAGTGTACGTGGGAGCAATGGAGCATATGAACATGACAACAGACAGTTAACGATTGTTGGTAGTAAGTAGTTAGCATGCAGTGGATTGGGACAGACCGAGGGCAATGTTTGGAGTTGATAGAATATGGCATTTGAAGTTATATTCACTGACCTTGACCACTGGTGTGAGATCATTGCATTTCTTACGATGTTGCATCCTGGACCTTAGGGCTTGACTCCTGGTTTGACCTCCGTGGCTATCTGCTTGCACCGCTGCCGGGTGGTGAGCTTGGAGCATCTCTGCCAATATGGGACATCACAAACCCTTTCCACCTCCTCCACCAAACTTCCCATTGCAGCATCCTAAAGCCACAGAGCTTCTCACTGCTACTTTGTCCCATCCTTCAAGAACCTTCCAGGTCATCCTTGCTATTCCACATCTATGACGTCCAAGCTAGTGCTAAGGAATATTCACAAGATTTATCTATGGCAAACCAGTCATGATCATTGTCCCTTGTCAATGAATTCCAATCAGACAGCAGTGTGGTTGCAGTTATTAGAAGGCATGAAGTTGGCGAGATGTCTACACCCTCTGACCCATCATGGGTTTCTTCTGTGCCATGATCCTATGCATCATCACATGGTCCTTTAGCAAGACCAGAAACTCACGGTATCTGGTGCGGATCTACGCTGTCTATGTTGTATGACGTGTAGATGAGATGGAGATTTTGAGTGGGGCCTGGATGAATCTTCACCGATCAAAGCTGCTAAGCTAACACCACATCTCACAGCTTACACACAATGCCAGCTTATTAACCAATCAAATATGCTGCATGATACTCACTGACTCACTTTTCTCGCTCCCAACTGCACGTCGAGAATAACTGACAGTGCCCAATTAACTTATCAACCCACGTGTGTCTCTGGGATGTAGGGGGAAATAGAATCCTATGAGGTCACTGGGAGAATGTACAAACTCCACATTGACAGCATCTAAAGTCAGCATCAAATGTTGGTTGCCAGGGCTATGAAGCAACAGCACTAACTGCTATCCCTCTGAGGAACAGGATGGAGTAACCACGATCAGAGGAAGAGGAGCAAAACCATGTTTAAACCCTGATAGTGAAGATGGTACCTCTACCATCATTGGGAAGCCAATTATCAATGGTAATGTTGGAAGCATCAAAGATGACCATATCATCACCCTTAAACAGCTTTCTCGTAACACACCTACCTTAACATGCGCCTTCTAACTTATCAGCACACACAGTCTAAGTGGGGAGATCTTTTCTGCCCACTGGTTCAATCCTTGTGCATCATCAGGGAGGTTTGATGAAGGCAGTTGTCTTCCAACATTGGCTGAAAGCCAAGTCGACACCGGCTGTAAAGTTCAAAGTTGATTCTGTTTGAACTTTATGAATGTGCAGAGCTGACACGGGGGTAAAACAACCAACAATCAGGCAAACCAAAAATAGTGAGCCGTGATTTCGAAACAATGGTGAAATCAAGCACCTGCCTCGCAAACTGTCGAACAGAAATAATTTCTCTGCTCGAGAGACCAAGATGTTAACTCTGCTTCCTGACATTATCACGAGTTACTCATGTGGAGCTCATCGTGAGTCTTGCCAAATTGGATGAATTGTAAGGAATCTGGGAACAAATGCCTCCCTGTTGCTCTCCTGGCATCCAGACATAACGAACCCACGGGCTGTGTAGGTGGTCTAGAGATCAAATATTCAATCATTAATATATTTAACCTGCTGTTTTGTTTTATCAAACAGTGTTGTTTTAAAAGAAATGCAGTAATAGAGACTCTATGAATCTTTAAAAGGTGCTAAAAGGCAGATAGGATTCATGGATTTACAACACAAGATTACAAAAATCTAGCTAGTTTTGATAAGCTTTACAAAACTTTGGATAGGTCCCAGCTGTATTGCAGTCAATTCCAGGAACCACATTTTAAGAAGTATGTCAGAGAAAATGCGGAAAAGATTTATGAGGACAGTTCTAGAGAGAGACTGGAGAAACTGAGTATCCTTCAAATTGGGAACTTTAAAAAAGATTTGCAGGAAGAGACCAAAATTGTCAAAGGTTTTTATCGAGTAAGTTATAGTCAGAGTCATAGAGTATATACAGTGTGGAAACTGGCCCTTCAGCCCAACTTGCCCAACATGTCCCAGCTACACTAGCCCCATCTGCCTGCGTTTGGTCCATATCCCTCCAAACTTGTCCTGTCCATGTACCTGTCCAAATGTCTCTTAAACGTTGCAATAGCAATACCTGTTTCAACTACCTCCTCTGTCAGCTCGTTCCATACACCCACCATTCTTTGTGTAAAAAATGTACCCCTCAGATTCCTATTAAATCGTTTAACCTTCAGCTAAAACCTATGTCCTCAAGTCCTTGATTCCCCCATTCTGGGCAAGAGACTCTGTGCATCTACCTATCTGATCTATTCTTCTCATGTTACTTCCAATTTTGGAAGGGTTGGTAATCAGACGACAGACAGAAGCAAACGGTAATAACGTATTGCATAGTAGCTCTGAGTTGATTACGGGACTTGTAAGGAAAACAGAGGTAGATGTAATAACAAGTTGTGAAAAGGAATTGGATCAATAGTTTAATGGGAAGATTTGATCAACTGCAGAGAAATGTGATCAACTGCAGAGCTCTGTCAATGAGCAGGAGGACACTTCTTTTTTGGGGGGGGGAGTTGAGGAATTGGCAGAGAAGAGAATTAATATGTGGGACAGATCATATTGAAAGGTAGAACAAGATTCAGGGGACTGACTGGTGGCTCAATCTTGCTCCTATTTTCCTGTGGTGTTGTTGTATCTTTTGGAAAAGTACCATTCTCAAGTCTGATGTAATGTGTCTCGCTGAGTTCTGACAGGAAAGGTCAACACCTGATTGATTAGGAAGGAAGGAAGGAAGGAAGGAAGGAACATGTACTCAATACGTGTTATACATTTTGGCGATGAAACATCTTCAGACATGTGGAGCACATTGTTACATTTTAACATATTTTCAAAGGATAAGTTTGAACTCTGCTCACTGATCGTTACTGATCACCTTTTGATGCCTTTGTCTGGCCACAATCCCTATTGACGCAGATTCAGAGGTTCATTCCAAGCCTTGAGCATAGAATGTGGCCTGATGTTCTACCTTCATGCTGAAGGTGGCGGCAAAAGTGATGTCTTTCAATGGAAGCAATGTGGTAAAGGACAAGGCACGAGGAAGAAGGGTCACTCACCTGAAGAAATATTTTCACTAAATATTTTATGTATCCATGGTTTCCCTGTATTAACAATGTGATCAGTATTCAAAACGTTATAAGTGATAGGTGTAGAATTAGACCATTCGGCCCATCAAGTCTACTCTGCCATTCAATCATGGCTGATCTATCTCTCCCTCCTAACGCCATTCTCCTGCCTTCTTCCGATAACCTCTGACACCCGTACTAATAAGAAATCTATAACTCAAAATTAATTTTCCTATACTAAATATTACTCCTATTGTCGATGTATAGAACACTAAAATGCAAGAAAAGGGTTTTGACCCGAAACATCACCTATTCCTTTTCTCCATAGATGCTGTCTGACCCGCTGTGTTACTCCAGCCTCTTGTGTGTATATCTTTGGCTTAATCCAGCATCTGCTGTTCCTTCCGACACACTAAAATGTCACCGGCTTACCTATCTGAGATTGAAGCATATTTTAAGATCTCTTCCTTAAATATAACTCTGTGCATTAATTTCACCTGATAAAACACCTTTACAACAGCAGCCAATTGGTATTTGTCTGCAATTTCCTTCTTCACTATACCAAAGAAATTCTAGATAAGAAAGTTGACTTCTAACACCTTTAGAGCGTGGAACATAAAACAACAAGTGATGAACATTCCGTCTATGTGAGATTCAGTAGATTAGTGAGCAGCCATTTCTATCCATTATTTAGCATGAAATGATAACTGGAACTTGACTCAACATTGTAAGTCAGAAGTTCCAAAGACCTACCACTGTACTGCCTCGTATGCCCGAGTACCATAATGTTAAGGATGTGAAATAAGATCGCAGAGGTCAACATTTCAAATCCCTCCCTAACAAGTCGTGAAATTGAATTCAATAATTCTGATAATTTATGGGGTGACATCTGGGGATATGTCCATGTTGAATTGCTGTAAAAACAAAAAATGGTTTACTAATCTGCTCCAGGTAAGAGAATCTGTCACCTTTCTCTGACCTCGACCACATATCATTCTAACCATCTTATGAGATTGACCCTTAACAAATGGGTCCAGTGCAGGAAGGCAGCTTTTTACCATCATCTTGTGGCAATAAATACAGCCTCTCCTCATTCCAAGGTCACATCAGTAAGGTAGGATCTTGTATAATTTGGTTCTTACATGCTTCCAGACATTTCTTCACAAACAGAGAGGCTCATCAGTGAAACTAGCATTATCACAGATGTTACCTCGAAATTTATTCAGAATCAGTGGCAGCAAACATGTGAGTGGTGCGCTGTACTTTGCATCCTGAACTCATTCTTTTTTAAATTCAATTCAATTATTAGTTAATTGTGCCGATTTCAATATTAATGATTTTCAGAGGGAATGGACAGTGTCTAGGAAAGAACTGCTGAGGCTGGTTTAAATCGAAGGTGGACACAAAATGCTGGAGAGAGGGTCTCGACCCGAAACGTCACGCATTCCTTCTGTCCAGAGATGCTGCCTGTCCCGCTGAGTTACTCCAGCTTTGTGAGTCTACCAGCCAGCAAACATTAGCAACTGCATGGAGCAGGGAGTAAATACAAGGCAACAGTGTTCTGTCCCTGGTAAGTGTCCAAAGCAAACAGAGATAATGGTTACATTTAATTCAACCAACATCAGAATACCAAAATTGTCCCTGGCTGTTGGAATGATCAGGCTTTGGCAATGTTTTTGTGCAAATAAAGTTGCAGCTAGAACATGTTTTAGAAAACCACAGCGCACTTGTAATCTAATAGCTATCATAGAATCATAGACGCATTGATCACGAAACCGGAGGAACAGCGCCTCACATTCCACGTGGGCACCTTGCAACCTAACGACAAGAACATTGAATTCATCCATTTTAAGTAACTAACCCCTTCCCCCTTTTTCCACTGTTCCCCACCTGGATGCACACCCACCTCTCCCACTATCCCCCCCTTCCCCTTCCTCATCCCCTTCCATCCATATCCCTTCGTTCCACCTTTACATTTCACCCCTCTTCTCTGCTTCTTTCATTAGATGTTGCCTTCTTCCCATCTCTGGCCTTTGTCAATCCATCTGCCAGTCAGAAACTCCTTTACCTGTCTCTGCCTACCCAGTCTGAAGAAGGGTCTTGGCCCGAAACGTTGCCTATTTCCTTCGCTCCATAGATGCTGCTGCACCCGCTGAGTTTCTCCAGCACTTTCATCTACCTATTACTTGCCTGGTTTTGCCCGTCCCCACCTGTTTTCACCACCCCCCCACTACAATTGGTCTGAAGGTGGGTCCCGACCCGTAAAGTAGCCTGTTGATTTTCTCCAAAGGTGCCAAACTCGCTGAGTTACTTCAGCACATAGTGTTTTTTTTTTCCATGACGACCTAGTTCCTTAACTGAGCTATTCCTACTTGCCGGCACCTTCCACTGCCATAACCTTCCAAATTGTTCCTATCCAGTATCTGTCTTAGTGTCTTTTGCATATCATAATTGTAACTGTCTCGACCATTTCCCCAGGCAGCTCGTACGCGCTATCAATAGACAATAGACAACAGACAATAGACAATAGGTGCAGGAGTAGGCCATTCGGCCCTTCGAGCCAGCACCGCCATTCAATGTGATCATGGCTGATCATCCCCAATCAGTACCCCGTTCCTGCCTTCTCCCCATATCCCCTGACTCCGCTATTTTTAAGAGCCCTATCTAGCTCTCTCTTGAAAGCATCCAGAGAACCTGCCTCCACCGCCCTCTGAGGCAGAGAATTCCACAGACTCACCACTCTCTCGTGTTTCCTCGTCTCCGTTCATATTTTCAAATCTATTTTCCTTAAGGAACCAATTGTGGACAAGTTAATGGCACATAAATAGTCTCACATTTCCCAAAAAGCTTTGTAGGTGAAGCATCAGTGAGGTCTTGTTACTCACAGAATCCATGGAATCTCAGTTTAAAATCTTTGGTTTCAGGGATAGGATTTGCAGCAACAAACACTCAAGCGATCTTCTATATTTGTACATAAAGATTTTATTGTTTAAAATCATCAAAGCTGGCATATGCAAAATGACTTACAGGCTTCCTCCACCATTTCTCTGGGTACTGGCACAGTCAGCAATTTGTCTACATCATAAATTTGGCTTGCAAGCCAAAAACAATTCTGTGGACGACATTCCAGTTGATCAGTTTATTGTCTGCACCCAGCAAACTTCAGCAAAATGGAAAGCAAGTTATTTGCCATGTTCAGTTTGGAGAAAGGACTGTTTTAATCATATTTTTTTACTGAGCCAACTCAGTAAAATCGCAGAGGTCTATTTATGTTCCTGCTGTTTTAAGGACAAGGAGAAGTATAGGATATTACAGTGATGATGTAAACATTGATTCTCACTACCATTTTGTGAAGGTAAAAGGCTCATAACTCACAAGAGCTGTAAGGATAAGTGAGTTATGAAGGATCTTTTTTCATGAGTGACAGGACAATTGGAACAAATCATCATTTGTGCCGAGCTCAATACGTAGTGTGAGGCTGTGTATAATATTACCCCAGTTAGTTGCTGTGTGGCTCCAAAGAAAGACCCAGGGAACTGGAGCAAGGACAGAAGCATCATTAAAGTGCAAACAGCTAACAATGGCCTGTTTCCTTTATCATCGTTACTTTTCTTTGCAAATCTTTCATTCATTGTTCTTTATCTCTCTACATCATCGCCTATATCTCTCATTTCCCTTATCCCTAACCAGTCTGAAGAAGGGTCTCGACCCGAAACGTCGCCCATTCCTTCTCTCCAGAGATGCTGCCTGTCCCGCTGAGTTACTCCTGCTTTTTGTGTCCTATCTTCGGTTGAAACCAGCATCTGCAGTTCCTTCCTTCATCATTAAAGTGCAACTTTGCAACGTGAAAGATGAGACTTTTAGTTATTTTCTGACCACTCTTTAAGCATCATTAACATCAGGTTTTAACAGAAGCATTTCTTTTATCTTCAGTGAGACATATTATTGTTGCTGATAATGTTGAATTTAACGTAGAAGCTAGCATGTTATTCTAGCTGGGTATATTCCACTGCCAACTCACAGGAATGTACATTGCATTTGCAGGATTCCACCTTTTTATTATTTTGAAGAATTTATTGGTATTCCAGCAATCCAAAGCTTTTACTGGCAGTCACATTTAGTACTACATAACAAACTGATCAGACAGTAAGCGTCCTACCGTTTGTGAATTAATAAACCTAATTTAAACTTATCCATAAAGAATGACACAAAGTGCAGAAGCAACTCAGCAGGTCAACAACATCTCTGTGGAACATGGATAGCTGACGTTGCGTGTCACCTATCCATGTTCACCAGAGCTGCTGCCTGACTCACTTTGTGCATTAACCAGCATCTGCAGTTTGTTGTTTCGACATTTTATCTGCAAATAATGTTTTTACTGGCTTGATAAGTATGGAAGTGGGGGGCTCCAACATCACCAAGATTTATAAGGTCCTGTCTCTGCGGTTTTGTGTTTCGTTGAACATTGTAGATTAAGTCTTCTTGATGGGCTGCAGTTAGATTCTGTCAAAGCCAACAAAAGAAAGATGGAGAATCTGATACTGTGAAATTGTTCATTGATTATACATTTAAAATATGTTTCTACAAGTACATTGATTTAGGGGGATATTGACTGTTGTGAGGCAAATTAAACTTTTACGCTACTCATATTACATAACTTCAAAGCGTCTGGAAAATATCGCTGATTCCGCAGGCCTCGCCGGCCTGAGACCCTGCACATTCGCGCACTCTGGAAAAGCCCTGCACATGCGCACACTTCATTCACCAAACAAGGACAGATGAGGCCAGAAACCCGGGTTCGATCCCGACCACACATGCTGTCGTACAGAGTTTGTACGTTCTCCCCATGACCACGTGGGTTTTCTCCGAGATCTTTGGTTTCCTCCCAACTCCAAAGATGTACAGGTTTGCAGGTTAATTGGCTTGGTATCAATGTGAAATTGTCCCTGGTGTGTGTAGGATAGTGTTGATGTGTGGGGATCGCTGGTCAGTGCGGACTCGGTAGGCCGAAGGGCCTGTTTCCGTGCTGTATCGCTAAACTAAACTAAACTTTTTCCCTTTGTTTCTCTATTCTGCCAGCACATTAACACATTGCCATCCTGATCTTAACACCTTGGTTAGTTACTTCAGTGGAGTAGATCAGGTGCATTAAGACCACACAGAGGCAGCATAGAAAAACCTTTCAATAACTTCAAACCATTGTGTGTGTCCTGAAACACATTTCTCCACTTGATGGCAGCACTGAATATTGCTGGCAGTTCACTATTTTCCAAGAAACTTCAGCCAAATTTTTATTGTTGCAATATCAGATAAAGGGATCTGAGTCTCGAATCACATGATCCTGATGGGTTTATTGACAAGGTTTTCACCATTTCTATCTCCCGTTCTTTTCTTGTCAAAAGGGCTTCACATTTCCGTGTTTTTAGTTTAGTTAAGTTTAGAGATACTAGCAAGAAAACCCACGCAGGTCACGGGGAGAACGTACAAACTCCGTACAGACAGCGCCCGTAGTCAGGATCATACCAGAGTCTCCGGAGCTGCAAGCGCTGTAAGGCAGCAACTCAACCACTGCGCCACCGTGCCGCCCATATTGATATTGGTAGATAAAAATTAATTCATAAATCAGAGTTATATAGAAAATATAGAACAGTACAACACAAGTCTAGGTACTTTGGCTGACAGCATCCATGTCAAACATGATGCCAAACTCCTATGTTTGGTCGTGATCCATAACCCTCCATTCACTGCATATCCATGTGCATATTCAAAAGCCATTTAAATGTTATTATCATATCTGACCACCATTATCCCCAGCAGCATGTTACAGGCACCCACCATTCTCTGTATAAAAAGCTCGTCTGTAGACATCTCCTTTGCGCCTCTCATCTTCAACCAATGCCCTCTAGTCTTGGTCATTTTCACCCAGGGTGAAAGGTCCTAACTGTCCACCCCATGCCTTTCATAATGTTATATACTTCAATCTGGTCTCCCCTCAACCTCCAATGCTCCAGTGAAAACAATCTAAGTTTGTCCAGCCTCTCCCTGTAACTAATACCCTCTAATCTAGGCAGTATTCAGGTAAATCTCTTCTGCACCCTCTCCAAATCCTCCACATCCTTCCTGCAATGGAGCAACCTGAACTACGCCAGAGTCCCAGGTTCGATCCTGACCACGGGTGCTGACCAAGGAGTTTTCCCCCTGACCGTGTGGGTTTTCTCCAGGTGCTTCAGTTTCCTCCCACACTCTAAAGATGTGCAGATTGGTAGGTTGATTGCTTTCAGGTAAAATTGTAAATTGTCCCTAGCGTGTAGGATAGTGCTAGTGAAAGGGGATCGCTAGTCGGCATCAAGGGCACTCGCCTGATAAAACCTCGAGCTGGATCAACCGTCAGCGATGAAACACACACACACACACACACACACACATTGCAAAGGCGGGGGCCAGGGAAACCGGGGGAGCACTGACTGCAATTCACATCCGCAATGAACAGGAAGGTAAAAGACGGCTGCGCAGTGTATAGTAAGTCCTTTAGAGAGCGCGGGGGGGGGGGGGGGGGGGGGGGGGGGGGGGAGAGAAGGAGCGGAGACACTTTTAAGAAGCCAGACAACTTTAATAAAGTTTAGCGGGCATTTAACATTACCGGTCGGTTTTCCTTGGTCCTGAAAACTCCAATGCGTCAATTAAAATGCCCGGTCAACGAAGAAGATTGCCTACGGCTGCCCTCGACTGCCTATAACTACCCACTCCACTGCATTACGAGTTCAAAAGAACCATTCCGACCAATTTTTACTCGCGGAAGTTTTTTTAACATGCTGAAAATTTTTCGTCGACCAAACTGAGGCCACGAGTATGCGGGAACTTCCCTCGAGCATGAAGGAGAGTTCCAGTGACCTCAAAGGACCTCCTAGGACCATGTGTCAACCATGCTGCGAGTTTGAGTCGAGGGCAAATTAGGTCGCCGCAGTGGGACAGCCCCATTAAGGTTGTCACAGGATGCGTGAAAACCATCACTCGTTCCATTGGGAATGTTACATTGGAATATCATCAATTGATCTCTGCTATCTGATCAGTAATGATGCTGCTTAAAACGCAATTTAAAGTTGCACTGCAATAACAAAATAATAGCATCAATAAATCATGATTTGTAAAACAGGAGCAAATATAAATACTACCAATCCCACCAATAATTGATACACATGGTGACGTTATGCCATATCAAAATAAAATGTTGTTAAATAACCCAAAAGCAAAGAAGAACTTAACATTACAACTTGTGGAGCTGCTGCTTCTTGGCACCAGCGACCTGGGTTCAATCCCAATCCTCGGGTGTTGTCTGTTTGGAGTTTGCAGGTTTTTCCAGTGACCAAGTTCCTCTGGTTTCCCACTACTTGGCCTCTGTAAGTTGCCCCTAGTACATGGGTGAATGAGGGAACCCAGGGGGAGTTGATGAGAATGTGGCCCTCTGAGACAGGATTAGTAAAAATGGGTCAGTGCAGACTTGATGGGTGAAGGGCCTGTTTCTATGCGGTGCCTCTCTATGACTTTATTTGTTCCTCAAAGAATGCAGCTCTGCTGTTTACATGCAAGTTTCCTGTCGTTTTTCCAATTATTCATAAACATTTATCCTCCAACCACACAAGTTATAACAAGATCTAAAAGTAACTGTACCAGCTGGCAGCATTTGCATTTGAAACCATATTCCTTTCATGCTAATTATGACATTTGATAAACACAAACATAATAATGTGAAATCACAAAAAATAATCAGAAAAAAAGAGTGGCCAACTCTTCCAGTGCCATAATATCCAATTATTTGGCTGTAAAATCATACACAGACACAATAGTTTACAGCTGCTTCAGTTCATTCAGGAGTTGGAAGAGAAGTTGCCAAAGACACCACAGATTCATGTACCAAGTAAAATCGTTCTAACCAAAAAAACCCAATTGGTTCTCATATTAGATCTTTGCTTGATTCTGATCCCAGACAAGGAAATGGGGAAATGCCAGAGATCTCAGTCTCTGCAAATGGAGATAGAGAAAAGGACTGGCGAGATCTCCAGCCATGATGACCAAAGGAGCTGACTTTTCCTATGATTGAATAAATCAGCCTCTGTAGAAGGAACATTGAGATTCCAATCCTTTTCCTCCAGAGATCTACGTGACCTGCTGAGTTACTCCAGCTCTTTGCGTCTATCTTTGGTATAAACTGGTATCTGCAGGTCTTTGTTCATATATACTGAGACTTTGGGATTCTACTCATCATTTCAGCTCGTATATAAAAACCAATGACCCACCACATTTCTTATATTTTATTTATAGAGCATAGGCGGTCATATGGCCCATAAAGTTATAAACAACTCTTAGTGCAAACACTATTATCTCCCTTACATTTGTGCAATCTTTTCGCTCAGATATTCAACAACTTCAGAAAACTAGAGAAACTAAAGAGAACCCATGTGGTCACATGGGCAATGTACAAACTCCACACAGCAGTCACAATCAGGATTGAACCTGGTCTGTTGAGACAATAACATAACCCGCCGTGGCACTGTGCCACCATCTTATGGAAATTGTAAAAAGTTGGAATTTGGTGTACGAGTCTGACCTCCCCATTCCAAGTAGGATGTCTTTGCAATAGAGGACATGCAAGTAAGGTGTATATTAGGTCCATTAGGTGTAAGGATGTCCTTATGAGAAGAGATTAAACTCACCAAAGCTTGGAAAAATGAGAGGTTGTCTCATTAAACTTTCAAAATTCTCATTGGAAGATGCAATGTTGATCTTTCTCTTGGCTGGATTGTCTAGAACTAGAGATCACGCCTCAAAAAAAGGGTCAGCCATTCAGAACAGGAAATGCCTTCATCCAGTGAATCTTTGGAGTTCATTAGCATAGAAACTGTGGTGGTTTAGTCGCTGAGTATATTCAACAATGAGATTGATAATTTTTTGCATATTTAAGTGTCAAGGGCTATAACTTTAGAACAGGACGATGGCACTGTGGTAAAGGGTCTCCCATAAGTTAATTGAATAGTGAAGCAAGCAAGAGGCGTCACATGGCTACTTCTGCTTCAACTTCCACTTCTGTTCGATGAACTTTATGTCACTTTGTTGGCGCGAGAAGCTTGGCAACTCTTACAGCGTCAGAGACCCATATTCGATCCTGACTACTGGTGCTGTCTGTATGGAGTTTCCACGTTCTCTCTGTAACCGCATGAGCTTTCTCCAGCTGCTCCAGTTTCCGATCACATTCCAAAGACATGCATGTTTGTAGGTTAATTGGCTCCAGTAAATTTCCCCTAGTGTGTAGGATAGAACTAGTGTACGGGTGATCACTGGTGCGAACACAGTGGGCCAGAGGGCCTGTTTACACGCTGTATCTCTAAACATAATTAAACTTAGAGGAAAAAACAGCACTCAGAAGCAAAAAGAAATAATGTAGAGTAACGTGCAAGTTATTATAATCTAACCTTTTGAAATGTAATGGTAAATACCATAAGTTGTATTGGTTAATATTTTAGAGCACTTTTGGAAATATTTCCTCAAAAACAGTTTACAATAATAGTTTAAGAAGGAACTGCGGATGCTGGAAAATCGAAGGTAGACAAAAATACTGGAGAAACTCGGGTGAGGCAGCATCTATGGAGCAAAGTTAAAGGGCACTGTTTCAGGCCAAAACCCTTCTTCAGACTGATGATGGGGGTGGGGGGGGGGGGGGGGGGGGGTAAGAAGAAAGAAAGAGGTGGAGCCAGTGGGCTGAGGGAGAGGTGAGAAGGGGAAGAGAAAGTAGGGACATCTAAAAATTAGAGAAGTCAATGTTTATACTGCTGGGGTGCAAACTGCCTAAGGGAAATATGAGGTGCTGCTCCTCCAATTTACGGTGGTCCTCACTCTGGCCATGGAGGAGACCCAGGACAGAAAGGTCGGATTCGGAATGGGAGGGGGAGTTGAAGTGCTGAGACACTGGGAGATCAGGTTGGTTATTGCGAACCGAGCGGAGGTGTTCGGCGAAGCGATCGCCGCGCCACGCTTGGTCTCACCGATAATAGTGCTCACACTTTGACAGTCCATGAAAATGCATCAGTTGACAAAAATGTGAACACAGGTTATAATAGAGCAGGTAATTTGTATCAGAAATCTTTCATCTTTGATAATCAGATAATTTGAACATCTTACATTGCCTTTACTGCAATGTGCTCCTGCAGATGGTGAATAATGAAATGCTACACTGATCCAATTAGTTAAACATTTGAGAGGGCAGCATTTACAGAAGTCAGACAGGAGAGTTGAACTATGCACTTAATTGTAAAAACTACTCCTGGATGCTCTGCTCTGATCATGCCTCTGCAGAGATGGGAAAGTTTGCTCTTTAAAACACATCATATTTTTGTAAGGTGGAGACAGTAAATGTTGCATTCCAAATGGTATCCAAAATATATATCATGTTTTTTTATACTTTAAAAAAAATGCTACTTAGATTGAAGGACCAAGAACACACATCCTATCATTCTCCCATAACTAGATGATCTACTTTAGTTCCTCTTTATGTCAGCCTGCATTGTGCCAAGAATTACTCTTACATTAATTACTAGGATTTAATTTATGTTGAAGAAATTACATTGGTTAAAAAGTATCCATTCTGCTGACAATAATCACTTTGAAAAAATGTTATTTTTTTTATTTCTTAATTGAGGCTTTTCTATCATTATCACTATTAAACAATTAACACAACACACCGCTTATTCCACTGAACAATTTAAAATTATTTTCTTTGTCGATGATCGTCATTAATAAACAGGTCAGGCAGCATCTGAGGAGGGTATGAACAGATAACATTTTACATTCAAAGCCTTCTTTGGGCTCTTCATCAGCCATTCTTCTTCATTGAAGTGAATAGAGTCGGCCTTGGTGTTTGGATCTGACCTACTGCGAGTTCAGTGAGCAGATTCCGCTGATGGAAGATCCTACTTTGCACGCTCTGCATGTTTGGCAAATCCCACGCAAACCCTATCAGGCGCTACAGTGGTGCAAGATGTAGAGTTGCTGCTCACAGAGACCTGGTTCGATCCTGGCCTCGGGTGCTGTCTGTGTGGACTTTGCACATTCTCCCTGTGACCACGTGGTTTTCTTACAGATGCGTCAGTTTCCTCCTACAGCCCAAAGACACGTGGTTTTGTAGATTAATTGGCCTCTGCAAATTGCCCCATGTGTGTCGAGAGTGGATAAAAAGTAAGATAACATAGAACAAGTGTGAATGGGTGATCAATGGCCAGCGTGCACTCAGTGGGCAGAAAGGCCTGTTTCCATGTCGTATCTTTCAATCAATCTATTGATCAAATCTAATGAAAAAAAATCACCTGATGTTTGGCAATGGGATGGGTATCTTGGTTCAATGGCAACCCTTTCTGTTCCAAGTCACGTTGCCTATCTCCTTCGCTCCATAGATGCTGCCTCACTCGCTGAGTTTCTCCAGCACTTTTGTCTACCTAAAGAGTAACGGTGTCCCCCAGCGTTTTGTTGGCACTTGTTTTGTGCAAATTGGCAGCTGTATTCGCCCACATGGAACCATAACCACATTCAGAAACCAAAATCCAATGTCTGTGAAATTCATTGATACAAAAAGGACCTGAAACTCACTCCTTAAATTGAATATAACTCATTTAAATGAATCCACGGATTTGCCCAAAACAAAGATCAGGTTCAACCAAGAGTCCTGAGTTGATTATAAATGAGGTCAGTGCATCAGGAAGCATTCCTTATTATCTCTGATGAGTTGGTCACCAGTGCACAAATTACCAGCCACTCGGCAGTCAAGGAATGAAGCAATGATTGGTCTTTGCAACCAGCAAAGAAAATCAACCAAGGGTTTTGCAAATCTGTGATCCATCAGAAGGTCACTGAGTAAGGAAGAAGTCACAAAGGCAACATTAATCACCGCAGCAAGACTGACAACTTGACTCTGGACACATTCCCAGCCAGTTTCCTGGAGGACGACTAGAGGAAGAGTAAACAGAGCAGGAATAAATGGTTAGGAGGCTGCAATGAGTGTGAAGCCACTGGGGTTGGTGCTGCAGCTTCAGCTGTTCACGATCAATATCGATGAAGAATGGATCATGAGTGCCGAGTGTAGCAGATCCAACTTCACTGATGATACAAAGCAAAATGGCAATGTGGGTTGTGAGAGAGTCTTCACGAGGTCTTGACAAGTTACGTGAATGGGTCAGGCCTTTGAGGTGAAATATAATGTGATTGCAATGTAAGGTCATCCACTTTGACAGAACGGAACAGAGAAGTGGAGTATTTTGAAAAGAGGGAGAGATTAAAAGGTGTTGTTCAAAGGAACCCCAGATCAATGGAAGTTAATAGGCAGCAATTAGCTCGGCAGGAAGCCCACAGTAAGCTCAAGGAACAGCACTTCATCTTCCCACTTGGCACTCTGCTCTCCTCAATACTTCACAATGAATTCACCAATTTCAACAGCTTTCAATTAATGTTAATTCAGTTTTCGCTTTCCCCGCCGACTGTTGCTAGACGTGCTGAGTTTTCACCAGGTCTCCCATCTATTTCAGATATGCAGCAACTGTAGATTGTTGAAACTTGGTACCTGCAAATTAGCACCTGTGGTAACGAACGTGCATAAAACCATAACAGCATCCAAGTCATATCTATTGTCTGTGAAATTCAATGATATAAATGAGGACCTGAAAGGCACTCCGTTAATTCAGTATAACTGTTCTAAACAAATTTGTGCTTCTATAATCACTGATGTGCCCCAACCAAAGATCGACTTTAACCAAAATTATAAAAAAAATTATAAAAGGACTGGACAAGCTAGATGCAGGAAAAATGTTCCCAATGTTGGGCAAGTCCAGAACCAGGGGCCACACAGTCTTAGAATAAAGGGGAGGTCATTTAAGACTGAGGTGAGAAAAAACTTTTTCACCCAGAGAGTTGTGAATTTGTGGAATTCCCTGCCACAGAGGGCAGTGGAGGCCAAGTCACTTGATGGATTTAAGAGAAAGTTGGATTGAGCTCTGGGGACTAGTGGAATCAAGGGATATGGGGAGAAGGCAGGCACGGGTTATTGATTGGAGATGATCAGCCATGATCACAATGAATGGTGGTGCTGGCTCAAAGGGCCGAATGGCCTCCTTCTGCACCTATTTTCTATGTTTCTGAGAGCATCTCGGGTGCCTCAGTTGATCTGGAAAAACAGCTACAAAATTATTTTTCTCTCTCCTCCGCTCTCATTCATCCCCTTCTATTTACATCTCTCTCAAACTGATCAGTTGTATTCACCCATCATTTCTCCTTCTTCTTCACCCTTTCACTATCACTGCCTTTGCTCTCTCCACTCATCACCTTCGCTGCAACTTAATACATAACGATCTCCAATTTTCCCCTAATTCTGATAACTCCTGAAACTAACGCTGCCTCTCCATTTCACAATTACTGCCGACCTGTTGAAAATTTCCAGCAGTTTTATTTTATTCCAGCAATGGCTTATTTTCCCTGTGTGTTGATACTTCTTCTGAGAATTTGGTAGATAGCCAAATGCAAATGTACAGTATCATTTTTGAAATGGATTTTTACCTCACACCCATAGTCAATGACTCCTTGTTCAGTCTGGGAAGGTTCTGCAAATGCTGGTTTACACCGTAGATACAAAATGCTGGAGTAACTCAGTGGATCAGGCAACACCCCCGGAGAAAAATAGGTGACGTTTCGGGTCAAGAACCTTCTTCAGACTGAATGATCCCAGGAATGAGTAGGTCAAACTATGATGAGCACTGGGCCTGTACTCGCTGGAGTTTAGAAGAAAGAGGGGCGACCTCATTGAAACATACAGAATAGTGAAAGGCTTGGATAGAGTGGATGTGGAGAGGATGTTTCCACCAGAGGGAGAGTCCAGGACTAGAGGTCATAGTCTCAGAATTAAAGGACGTTCTTTTAGGAAGGAGATGAGGAGAAATTTCTTTAGTCAGAGGGTGGTGAATCTGTGGAATTATTTCCCACAGAAGTCTATAGAGGCAGAGATAGATTCTTGATTAGTACAGGTATCTGAGGTTATGGGGAGAAGGCAGGAGAATGGGATTAGGAGGGAGAGATAGATCAGCCATGATTGAATGGCAGAGTAGATTTGATGGACCAAATTGCCTAATTCTACTCCTATTTCTTATGCGACCCGAAACATCACCTGTTCCTTTTTTCCAGAAGATGCTGCCTGACTCGCAAAGTTACTCCAGCTGCCTGGTGTCTAACTCCTTGTTCAGTGTTGGACCTAAAATGAGAGTTGATCTACTTGAGATCGATCTTCACTTTAAAATGACTATTTTCAAGAGTATTCTGGAAATAGAAGTTAATACTAGGAGTCCAATAACTACAAGAATTGTACTTTCCATAAATATCACAACCGATTAGGAATGAATAAGTTTATTGGCCAAGTATGTACACATACAAGGAATTTGCCTTGGTGCTCCGCTCGCAAGTAACAACACTTCACACAGTAACAATTAAGAATGACACATAAAACATTAAACAATAATAATAAAACATTATAGTTTAAACGTGTGAATGAAATTAAATACCAGAGCAAAAGGAGGCTACAGACTTTTGGTTATCGAGTAGAGCTACTGCTCGTGGTTGATACTGGCTGTGGTGATTTGACAGTCTGGAGTCGCCTTCCAGAGGGAAGTGTTTAAAAGAGTTTGTGGCCAGGATCAGAGATGATCTTACCCACTCGCTTCCTGGCCCCTGCAGTGTACAGTTCGTCAATGGGGGGGGAAGGTTGCAGCCAACATCCTTCTCAGCTGATCGGACGATTCGCTGCAGCCTCCGGATGTCGTGCTTGCTTTATTTATCTGTAATAAATTTAGCATCTAACTGCATCCAAAATTCAAAATGTTTCATTATTCTTGTGGGAATAGCAGGAAAAGCATTTTTTTCTTCATATCACAATTCAACATCAACTGTGTAGTCCAAATATTAACCAAGTTAAGACGTATATGTTATCTAAAGTTGGAGAACTGAACATTGAGTCTTGGAGGCTGCAATGTGCCTTGATGAATGATGAGGTGTTGTTCTACAAGCTTGTCTTGGGTTTCACTGCAAGAGTTTGGAGGTCAAGGTGGAACTGGGTTGGAGCAATAAAGTGTCAGGCAACTGGAAACAATAATAATTAACCGTTTCAACAATGCTCTCAAGGCTGATCTTAACTTTCTCCTGTGTAGATGTTGGTCTAAACTGTGGACACAAAATGCTGGGGTAACTCAGTGAGACAGGCAGCAAATCTGGAGAGAAGGAATGGGTGACGTTCCTGGTCGCGACTTCTTCAGACCTTTCTCCTATTGGACTGCAAACATTTCCACCCTGTAAGGTTTGTCAAATATCTTTGAGACTCAGAGAGCCACTACATTTTCTCAGCCTTAACTCTACTGAGATTAATTAGAACATGGAAAAATATTGCATAGGAACAAGCCCATTTAACCCACGTTTGTGATAAATACGATGCTCATCTCCTCTCCCTGCACGTGATCCATGTCCCTCCATTCCCTGCAAATCCATGTGCCTATCCAAAAGCCTCATAAATAGCACCATCAAACCTGCCTCCACCATCACTCCTGACGACATGTTCCAGGCACCCACCGTTAATTAACTTGCCCAGTGAGTCTCCTTTGAACGTTGCTACTCTCACCTAAAAGCTCTGCCCTAATAATTGAATACTTGCTGTCATCGTCTTAATAACAGTTCTATCGATTTGGGAGATGTTACGTAAAAGAATTACATTTGAAATCTGATGAAGGCCTCGGCTCGCATCGTCAGCTACAAACTTTGATTGTGCACATCGATACTTGAAACCCTTGTAAATTCAACATTTACCTTT
Source organism: Okamejei kenojei (assembly GCA_035221665.1). Classification (NCBI taxonomy): domain Eukaryota; kingdom Metazoa; phylum Chordata; class Chondrichthyes; order Rajiformes; family Rajidae; genus Okamejei; species Okamejei kenojei. The sequence continues at coordinate 24,099,190 of CM069165.1, read as the reverse complement.
CCCAATGATGACCAGAAGAAACTGCCCAGACCCACTCGATCCTGGAGAAGTGGGTGCAGGGCTGGCAGAGATCGCCTGGAATTGTGGCTGAGTTCACAGTTCCAGCTGCAGAAAATATAATGTGTTCCAACTTCCCTCTGAAAAGGTCTATAACCCCCTAGAGGTTTGTTGTTCACATCGAAGATAGACACAAAATGCTGGAGTAACTCAGCGGGACAGGCAGCTTCTCTGGAGACAAGGAATGGGTGACATTTCGGGTCGAGACCCTTCTTCAGAACCACATTGAGTTCTCTCCTACCCCCACCTCTGACTGGGCAGGATGCAGGCGCGTGCCGTCAGGGTAGGCAAGGTAGGCACTGCCTACCCTGACTAAAATTATAACATAGTAATAACTAAACATAAATAATAAAGGCATGGGAGAATTATGCCTATGTAAGAGACCGATCTCTTAGGTAGGCTTAATTCTCTGTGCCTTTGCCGCACTGCGCATGCGCATCAGCCTACTGCGCATGTGCAGAGCAAGTTTCTTGGCGGGGTTTTCAAATATGGTTTGTCAACATTTTAAGTGTATGTTAGGTAACAAAGAGAGAAGAATGGAGCTTGTGTACCAATAATGTGGTAAGTACATTTTGTGTTTATGTTTTTAAATACTGTATTTCTCGGGGTGTGGGGGTGGGGGGAGAGCGCCTTTCACAGCGTTTGGGGAGTCTGGCCCGGGGTAAAATTGCGGCGAGGGCACGAATGTTATGAATGAGGGGATTGGGATAATGCCACTTGCGACGCTCCTTGCACGGAGGCGTGGAATGCCACCGCATTGAGAGGGTGGGGGGGAGAGAGAAGTAGCTCGGGTGGCTGAGCGGCCGCCGGGCCGGACAGCGGAACCAGCCGTCACCATAGCTCCTTCTGCCGGTCCCCGCTCACCTCTGGCAGCTCTCCGTCTACAAACCACTCTCCTGCCGCTCGCTGGCCTCACTCATGTCCTTAAATTCCGACAGCGCGATTGAGGTTACTCGGCTGTGGGAATTTAAGGATTTGCAGGAAGCCGCTGACATGAGCGAAGTCGGCAAACGGCAGGTGACAGGTGTTCCGACGGAGAGCTCAAGTTCAAGTTCAAGTGAGTTTATTGTCATGTGTCAGAGCACTGCCAGAGGTGAGCGGGCCTGCAGAAGGTGCTGAAGTGGCAGCCAGTTCTGCTGTCGGGTACCGGCGGCCGCTCGTAGCTACCCGAGCTGCTTCTATCCCCAGCTACAGTGCGGGGGCTTCGCGCCCGGAGAGCTGCGGCAGCGGTGAGTGAGTAAGTCACTGGCATTATCCCCGACACCCTCCTTCTCAACACTTGTGCCCTCCCACAACTTTACCCCTGGCACAGACTCTCCACACGCTGTGAAAGGAACTGTTCCCCCAATTGGTCTAGGACTAGGAAGCCTTGGGCAAATTGAAATGTCACTGTTTTTTATTTATTTACTTATTTAACAGAGCGAACAATCTGCGCATGCGCTGTTTAATTATTTTTTTTAGCGGACTGAGTGCCTACCCTGAGTAATTACTCACGGCACGTGCCTGGCAGGAAGGAATTGCAGATGCTGGTTTGCACCAAAGATAGAAGCAAAACGCTGGAGTAACTCTGTGGGTCAGGCAGTATCTCTGGAGAGAAGGAATATGTGATGTTTTGGGTCTGAAGAAGGATCTCGACCCAAAATGTCACATATTCCTTTACTCAAGAGATACTGCCGGACCCGCTGAGTTACTTCAGCTTTTTATGTCCATTCCTACCGCTGACTGACTGTCTTGCCAGGTCTCATTTTCTCTGTACTGATGTTAGATGGCCTTCCTCAGGAAATCCCTGTGCCTATTATGATTATTTATAAAACTGAATCTTACAATCTCAATCCTGGCTCAGATTTTCCGACACAGTTTGACACTCGTGAGATTCATGGCAAGTATTTATTTTTGAATAATAATCTCAGCATTTGTGATTGATTAGACTAATTTCTGATTTGCACAGGGCCAGGCCACCTTTTAGTTTAGTTTAGAGATACAGCGTGGAAACAGGCCCTTTGCCCCACTAAGTCCGCACCGACCGGTGATCCTCGTACACTAGCACTATCCTACACACGAGGGACAATTTACAATTTTACCGAAACCAATTAACCTCCAAACCTGTACGTCTTTGGAGTGTGGGAGGAAAGCGGAGCACCCGGAGGAAACCTATACGGTCACGGGGAGAACACACATACTCCGTACAGACAGCACCCGTAGTCAGGATTCAACGTGGGACTCTGGCGCTGTAAGGCAGCAATTCAACCGCTGCGCCACCGAGCTGCCCAATGCACATGCATTTGAGAATCACAACATTTAGTCATTTTTACCAGTGTTGCCATAAGTGTATTCTTGCCAAATATGTTTTATTTATTTAAATGAAAGAGCAGTGATTGCAACAAGAAAGGGCAAATCAAACTACCCCAATTAGCAACAAAACACTCTCACCAAAGCAAAAACACAGAATTACATTTCTTAATATCCGAAAATATTTTAATTATTAAAAGGCTTCAAATGCAAAAATAAACGGTGTGTACCATTTTGTACAATTCAGCAATGTATTAAAGCCGTGTTTCGTAAAACCATGTGTCCCTGCGTTGTCCCAGGCGATAACCCCGGGAACTCGAGAGGTAACCTGCACACTATTGACGAACTATTCCACAAGACATCGTGAATTTGCTCGTCCTACCTTGGGCTCAGATGGGCAGACCTGGCTGTGTCAGGACTGAGTCTGAAGAAGGCTCTCGACCCAAAACGTCACCCGGTCCTTCTATCCAGAAATGCTCCCTGTCCCGCTGAGTCACTCCAGCATTGTGTGCCTATCTTCTGTGTCAGGATGGATACAGCAATGTGCATTGAACAAACCCAACACGTGGCATTGAGAAAGTTACATGTTTTTCCTCCAAAGAACAAAATTAATGAATTATGGTTAAAAATAATTACAGGTTACCACAAGTTACCACATGGCCCCAGCAGTCTATGGTAGCCCTTTTTGGACAATCCCAAATGTCCCCACCCCCCTCTCTTTCTCCAATGCCCTGAACATTATTTTCCCTTTAATTTCTATCCAACTCCCTTCTGGAAACTCAGTTTGCATTTTTACCACCTCCCTTCAAGGGAGGTAATTCCAAAACACAAACCGTCTCCTATTTAGAAGTTGTGCCTCATATCCCATTGTATCCTTGCCCATCTCTTCATGTCCTCAACCAATACGAACCAATTTCTCTCCTTTAATCTCCTTTAAACCCACAGCGATACTGCACACATCTCAAGATGCATCTATATCCACATTTTAAATGTAAGTACAGTGGTTTGCATTGAGACTGATTGGACAGTAAGACTTGCTATCTGTGGCTGGGATTAATGTTTTTTTTTAATAGTGTTGATTTATGCTTGTAATTTGGTTCTGAAACGATAAAATCCCTGCCGATCATTGAGGATTTACATTGGAACGAACTATAAAACCAGTATTAAAGACCCTTTACATGCCAAACTTTAAAATGAAGTGTCCAATACTTAATAATTATAATATTGACTCACGGTCTTTGCTTCCCAATGTATCTGGTGGACTTTTTAACCAAAAAACATAATGTATTTAACAATTAATCCCAGTTCATTCAGTTCATTGACAGGAAATATAATATTTAATTTTTTTTTCTGAATTAGAGAGACACATTTATGTAGCTTTTTTTGAATTAAAAGCTTTGATGTAAAAGTTTGAGAAAAGGCCCAGCATTGTTAAACCATACAAGATCCCATAAATGCAGAATCCATGAAAGAGATAGCCCCATGCTGCAAGAACCACGTCCAGAACAAACTGGAAGATTTGCAGCTGTGTCAATCTTATCTTCCATGTGGGTCGGTGCGATGGATTCACAGCACTCTGGCCGTAGTAAAAATACAAGAAGATGTGGATAAATGAATTGAAGAGGAGGAATGGGGCAATGGCAGGCCAAGGGTAGTAATGATAGGTAAGGTCACTCAGGAGCAACATACTGCAATGGTGGTAGACGTGAAGGAACGAGATCTGACGGTTCCGATGCCTCAAGATCATGAAGACCGTATCGAGCAGTTCCACGTTTTTGACCAGCCAGTAGATGAGGTAGGCATACTGCAGTTGTGGAAAAAACTCCTTCTGGAAGATGGAATCTGCGACGCTGAGGCCTTGCATAAAGAGGAAAGTGGCATACAGGCTCATGATGCTACAGGCCATGTTGTAGACTAATAGGATCTGCAGAATTTAACAAACACAGACAATTACAAGAACTTGTGAGCAGCAACTATTCAAATCACATTCTGCTCAACATAACAAATGACATTACCTAAGAAAATTGAATTCATTTAGCTCTCAGCAACGTAATTACAAAAATACATTTGGGATTGAACACAAACTAGACTTTTGGATTTAAACCCATAAATTATTTAACCAGAGGCTTTTATCTGTTATTTTACTTTGAGCATCAAGGGCGACCATTTTTGCTGGCACAAACTCACTCATTTTTTATACAGATTTAACTCACAACTCAAAGATGTGACCAAAATGGTTTGTTGTGTTGCACAGATTAATATTTTGGATACAGAAAACTAATATCTTTCAGGCAAAAATGTGGTTCTGCTTCGAATGGTTGTTTTTTCTTAATTCTCTCTTCTCCTGCTGGACATTTGACACTTCTACACATCTATAAGACTGAAATTTAAGCGCTCAATAGTCGGATGTCATACTTTGTTCAAAATCAACAACAAATGTGATTGAAAAGTCTCCTTGGAGTGCAAAAGATTAGCAGAGGTTTCAAGGAGGCATTCAAACATTCAAGAGTTTTAATACAAAGGGGAAAAAGACACAACCTACAAAGCATTGGCAAAGGTCTGAATGGAAACGAGAAGCATTTTTAAGCCATGGAAGGGATATTTAATGGAATGCTGTCTGACCTGCTGAGTTATTCCAGCATTTTGTGCCTTTCTTTGGTGGGTGGCTTGATTGTAATCACGTATTATCTTTCCGCTGACTGGTTAGAACACCACCAAACCTGTTCACTGTACGGACAACAAACTACACTCAAACACTGCAGTTCCTCGTTTCTACATCTATACTTTCCCCTTACATTGAACCTCCCAAAGTGCAACACCCTCACACTTGCTCTGAAGACCCCAAGGCCAGGATTGAACTCGGCTCGCTGGAAATATAAAGGGCCTGTCCCACCAGCATGCGATTGCATGCGTCTAGCGCGACCAAACGTGATCGCGTGAGGCGTACGGCCTCGCGGAGCCGGTCCCAATTCGAACCGCGGAGGCGTCTGGAGTTGTGCGGGGCTGGTCCCGACATCATACTCACCAATCAGCTGGGCAGGAGGTGGGCCGACTGAATTTGGACGTCGCACGGCGTCGGGCGGTGACGTCATCACGCAACGGCACGCCGGGCGGTGATGTCATCGCGCAACGCCACGCGCTACATGTATGCGTCAAGACGCTGCGTACGATGTCGAGACGCTGCGTACGCCCTCAATGCGCCTGCGGGCCGACAGGCCGTTGGCGCGTGGGATTTTTGGACAGTGTCAGTTTTTCAGAGCCCCGCGCGATGTCAGGACCAGCCCCGCACAACTCCATACGGCTCCGCCGATCGAAGTGGGACCGGCCACGCGAGGCCGTGCGCCTCAAGCGACCACGTGCTGGTGGGACAGGCCCTTAAGGCAGTAGTACTGTGACCATCACACAACCACATTGCCTGTTTTGTTTTTGTTAAAAGTAATCCGACTTGTTCAGCCCTGCAGATCCTTATACAACAGCACACACCACCTCACTCAGCTAGCTGGGGGTGTATCATCCTTCTCAAGCCTCACTAGAAACTGGCCGTAGAGACGGCTGCGCTGAATTATTTTCTTGCCACGGGACAAAGTCACGGTGACCTCCAGATAACAACAATAATGCAATCTCCTGTAATATCATATCCATTACAGGGAGCGAAAGCATCGGGGTAATAAATTAGGGCTCTCCAGGGGCTGCAATAGCTGTCAGGAAGCAACATCTAGCGAGCAGCAGATATACTGCAGCATTGGGCACTTTAACTTATTGTGGCTACGATGCAAGCTCACGGAGGATTTACGCAGCCTTTTCGTGGCATGAGCAAAATTCGCATGCAAAATTAATACACTTCCAGGGCGCTCATCTGCAAACTTCCAATCAAGTCCCATCAAACAAGCTTCCCTCGGTGTTCAGTGTCACCACTTCCACTGCACCTCACCTTGTTCAATAGCATCCACCTCCAAATCAGAACAGTCAGGTACAGAAGAGGACACATCCATGTTACGATTGACACAAGTTGACAAAAGAAATAAAAAGAGGCCGGCGTAGTCACATCTGTAATTGAGTTTTTCCACGGGTTGGAAGGTTTTCTTTTCTAACTTCATCCAAGTTGGTTTTCCCATTGAGGAGTCATTGTCAGTGTGGAACACAATCTGGATATTTCGGATGAAGAATTTCGACCCCATCCAAAATGTCACCCATCCATGTTCTGCAGAGATGCTGCCTGACCAGCTGAGTGACTCCAGCACTTTGTGACTCACTTTTGTAAACCAGCTGCTACAAGTAAGGATTTAATTGTTCCATTTTTGGTATATTTGACAACTAAACACTCTTGACTCTTAGCATCTGTAGTTCCCTGTGTCTACTGGATATGTCGGACTACTCTATGCCCTATTAGCTAGCAAAAATCAGAGGAAAACTTGAAAAATTATACATCGACTTTTCAGTAATACCACTCTGAGCACCATAGGCTGATGATAAAGTAATTAGATTATAATGAGGCTAAAAGTAGGATTGCACATAACTCACTATATTTCTTTTGGAATCAAAGGTGTCACAGCTGACAGACCCATAACACATTCAAGCAGCATTCTCCTTCACAATGTTTAACAGGGCCAGAAACCTATTTATCCGATATCTTAAAAAGGATAAAGGAACAGCATTTTCAATCTATTTCTACACTAAGAATCCAAAATGTAATATTTGTCTTTCAAAATCAGAGTTCAGAGCACAGTAAAATGTGTGGGGATATATATTCAAGTCAATGCTATTAAAGCTAATAGTATCTAATTAGAATGCAATTAATGTTGGAAATTGATCTTAAATTATTAATGGTTTGATATCAATTATTAATCCTTAAATGGCTAATATATTGGTCATGGCTCCAACTGAAAATACTGTAATTGCCTGGTTTTGTGTGTTCCTCCTCTGTCATTCTATGGGCCTGGCTTCTTCGTACGTACACTTTGGAGTATGCTTGAGGAAAATACACTGCCCCCAAATTAAAAACAGTAATCAGAAGCAACTCCTGCTCCGATTAATACCCCTCTCCTTTGTCATCAGAATAACTAGTGGGGTGGAAGATTGCAACCTTCACGTGGTCCGCTCTGTTTCGACTAATGCAATCAATTCGACGTGCACAAACGGAAGATCAAATAGAACAAGTTGTCCAACAACTTTAGGCTGTGCACGCCACACGAAAGTAGAAGAAGAGGAAGAATAACTAGTAGCCAGAAACTGCATACAAAGCGGGATTATAGGACAGCGATTGGACAGACTAAGCAGCTCGTTTGGATGAGAATGTAAAAGGCAGGATTGGTAAGGATGCAGATCACACTAAATTGGGTGGTTATCAAAAATTACAGCAGGTTCTAGATCAGTTGAGCCAATAGGCCAAGGTATTGTAAAGGGATTTTAATGGAAATGAGTGTGAGGTGTTGGATTTTGGGAAGTCAAACCAGGGCAGGACCTTCACAATGAATGTCAAGGCCCTGGGGAGTCGTGTAAAGCAGAGGGATCTATGACTGCAGGTCCCTAGTTCCTTGAAAGTGGCGGCACAGGTGGATAAGGCGATCAAAGAGGCTTTTTGTACATTGGCCTTCATTGTCAGGGTGTTGTGTGTGAATTCGGGACATAATTTTACAGATGTTGGTGAGGGAACATTTGGAGTTTTGTGTTCATTTTTGGTCACCATGCTACAGGAAGGATGTTGTTAAGCTGGACAGAGTACAGAGAAAATTTACATTGAAGGTTTCCAGGACTCGAGGACCTGAGCTACTGGGAGAGGCTGGGTAGGTTCAGACTAGTGTGAATGGGGCATCTTGGTCGGCATGGGCAAGTTGGGCCGAAGGGTCTGTGGTGAATGTCTATGTTTCTTAGTTGCTGATTTAAAGTTATAAAATCAGCTTTACAGCATGGAAACAGCCCCTTTGGCCCAACTCATCCTTGCCGATTAAGGTGACTACTTCGGCTAGTTCCATTTCCCTCCATTTGGCCCATATCCCTCTAACCCTTTCCTATCCATGATACACTTTCACGGGCACTTTCCATCATGACCTCCCAGACACACAATAGGAACTGGCAATGAAAATGTATCTTGTTGGAATTTGGCTCCATGACCTATGAGGGTGTTGTAACATCACTCGGCACCAATATCAAGGGGGCTTGGGTTTATGGTGAGGAAGAAGATTTAAAGGAGATCTGAAGGGCAAGTTTTAATTTTACACACACACACAGTGGAACACACTACCAGAGGAGCTGGTGGAATCAGATACAATACTCTGTTTGAAAGGCATTTAGACAGACTTTGCTTAAATAAGCAAACAATAAAAATATAAGGACCCAATATAGGTGAGTGGGATCAGTGCAAATCGGCAAACAGGTCTGGGTATGGGCGTGATGGGTCAAAGGGCCCATTTTTGCTCTGTACAACTCTATTACTCTCTATCTCGGAGCCCCTGAGAGAAAACATCCTTTCAACTCAAAACCTGATAATATCCACCATTCTCTCAGTTCTCTCTTCAGTCATCCAGAATAGTCATAGAGTCAAAGAGAAAAACGGCCCTGAGGCCACACTGCCATCCACCACCCATTTACACCAATTTCATATTCTTCCCATTTTCTTTATTTTCCCTTGCATTTTCGTCACCCCCACCCCCCCAGATTTTACCACTCGCCTACACATGCTGGGCAATTTTGACTGGCCAATTAACCTGCCAACCCATATGTCTCTGGGTCGTGGGAGAAAACCGGGACACCTGGAGGAAATAGATGTGGTTGCAGGAAGATCATGCAAACTCCACAAAGACAGCACCCAAAGCTACGACAGAGCCTTTGGCCTTCAGAGCAGCACAACCAGATGAATCCCATGATGTTACCCCAGCCTCTATAGTTCAAGCTCAGCGATCGTTTCACTGAACACCTCCGCTCAGTCTGTCTTAACCTACCTGATCTCCCGGTGGCTCAGCTCTTCAACTCCCCCTCCCATTCACAATCTGACCTTTCTGCCCTGGGCCTCCTCCATTGTCAGAGTGAGGCCAAGCGCAAATTGGAGGAAGAGCACCTCTTATTTTGTTTGGGTAGTTTACACCCCAGCGCTATGAACATTGACTTCAGATAGCCCTCACTTTCTCTCTCCATCCCCTTCACCTTACCAGTTCTCCCACTAGTCTTACTGTCTCCAACTACATCCTATCTATGTCCCGCCCCCTCCCCTGACATCAGTCTGAAGAAGGGTCTCGACCCGAAACGTCTCCCATTCCTTCTCTCCAGTGATGCTGCCTCACCCGCTGAGTTACTCCAGCATTTTGTGTCTACACTCTATATGACCAGCAGTCCATAAAGCGATGCAGCATGGACACAGAGGGCTATCTGGTCAATGTTCATACCGCTGGGGTGTAAACTACCCAAACGAAATAAGAGGTGCTCTTCCTCTGATCATTGTTTGTTCCAACATTAAGCATCCATTTATTAATCCCTCCCTCATTCCATTTTCTTCCACCCCAGCTGCTCACCCACCAATTTCTAGGCTTTGTTCCTTGTAACTACTCACTCCACGGAAACCCTCGATCTCCCTGACTTTGATCTCTTCAGTTTTCACCCTCGTTTCATTTGGATTATCCATTCTCCCTCAGATATATGAATGGCAGATAGACTGATGACACTGGTAAAGGGAATAGTCCAGAGAGATTTGGAGACAACTAGAAGAGCAAACGTTGACATAAAGATTAAGGAAAATAAAAGAAACATAATGACAAAGCCACAGAGATACAAATGCACGAGACAAGCAAATACTAAGTGTAGCGGGAAGCAGAAGTGTTGGAAGAAAAAAAGAAAGTTCTAAGAAATGAGCAGCTTCCAGCTACCAAATATCTACCACCCTTTGTCTTGCCCCTCTCTCTACTAGTTTTTGTCCCTGCCCCCCAGCATCAGTCTGAAAAAGGGTCTCGACCCAAAGCATCACCATGATCTCCAGGGATGCTGCCTCACTCACTGGGTTACTCCAGCACTCTTGAGATTTTCGACTCTGATTTTCTTCAAACCTCGACCAAATAAAAACAGCAGATTCTGGAGATCTGATATAAGATCTGGAAAACCTGGAAATAATGAGTAGCTTGAGAGTGTGCGTTGAGGGAAAGGCAGGTTTGATGTTTCAGGTTGAAGACCTTTAAGATTTACATTGGAACAGCTCACTAGCAGTGGGTTTCTGCCAGCTATTCAATGGGAGTTCAGCTGGCAACCACAGAATGTCTGGGCTTGCTAACGGATATCAGAGCCAAGACATGCTCTTAAATTATTTTTACCCTTTCGGCCATTGGGAGCTTCAACTCTTCCACCAACATCTGAACAAACTAATCATATTTCGTTATGATACAAGGCCATTCAGTCCACGGAGTGTATGCCAGCTCGCAAGTACCATTATCAGTCCCATTACTATTTGCCCACTGATCTTCCGCTAACAGGGGAGGCACAGCGGTAGAGTTGCTGCCTCACAGAGCCAGAGACCCGGGTTTGATCCTGACCTCGGGTGCTGTCTGTATGGAGTTTGTACGTTCTCCCTGCGACTGCGTGGATTTTCTCTGCATGCTCTGTTTTTTTTCCCCCACATTTCAAAGATGTGTAGGTATATAGGTTAATTGGCTGCAGACACAAAATGCTGGAGTAACTCAGCAGGTGAGGCAGCATCCCTGAAGAGAAGGAAAGGGCGACGTTTCGTGTCTCAACCTGAAACATCGGCCATTCCTTCTCTCCAAAGATGCTGCCTCACCCGTTGAGTTACTCCAGCATTTGTGTCTACCTTCGATTTAAACCAGCATCTGCAGATCTTTCATACACAATATAAGTTAATTGGCTGCTGTAAATTGTCCCTAGTGTCTAGGACAGAAGCAGTGTATGGATGATCGCTGGTCGGCGCAGACTCGGTGGGCCGAATGGCCTGTTTCCGCGCTGTGTCTCCAAATTAAATTAAACAACATATTCTCTATGTTTAAGAAGGAACTGCAGATGCTGGAAAATCAAAGGTAGACAAAAATGCTGGAGAAACTCAGCGGGTGAGGCAGCATCTATGGAGCGAAGGAAATAGACAACGCTTTGGGCCAAAACCCTTCTTCAAATTCATATATTCCTAATTTTAGATGAATGTCTAAATAAACACCCGAACACAGAAAAAATGATATCATACATTTATAATATCCTATTGGAAAATGATGTCCCATTAACAGAAATATATAGACAATCATGGGAAAACGAATTAGGTCAAATTATCAGACCAGAAGTATGGGATGAAAGTTTACAACACATACACCACTGTTCGTTAAATGCTAGACACTCTCTTATACATTTTAAAATATTACATAGACTACATTACTCAAAATCCAAACTACATAACATTTTTCCAAATGTATCTGCCATATGCGATAAATGTCAGCACTTAGAAGCTAATCTGACACACCCATTTACAAATTGTGTAAAAATCACAAAATTTTGGATAGAAATATTTAGGATAATTTCAAATGTTGTTAATATGAACCTGACATTTTACTCAAAGTTAATAATACTGGGAATACTGGAAACAGATCAATTAATAACAACGAATCAAAGAATTTTTATTGATTATAGTTTAATAATTAGGAAAAAATTAATATTAAAATTCTGGAAAGGTCCTACATCCCCCACAATTAAAATGTGGAATACAGAAATGTCGGAGACACTCCATCTGGAAAGATTGAGGCTTGTCCTAATGGACAGGTTGGATCTTTTCAGAGGGATATGGTCTCCATATATTGAATATCTACAGGGTCAAAGTGGCTCGGTGCGAGAGCCTGACTGAGGCCTGAATAATGGAATGGATGAAGAATTACGTATAATAAATCATGGATATATCTCCAACGATGGATAACTTTTTAATACTCCATTCACTTCCTTATTTTCTATATTATTTTTCTCTATCTTTTCTTACTTAATAAAAAAAAAATTTAAAAATGTATAGAAATATAAAGTCTTAAATGTTAATATTAATATTAATAATATTATGAATGTATGTAAGAAGTATTTTCTATTAATATGTATTTACAACTACTAAAAAATATTCATCAAAAGACTCATATATTCCTTATCATCCAATTGCACTAGGAATTACATTACAGTGGGCGATGAGCCTACCCAAATGTGTTTGGGATGTGGGAGGAAAGTGGAGTACCCGGGGGCAACCCACCAGTCAAAGGGAAGGAACATGTAAACTCCATACAGACAGAACTGGAGATGAGGATTGAACCAGGATGGTTGGAGCTGTACTGTTGCAGTGTTAATTGGTGCAACAACATGTCACCAATTGCTACATGGTTCAGCATGCCGCACCCCTGCCACATTCAACACACTGAGTTCACAGAGTAGCTAAAATGTGTAGGAAGGAACTGCAGATGCTGGTTTAATCCGAAGATAGACACAAAAAGCTGGAGTAACTCAGCGGGACAGGCAGGATTTCTGGAGGAAAGGAATAAGTGATGTTTTGGGTCGAGACCCCTCTTCAGACTGAGAGTCAGGGGGAAGGGAAATGAGAGATATAGACGGTGATATAGAAATATAGAACAAATGAATGACAAATATGCAAAAAAGTAACGATGATAAAGAGGACAGGCCATTGTTAGCTGTGGCCTAGGTGAGAACAAGTTACAGACAATGAGACTCAACAAGACGGCTTCCGCTTGGTATCTTTGTTCGATCAGGGCTGGCGACGTGAGTTACAGAGAGAGGGTCAGATGGAAAATGCAAGCAGAGGCTTGTCTCCATGTCTAGTTATTGAGTGACGGTGACAGACCCGACAAGCAGGTTATTTGTCCACTTTCTCCTGCAAGATGCAGGAGCAGCGGCCCAGAAGGAGAAAAATTACTTCATCATGGTGTAAATACTAGGCTGGAGGCCTAGAGGTATCAACCTTCACAACGTGGCCAATGACACTGCAGTCTATTGCTACCCCATTTGAATTTCAAATTATTCAGACAATCCAAAAACATCAAACCCCTGTGTTTTAATATAATCCACTTATTTTACACATGTAATATTCAACATTATAATTTTCTCGAAAACATTTATTACAGTGGGGAAACAAAATACTCACCATGCAGGCTGCAGCTCAGACTTATAAAATGGATGGTATTATTCTAAACAGCGCATTAGAAATAAATCAAATGTGACTGTTGTTTAGAAACGGAACAAAAGAAACACATTGCCACAACATTATTATAGTCTAAAATTAAACTATTTTTTAAGTGTACGAGAGGCAAGGGAGCCGTTAACAATATAACTATGTAACACTGCGTCCAAAGCTAACTCAGTAAATGCATCATATTCTGGTACCCTTCTGAAATCAATAGCCCCAGGAAAAAGATTTTTTGGAGAAGGCTGAATTTATCAAACAGATTTAGACAAGATGGCCAATGTCAAATGTTTATATCTCTCTATCGGACTGTGTAACACACTGTGTGGTTTACGAGTGTCTGCCAGCCATTCATAAACATGTAACGTCTGTGGCTAGGAAATGACACCAGATTTACTGCTTTATTACTCAGCATCTAAAACCATATAAATATAAAAGGAAAAAAAAAAAAGAGAGAAAGAGGTAAGGGAGAAAATGACATGGTGAGTCAAGTGAACGACCAGGGAGTGGAATGAAGCCAAATGTTTATTTGCCTGTAGTGCAAACCATGCATTTCCGGTTTTTTTATTACATTGCATCTGGGTCCCTCACGTTTAGTTAAAAGCTACAATGGATGACAAACTCTGAAGCAAATGAACCAAAAACAAATCAACAACAAGCATAAATGTTGTCTTTTTTAAAAAAAAAAATCAAAGTAGGCTTTCTAGTATGTTAAAACCTGGAAGTGGCAAGTTTAAGTTCAGATTTTTCACATTAAAAGCTTGACCAATGATTGCATTTTTGATAATTAACACCAACTTTCTTATTAAAGGTCAGCTCACAGTCCATCAGAGAGGACACTGATATCACTCTCATAATCTGATTGTTTCATGGTCCATGTTAAAAGGCTGCACTGTTAAATATTGCACACCTCTCAATAAATGTTATATCTGTAAAATATTGCATACTATCGATAAATATTATATCTGGCTGAATTTGCCTGCCCTACAAATCAAATGCATGTGATAAAACATCGTATTCTATTCTTTGAAAGCTATTTGCTGTATTATTTTTATGATGCTTCAAGTTATAATTAATATAATTCAGAGGTAACAATTATTTACTTCCATCTGAACATGCACTCAAGATGTATTACGGAATATTTTACAGGCTCACATGGGCAGCAATTCCCGGAAAAGTCGACCTCTAACCATCCTATTTTAAAATTTATTGCACTGCAATTTTGTCCAGGGTTTTTTGTTGGCGGTTTTGTTTTACTGCTGAGTTTGCAGTGTTCTGCTGGAACATTTCACAAAGCACCCGCGCTCCTTTGGTAACTTGCCCATGTTTGCTATTCATCACATTCGAATGTACATGAACGTCACAACATACAGTGGAGCAGGCGCGTGGTGCATTAAGGCCGTCATCATCCCTGTCGTTACTTTTAAGCAACATTAATGAAATTCATGGTCAGTTTAAGGATCTCGACCCTAAACGTCACCCATTCCTTCTCTCCAGAGATGTTGCCTGACCCGCTGAGTTACTCCAGAATTTTGTGTCTATCTCAAGTTTTTCTTATTATGGGACAATTGCAGCCCATTCAGTGTTGCCTGATAGTGAAGACCAGCTGATTTC